>CM077243.1:12084078-12684078 GCA_039654775.1 Spinibarbus caldwelli | reverse complement strand
TAGGAAGAACATAAGAACACATTTTAGGCTTTCCTCTTCTTCAGTATTTTTGATCCAGAACGCGCTCCTTTCTTGGCCCCTCTGACCATGCCTTTGAACTGGCCTTGGAGTTTGGCCTTTTTCCTGTTAAAGGTAAAAGCAATGTTTGATCAGCTTCAGCAGTTTCAGCTTCAGCAGGAGGACACATGTAAATACAGACTTTGTTCCTTACCTGCGGTTGAGCTGGGCCTTCTTCAGTGGTACATAAGCATATGGATCACACTTGCCTGCCTTCTTAACATCACCTTTTCCCTTCTGCAACAAACAGAGATGTTTAGCAGACATTCATTTTGTGTTGGTTATTAAAAAAAATTTCTGATGAAAATGACTCTTCACTTCTAACCTTAGATTTATACTCCGTCCCAAACTCTGGTCTTCTATCCAGAGGCCTGTGGATTCCAATGCCACCAGCTGAAGAGTTCAACAATACATACAAATTATTACTTTTGTTGGCAACAGTATTTATCATTACACTGAAACAGCCAATTATTTGTGTTTCAGCGCTAATAAAAAGAATCACAATGTACCATGGTATTACCATCATTTCTTGGGCATAGTACAATAGTAATAGCATTATTTATTTATTTTTACACAAGTACCATGGTAATTCCACTACATTCTTTGAAGTATCTTGGAATGCAATGGTATTAATATAGTTAACATCGAGTTAAGTGATACAATCAAGTCTAGAGTTGGGTATCATTTGAATTTTATCGATTCCGATTATCGTTTCCGATTCTTATCAATTCCTAATGCCGATTCCAATAAGATAAACAAATCCATTAATAAAAATTTCAAGTCACATTTAGATGTCAAACATATTTATTCTGTCTTTTGCCTATGGTTTTACCAAGAAATACCAATGAAAGAAATAAAAAACAACTATACTAATATAAATTTCAAACATTAAATTGTTAAAGACAAGTAAACAGTAAGTACTAAAATAGGAAAAAACAAATCATTTGGCAATAGCATAAATAAATAAAACTGAACAAATTGCAGGTACAGAAATTGAAATGAAAAGTTTAAAACCATGAAAAGTTTTCTTTTCATAAATAAAATATAGATAAATCCTCATTAAATTTCCAAACAATATTCAGTCAAGAAGAGTTAATGATTTTATTTTGTTCTCTGATTAACATTAATGACAGGCAGCACGTTTATTAGGTGGCTGTCTCTTTAACACCGAACGCACGTGGATCTAAAAATACTGTTACACATGCGATTTCTTTCTCATCTGTTTACGTTCACTTAAGACAAAAAACGGCTGTGTTTATGATGATATACTGAGTGTATATGTTTTGTGCATACTGGTCGATAAATGTGAAAGAGAAGTCTGTTTCCGGGCCGGAACAACCTTTTCTGCCGTGGAAATGCACGGAAAGGTTCGAGAACGGACTCAGGTCGGGACCGCTCTCACTCACAGCCGCTGTTCTCCGTGCTCACGCTTCAGATGTGGGCGCTGCACGCAAACAGTGCGCAAATTCTTTCTCTTCCTGCGCTTAAATAGTTTAAGCGCAGAACCGGTTTCTAATTTTCTTAGAAAATTGGAACCGGTTCTAAAATGGAACCGGTTCTCGATACCCATCCCTAATCAAGTCTAAGAAACTGTCTGATTAAGGATTTAGCTATACTATATACATCCATACTGTATTATTTTTAAAGGAAAGTTAACATACACAAGATGGAATTGAACTTTAAAAATTATGCTGTCCTACCTTTGTATTTCATTGTAGGTTCGAAGCTCATGTCATCATCTAGATCGTCATGCATTTTCCTCTTTGGATTCTTCTTCTGATTAACAGGGAAAGAGAGAAATTAACACCACACACCACAAAACCTTTCTGTATACTTCTCAATTCTATTGAAGGAATTGAAATATCTAGACACTTACAGTTTTGACTCCAGCCTCTTCAAGTATATCATCCATTTCAGCAACTGAAGAGAGATATGGATATGATTACACTGTGGTTTATTACAATTATAAATGTGAGCAATACATTTAAACAAAGATGATTATGTCCCACCTTTTGTTTTATCATCATCGTCGTCCCCCTCCTCTTTGATGATCAGTCTTCCATCGGATGTCACCTTGAATCCATGCTCTGTTTTGCTACCCTTCTTTAGATTAGGGTTGGTGGCTAGATACATTGTGAAATAAAATAAGCAATATATACACAGATATATGAATGTACTTGATCAATCTGAGTTGATCATGATTGAATCTAACTAGATATATCTAAGTAGCCCTTACCCAAAACTCTCTGTGCTGCTTTTGGATCAAGGAAGTTGAGTGGTTCGTCAGATACGCCTTCCTTTAACCAGGCCTGGCCCTTTTTCATTGGCTTCTTCTGACCCTTTTTAGGCTTCTCATCTTCATCCGAGTCAGAGTCTGTCTCAGCCAGAATGTCCTCAATACTGCAGAGAGACAAATAAAAGCAAAACATCTACTCTCTGAAGTACTTCCTGCTCAGCACTGTCAACTAAGCTTTAAAATAAAAATACAACTCAATTAAGAAAGCAAACTGTTTTGGAAGCACTGTACCTCTCTCCTTTCAATTTAGGCTTCTCATCCTCAGTGTCTGAGCCGTCCTCTTCTTTAATCACGAGTTTGCGTCTCTTATTCCTGGCCTCTATTTTACGGATGTTCACTAGAACCTTGTGTTGATCGGCTGGCAACATGCTTTTGACGAGCTCAAATCTGAACACATTTTACATTACAATCATACAAAGATACAAAAGGAAAAAAACACATTAAGAAATACAGGACCAAGTGGTCATGTTTGTTTAGCCGCTAAGCTTACCCAAATTTCCTAATCAGCTTGGTGTAAATGTTCTTTAGTTTCACCCTAAAATATCTTCGCATATCATTCATATTGCTGATGCCTTCCATCTGCAAGATGATAGGGAAAAAAATGTAACATGGTGACTTTAATAGACCCCTTCTCAGACACTTTTCAAATGTTTAAATATAAACTTGAAAACACTATCTTCTTCACTTACAATAACAGCAATATGGCTGGCTAAAACCTTGACATCCATGGAAAAGAGCAAGACTTTTAGGAAACCCAGAGAGGCTTTGACTATGTCTCGTGTCCTGCTCGAAAGCAGAAGACACACATTTTGCAGCAGAAGTTCCAGTGTGGACACATCAATGGAATCTGCACATACAGACCAGACAATATTTTTGCTTTACAATCAAAGATTACAAACATTTATTGATTCTTT
This sequence comes from Spinibarbus caldwelli, assembly GCA_039654775.1. Lineage (NCBI taxonomy): Eukaryota > Metazoa > Chordata > Actinopteri > Cypriniformes > Cyprinidae > Spinibarbus > Spinibarbus caldwelli. The sequence goes on along the minus strand of CM077243.1, from coordinate 12,680,811 downwards.
ATAATCCAAGCATCACTACATTTTCTGAAGAAAAAGAGTTGTGCTTCCCCACAAAATTAAAAACAGAACAAGGCTAGTTGTTTGATTGTTGACCAGGGGAAAAAAACAGCAAAAATAGCTCAAAAGTTTCCACCTTATTTTTAATGCAAAAACAAACATTTGTAACTTGAACGTGCAAGGCTTCCGGTCATGTGCCTATTACACTGCTTTATATTATAAACTGACAATTTGTCATCATATTTTAATTTATTATTTTTTTTTCTATTTTGATGTAGCAGCATAAACAACAATACATTATTTCAAAACAGATGTGGTTACATTCTTCTCTGCCATTCAGTTTTTGTTTTTTATTCTTTTTTTTACATTATACAAAAAAAAAACAATTAATCAATTGTTTGTTGTGTTTATTCTTCTAGTTATTTACCTATATCAGCAAATGAATTGAGGGGGGGGGCAAAAAAAAAAAACTTATGCAATGCAAAAAAAAGTTGGATAGCAGAAGTCACTCTTACCTTTGTAATGGAAAACTAGTCTTGTTAATGCCAGAACTGTACAGGTCATCATCGTTACAGTGCCAGTTAGTCCAATGTACACATGGCCTAAATACTCATTTATGGCATCTGAAAACAAATTATTACAAAAATGATTCAGCTCATTGCTCGGCAAGATATATCTTAGTAACGCAAATAAATAAATAGGTTTAATTCTAACCTTTTATGTTCCCACAAAACCTTACAAATGCATTTCCGATCTCAACTAGAAGATTGTAGGCATTTTTGTGGGCACCAATAGAAACTTCCTTTGTGCAAAGAATGACCTAAACACATTAAAAACACCAAAATTAAAATGTTCATAAAGAATGTTAAAGTTTGATTTAAGATTGTGCTCTATGCAAGACATACCTCAGGAAGCAGAGCTGTAATAAAATCACGGTGTTCTTCATTCAGCTCCTTCACTATGTGAATCAGACACTTGAGTCGAGGCTGAAAAGTGTCAAAAGAGCACCACATATTAATCAGTTACACATTCTTTGTGTAAAAATGATTTTTTTTGTGGTGTTTTTCATGACTCTCACCCGTTTGGAAGATGAGGTCACTGTCGTCAGGCTGTCCATCAGCATTGTTTTCAGCTGTTCAAGATTCTGCAGAACAAAAGCCTTGCAAGCCGCACTCTCACCTCCACAGATTTCTTCCAGCACACGGTAGGCTTTCTTCTGGATGCTAGAATCCTTGCTCTATATACACAGACAAACATTACATGAAGTACACTCATAACACTAGAGCGAAAACGTTTTAAAATAATAACAGGAAGATTCTCACCTCCACAAAAGGTTTAATCAAACTGAATGTCTGGGTCATGGATGCTTCATCTACAAACGGAGCCATTGCCACAATCAAGTCGATAACTGCAAGCCTACAAAATAAGAGCCATTTATTTTCCAAAGCAAGATGTAAATTTCAGTAAGGTTCTGTTCCACAGAAACAAAGCACAGCCACAAAAATACAATCTCAAATTATGCTTTTTTTCAGGTTTCCATCAAGTGTCTCAAAGATCTGTTGAACAAATCTAGAGCCTTGTAAATAAAGGTGTGAATCTGTATTACCGTGTGAACTTAGAGTTGTCTGCACTGTTGAGTCTCTCTGATGCTTTCTGCAGAAACGTGCACACCATCTGAACCAATGGAACAAATATTTAGAAATGACAATAAGGGCAATGGCACAATAAATATATGTAGACTGCAAGATATTTGCAGCTGATTTGTAAAATCTAGGGGAGATGGCAATAATGTCATTCTTGCTATGATGTAACTAATTGGTTAATATGGCGAATTAATTACCGCCTGTTCTGTAATGCTCAGGTAGACTCTGATTGTGTCTAGGACAGCCATTCTAGCAGACGCCATCTCTCCAGGATTCGGCTGCTGACTGTAGATATTAAATAGGATGGGAAGAAAGTTCTTGGAAAATCGTTGTAATTCTGCCTTTTCCTCCTCTGCAGATGACCCAGAATAAAAAAAATGCATTTAATATACATTCATAAATCTCAATGAGCAGTCATCAGTTAAAATATAGCCATAGCAATGGAAAAAACCCCCAATGCTATTCAGATTTTGATTATGGTTTTAACAACTCAGCTGACCTGTTTCACAGCTTTTGTTGATAAGAGTCCGCAAGGCCTGGCAGATGCACAGTCGGAGGTCAGAGCGATCATTCAGGGTCATACCCAGAGACCGAGCAAAGCCTTTAAACGATACCAGCAGATCGGTGGGTTTGGTGCAAAATCCAGGTAACAAAGTCCAAATCTGCAAAAATAAATTATACATTTAGAACACTCGAAAAATCAATGGATGATTCATTCCATTCAATGACAAGCCAAACATTTTTTTGTACATAGCAAGGATTAGTGGGAGAAAATAGTATATACACATTAGTGTGGGAAAAAAAAATCATACAGTTTTGGAACAGCATGAGGGTGGGTAAATAATCATTTTCATTTCTGTGGGAACTATGCCTTTAACTTGCAGTCACTGCATAGATAGTAATGGTCAGAATAATCTGCCAATGTGTCAAAATACTTATCGTACCTGCATCTGTAGAGTCTGATACACCTTAGCCATCAGTTTCTGTCCAGACTGCTCCAGTTCATCGGCTAAAATATCAGAGATATACACATGCATTTATCAACATGTAATTTAATACAGTAATACTGACACCACACAACATTTCAACATGTAAACCAATGTGTGTGTGTGTGTGCGCCCAATACATACCTGTCTCTTTAAGTTTGTTTGCCAAAGGGAAAAAGTATGAGGTGAAGTAAGCCAACTGAGTGTTTTTCACATGATCTCTTATGACCGGGATCAGCCAACTACGCGGGAACTCCAGGTCATCACTGCAAACAAACATTTCACAGCATTAATAAATTAATTTTTAATTCAAAAGACTTAGTTTCTAGATTGAGATGCACCAGCAAAGTAACTCACTCTGTTCCAGTGATGAGAAGGGGCACAGCTTTCAGGACCACCTCTGGACCCATGCTCTCCACCGCACTGCCCACAGCCAGATCCAACTCCCCAGAGAAGGGGAACTGAGGGGTGGCCCGCAGGTCACTGAGAGACTGCAGACTCTGAGGATCACACACACATCTGTGAGTAAACTATCAATTACTTAGAAACTCACAAACTCAAGAATATACTGTATTTCAGTCAACCTTTATCATAATAGGATGAGCCTGTTTTCCTGCAGCTCGGTAGAAACAGCCCAGGATCTGCAGCACAAACGGCCAAGAGGCATGAAAACGATAGGACAACCCTTCCTCCACGATACTGAAAGAGACAGAAGTCAGAATTTAGAAAGATAATGCTTTAGAAAGAGATGACGTGAAGAAAGATGAAAGTCAGAGGTAGCTCACTGAAACATCTTTAGGATGCAAGCCCCATTTCCAGTAGATGTGTTTGGTAAAACGGGTCCGATCTGAGCCATATGCGGAGCCACACACTCATTTAACAGAGTCTGGATGAAGAAGGAGAAAAGAACTCTTTAAAACATACAAGAACAGTAAGAAATTAATTTCTAACAAATAACAGAACACACGGCTGATACCTTCAGAATCTGAGTCACAGCAGAGACTACTTGTATGTGTGGGGACAGAAGACACGACATGGTGACAGAGAAGAGGCGAGGAAGATGACCGATACCCAGAGAGCTCTGTAAACTAGAGGCCAAAAATTACGTAATGACAAAGATTCCTCACAAAGGCAACAAACAAAAGACTCGGTGCTGAAAAAGGCCTACCTGTAAAGATGAATATGGGCTTTTTCCATTACAGCAAGCCATGCTAGTAAAGGCTGCAGATCATTCTCACTTGGAACATAGTCATATAAAGCCTGGAAGAAAGGTGTTGAAAGATGTGTCAATCCACACATTAGGAAATTAAAATGCAAAATCACATCCTTCTGAGACCATGTGCATGTGTTTATCGATTATCATACTCACTGTGATGATCTGTGCATTCAGTTCTGCAGACATACTGGCGGTACTAGGCTTGCTGCTGAAGAGCTTGTGGAAAGCCTGCATTGCATTTGCTGTTACCAGCTTCAAAGAAACAGATGCAGGTGTTAAGAATTGGTAAGTCAACAAAACTGATTTATCAATTTTAAATATAAATGTATCCCTTAAACTGCTCTCTTACCACATGGCTCAGGGTCATCACACGGAGAAGGGTCTCACAACAAGATTTTACAGAGCTCAGAGGAAAAGCAGACAGAAGGTCTTTTAGAAGACCAAGCATGTGGAGAGTGGTAGTGTCTTCTTTGCTGCCTTGAGTTGGATAGAAAGACAATAACTCAATCAGTAAGCAGAAAATTATTTCATTTTGTAAAATTGAAGAAAACCGCTATATCCCTTTGTTACTAAAGTGTAATGGACTCTAGGTGGTGCTATGGGGCAATTTTTGCTGCACAACTTCCTGCACAATAACTTAATGGAGTTTAATGGAAACTTTAAATTGTATGTTTTATCTAAAACTAAAATGCTTTGGAAAAATTAAATTAATAATTAAAACACTTAAAGGATCATTTCAACCAAAAACGAACAAGCAGTGAGGTATCAGAGTAGAATGGCTGTATGAAAGGATCAAGGAACTATGACAGAACTAAACGCACTGTTGCTGATTTTCCTAATTTTAACTTTATTTTTATTCTATTTAAATTATTTAGTGGTAGCCTCAGATGCTGGATAATTTCACCTGCTACCACAATTTCGAGCATTTCGACAGTAAGAACATGAGTTCTCTGACCTCCTGACTGCTCCAATTCTTTGCAGCAGAATTTGGCTGTGGCGGCTGCTGCTGGGTGATGGACCGGGGCATTATCTGAGAACATGAAGTCGCTGTAACGAAGGACTGAGCAAACACCCTGCTGCGCTGCTTTTCGCACCTGCAACACATGGACAATCATCATTCAGAAACCTCAAATAATTATAGTCAGTCACTCTCTAATGTGACCACAAAATTAGTGTTTCCACTGTGTATTACTATAACAACTAGTGGTGCATAGTATGATTAAATGGCACAAAAGGAATCTTACATCAACAGTAACATTCTAACTCTGAGCAAATGGGAATCAAACTGAAAGACCTTTGGTTTAGAGTGTACTGTGAAGCTCAAAAGCCCATGGTACATCTGTAGAGTTGAAGGGTAACTCCAGACTGACAGATCCTGTTTACGCAGCAAAGTCGCTAGACAGGATACAACCTGCAAAGGAATATTGCAGCAATTAGAATATAAGAGTGAAAAATAATAAGAGGGGATACAAGGCACATTTCCTCCTCACATCACAATCTCATTTCCCATCTGGTGATCTTCAGTCATTTTAGATTAAAAAAAAAAAAAAGTTTTGAATTAACAGTGACTTTTTTTTAGCCCTTGCTAAACAAATCTAAATAAATTTAGAAATGAATATTGTCTAGTACCATGAAATCCTCTCAAAATACAAAAACAATATGATTAAAACAAAATACAGTACATTCATTTCATCTAAATAAATACAAGCTTCTGCTGAGGTTCAAAGTGTTAGATTTATGAGAAGAGTGTACAGACCCATCGGAGGCAGGACAAAGAGTCAGAATTGGCTTGGTTTGACATGATATCTATTAAGGCCTTGGCTGTGTCTGAGAACTTCTTCTTAAGCACTGCCACAGGCACCCTTGAAAAGGTAAGCAGAACATGAACATTCAGATCAAGAGCTAAGGTCAATCCGAATTGCAGCAGCAGAAATGAACAATTCCCTATGCTGTTGTTTATTTGACTCATGACACACCGCTCACCTTTTCATGACCAGGTTTAGGAGGTAGGCAACAGCTGCCAAAGATTCACTGCCATCTACAGCCTCGAGTGTTGTCATCTGCCAATTAAAAAATGCAAAATGAAAAGACATTCATAGATTGATCCACAGAAAGTGCACTTTTAAGCATTTAGACACAGCCAAGTCTGTATGAAACATTTAGTTGGTATGAAACTTTAATTTACCAAGGCTGCAAAGTACTCTGTCTCTGTCTCCTTTCCTCCCTGAGACCTAATCACTTCGGTTACGGCCGCCAATACAGCACATATCTGTAGGAAGATAAGACAGCCATTATACATATTCCTGTTTCAACAAAGGAATAATCCACTCAAAAATGAAACTTTGCTAAAAAATAAAGAAATTCCTCTCCCTCAGGCAATCCAAAAAGTAGACGCGTTTTTCCTTAATCGGAACAGATTTGGAGATATTTAGCATTAAATCACTTGCTCACCAATGGATCCTCTGCAGTGAATGGGAGCCTTCAGAATTAAGAGTCCAAACAGCTGATAAAAACATCACAATAATCCACAGTTTATCATTAAACATCTTGTGAAGTAAAAAGTTGCGTGTTTGTAATAAACAAATGCATCAAGACTTTTTTATTTTTAACTAAAAAATCTAGGGATGGACATTTCGAGCAAAAGTAATATTCGAAAATCGCTGGGAATTATTCGATTATTATTAGAAAATCGCACCCCTTCCCCGCATGCACGCATGTATAAGGCTAACGTTACACACCCATAAACAGAGAGAGAGAGAAAGACCATTCACGCTTTTAATCTGTATGATAAACTGTTTAATTAATTAAAAGATGGGCTTAAATCAAGCCATATAATGATGAAACATGTAACATGCTGAAACATATTAATATAATAACAATAACAGACTGACGTAGCAGTCCGTCGATTAACATAAATCAACAGCTCATAAGGTATTAAACTGTTCAAAAAATAATATTCCAATACTTTCTCTCGCAGTTATATCGTTGGGTAATTATTCTGTATTAACTGCAGGCATCAGTGAGCTGTTATTAATATGCGGGGCATTGAAACCGCTTTTGAATGCGCGCGCGCGACTGTTTTACTTTCACTTTCGAGATTCGCGATCACGTTTATACTATGGAGCGGCAGCACTTACCACACATTTTACAAGATTAGATGTTTGTCAGTGGTGCTCAGGATCTGCAAATCATTCGCTATCATCCTATCAGTCATCTCTCCTTACTCTATTGCTGGTAAATGAAATTGCATGTACTGTAATGTAACAGGCTACCGCTAGCATGCGGCTAACCATATGTCCCTTTAGTGGCTGCCTTTCCCAGTACGGATTCAGCACACCTCTCACCCAGTCGGGGATATTTGTGGTGCGCACAGATCTCTTATTTGACATCATTCTTAGTTGCAAGTCTACAGTGTGCGTGAGACAATGTGTTCTTCTGTTGTCTTTGACAGCTTTTAAGTGTGAAAAAAATAAAATAAAGCTTTTAAGTGCATTATTGGCAGCGCTTCCCTCTGTTTACGCGCATCAGCACCGAAAACATGGGGAATTTTTTAGACAATAATCGCACAACCTATTCGATATTCTATAATAAAATCAACTAATCAAATATTCGAAAATCGTGACCCATCCCTTTAAAAAAAAAAAAAAAAAAACACTGTTTCCAGTTAAAACACGAGCTCTCAACCCAAACTATTGCTTTCTCCAGTGAAAAGGTCATCTCGTCTGAATCAGGAGTGAAATATGCACGGATGAAGCACCGTTTACAAGCAAAAACAGTCCAAAACAGTTCTAAACAAATATGTCAGTGGACTTTGATGTGAGAGGACAACAGGGGATGGACTTTTTCACCGGAGCAAACATTATTACGGATTGATTTTTTGGTCAGAAACTAATTTTTAAAGTTAAAACATCTTAATAATGGATTTTTTTTCTTACAAACATGCAGCTTTTCACTTCATAAAATGTTAATTGATAGACTGGAGTTGTGTGGATTACTTGTAAATTATTGTGATGTTTATATCAGCTGTTTGAACTCTCATTCTGACAGAACTCGTTCACTCACCCACTGATGAGCAAGTGATGTAATGCTAAATTTCTCCAAATCTATTTCAATGAAGAAACAAACTCATCTACATCTTGGACGGCCTGGGGGTAAGTAAATTCAGCAAAATTTCATTTTTGCGTGAACTTTTCCTTTAACGATAATCTATTAATAATAACCTATGCTGCTCTCTGGCCATCAAATTGAATACAAACCTCTTTATGTGCCGCAGAGTTTGACTCCCAGTAGCGCTGTACTTTTCGAAAAGTGAGGTTGGTGCAGTCCGACAGTCCACTAAGAAAAGTCCCAGAGGTTTTCTCTGTCAGGGCTTCATCCTCCATGGCATCTCCTGCTTCCGTGGCATCACTGCTTTTCTGCAGAGATCCTGTCTGAAGCTCATTGTGAAGTTTCAAGGCATCTACTGTCAGATCACTTTTTTCTGTTTAAATATAGACAGAGGTTTGGTGAATCTCACGTTCACATCAACCAGATCATCTCAACACAATGTTATGACATAACGTTACTAGTCACCAATACAGGCAAAACATGGGCAGTCCAACTAACTGTCAGAAATTAAAAAAAAACATTCTATGATTTAAAGTATTTCTCAATAACCCCGAAATTAAATTAGTCGTCGTCCTCCAAATGAACCAAGCATGATTTTAGCAAAGTTCGAGCAGCTACCCACGTGGTGTCAGACAGGCCAGAGTCTCACCTGAGGGACGGCTGAAAAACCGGCTTCTCGCGGCCTTTCGAAAGCGACTTGTCTCCGGATTGGAGTCACTACTGTGACCTTTCTTCCATCGCCTGATTTTCTGCGCTGTTCCGGATCGAAGTTTTCCAGACTTCACCATTTTAGCAGGTGGAAATCCTTACAGTGCTGCAGTCACGTTGGTCTCGCCAGTCTGCGTGTCGCGCTTAGGCTTGCGTCATCAGCGGGCGTCTTCTTTGGTGGGTTTATTCACGTCTATGGGTTTATTAGGGTGTCGCATACCGCCATCTACTGAGCATGAAAATATAAGCTCGCAAATTGATTTTATGTCCTTATCACACTGTTCCTAAGTGAATTTTGAGCAGTTTTATTATTCCTGCTCCTGGACCACTATGTAAGATTTACTTTATATTCATGGTAACCTGAAATATCTAATTCTTTAATTATTTTAATTCGTTCTCTTTCATATTTAAGAGGTACAATTTAAACATGTTCTACCGTCCCAACCTCCATAAATTACAATTCAACTTCCACCACATACCATTAAAGACCATTTCGTCTACTTTTTCATTTCCCTTAATTCCAACATGGGCTCATATAAAATAAACTATACTTTCAACCTGCTTTATTTTACAAGATAATATACAAGTATATTATTAAAATATTAAAAGTTCAGAGGATGACAAAAAAGTTTCCACTTATTTACACATGACAAGACATATGATATGTTGACATTAGGAAAAGAAGAGTTTGTCTGTCTGATATATATCTTTATGTTTATTAAAACATGGTGTTAAAAATAAACTATTCTCTGGTATTTACACCGATACACAGGCTGACGTGTTTTAAAATTGCTATTTAATTCCATCACATCATATTTAAAAATATGTTAAAAATAAATCCTCTCTGAGGTGACTGACATTATGCCACAAATGTTGGTAATAGAATTTCTCTTGTATTCACTTAAGCCAATTTGTAAATAAAGCCAGTCAACCTTTCAATTGAATTTTTTTTAAATAAAAAAGACACATTTGCCACAGTATAAAAATCTGTCAAATTTAGTAAAAACTTGTGAAATGATGACAGTGAGAAACTGTTAAATAAAATATTACAATATTCAGAAATTATACAACTTAGACCTAGTTGCTTTGTTTCAACATTGATTACAAACCTTATTCATTTAAAATGAATTTTTATTAGAAATAATTAAATAACCCGTCTGTCCTACAATAAATTATAAAAGCATGTCTACAAACAAATGTATACAAACAACTCAGAATATGAACACTTTTTTTAACAGATAACACAGATACGTAAAAGTCTCATAACACTCTATGATTAGTGTCCTAATAAGATTTTTAAAAGTTCATACACTCTGTAAATTGAAAATAGTTCTGCTCAGCAATAGATAGTAGACTGAATCAAGGATCAAGGCAAATGATACCACATAGAATTTGTAAATGAATATCCACACAACATATGTTGGCATATTAAAACCAAGAAGGCAGAAGGTATCTAATTTCGTATTACACAATTTAGTATGCTACAATTATGGATTGTTAAGCATACAGTAAACAGAAACTTAAGAAATAATTTTGCAAAATCTTGTGAATATACTCTTCAATTGTGGAACTATATTAAAGTTTTACAAATGCTTATATGCATGTATATTTGGCCTTTTCAGCTCCTCATAGGTTCAAGAAAATAGACATTTTTAGAAGAAATGTTTGTGCTTAATATTTGAAAAGCACAAGTGTTGAAACTCAAACCCGATCAGTGGCTTTATATAATGGACACATATGAAGCATTTGTAAGGTTTGAGTTCATTGAGTCCCAGTTCAAACTTTTTGTTTAGTTGGGAACAATGGGCTGACTAACAATGACCTGTATTACAAAGTCCTTCTGGATCTTGGTGTCTTGTAAACGTGTTTTATCCGTGAGTAGCTTTCCAGAGAAAAACCAGCGCTGGTGAGCGGTATCAATGTCTTCCTGAATTTGAAGCTGTTTCTTCAGCTGACGGATGGAATCGGCCATTGTGGCACTGAGGCGAAGGTCTTTTCCGGTGGAGAGGCGCACCTTCAGCTGGAACTCCTTCTCCTTCTTCTCCTGTAGCTCAGAGTGTTCAGACACATTATGATCATTGCACTCGGACACCAGGTTGACTGGAGGAGCCAAGCAGTATGCAGGGAGCTGATAACGGTTCCCCAGTTCATCATAGCACTCCATAAGGGACCCTGAAAGAGCAAATCAATTCAATCAATTATTTTAAAATTAAATTGTTAATCTGTGATGACAAAACTCAATTTTAATCAGCCATTACTACAGTCTTATGTGTCACATTATCCTTCAGAAATCATTCTAACATGCTGATCCGGTGTTTAAATCACTTTTCTTATTATTATCAATGTTAAAAATGGTCAGTGTTTTTGTGGAAACAGGGAAAAATGAGTTACTTCAATTTACTTCAATTTAATGCATTTTTGCTGAATAAAAGTATTAATTCCTTTAAAAGAAACCAAATTATAATTACATTATTGTAAGAAAAAAAGCTGTATTACACAAAATGCAAAACAGAAGCATTTCACTAGATATGTTTATCAAAATGCTGTTTAAATGTTTACCATGAGGCAGTGCGATGCTGGCTCCATCTACAATAGCTTGCGCCAGCTCATGGTCGTTACATTCGATCGCTACAGCTGCAGCTTTCAGCGCATCCCAGATCTCTTTACGACCGTCAAAAGCTGGGGCCGTGTCCCAGAATTCATCTCTTTTACTGCGCAGCTGGCCCTCTGTCATAGGATATTCACTTTTCCACTTGGGCTTATCTTTCTTCAGAGGCTCATTGCGTCCTACAGGAGAAAAAGACATAAATGTAGAAATGTCACCTGAACAATCTCCTAATCGTTTAAATATGCTTTATGTGGCCAGACCGATGTATCCGGGTGATATTTGTCAAAATCCCATTTCGCAAAAAGGGTCCTGATTTCTTGATAAAAAATTAGGACAACAAATACGTCTTGCAGGTGACATCACAGCCTTTTCCCAAATGAGATTCAGTGGACCTTTCCAAGAATCAGATTTTCCATGCTAGAAGCTTCTCTTTGAAATGAAGCAAAGATTTCTAAGCACATAAATGCCAGTTTAAAAACTACTTTTCCTTTAAATGAACTATGAAGCTATACAAATCAAATGTAATAATGCAGTAAAAATCAGCATCTAAACCACAACCTAAATCCCAACAGTCAAGCCAGCCCAGCTCAATGTCAACTAAAGACGAAGAGCTCATGTAGGCCAAAGGGAAATCCCTTTGAAGACTATTGGCTCAGACCATAAGTGTCTGAATCATTTGTATACGAACAAAACGTGACAGAATCACAGTGCAGATTTCAAAAGAAACATATACTGTAGGTTCTTTGAATCTTCATCACAATTATAATAAACCTGTTTTCATGTCAAAGCTTCTGTTACTGCGACACACTGAGAAAAAAAAATATATATATTTATAGAGCCTGAGATTAAAGGCTTAATCGAGTGATGCAAAACAGGATTTAGTGGCCTCTTTCCCATCATGCATCACTCCTACTCAGATGAGAGTTTACAAGAGTAGAACACCACAAAACAAACACACTCCTTTCAATTTAAATTTGAAAAAATAAACTAATATCAAACCATTTAGCCTTAATTACTACATTTTACCTTGTCATTATGCATTCTTCTGATAAACAAAGACTTATAAAGTACAAGTCCATGATGTACTGTAAACCAGCATGTTTAAGACACATTTAAAGTAATACTGGAATACCACACTCACACAAATAAACTGACTCTGTAAGTCAGCAAACTAAACACGGCCAGTCCATCTGACATTTGGGGACTTCTAAATCTTTTTCAATTACTAAATACAGGAGATTAAAATGCTCATTCAATTTAGCTTCCAATGGCAGGACGAATCAGAACTTTGGTGTGACAGAACAGGTATGAAATGCTTTCAAACAAAACAGTATCTGCTAGCATGACCAAAAATTGCCACACTTCTCTTTAGATTTAGTCTTGTACTAAAAAATAACTAGGCTACTGTATATCAATAATCTAGTATCTCTAAACATACTTATCAGATCTTGCACACTGCTAGTAATTGTGTGCTGTAAGCTACTTACTTTTCAGCACAACTGTTATCGTTGGTTGATAGTCTCTTGAGTTTGCAACTCCCATGGTTTGAGCAGTCACTTATTCCTCTAACCAGTGAAAAGTTACTGGACAGTCGCTCCTATGACTTCATGCAGGGATTTGAGAGACAATCAACTCCACATGCACGGTGCTACTAGATGTCCAGTCACATCAAACTCATGACACTCAGCTAGTAGCTTAGTCCAGTTTCTTGCAAAATGTACACGCCCATCACCTGTTTTCTGAATCTAAAAATAACAACTGAACAAATATAAATCAAAGCAGATCACCAAGATATCTTCTAGCATCAAGAAATAGACCTTGCCTTTACAATCCCTGGCTTTGGTTTAGATGTATGAGTGACTTTTAACAACAAACTTAATCCAGTCAACTCTATTTTAGACCAGGACGGAGAGTCAAAAATAAACTGTAAATCCTAGGATTGTCCAGAGCAGGTGCATCCAAGCAATCCCACAAATACATCTAATCTAAAATGTCCCAATCTTAATAGATTTCTAGGTAGAGGAAGAACATTTTAACATTTAAGCAGACAAGAAGTTTATATAATATCCAATATGTTAATCTTCTTTGCGTTGTGCCATCAAAATTAAGTAATTCAAGGAAAATTCAAGGAGACTTTTTTTTTATGTTGGTTTACTTAAGAAATCAAAAACACTCTTTAGAATTCCTGCAGGAATTTATGGGTTCCATAGTGTAAGTTCTGCCCTTGTAAATAAAGAAAATGTAGGGTGCATGAAGTCAGCTAAAATGGGCTATCAGGTAAAATGGGCCAAATAAGGTTGTAGCATCATATCTCTTTAATTTTTACAGGAAATCACAATAACTGATCTTGCATTGTTGCTTCAACACTTATTGACATGTAACAATAATTTTTATTGGTCTGAGTTTTTTTAAGGCGGGCAGGGCAGAGTGTTACATGAAGCTTGTCAGAGAAATTGTAAGGTAATTGAGCCTGACATAGAAAATTTCATTAATCACTAATAAGGGTAAAGCAATTATAAGTAAGCTTACCAACAAAGCAAAGGTTTATGAACAATGCTTTGACAAGCTCTTTCAAATAAAAAAGTTTAATTTATAAAAGAAACTTTGATTTTTGTGAAAAAGGTCATTTTAGGTAGAAATGTCTGGTTAAGCTAAAATGGGCCACAATTTTCAGCTAAAATGGGCTGCATTCACACATACACTTTTACACAGAAATTGAGGGTGAAAATAGGTTTATAGGCCTACTGTAGATATGGATCCATACAAAATCTTAACAGTCTTTTAAAAAATACAAGCATACACACATACATGCACACAAAAGACACCAATGCACAGAAACACACACCTTTACAACATGATCAGTTCATTTTTAATTGCATTGTTTAATTAAATATTCATTCAACTTTCTATTTAACAAAATACATTTATAGTGTTGCTATGGCACAGTAAAGACAATAGTGTCAATTTACTGTTAAAAATAAAATGATTTAAGCTGAAATTACCTGTGTTGTTCTCTTTTTATATTGGCCCATTTTACCTGAATGTTGTGCCGTGGCTCAAGAAGGTACCTGCTGATATTCTAACTCTTATAATTTTAAAACTTTTATACTTTTTCACATTTAAAAAATATAAATATATTTAAGAGACCCACGCTAATTTATAAGAATATCATTAGATCTCATGCATAGCTTATTTGATGGTATTATAAGTCATTTACTAAAACGTGGCCCATTTTAGCTGACTTTCTCCCTACCCTAACTGCCTATAGGTTCATAAGATGATTTTGGTGATCTAAGTTTTCAAAATGTGGTCCGGGGACCCCCAAGGTATATTAAAACAAATAAATATTACTTTAAAATAAATAGATTAAAACAAATGAATTAGTAAATAAAAAAAAAATCTAACAGTACAGTACTAAAAAAAAAAAGTAATTTAATAGAAACTAAATATTTTTCAAACAATAATTAAGACACATTAATATTAATTTATAATAAAAGAAATTCTAGTGGTCTCTTGCACAAGAAGAGTCATATTTGGGGGTCCATGGCATTTTAAATTAATTAAAAAAAAAAAAAAACTATTGTAATAGAAAAGCTACCCAGATCTTGCCTTTTTACAGTGATACATCCTCTAAAGTATTAGAAATATCAAAAATAAAAACAATTCATAGAGTAGGACAAATAAGTTTCCTCATTCAAGGAACACCACTTGTTCCACAGCCTTTGCATTTACACTATTTTCAAACAGGATTCCTCGTCAGATATAGCCTTACCTCCTCGTTTGGTGCTGTATCTGGATGCGCTCCTGGAGGACAGGTGAACCCTTTGACGCATCACTTCAAAACAACTTCCCATCACTCAAACTCACATCAGGACCAAGTCTCAGATGCCTGGATGCCCGAATAAATGCATTTTTACAGGATCCAAAATGTAAAAAGTTCTAGTCAATGACGATAACAAATGATATTTTGTTTTTGCATAAGAAAGATTGTGTCTACTTGACTGTTATTTTAGGTTATCACATGCACTGTTGTCCGATGTGAGACACAAGCCCGTTGTATTCCGCTGAGTCGACATTTAAGACTTAAGCTGATCAGTAACCTTCCAGGAAGACAAAGTTAATGCAGTCAATGGACAGTTAATAAAAATATAAACTTGATATTTCATTATCCTCTGAGTTCAACACATACATACTTTCTGATGCAGTCCACACTCAAATCCCTAAATAAGAATAAATCAGTGTAGAGCTCTAAACAATGAAATCAGTGAACTAGTGAAATCTACGACTAGAGGGCGCTCGTACACATTATCGTGAACACGGCGGAGGAATCTGTTGAGAAACAGTAGGGGTGAAAAAAAAATCAAATATACATTAAAAATTAATATTAAATAAAATGCATATTCATATATATTTTCCCAAACGCTACTACAGTTACTGTCTGTGGTGTTATCACGCATCTCGCGGCTTTAGTCTCTCCACCGACGAGAGATCGACTGATGATATTGCAAAGGATGTACAGAAGTGGATATTTCACATGAACCAACTGTAATTTACGCAAAACAAAGATTAAAATGCGGTCTACGTTGAAGACTTAAAGCACATACAGGAGGTGAATAACAGCCCTTTTAAACTGGTTAATTTTTCTTTATTGCACTCTAGATCAAATGTCTATTTTACGATGATGAACGGTCATAATATAACCTGTCCCCCCACAGTTTTGTAATGAACACAAATCGAACAGAAAATAAAATCGCGATATAGTAGTGTGGTTGCGGCGGGATTCACGCAAAGCGCAGTGTTCACGCGCGCAGCTGATGATTGACAGCTCCATTCACAGTCAGTAAATACCGCATGATCCGCATCTGTGAGTTTAACCTGCTTATTTTATAACTCCTCCGTATCCACTTTAAGTTGCATACATTTTGTTCTTGCATTGATGTTACCATAGTAGCAATTCTGCACTTTGACAGTCAGTTTAAGATAATATAACTATATAACTGTACAGTATTTTATTATTGTGTGTATCGGATAGTTTACAAAATCAAATGATTGGGACACTTTTTGTCAATGAAATGGCTTGGAAAAGTGTCCCAATCAACCGGAATTCACCCTACTCTTTGAAATCATGATTGCATTACAGTATGTTTTAACCCCTTTTATTAATAATAATAATAATAATAATAATAAAAATTGAAAGTAGTTTCAAAGTAGCTAGCTACTTTTTGATAGTAACTTGCAGTGTAGCTAGCTACTTTTTCAGAAGGGTAGCTTGAATGTAGCTTAACCACTTTAATTTACAAGTAGCTTGTAGCTGGTCAAGCTAGTTTCAGAGTAGCTTCCCCAACACTGCTGTTACAACAATAAAACTGTAGTTATTAATCACCACTGACCTGGTGAAATGATGGTACACTGCATCTAAAGGCAGTAATATTTAATGCACAGTGATGCATTTATAGTCGTAAAAAAATCTAAGCTGTAAGATGATGAAAAATGCTGTTAAAAACATTTATTTAACATGTAATAAAAATTTTAGGCAAGTTTCTTCAGATGTGGTTGACTTTGGAAATGAAGTATTGGATTTCAGTGCATTTAAATAATGATACTGTAAGTGACATAAATAATGAGTTAAAAATCATATTTACATAATTAAACATTAAGCCCAACATGGCTACAAACCCTGCTTTAAAGGAATAGTTCACCCAAGAATGAAATACTGTCATCATTTATTCACCCTCCACTTGTTCCAAACCTGTACAAGTTTCTTTCTTCTGATTTTCATAGTATTTTTTTTCCCATACTATGGAAGTCAATGTCTAACGTTAACTGTTTGGTTACCAACATTCTTCAAAATATCTTCTTTTGTGTTCAACAGAAGAAAGAAACTCATACATGCTTGAAACAAGTGAAGGGTGAGTAAATGGTGACAATATTTTCATTTTTGGGTGAACTATCCCTTTAAGCACAGCATCTTCCATAGATCACACAGACAACTGTCATGGATTTCATCACAAAATATTGATAGAAACATCCAAAATATGCGTGGTATTTTTGGAGGACAGCCCTTTCATTTGGCCGGAAAGAGCAAAAGTCATCCAGTGAGATCACAGTCTAAATCTGGGCTCTGCAGACTCCCATGTTCCCAGGACTCTGGTTCTGCATTAAGCCTTGGCACAGCGGGTGAGACACCCTGATGAACATGTTGGTCATCGCCAACTAAGACAGTCAAGTCTTTAATGTCTCAGACTGGCATCATGTCTTTTTTAAGAGGGTAAATGTCCCATGTCAGTCCGTCACCATATGGGGTGTGTCCAGAGGGTAGGAGAACACGTGTCAGCCAATGACTGTGAAGATAATCATAATAATTTACATTAAAATCACAGCTTACAGACTGCAGAATATGACAAAGAGCATGTAAAATGTGTAATTTTACCTTCTCTTTTCTACACCAAAGAACACCTTCCAGTTGTTTAGTTTACCATAACTAAAAGGATTCCGATAGACCTTTAAAAAGAGAGAAAAGGTAAAAAAAAAAATTACATAGCTACCAGAGATCAAATAATATAAAGAAAATAAATCCCACTCGGTTATAAAAGTCAAGACTTTGAATCTGAATGGCCTGAATACACCCTTACCTTTCCACGTTTCGCCAGACGTTTGGCCTCTTTGTTGTTTATATGGCGTTCAATGCTGGTTTCTCCACGGGTGATAAGTACAGCATGCCACAGTGTGAGAGCTCCTAGGGCGACTGACACTGTGCTGATGGAAAAAACAGCAAACATAACAAAAGATATGAGTCTATGGAAATAGTAAAACCAGTATTGGGGCCACAGTGAAAGAATAGACTACCTTGTAAGGACCCACATGTAGATAACACTCTTGTGAAACATCCTGTCTTTGTAGGTGTACGGAGGTTGTGAAACCTCCTGTGTCCATTGAAGCATCAGAAAAGCAAAAATATTTTATATTATTCAAAATATAATGCATATTTACATTCATCAAATATAACAATATACTTACAGATAATTTTATAAATGTAAATATTTATATGATTGCAACTATGTTATTTATGCATATACTAATGCTCAAATATTTGGGGTTAGTAAGATTTTTTAATGCTTTTTTAAAGAAGTCTCCTATGCTCACCAATGCTGCAATTATTAAATTAAAACAGTAATATTGTGAAATGTTATTACTATTTAAATTATTAGTATTTTTAGTGAATTATTCCTATTACAATTATTATTTACTATTAACAACAGTTGTTCTATTTTAATATATTTCAAACTGAAATTTATTCTTGTGATAGCAAAGCTGAATTTTCAGCAGCCATTACTCCGGTCTCCAGTGTCACATGATCCTTCAGAAATCATTCTAATATGCTGATTCGGTGCTCAAGAAACATTTCCTGTTATCATCAAACAGAAAACTACACATGTGCAATGTTTCTGATTCATTGCTCCAAATGGAAATTGTATCACGCCAGATCGTACCAAGCAGAGCTTAAAAAGTCTCAAGTTCACCAGTAAATCTTCCTCAGCCAATTGTGACAAAAGCAGAGTCAGTAAGTAATACTCATTTAAATGTGTGCTGTTAGCACTGGGATAAAAAAGGTCAGAAATAATTTGTTTGTTCTCATAGCATGCTATAAGAGTGTTAAATAATGAATCGAGATACAGAAAACAAAAATTACAGCTCTAAAACCAAATTGACAGCAGGAAAAATGACTTGAGTCACCTGTACTCCCTTCCCAGCCATGCCTTCTGACGGTACAATGCCGATGAGCAACCCAATCCCTGTCACCGGAACACCCTGTTTCTCCGCTTCCAAGTGTCTGAATTGCTATGGAATGGCAGAGAGACAGCTGGCAGTTAAGACATTCCCACTACACCAGACTTTGAGAACAGAAAGAGAAAAGGAGAGACACAACCATTCAGAAAGAGAGGTATCTATCTACCTCTATCTACCTTATTCATTAGAATAAGAAAAACAAATGCCCACTGAGGTTTTTCAAGTTTCAAAATGTTATGATACAAAGACTGAGTTATACTAAATAGAAAAGAGCAAGGACAAAACAACAAATGTATTTATAAAAAAAAAAAGAAAAAAAAAAGCCTTACATCTATGGCATTGTATGCATCGATAAACAGATTGCGACCGCCGATGCTACAATACATGCAGCCCAAAGTCAAGTAGAGACAAAAGGAGAAGAAGTAACGATGATTGTAATGGCCAACACAGTTGTTAAGCCAAGCTGAATATAAATAATTAAGGACTTAACTACACAGAAATGGCAAAGATGAAACACATCTGGGCTGTTAAAGGAATAATGCACCAAATATAATTTCAGTTCTGTTTAAATTCAATTTAAATGTAACTCTGATTGTCACTTACTTTTTTGTCATTTTAAAATGTTATAAATGAATGCAATACAACTTGCAACAACATGAGTGTGAATAAATGATGACAGAATTGTCATTTTTCGGTGAACTATTCCTTTAAACTGAATGTTAACTGTGTAAAAACATTGCCTGTAAATAAGAATTTTAGAGTAAAATAAGACCAAATGGGTGCACTTTATACAAAATATCTGCAATATGGTGATTTAAAAAGGATACGGCAATGATGATCCATTTTTAGAATACATCTGTAGAGAAAGATACAGGGATGTTGATACATGGGAGTTTCTTGCAATAATATTATACAATGCAGCTGACACTGAGCCACCAGTTAGATTTTATAAGCCTCTTTGGACAGAGAAAACTATGTCTCTCTTACGTTTTACAGATGCCACAGTGATGACTTCGTGCTGGTTTAGGAATGACACACTTTTTACAGAATGACACAAATGGGACATCATTTTTCATCTGAAAAACAATGTCAAGAAAGAAAGAGGAACTGTTAGGTCATGAATGACACTGAACACACACATCAGCTCTACTGGATTGTGGCATGTCTAAGGGTGCCGAACCTTTGGAGGGTATCCAGGAGGAGTGTTTGTGGCTTTGTAGTAATGGAAGACTATCATGACCAAGTTCCAATGCCCATAACAAATGTGCCACATCATCCAGCCAGGAGAGTACGTTTGGAGGACCAACGGTAGAAGGCAGAAGTAAGCGATGAAAACCACAGAACTGGTAAGAGCTACTACTAAAAACACAAAAAC
Organism: Spinibarbus caldwelli; assembly: GCA_039654775.1. Lineage (NCBI taxonomy): Eukaryota > Metazoa > Chordata > Actinopteri > Cypriniformes > Cyprinidae > Spinibarbus > Spinibarbus caldwelli. The sequence goes on along the minus strand of CM077243.1, from coordinate 12,660,383 downwards.
CTTAAGAGAAAAGAAAAAGCCCAGGGTGTAAGAGAAACAAACGGACATTGTAACAAAATAACATGATGGTAATTATGAGAAATGAAAGATGTACCATTCCAAACCATCGTGTGACAACCTCCACTGTCCAAAACACTGGTTCAAGGATGCAGTCCAGTACCACTTCAGAGTTAGTGAGAGAGTTCAAATAAAGGGATTTGAAGATCAGTTTGATGTAGCTCAGAGGCTGCCTCAGTCTTCTGGGCATGCGACTGCGACTGTGTCTGCCACATCCGCGCATGCATCGCAGCAGCAGGTGCATGACAGTAGAGCAGGGACGCATGTTCAGCCCCTGTAAAGACAAGATCTTATCTTTTAATAACCTGTTCGAACATCCTGAATATCGGCACAAGCAAGTTCCTCTGCCTACGGCCTGCAATTTGCTCACTGACAATTGCCCTCGTGCTGAACCTGTAAACCAATTAGATTAACCAAGTATCCTTCTAAGCAGTTGATGTGGATTGATATAAACCAATAACGCAAGCATGGTTTAGTTTTCTGATACCCCTGAATAATCTAACATAATACAAATATATAAAAGGTTGAGGGCCTCTTTTGTTCAGTCTTTAGAAAGCAGCATACTTTACATGATTGCACTGATAACAATGCACCTAAAAGACCCTGCCACTTTTGTTTACTTAGGTTTAGAAAAAAACACAGGGATGGTTAGGCTAGTGACTAATGCGTCTTTCCGTGGATTTGTAGTTGCAATTAAGCCATTTATCTTACTAGAAGGGTTTCAAGTCGTCCCATAAAGAGTTGCTGCACGTGAATTTAGATTAGATTTTATTTATTTATTTAAAAACATACTAAGCCAAAACAAAAAATCAGCGGCAAGCCAGCTTCAAAACAATGAATTTATTAACCATATAGGTGTCCCCCCCGTTAGAATTCAAAAAATGTTAATGTTAGCACTGCATGCCCAGACATTGTAAAATTCAGACATGTGCGCTATGGATCTGGACAAACTACATACCGGTCACACCAGTGAATGTGGAGGGAATATCACCCATATGATATAACATTGTAATTGTGACAGACATAAGCAGAAATAGATGTAGTAGTTACAGTGGACAATAGATACAGGGAGATTTGTGTAGAAATGGTCAACATCATACACCATCCCCCATGTCATAAACAGACTATAATCTCAGGGACAGATTCTGAGTCTGTGCCTTTAAAATTATCATTAAGAGAAAAACACTCACAGATTTTGTTAAGTTAGTGAAATCACAGTGTCAAAATAAAATATCTACAATATATACATTTGTAAGTATACTATCTATCTATCTGTCTATCTTTCATTTATCTGTCTGTCTGTCTATCTTTCATTTATCTATCTGTCTATCTATCTAATACACACACATACATAGATATTCAAATGTACAAATATACGTATATATGTTTCTCTGTATACCGCACACATCAGTGATGAAACAAGGGTTAACAGTGATGTTTAGTACCTCGACCTGACTGAATCAAACAGCAAGAGCTAAACATCAAACAGCACAGAATGGCAGAAATTTGCACAGTCGGTCGTCTTACCTGCCCAAGATCTTCTCCTAAAACTGCGATAAAATCAACTCATGATACCGCTGAATGTTTTTTTTAATATTTCGGGACAGACGGAGACCAATAATTGGAAGCAGCGGTTTCTATCCCTTTGATTTCATCTGCTGTCTGTCTGTCTGACGCTCAGGGATGTGAGCTGTCACGCTGGGAATTCTGGGAATTGGAGTTTAAGGCGTGGAAAGCGGAAATATTATCTGGGAATATTTTTATAATGTATATTTTTATATTATTAATAATCAAAATTACGTTATGTTGTGTGGTATTTAATGAATTAATCGTATTTCTGTTTGATTTTTATAGGATTAAGACAAAGGGCAGCAGGGAATTGTGGGAATTGCAGTTTGATTCATATTCAAGTCAATTTAGAGAATCGGTTCTTTCGAACAGCTCAGGAAACAATTCAGTGATTCTTTTACGTCCGAACGTAATTGCTGCATGCGTGGGATCTAAAATCAGAGATTAATTATAGCCATCAAGCGGCTTTGCTAAAATCTGGGGTTTTTTTTATAACGTTGTACTTGTACTATTTCCCAGTTTGTTGCAGTAATGAATAACAAGTCTATAAAATATAACCCACAATAACCATGAACTTATTGAAAACACAATTTTAATTTGCACTTACATTGCTCAAATAATTTACATCTGTTGGCTGAAAATGTGTTTTTATTCAAAGCTATTTAAATAACCTATTTCTGAACCTGTTCAACCAATTCATCGAAAAGATCCGATTCGAAAGAACAATTCGTTCAGGACTCGGACAACGATAGTAGATGTTCACACGTGCTAAGGCACTGCGTGGGTTGAAATAGTACAAGACATGGCATTTAGTTTCAACTTCAATATTCCTTTACAGTCAGACGAAACAAAGGATGAAGAAAACAAAAACGACAAAGCAAAAGAAGTGGATCTTAAGTGCTCGGTAAGGGAATTTATCATTAGCTTGTTAAAACCGGCCATATCTTGGCTAATGCTGCAAGACAGCTGACTTTAAGATCTAAAATTATGCTTTAAATGTACAGCACACTTTAAATTCTAGGACTAAATGATATTTCATTTTAACAATTAACGTGAAAGCGTAAATCAACAATATGTGGGTGTAGTTACTCACGCTATACCCTTTGTCAAAAGTAAGTTGTGATCGCATCTGTCAAGATCATATGCACGTTGTATTATTTTCATAGGAAGCCAGTGCAACCGTCCCAAAGAAGATTAAGGATGCTGTGGAGCACCAACCTTTGTTGGATCCCCTGTCCCAAATTGAGAACTGGGTGCCTGAAACCATCATCATAGGTGCCCTGCCTCCCTTGCTCTGTCTCAATGAATCAGTATTTGAGAAGACTGCTCGTGAACTAGAGGACAGTGAGGAGATACTGGCCAAAACACTGACTCAAAACTCAGACCTCATCTCTGGAGTCTATGAAGGTGGACTTAAGATATGGGAATGTACTTATGATCTACTTGAGTACATTGATGATGAAGGAGAGACCTTCGCTGGGAAAAGAGTGTTAGACTTGGGCTGTGGAGCAGGACTACTTGGCATACTTGCATTGAAGAGAGGAGCCAGCAAAGTTGATTTCCAGGATTATAACAGCACTGTGATAGAGCAGTTAACAGTGCCAAATGTCTTTCTCAATTGTGAAGAAGATGAAAATGAAGAGAAAAATAGCAGCCCACCGTTTAAGAGAAAAGCCCTGAATGCAACAGAGAAATTACTTGATCGTTATGGTTTCTTCTCAGGCGACTGGAACTCTTTTCTCACGCTTATGCAAAATAAAACCCCATCTCCGAAATATGACATTATCTTCACATCAGAAACCATATACAACACAGACTACTACTCTTCACTTCATAATGTGTTTTGTGACCTGCTTGATGAGAATGGTATTGTTTATTTGGCAACCAAATCTCACTATTTTGGTGTAGGAGGTGGCCTTCATCTGTTTGAGAAGTTTGTGGAGCAGAATAATGTCTTTCAAATCAGATATTTGAAGGATGTGGAACAAGGCCTGAAGAGACATGTTGTATCATTGACATTCAAAAAGTGACATTTAAATTGTATTAATAAGTATTAATGTGCCTATGCTATTATGGTGCAAGTTAACATAAAATAATGGATGCATATTCCTTTTAGGCCAAATGGATTGGTTATGGGATCCTAAATTGTGCTTGGTGTAAATAACTAATGTTAAAACAGTTTTGTGAAACTTTCTGAAGATTTGTTAAAGTCAGTGTTCAATCTGCAATAAAGCATTGCAAACCATCATCAAATAAACAAGAACTGGCATAAGTGTACATGTACCAGCATACATCTCTATAATTTATCAAGCAGAATCACACACGGCAACAGACAGTCTCAACATTGCTTTAATGTGAAAAGAAATTGGAGATGGCACATTGACAACACTTGACCAAACATATGAAGTGGAGACAAAGTAAATTATGGAATGAATTACATAAAGACAAATCCAAACAAAAATGTGTGGTCCTTGTAAACTGTTTAACTAATAAATACTCACAACCATTCCAAAATTTTAACATTCCAAATTGGTTACATATAGATCCTATATTTTTTAAACTTGTATATACTTCTATAGAGCTCTGCCTCACTGATGAATGTTAAATATGTGAGTCTTGTTTAAAGTAGCTCAGTGTTGATGTATAATTAAAAAGTATATATACTATTTCTTGGCTTTGCCCTGTGCTGCCACAGCCTCCATGGCTTTGCGAACAGTTTCCTCGTCTCCGAGGAACTGCATGGGCTTGATGGGCTTCAGGTTCTTGTCCAGCTCGTAAAGAATAGGGATGCCAGTGGGCAGATTCAGCTCCATGATGGCCTCCTCAGACATACCTGTGAGTGAGGAAATAAACTGTGAGACTATGGAAGAAATGAAATGTAAATAATTTGTGGTGACCCGCAAGTCATTTTATTTTTATATTATCCATTTTCATTTTAAAGTTTGAGTAATTTTTGTGTTTTTGGCATTTTTATTCGATTTTTTAATGTCTAAATAGTTTTTTTTTTTTTAATTATTAAGTTTTAATTTTAGTTACTTTAGTACATCAAGTTTAACTAAAGGAAAAAAAAAAATTTTCAGTTAACGTTTCTTTAAAAAAATCTTTATGAAAGATTCTAATAATTTCCATGACTTTTCTAGACATGGAAATCATATTTAAAGGATTATGATGGTGGGAAGCTTGAATAAGGGATTGAAATGATATTGTGGGATAATTACCTTCTAAGTGTTTCACAATGCCTCTCAAACTGTTTCCATGAGCAGCAATCAACACTCTCTTTCCCTCCTTGATTTGAGGCACAATCTCCTCATTCCAGAAGGGTAGCGCCCGTGCGATAGTGTCCTTCAGACTTTCACAAGAAGGCAGCTGGTCCTCGGTCAAATCAGCATAACGTCTGTCCTATAAAACAACCAGACATCCCACAAGACAAAATTAGTGCAATAATCAAAAATTCTATAAACATAACAGTATGTAATAGTGCTGTTTTTTAGTCTAATATAAATTCTTGACTTGTTAGTTTGGTCCAGGTCATAAGAAAACCAGAGTGCTTGAATATTATCAACATTTGTAAGCAGTTTCCAATACAAATAAGGTTTTAACCTTTGATTTCTGAGTCTTTGCACTGATTAACTACTAGGGCGTCAATTTCACTGTGTAACATCAACATGCAGCAACAAATTGCAACATGTAAATGAAAACTTGGTTTTCAGACTGTTAAATGCATTATGACTAATGAACTCTGATTTTCATTGTACAAGATGCAAGGATGCAAGAATGCAGAAAATAAAAAAGTTGCTAGGCATGCTGTAATTGGGCAATATCATCCATTCAGAAAGCTCAAAACTAAGCACACCCTCTAGAGTAGCAGCTATCAGATACCATGTGCATTTATACACTTATGAGTTGTTTCTTATTCATTTTGAGAATCTATGGAATCTGAAGAGGGGAAGTGACTAATTCTGTGAACTAATACATCTAAAATATGCATTTGAATGCAACGGATTAAGGGTTTAAAGTACCATATTGAATGAAAGATGCTGAAGACCCCACCTTGCTGATGATGCTGTAAAAGTCATGATCTGCATCCATAGTTGGTGGAGGGATGTCATAGGAGCGCCTCCAAATCTTAACCTGGGCTTCACCATGCTTGGCCGCAGTCTCGGCCTTGTTTAACCCAGTGAGACCACCATAATGGCGTTCGTTCAGGCGCCAGGTCCTGTGCACAGGCAGCCACATCTGATCAATACTGTCCAAAACAATCCATAACGTCCGGATGGCTCTCTTCAGTACCGAGGTATAGCAAATGTCAAACTCAAACCCTGCATCTGCAAAGACACAGTATAGGCTTAACATCAAACACGGAATTCAACATAATACAACTTAATATATTGTGATTGTCATTTATTTTACTTATTATTAAAATACTATTTAATACATATTTAATACAACATAGCCCTAACACGGATTTAATACTATACAAATTAATTTTACAATAATTTATTTTCTGAAAATTATAGAGTTTTAAATGTAGATCATATTTTTGTATTTGGAATATTATAACACATTATAATTATTACTTATTAATTTATCATTTATAATATATAAATAAAATGCACAACTGTAATGCCGTTTTAACTGTACGCATCCCTGATTGGGAAATGCAGCACGTCCTGAGTTGCACGTTCGCATCACGTAGGCTCCGCCCCCAAACCAGTCAGTAAAAGGCAAACCGCCATCTTATTGGTTCAGAGCGCACACGCGTCATATCGGAGGCGGGGCTGTGCCGGGGATGCACAGTCTTCTGAAAGTCATTTGAATTTTCCGGTTTGATTTTTCTCATTTAAAACGCAAAAATCTCAATGCAAACATTAATAACACAAAGCGGGCAAACTGATACTCAGTTTAGACATAATGTACATGTTCTTTCAAAAACTAATCTATAGCCATTCTGCTGATATACCTAGGACTGCAGATTTTCAACGCTCATTCACAATGCTTGAAAATATAAGACTATACAAACCTTTTAAAGCTTGACCGCCTTTCTTTGCCTCCTGAGCCCCTGTTTCGCTCAGGTCCGCGTCGAACCAGCCACAGAAGCGGTTCTCCTGGTTCCAGCAGCTCTCGCCATGGCGAATGAGAACAAGCTTGTATGCAGCCATTTGAGATATTCACAGAGACAAATACTAAAGGTTAGCAGCTAAGGACAGCACAGTGAGCTCTGATCGAACGAGTACTGTCAAAAATACCCTCCTCTCATCCGAGTCCGTAATGAATGACGTTCCGACCTCCCCATCTCAACGCTCAACCAATCAAACGCTCTCGGAACGATGCGCAGCCATGTGAAACTGAAACACCACATGGAAAAAACCCTGACCTTCCTTAACGCCTGTGCATATTTTATAGTAAACCTCCTGTAGCATTTTACGGTTCAAAATATTTTAGCAAGAATAAAAAGGAGTATAATATATTTCATCGTTCATAGTTCATCCACCCAACCAGATATATGCAGTATTATAAATCATTAAACTAAAGGACGATTGCAACTTCCCGTTAGAGTTCATTGGGTGTATCTTGGAGATGAGGTTCTGGAGAGCCAATCAAAAGTTACCTTTGTAGGTGTGGGCGGAGTTTCGTGCGGAAGCTTCTAAAGTCTGAACTGAGCATGAGCGAATGATGCTGTTGGTATATGAATGAAACAAATAAAATATAGTAACTATTAATCTTCAGTATCTTTATAGTGACTATGAATCTTTGGCTTTTTTCTAAATGTATGTACCTTACTGCAGATCTGACCATAATCTGATGTTAAATGACTCACGATCACTCATTATGAGTAGATGGAAACTGCATTTGCCACACCGTTTTTTCTAGTGGGTATTTCTCCGGGTTGGTTCTTTTTGAAATTCAGTTTCTGTAAGAATTCATACTTAAAGTCCTGGCTACAAAAAGCTCTTGAACATTTCCACTGTTATTGCCCAGGAATAAAAACAATCTTGTCACAGTGGAGCCTTCCATTAAACTAAAGACCTTGCCTTGCTTACTTTAATCTGCATACTTAAAGTCGGCATGAAATCAAAATTGAAATTCTTATTTTTTAATGGAATACTGTAGTTTATTATAAATAATTTATCCGTGGACTTCATTATTTTTTTTAAAATTCATGTGCCTTTGTAATCTTTAATCAAAAATGTTAACCTCCCCTCCCCCTCAAAACGACTTTCTCTTCCGGTCACGAGTGGCGCGAGGGCGGGGCTAGTGACTAAAGCCCTATTCATTACCTGCTGACCTCCAGTCATTTGTAATAATTGCGGGGTTGTCTGTGATCTTAAATAAATCAAGCATAAAGCTTGAGATATTATTTTAACCTGGTGAAATGTAAATGACACAGGGCACGAAACTATATTAGTTTTTTTTTTTTTTTTTTTTTAAATCCATCTAACTGGACCATAGAACGCGACTCTCAAACAGGGTTGCCAGGTTTTCACAGCAAAACCCGCCCAATTGCTAATCAAAACTAGCCCAATCGCTTTTCAGGGGGGATTCCCGGTAAAAATCGCGTTCCGGTGGGGTAAAATAAACGTTTTTTGGCAGGGTTCCCCTGATAAAAGTCGCATTCCAGGGGCTAAATATCACGTTATTGGGTCGCATCAACCCGCGGACATGAAAAACAACCCGCGGAAAGAGCGTTAAAGAAGCGCAATTCCGCGGGAAAACCGCGGACTTGGCAACACTGCTCTCAAAGCCTAGACATCCGGGTATCCGGGAGATAAATCGACTAAAAATCGAATTTACTGACTTACTGGGGGGGGCTGATTTAACAATTAATCAACCGTCACAGGTCCCTAATGAATGTAATTACATTAATATCTCAATAACGTACTTTAATCCATCTATACAACAACAGCAAAAATTAAGTTTTCGTTATTTTTTAGAATTAAAAAAGTGAGCGTTAACCTGGTCCACGCCCCCCTGCTGCTGGCGGGAACACCGCGGAAAGAGATGCTAGAGAGCGCGCGAGAGAAGTTGAACGCACGTTTGCTCTTGTTGGCGTTTGAATATTTGTCATTTTGCATGATTTTTGTATGGTTTGTGCAGCATGAATCAGGCCATCACATCAGCTCAGATAGCCCAATGGTTTACTGTCGGGGTACAGTTTGCAAACATCACAATCACTGATGAAGTGAAAAAACAGGCAAAGGCCGAAGCTCCTGCTACTGCAGACAGGTATAGGCCTAAGGCATGAGTGTTTTTGCTGATTAAAACTGTTAATTTTATTATACAAACTTACTTTAAGAGGATTCAGAAAAATGTTGAACAATAAATATTGATGAAATGTTTGTAGTCATCGCTAATTAGAATAAAAGCACGACGGGAGACACGTGCTTTTAGGATAAGTAGTTTATTTTCACTCAGTTTATACACATGCAGTTTCATGTCCTAAAATCAATCAATGCATGACCCTTTGCCTAAGTTTAGCTTTAAAGGGTCTATCATACTAAACAACATTTAGCATTTTGACAATATTTATAGGGTTTGTTCAAAAAAAACATTAAAAGTGTCTTAAATCTTTTTGAACCAGGCTTTAGTGTTGTATAGAGCAGTATAAATGTGTGCAGGTGAATTAATATGATTGACAGCTGGTGGAAAACTAGACAGTAGACTGGGAGAAGACCCAAGGACAATACCATACACAATTTTTTCTTTGCATTTTCTGCAGCTCTGTGGAGCAGTTGTCTGAACAGACTTCTCCAGAGAAGGCAGGACCAGATGGAGGAAACCAGAAGAGCAGAAAGCCAGAACTACCAACCGGTAATCACCCACGCACCGGCTAAATACTGTCTTTATTATTTGATTTTACTGATGTGATTAACTAGAATCAGTATTGAACAGTGCTATTAATATAACATCTGTCCTACCACCATGCTTGGCTACCCATTAGGATGTAGTTACATAACTCAGGTTCACCATTCAAACTGTTTTGACATGTGACCTTTGAACTATAGGTCCAGGAATCACCCCGCCTTTGCTCGGCCGTTATGAGTATCCAATTCTCCCTATTACTAAGAACAGACAAGAGGTACACACATACATATACAAGGCATATGGACGCATTTACTTATAATTCAATAAAAGACATATGGATTGTGTGGACTTTCTCATGTTTGGTTATATTGTGCATTTTCTTATATGTGTGTATATCAATCTCTCTCTGTGTTTGTGTGTGTAGTTGGTCTCTCTGATTGAGAATAACTCTGTGATCATCGTTCGTGGAGCAACAGGCAGTGGGAAAACCACCCAGCTGCCACAGTTCATTCTGGATCACTATGCAGAGAAAAAGACGCCCTGTAACCTGATTGTCACTCAGCCACGCAAAATTGGCGCCACCAGCATTGCCCGCTGGGTGGCACGTGAACGCAAATGCACCCTGGGCAGCTTGGTGGGGTATCAGGTGTGAGATGCATGGAGTAGAAACTCTTTACCTTAAAAGTGTGAATATAATTGATATCTTGAATGGGAATATATAAAGTCATGATAAAACTGGAATAGGATTGGATTTTTTAAAAAAGAAAAAAATATAGGGCAGGGACTTGGTTCTGTGCATCGTTGTTGTGAGCATTAGAGCTAAAATAAATTCCTCATGGTTCCTTTCTCACTAAACTAAACCTATAAAATAATACGCTGATTTTTAAAAATGCTAAGCATATTCTACTAGACTCACTAAATACTGTATACATTTATTTAATTTCTTTCTCTCACTCCAGGTGGGTTTAGAGAAGATGGCCACAGAGCACACCAAGCTGATTTATGTGACCACAGGAGTCTTACTGCAGAAATTAGTGGCCACCAAAACACTCACAGAGTTCTCACACATCTTCATAGATGAGGTAAACAAACAATCAGCAATTTACAGACACACACCACTGCCACATTTAAACTACATTTATTTGATCAAAAATACAGTAAAACAGTAAGATTGTGGAATATTACAATATAAAATAAAGTGTTTTTATTTTTAAATACTTCACAATGTAATTTATTCTTGTGATGGCAAAGCTGAATTTTCAGCAGCCATTACTCTGGTCTTCAGTGTCGCATGATCTTTGAGAAATCATTCAAATATGCTGATTTGCTGCTCAAGAAACATTTCGTATCATTTCTTTTTTAGTATTATATGTTGAAAACAATTGTGCTGCTTAACTTTTTTGTGGAAACTGATACGTTTTTCAGGATTCTTTGATAAATAAGAAGTTCAAAAGAATAGCATTTACTTAAAATATAATTTTTTTTGTAACAATATAAAAGACTTTATGATCAATTTAATGCGTTCTTGCTGAATAAAAGTAGTAATTTCTTTTAAAAAATAAATAAATAAAAAAAATCTCACTGAGCCTAAACTTTGTAGAAACACTATGCACATGCACTTATCAGACTACTGATATTCACAATACCAAAAGTTCAGTAGTTATAATTATGCCATACTGGTGAAATTTAATGATACCAATTTGAATATGCCAGTAAAAACAAGTATGCTCTTATGAAAAAGTTGAATTTTAAAATAAATACTAATTTAAATGAAAACAATGGCATGTAGACTTAATTGTTTGCTTTTTTACCTGTTTTAGGTCCATGAGAGAACAGAGGAACTTGACTTCCTGTTGCTGGTTGTCAGAAAACTGTTGCAGACCAATTCCAGATATGTCAAGGTTTGTGCAAACCACAGCACACATACAAATCAAGCAATCAATTTTTATCTCTTCTCTTTTTATTCTACCTCTCTTTCTGTAGGTCATTCTGATGTCAGCTACCATAAACTGTGAAGAGTTTGCAGAGTATTTTGGAACTCCGATCCGCAATCAGATGAATCCGGCATACGTGTTTGAAGTGGAAGGAGCCCCATATGCCATTGAAGAGTTCTACCTGGATGAGCTCAAAACCATCCTACCTCTTGGAATCAATGTATGGGAAGCATAAAAAATGCTATATTTGAACATTTTCGGTTTAAATTCCTTAATGTAAGTGTTTGTGTGTATGTATCAGGTGGACCTAACCTTCCCAGTAGACCCTTGTATCACGGAGGAGATGTATAATGTTGCTGTCTCTCTCATCCAGAGCTTTGATGAGATGGAGGCTAAAGATCAAAGGTCAGGATGAGACATGCATACACTACAATTCAAAATTTTTGTTTAAGATTTTTAAAATGTTTTTGAAAGAAGCCTTACCAAGGCTTCTTGTATTAGATCAAAAAACAGTGAAACAGTAATAGTGTGAAATATTATTACAATTAAAATAACTTTTCTATTTTAACATATTTTAAAATGTAACTTATTCCTGTGATGGCAAAGCTGAATTTTCAGCAGTCGTTACTCCAGTCTTCAGTGTCGTGATTGTTCAGAAATCATTCTAAAATGCTGATTTGGTGCTAATGAAGCTTTTTTTTTTTTTTTTTTTTGTAATAAGTGTTGAAAAAGTTGTGCTCCTTTTTTCAGGATTCTTTGATGAATAGAAAAAGCATTTATTTGAACTGTTTTTTATAACATTGTAAACTGTCACTTCTCAGTAATTTAATGCTTCCTTGCTAAATATTAAAAGTATTCATTTATTTCTGACCGTAAACTTTTGACCATCACTGTATATTTCATATTTTGATAATTTTGTGAGGTCAGCAATATACGAAATGCTTTATAGCTTTGTTTGTTGTATGTTTAAGAATTACAAATCATATTTTAAGTAATTAAAACTTAATAAATTGTGTGTGTTTGTGTGGAGCAGGTGCTCAGAGCAGACTGGAAGTGCTACTCATCCAGAGAGAGGTAGTGTGCTTGTCTTCCTGCCTGGGTTTGCTGAAATACAATATATGAAGGAGGCCCTCGCAAAACTTGTGCGCAAGAGGTAGGTCTGTGTGTTTAAGCAATCGTGCTTGCGTATGAATGTGTTAACGTGTTTGTTTGCTCACAGGTTGCAGGTATATCCTCTTCACTCAACTGTCACTTTAGAGGAGCAAAATGGAGTGTTCCTGGTTCCTGTACCTGGATACCGGAAGGTAAAATTTACACTGAAGCCAAACACACTAGAGTGTTTGGAGGATGTAATGGTGTAAAAGAATGGTATAAATTCATGCTCTGTTTGTACTTGCAGATTATTCTCTCCACAAACATCGCAGAGAGTTCTGTCACTGTGCCTGATGTTAAATATGGTGGGTGTTTGTTTTTACACCTTCTGTGAGCTCTTGAGGTCATTCTACAGTAATAAGTATAACTTTTGCATTATTTTGTTTGTGTTCTGCAGTGATTGACTTCTGCCTTGTGCGTCAGTTAGTTTGCGATAAGGAGACCAATTACAGATGTCTTCGAATCACCTGGGCATCCAAGGCCAGTTGCAACCAGCGTCGAGGTGCGGCATGTGTGGGCTGATGTTCAACAGAACAGATTTACTTGTTTCTTGGGTTTTCTGAAATGCAGTCTATTTGCGTCTTTTCCTGTGCATCCTCTCAGGTCGTGCTGGACGGGTATCTAAAGGCTTCTGTTACAGATTGGTGACCAGACATTTCTGGGAGAATGAGATTCCGGATTTCACAATTCCAGAGATGCTGGTAGGGGAGCAATTACATCTACCAATGGCAGCAAGACTTGCAAGATCTTCAGAAATAATAATTTTTTAATTATAAAGTCTTTTTGAGTTGGTTATGGTAGTGTGTGTACTGAATTGCAGCGGTCACCATTGGCAAGTACCTTGTTGAAGGTGAAGTTGTTGGATATGGGAGATCCACGCTCGGTTCTCTCCACGGCCCTCACACCACCCAACCTCAGTGACATCGAAAGAACTGTCCTGCAGCTCAAACAGGTCAATGAAGGCTTAGTGGTTGTTGGTTGCAGATTTGAACAGTTTTGACAGATTAATGTTGAACTTCTAACCTGACATTAAAATTACATGATGCAAACACACAACTTTTATGTATAACAGTTTTAAAAATATATATTTAAATAATTAGCTTTTATTTTATGTTCTCAGTTTTCATTTTAGATTTCATTTATAATTTTTAATATTTCTTTTATTTCAGTTTTATTTTAATTAACAGTGTATGTTTTTAATAGCTTCAATTTAAGTCTTAGTTAACTATAATAACCATGGCGTGTGTGTGTGTAGATTGGTGCTCTTTCTGTGCAGAGCAACAGTCAGAGGCAGTTTGATGGTGAGTTGACATTTCTGGGTCGTGTGTTGGCACATCTGCCTGTGGACCTGCAGCTGGGCAAGCTGATCGTTCTTGGACATGTGTTCGGCTGTCTGGAGGAGTGTCTTATCATTGGTATAACATTTTGTGTATTAGTGCATGTGAAAATATCTGTATATCATTTATATAACATAATATCAGGTTGTACCAAGTTGCCATTAAATTTTAAAAAATGATTAAAAAAAATACAAACTGTCTTTCAGCTGCGTCTCTCTCTCTGAAGAGTTTCTTTGCCATGCCATCACTGCAGCAGCTGGCCGGGTACAGGTAGGTTGACCTTTCACCCCACATACACTTCATTGGTTATCTGAATTAGGATTACACTTGATCCTTTACACTGGATCCTTATCTGTATTTATTGTCTCTGTTTGACCTTACAGGAGTAAATTGAGCTTTGCACAAAATGTTCCAAGTGACTTTATTGCTTTCGTCAATGCCTTCAAGGTATGAAGTGCCAAAACTGAGCATGCTCGGTAGACTTATTTAGATTATAATCTCATAAAGTACAGATTCTGTAGTAGTACATATTAGTTGCCACACAATAGTTTGTAGTTTGGTAACAATATTGTTATGGGCCAAGATCAACTTTTAAGTAATAGGTCTTATTTTGTTCTTTTTTGTTGTTGTTGTTCAGGCCTGGTACATTTCTAGAGCTAAAGGAGAGCTCAGACACCCAAAGGTAATAATATATATATTGATCATATGTATGAAGATGGCAAAGGAAACTTTAGGGCTTATATACAAATGATACAAGGTTCCTGCCCTCAAAAGCCGCTAGATGATGCCCTACTCAAGATATGTTTTTATATTTTCCTTGACGACTGTTTTAAAGGCACTCAGGCTGCAATATGCTTAAAAGCAATGCAGTGTGTACGTATATCAACAGTTAAAATATGAGTCAAGAATGTGTCCTATGTGCACACTCCAACACCTTTGTTTTTTCCAAATATCAGGATGAACTGGAATGGGGCAAGGAGAACTGCATTCAGATCAAACGAATCAGAGAGGTAAATACAGTATGCACACATAAAACATGCTGATTTTATAAAAAAAAAAATTCATTTTATACCCATTGATTGTGTGTTACAGGTGGCAGAGCTCTTTGAGGATCTGAAGAAGAGAGTGTCCAGATTCAACATGCACATCAGCAGTTCCTCAAACCCCACAGACTACACCAGCCTGCACAAACAGAGATTCATCCTGCAGGTATATATATATATATATATACACACACACAATAATACACTTCACTAAACTACTGTTATTTTAACAGTTAATACTTTTAATCAGCAAGAATGCTTTAAATTGAACAAAGGTGACAGTAAAGACCTATTGTTACAAAAAAATCTATTTCAAATAAATGTTCTTTTGAACTTTCTATTCAACAATTAATCCTGAGAAAAGGTATCACAATTTTCACAAAAATATTGTAGAAATAGTTTTAACATTTATAATAATAATAAATGTTTCTTCAGCTCCAACTCAGCATATCAGAATGATTTCTGAAGGATCATGTGACTGTAAATGCAGTTTTGTGATCACTGGAATAAATTACAAATTTGAAAAAAAAAAAAAATTAAAATAGAAACGTTATTTTAAATTGCAGATGTAATTCACAATGTAACTGTTTTTACTGTACTTTTGATCAAATGAATGTAACCTTGGTGAGCGTAAAAGGCTTTTAAAAACATTAAAACAATCTCACCAACCCCCAACAGTACTGGATGTTTGAGTGTGTGTGTGTGATACTACACAGAATGTGATCTGTTTATACTTTCTTTGTTTTTCTGGATTAGGTAGCCATTGCGGGTGCATTCTTCCCAAACTATTTCTCTCAGGGAGAGATTGATGAGCAGCTGGCATCTAAGGAACTTTCTGGAAACGATCCAAAGACCACCATTATGGTACCAGTGTCTCCAGTTACAAAAGTCTGTCAAAAAACTATTGTCATTGTGGAGCAATAGTTTGAAATGAATCTTGCTGAGCAAGTTAGATTTTATAAATGTTTATAGTTAGCTAGATGAATAATACAACTGGTTTAACTGAACAGATTTTGAAGTTAACTTTAAGATAGTAACATTTAAAGGTGTCCCCTTCAGATCCAGAACTGGTACTTTAGACTTGCAATGAATTGACCAATTATTTGTGTACTTGTATAAAGTATGTCTCTGGCCGAATGTTTTTTCTCTCTCTCAGATTAGGAATTTGCCTCCATTTGCATTCCTGTGCTATAAGCAGCTGCAGTCATTGTTCCGTCAGTGTGGACAGGTCAAATCAATCTGTTTCGATGGATCCAGGTAACTGAAATGCACAAACAGAACAGTGTGTTTTGTATGGAAATCCATTTCTGCCACAGAATTAAAAAAAAATGCAATTTGCGACTTTTTACCTTGCAATTCTTCTCGGAATTCTGAGTTTATATCAAACAATTTTGAGTTAACATTTCAAAATTCAGATTTTTTTCTGGAATAGCAAGTTCATATATTTCAATTTGGTCTTTCTTTCTTTTGCATATCACCAAGTCGTTTGCCAGAGATAAAGCAAAAAAGCAGGTCTTGATGACCAATTCCGATTTTGTGACTATATCCAAATTTTTGGACGATGTGCTTACATTTCTTTTAAAAATGACCCATATTCGATGTGTGCATTTTACACTGTACTTGGTGAAACGAGCCAAAAATAGCATATATGACATCACAAATCAATTTGAATAGTACATTGAGTTTAATTTATTGACGGAATTCATATAGAAACATTTTTAATGCAATAGTTACATCTATACATCAAAATAATTATATATCCTAGTACAAATTCTTCAGGACAGTGATGTACGCAGCTCCTCTGAAAGCTTGCGAGTGGAATAAAACTCAGGTGGTAGATATTGTTAAGCATGTCACATCGTCTGTGTTCTTTTTTTTTTTTTTTTTAGTAATTAAAACCAAATGCGTTCATCAGTGATTGTATATCAAAGGCAAGGACATGTTTGTGTGCATTTTGTTTTGTGGTTTCAATGGAACGAACGGGACTGAAGCACTCGTCCGTGCACGAGCCGTAAATGACAAAAGTGGCAACGAGCACTCAGCGTGATTTCAAAAGCAACACATTTCAGCGTCAGATCGCCTTTTATGTAACACAAATGAACGAAATTAATACTCTGCTACTCAACTAGAGATGTTTCATTTGTTACAGGTATGTCTGTACCGCGAAATGTTAAAAAAAAAAAACAACACTATTCAATGATGTAGGAGTCGCATTTACAGGGGAATATCCGATCTGACCGCTTACACGGCAGGCGCAAATGCACGTATCCAATTCATATCTGATTTATTTCCACATACGAATGAGGCCTGAAACCGATTGGAGAATATCGGAATCCATGTGATTTTTTTTTTTTTCCCTGCTTACACGGTCATGGCCCATATCCGATCTGTGCCACATGGGAGGAAAAAATCGGAATTGGGTCACTTGAACCATGCAGTGTAAATGTGGCCAAAATGTGCAGGGCTAGGGGGTCCCCCAGGACAGGTTTGAGAACCCCTGCATTACATAATAAAAACAAATCTTTTCATCCACAAAATTAGGCACCCCTTAAAAGAGATATAAGCTCATTTGAGAGATAAACTCAAAATTGTAAGAAATAAAGTCAGATTTGTTATAGTTTTGTTTTAATTTAGAATCACTAGATGTTACCTTGCAGCTTTGAGAAAAAGTCAGAATTGTGAGATGAACTCAAAATTGTGAAGTATAAACTCAGAATTGTGAGACGAAAAAGTCTCAAAATACATAATTTTTTGCAGAGCGTATGTGGAGTTTTATCGCTCTTGTGTGAGGGAGACAGGCGTGTTACCCGAGGTCTTGCTGGCACTGCTGCGAGCACGGCAGACTCCCGCTCTCCACCTGCAGGTGTACCACGCAGATGAGGTGGAGGCCCACGCTAAAGGAAAGCCCATCACACACCTACGTTACACAAGGTAGCCACATACACACAGACTTTGACAAAGACACATGGACTTGTCAAACGGAAATCTCTGTTTCAGAGTTAAAGTGGATGTTCAGAGCCATGCTGTGTCTCCTGTTGGAGTTCTGAGCAGCACTGTAAATCCAGAGAAACTTCCATCCAGCAGAGATTTTATCATTAACATCACTGAGGTGAAGACTAACACCTAAGACTTCTTAATTTTGTTTTTAAAGGCTTTTAGAGAAATGTGGCCTAATTTTGACCCATTCTTGGTTCATCTTTTTGAGCAGTGTGCAGGGCATTAATGTGTTAATTGTTTGTAGGTGATCGATGTGGGCCGTTTTTGGGGCTTTCGGACAGATGAGAACAGCGTAGAGAAACAGTGTCAGTTAACAGCAGCTCTAAACATAAGAGATCTGAGATCCGTATCGGTCTCTCTCTATCCAAACCTTCTGTGTGTGGCCCCCTTCAAAGATGGACAGCAAATGGCCAAATACTATAGAGCCAAAGTACTGCACATCCTTGGCAGCAACATAGAGGTACATGCCACACACACATATACACACTCACAATGTTCCAGTGCAGAACAAAACGAAGTCATTTCTATAATTATTGCTCTACATATATACATATGTGTATATATGTGTGTGTGCGTGCAGGTGTTTTTTGTGGATTTTGGTAACACCTCTGTGGTCCCATGCAGCAGTCTGAGAGAGCTTCCATCTGACCTCATGACTCCCCCCTTTCAAGTATGTAATTCTTTTCCCCCCAGATTTTTACATTTAAAAAGAAAGTTTTCTTTATTAAGGCTCGGCAGTATAGCAAAAATAACGTCTTGATATTTTCAGCATTTTACCCAGACAGCCATTGTAGTCAAGTAGATTAGGTATGGTTCATGTAAAAAGTAAACTACAATTTAAAAATCTGGTTAAAAAAAAAAATAATAATAATAGTAAAAAAAAAAGGCATGTTTTATGGAGTTTTTCACAGTAGGAAGAATATTTAATAATTTAAAGAATGAATACATTTTTAACAAAACATTTTGACAATAAATTTTTGTTTGCTATAAGTTATCTGATGCTTTAAAACATCAAGATGGATTCTGATTGGCTGTCAGTGTTTTTAAAAAATTGTTCTGAAAGTGATTCCAACAATCGTTCCACAATCATTGTTATAATTGTCTTGTGGACTTCACTATTCTCATAGAATTAAAACCATTATTAAAACTTGAATAACAGTTATAATCCTTGGTGTGAATGGGTCTGTAGTCTTAACACTCAAATATTCACTCTAAAAATTTTGGCAAATTAATGTCCAAATAAAAAGTTAATTAAAATCATTGCAATATCCATGAAGCTGCTTAAATTTGTCGCCAACAAAGTCATTGTGAATATATGGTATGTCTCCCAGCTCTCTATTACAGCTAGATTTTTTTTTATGGATTTCAATGAGCCATAAGCTGTATCTGCATGTTTCATTGCAGGCACAGGAGTTTTCCATCGCAGGCATGGGTCCATCTGCGCAGTCGCTGATTCTGGGTGGTCGTTGGAGCAGTCGGGCACGTAACCGTTTTAAGACGCTCACGAATGGCCGCTCTGCCATTGTGTCCCTCTACTCCATTCTGCACGGCGTAATGCACGTCGACCTGCACATCACCATGGAGGCGGGCGATGTCAGTGTGGCGGACCTCCTGGTGCAGGAGGGACATGCCTGTCACATACCTGAAAGCTTTGAGAGTCAGGTAACCATGCCATGTGACAAGTATGGAAGCTTTTTCCATACTTTTTCTTCCAGTTGTTTGTGTTTTTCGCTCCGTTTTTCTCACAATTGCAAGTTATAAACTCATATAAGAAATTATTTTAACATATTTCAGACTTTTAAAACATCCTGACCTGAAATCAGCCATTTCAGTGTCCATGCTTCTCTTTTTGTGTATTTGCAGCAGTCCCATGAGGTTCTGATATCTCTGTATGAGGATATGGCTAGTGGCAGATTCACTCCTGGTTCTACTAGTGGTTCCTTGAACAGCAGGATGGAGGAAGACAAGCTGCTCATCAACCAGCTCCTTCAGCACTTTTGTGCCTCCAGCAGCAGTGCCCCCAAGTGCAAGGTGTTGGCATAGCAGTCCTGTGATCGCCTACGTTTAAACTGTGCTGTATAAACTGTGGTTCTCTGGGTTCTTAAGTTCTGTTCTGTCACTGTTCTGCAGGCTTTAGTTTATGGTCCCAGCAGCCCGCATAAGGTCAGCTTTCACAGCATGAGCAGGATCAGCAACTTCAGGTAAGACCTGCCTGTTCATCTCGCAGAACACACAAGTTGCATCCCAGGAAAGGATGTTTTGAATGTTGTGGGTTTGGTTTTGTTTGCAGGGCTGTTGGCATTGAGAGGGACAGTATTAACTCTGTAATGGTGAATGAAAATCCACAGAACTGGCATGAGAGGATGTTGGTGGCTGCAACTGTGTCTCTCAGCGCATCAGGTGTGCTCAATCACATGATAATGATTGGTTGGATTTGGTAAACGTAATATACACTACCATTCAAAAGATTTAGTAAGGGGTTAGTAAGATTTTTGTTTTTGAAAATTAACTTTTATTCAGCAAGAATGCATTATATTCAGCAAATATGATAATAGGAAATGTTTTCAGAGCAGCAGAAAGTATTAGAATGGTTTCTGAAGGATCATGTGACACTGAAGACTGGAGCAATGGCTGCTGAAAATTCAGCTTTGCCAACACAGAAATAAATTTCATTTTAAAAAATATATTTATAAAAAAATTATTTTAAAATGTGGTGATTTTCAGTGTTAGTTTTTTTTTTGTTTTGTTTTTTTACTGTGTTTTTGATCAAATAAATGCAGCCTTGGTGAGCATAAGAGCTTAATTCAAAAAGAAAGAAAAAAAAAAACCTTACCAACCCTGAATGATGTGTGTACAGATAACTTTTGACAAAAAAATAAATAAATACCATTACTACTACACTTCAGCTACTAACTACTACTGTAAAACCATAATAAATTATTAAATTAACTTTAAATGGTACACACAATTAGCAGATCATCTATTATGCTTATCATTTAATTATTTTAATTTTATATCTTTATTTTTATGTCAGTGGTGGTGCATTTTAAGTTACCAGAGCTGGTAAGGTTAGCGGTAGTGTGGTAGCTGCACTTTACCAGATAAATTTAAAGGGATAGTTCACTCAAAAATTAAAAATGTTAATTACTCACCCTCATGTTGTTCCAAACCAGTAAGACCTTCATTCATCTTCGGAACACAAATTAAGATGTTTTTGATGAAATCTGAGACCTCTCTGTCCCTCAATAGACAGCAACGCAACTGACATGTTCAAGGTCCAGAAACGTAATAAGGACAGTGTTAAAATAGTCCATGTGACATGAGTGGTTCAACCTTAATTTTATGAAGCTACGAGAATACTTTCTGTGTGCAAAGAAAACAAAAATAATGGCTTTATTCAACACACGCGTCGTGGTACTCTTGTTAATGACGGCGGAGACTGACCCGGAGGAGAAGAAATCGTTGAATAAAGTCATTATTTTTGTTTTCTTTGTGCACAAAGTATTCTGGTAGCTTCATAAAATTAAGGTTGAACCACTGATGTCACATGGACTATTTTAACAATGTCCTTACTACCTTTCTGGGTCTTGAACATGGTAGTTGCATTGCTGTCTATGGAGGGTCAGAAAGCTCTCGGATTTCATAATAAATATCTTAATTTGTGTTCTGAAGATGAACAAAGGTCTTATGGGTTTGGAATGACATGAGGGTGAGTAATTAATTAGAGAAATATGTTTGGGTGAACTTATCCCTTTAAGGTTTTTTTTGTTTTTTCCCCCCCCTAATTCATGGTTCAATTCATGGTGCAGGTTCTCGTATCTTGCTGAAGGAAACATCTCTGATGCCTCATATCCACGGCCTTCCCTCCATTGTTACTATGCTCTTCACCCCTGTCATGGAACTGCGGTAACAGTCACCATAAAAACACTCACTCTCACTTACATAGATTATCACATTCTTTAAAGAAAAAAAATAAATTTTTGTTTGAGGGGATGATGTTCATTCAAACCTAACAGAGTGCAAATTTTCACAACAATACGTCAATGCTATCCATGATTTTGAACCCCTGCAAATTGCAATCCACACTTGTTTATCTTCATACCTATCATTTTTTTTGCATAATATAAACATTTGAATGTGTCAGCTGAGTTTAATTATATAGAGATGTACTCTGCAGTACTAATGAGGACAGGACCTGTTTTACTGGTGCACTGTGTGGGCTGGGGTGGAACTCCGTTTCCCAAAATGCAGTGCTGCCCGAACATGACATTGAGCTTGCCTTTGATGTCAAGTTTGATATTGAAGACATTACAGGGGTATGTTGGTGTGTGTGTCAGGCTCTACCTGTATAAGTAAGCAGGCTCTTAGCTAGAATAAGTTGCATGGTAAAATGTCTGGTTTATGCATAGTTTTAACTATGCATGTGGTGACAAATGATGTGTATGTGTAGATAAATGCGTTGAGAGGCACAGTGAACAAGCTGGTGTGTGACGGACCAAACGGCCTGACCAACCTGAGTCCTGAAAAGATCAGCAGCCTTCAGGAGGAGGCCCGGGAACGACTTGTTGGGTACTCAGTCACCATCCATTCTCCTGAGACATTTGAGAGTCTCCATGACATGGGAATACTAACACAAACATCTGTGATTCTTTCTCTTTAGTCTGTTCATTAAAAACCCTCCCAGACCAGAGTGCACACCTGTGTACTATGAGAAATTCAAGAAGTGGAACCAGGTAAGAATCCTCCTTTGCAAAAGTCTTAATTTCTTAAAGCTCCTCAGCAGAATGAGTTCATTGGTTTCTTCATCTTGTCTCATCAGGTGGATCGCTCCCAGCAGATGGAGCTACAGGAGAAGGATGATGGGAAATCCAAAGGTGTGCTATTTCAACTGCATCCAATCACCTTACTGAACATGTGAGGAGCATCATACACGAGATTTGTCTCCTACCATTGCGTAAGACATTTTGTGGGATTTTCAGTTTTATTAGAAGAAAGTAGAGGATGATGGAAATGCTTCAGTGTTACTTCTATTAAATGTGCAGTGTTTTAGTTTTGTCATTTTTGTTACTTGAGAAAGAACATTTCAGTTGCACAATGCAGGGTTAATCAATCTGTGTTGGAAAAATATTATTCGACTGCACTTTTTTTGGTTTTTAAGAAACACTTCTAATTTTTATGTTATGTTATAATGTTTTAAAACAATGTCTGTTTTAATTTAGCTGTAAGCTGAGTTCTTGCTGTAGTTGAATATATACAGTAAATAATTTGTTCAAATTCCTGGACTTTTTCTTTTCTTTTTTTTTTTTTTTCAAGATAAAGGTTTTTTTCAGAAATTACTTTGCTGTCTTTATCCAGGTTGAAAGCTCAAGTATGAGTAGTTCACCCATTAGTTTTCCATAATTTCTGCATTATATTCCAAGCCATCTGAAGCTGTCAGGTTTATGTGGGTAACAGACCAAAAAAAAAAAAAAAAAAAGTATAAAATATATTTTAAAAAGCAATATGCTTATAATATTTCCCTTCGGTTTTAGCTCTTCAATCTCATTACTTTTTAAAATTGGCACTAAATGGAAATTCACCCTATCACTCTTATAAATTCATGTTATTGATCTGATTGTGAATGATGTATCCATGCATACATTTTTTAACATTTTAACCTTAATTTTTAATCAAAATACCAGAAATGACAGACTGCTCTCTGGTGGCATATATTAGGCTTCTTCAATCATTTAGTTTGCTTAAACCCACCCCTTTGTTACAATTGTCTGCAAGCTTGCATTTAAATCTGTCTCCGTCCAGTTAACAACCAATGAATAGAACCTCTGTCCCACAATGAACTTATCTTAGTTAATTTTGCTATGAATGACAAGACACTAACCTTCCTACATTAAGGAACATTTATTTTTCCCTTTCGTTAATTAAATACAGAGTGCAAATAGTTAAAGACTGTAAAATAACTGAACACTGAACATCGTACAAAGTTGGACAGAGTTTAGTACAGCTGGAGCTCTGCAGTCTGACAATCAGGTGCCCTAGAGAAGGACCACAAAGCTTGTCTTTAAACACCTACACATATCCCTATAGTTTTGCAAAAATTACAGTTACACATTTAGTAATAACATCTTCAAATTATCATTGTGCTCGAATACACAGAAAAGAACAAAAAAAAATCCACAGTTCAACTCGATATTAATAAGTATGTCTGTACACAGAGCCACTCTACCAGTGATGGTGAATTGAAGCGATTAATCGACATGGCAGCAGGAGATTATATGACAGGCATGATTTTCATTTTCGTGTCACATTTTACAGCATGAAATATGCACTGCAAAATAAAGCAGAGAGAAGAGCACTGCAGAGATAGCAAATATTTACTCAAGACTGGACTTCATGCATTTAAATCAGAAGCAATGGAAGAGAGAAGCACTGTGTGTGTCCCTCTGGTATATCTATAGCTCTACGATCGCCCACAAGGTGTCATTTAAGTGAATCAGTGTTAGTTACTTATCCAGGGCTTCACCTGTGACTGGCAACAGTGGGGGGGGTTCTATTGGTGCTGTTATACTAACATGATCTTTTTTTTTTGTTGTTGTTGTTGTTGCTTTTTTTTTTAAATTATTTTTTGAGGTGACATTGGCCTCCTGTGTAGTTGGGGTCCTTCAGTGCTGGCAAAGTTGTAGATTTTACTGGCTATAGTGTTTACTTGTACAGAAGCGAAGAGTTTATTCCTTCTTTTTGGCCCCAGGAACCTTTTCTCTAATCCTGAAAAGCAAACAAAAAATTAGGTAGGTTAATTATATGCAAATAAAAATAAAATAAAATGGAATTTGAATAATATTTATACAGAACTCACTTCCCCATTATCGAGTTAACCTGGGTGCGCACCAGTCCTAAGTACTGATCAATCTGTGTCTGAAAGGGAGAAAAAAAGAGTTTGAGGATTCACCACACACAATATTGATGTCAAAAGAATTGATACTAAAACAAAAACAATACCAAAAGAAAACCACTCACTATGGAAGCTTGTTTCTGCCATGAAAAACAAAAGGTAACTGCAAATTTTTAGTTTACAATTCAGATTTAATGACCCTTTTATTCTGTGGCAGATTAAAAAAAAAAAAAAAAAAGAATTGCAAGATATTCTGAATTGTGAGAAATAAAGTCAGAATTGTGAGAGAAAAATGTTTATATTTAATTTTTAAATTCTGTGGCGGAAACAAGCTTTCACTATTTTTGTTCCTTTTTTTACTAACTGTACTTGAATAATTTATTGGATTGTTTACTTCAGAATTGCAATAATTTTTTAAAATTTTAATGTAACTTTTTTTTAAATATATGTATGTTTAATAGCATATTAGCTGTCACTCAAAATTGGTTGAGTATTATGAAATTTCATTGGTGCAGGAACTGACATCCTACGTTTTGATATTGTGGCAGAACATGGACCCTAAAAGATAGTTGTGGGGATCTGGAAAACATTACCTGGTACTTCTCGTAAACCAGTGGCACGGTAAACATGGAAACCACCGCTAAAAAGAGAAAGACCAAGGAGAGATAAAGTCAGGACAACTAAGCTGCGCTCCTAGAATGCTGTGTGATGTCACTTGATTACAGCTATTTGAGGTTTTAACACCCTGACCTACAGCAGTGTGTGTGTGTGTGTTTGTGACATGGAATTTTGAGTGTGTACTTAAGATATGGATGTAAATCAGACAACAAACATAGCACAATAGAAACTGCTGAACATTTCTTAGAAAATCATGTCTTCACTAAGAAACAGCACTGATATTGGAGAAAGGTTATCATCTTTTCATTTAAAATTCCAGCTAGCTGACTGCACCCACTGGTTTAGAGCAGGAAAAATGTGTACTGTATACACTAATTGTAATAATATTTCCCAATATTACTGTTTTTTTTCTGTATATTTGATCAAATAATTGCAGCCTTGGTGAGCCTAAGAGACTCTTTTACAAAACATTTTAAAATCTTACCAACCCCAAATGTTTGAATGGTAGTGTATGTGCTGTTTTCTTACCCAGAATCAACAGGGTCAGGCCATTGAACAGAGCTCCAACATAGGTCAACAACCACATCAACACTGCAAACTAAACACAAACATACGTGATGTCAAATTATCTTCACAGCTTTTAAATCTTTTAAAGGAGCACTCAGTAACTGTCTTAACAAAATGAACAGCACTTTTATATCTTTAAAATCATGTAAACCTACATGAGATAAAGACTGCAGTTATATTAGTGACCTAAAACTGTTGTTTTATTCTATGTTGGGTGGGCGCCACTCATGGTTTGAGATCACATGATGAGCTAAATGCAAGTTAGAAAATTATTGGCCACTTTGTGTTCCAAAATATGTGACAAATATGCCTGCAAATAGTTATTTCCACCCAGGCATCCATAACTGAAATCTTTGTGTAATACTCCATGAAAATAGGTTTCGGTATTGAGTCCAAGACCATTGATGTATCAACCAGTACTTAATACTAAAGTTTATCTCAAGTTTGGCTTTCAAACTGAAATTACAACAGTATCAAAGAAAATTAGGAAATGTAATGCAT
The DNA here is from genome assembly GCA_039654775.1 of Spinibarbus caldwelli. Lineage (NCBI taxonomy): Eukaryota > Metazoa > Chordata > Actinopteri > Cypriniformes > Cyprinidae > Spinibarbus > Spinibarbus caldwelli. Next base: position 12,633,916 of record CM077243.1, on the reverse strand, counting down.
TTACCTTTATGGAGTCCACCAGATCCTGAACCAGGAACAGCCTGCGAAGCTCCTTCATGGTGGAGTTGATGTACAGTTGAGTCTTATCCACATACTTACTGATCTGATCTGCAGAGAGAGCGATCTCCACCTCCAGATAGGCCCTGAAAAGAGAGAAGCCATGAGAATGAATAAACAGATTCATTGCTCAATATGTACAGAGGCGAAAGACAAACTGAGTGTTGGACTAACTTGAAGGGGTGGCCCTCGTCGGTTTTTTGCACTGCCTGCAGGACTGATTTGTAGATTCGGAAACTGATGGTGGCAGAGAGGACAGCCAGAGCGAGATATGCTATAACACTCACCACGCTGAACTGGGTTAAAGAGAACAGCAGCAGCAACACGCTGCCGAACATCAGTCCAGACTGCTTCACATCCCGCCAATGTAACAGATCTACCACTGAAGAAAAACAAGTAGAAAGGTGATCAGAACAAGAACCATGTCAGTTCTTATGTACTTTGTGCACAAGCATGAACTTGATTGGTCAGCATTATATCTACACAATCACAGGTTGCAAGTCTCTCTACACTTGTTTAATTTAGGTCAGAAATTCTGCTCTGTAAACCATTGTTTACGCAGCCATCTCAAATTAGCAGCTGTTTAGTATTTGTGTTACACTTATTATGTAGCAAGCAGCACTAGCCATTAACTCATCACTACTAAAAGAAATTATTATTAACAACACTGTGAGTCTCATTCACTAACCATACGTACTGATGTGTACATGAAAAATGACATTCCTGAAAAATCGACCTTTATTTCTAAAGTGATTTATATAATACAGGTTGTGTCAAAGCAGATTCACAGAGATTAACAGGAAATAACAGAAGCAATTATGAAAACTGCAAAGTTTGTTCAGATCAATTACAATGTGAAGTTAATTGATCAGCTATAGTCAGTTCTACAATAGGCAGCAATGTTGTTATTCATGTCAGATCTGTTCAGTGTGTATTTAATTTAAGTGTAATACCAGTGTCAGTGTTGCAAGATGTGATTCAGCTATAAAGTAGCTCTACAGAAAACAATAATGCCATCATCCAGTTTAATTCAGGTCAAGTTTTGGCAGTCAATGCTGTCATACCCAACTAAGCAAGCCAAGTGAAAGTGCAAAAGGAACCCAAAGTCCATCAGAAATTTCCATTAGTTTTATCCATCACCATAATTTCTGAAAATCAATTTTAAAATTCTCTTTTTAAGTTTTTCTTGACTGTATTCATCATGCATTTTCCATGAAGAGAAAATATATAACCTTGAGGCTATCCTTTCACACCTGTCTACCTCCCACAGCACCTGTTGTCAACTTATCAAACCCTAACCATCTGTGCGCGCACACACTGTACTGGGTTAATTATTGCTGTTGGGTAAGACAGTACAAATAGTTGTGTTATCAGAAGTGCTGTAATATAATGACCACACACACAGTGAGCTATGAGCCTTCACCATACTTACATAAACTTTTAGAAATATAGCAGTGAAATGGACAGGTGCATTAAGGTTACAACTTTTAAATCGCAGGTATAGTTTGGCATGTGCTACAGAACATCCATGTAAAATGGCAAGGATAAAAGGCAAAACCTAGTCTATGATGAAAGTATCATCACTCTGCATAGGGGAGATTAATTTATTTCTACAGCGTCACTATAGACATGTACCTTCTTCTTAAATTACAGTGGTAATCCCCCTTGGTGCAACCTAATGTTAAGTGTCTTGCTAAAGGGGTTCAAACCTTTTGGTAACTGGCCCCAACATGCATCTCACAATCATCCAGAAACAAAACTGTACAACTACCATTCAAACCTACAAATTAGTCCCACTGTTCTCCAGGAGCAAGTTATTTACCAAGTACAGCTTTATTAGGAAAGTGTTTTGGGTGCTTGCAGTATATGCATAAAAACAAGCACACTCAAAGACCAAATATAACCAAATATAACTCATTTGACGTGCTGCTTTTTATATACTGTATCTCACAAAAGTAAGTACACCCCTCACATTTCAGCAACTATTTTATTATAACTTCTCAAGGGACAATACTATAAAAAAGAAACTTGGATATATTTTAGAGTAGTCAATGTGCAACATATATATCAGTGTAGATTTATTGTCCTCTGAAAATAACTCAACACACAGCCATTATTGTCAAAACAGCTGGCAACAAAAGTGAGTACACCCTAAATTAACATTTCAAAACTGTGTCCAAAGTGTCAATATTTTGTGAGCACCACTGTTATCTAGCATTGCCTTAATCCTCCTGGGCTTGGAATTCACCAGAGCTGCACAGGTTGTTGCTGGGATCCTCTTCCACTCCTCCATAGTGACATCATGGAGCTGCTGGATGTTAGACACATGACGCTTCTCCACCTTCCACTTGAGGATGCCCCACATGTGCTCAATAGGGTTCAGGTCTGGAGACATACTTGGCCACTCCATCACCTTCAGCTTCAGCTTCATCAGTAAGGCAGTTGTCATCTTGGCCGTGTGTTTGGGGTCATTATCATGTTGGAAAACCCAGTTTCTGAAAGGAGGGCATCATGTTCTGCTTCAGAATGTCACAGTACATGTTGGCATCCATGTTTCCCTCAATGAACCGCAGCTCCCCAGTACCAGCAGCACTCATGCAGCCCCAGACCATGATGCTACCACCACCATGCTTGACTGTAGGCAAGACACAGTTTTCTTGGTACTCCTCACCAGGCCGTCACCACACATGCTGGACACCATCTGAGCCAAACAAGTTTATCTTAGTCTCATCAGACCACAGGACATGGTTCCAGTAATTCATGCTCTTGGACAGGTTGTCTTCAGCAAACTGTTTGCAGGCTTTCTTGTGAGCCAGCTTCAGAAGAGGCTTCCTTCTGGGACGACGGCCATGCAAACCAATTTGTTGCAGTGTGTGGCTTATGGTCTGAGCACTGACAAGCTGACCTTTCACTTCTGCTACCTCTAAAGCAATGCTGGCAGCACTCATGCGTATTTTTTTTTGAAGCCAGCTTCTGCACCTGACACACAGCACAAGGACTCAACTTCTTTGATCGACCCTTGCGAGGCCTGTTCCGAGTGGAACCAGTCTTGGAAAACCTCTGTGTGACACTGGCCACTGTACTGTAACTGTAACTGTTCAGGGTGTTACTGATCTTCTTATAGCCTAGGCCATCTTTGTGGAGAGCAACAATTCTAATTCTCAAATCCTCAGAGAGTTCTTTGCCATGAGGTGCCATGTTGAACATCCAGTGGTCAATATGAGAGAATTGTACTCAAAGCACCAAATTTTAACTGCTCTAATACAAATTTGTATAGTTCTGTCAAGCAGACAAAAACATGAACATGATGAATAAGACATGGCTTTGCATGGTTAAACGACGTATAGCGCTTATCACTTAGGGTGTACTCACTTTTGTTGCCAGCTATTTTGACAATAATGGCTGTATGTTGAGTGAGTTATTTTCAGAGCACAGTAAATCTACACTGCTATACAGGTGCATCTCAATAAATTAGAATGTCGTGGAAAAGTTCATTTATTTCAGTAACTCAACTCAAATTGTGAAACTCGTGTATTAAATAAATTCAATGCACACAGACTGAAATAGTTTAAGTCTTTTAATTATGATGATTTTGGCTCACATTTAACCAAAACCCACCAATTCACTATTTCAACATATTAGAATACTTCATAAGACCAATAAAAAAAATATTTTTAGTGAAATGTTGGCCTTCTGGAAAGTATGTTCATTTACTATATATGTACTCAGTACTTGGTAGGGGCTCCTTTTGCTTTAATTACTGCCTCAATTCGGCGTGGCATGGAGGTGATCAGTTTGTGGCACTGCTGAGGTGGTATGGAAGCCCAGGTTTCTTTGACAGTGGCCTTCAGCTCATCTGCATTTTTTGGTCTCTTGTTTCTCATTTTCCTCTTGACAATACCCCATAGATTTTCTATGGGGTTCAGGTCTGGTGAGTTTGCTGGCCAGACAAGCACACCAACACCATGGTCATTTAATCAACTTTTGGTGCTTTTGGCAGTGTGGGCAGGTGCCAAATCCTGCTGGAAAATGAAATCAGCATCTTTAAAAAGCTGGTCAGCAGAAGGAAGCATGAAGTGCTCCAAAATTTCTTGGTAAACGGGTGCAGTGACTTTGGTTTTCAAAAAAAGGGGGGGGGGGGGAGTGGTGTGTGGCCAAGTATGGTGACCCATACTTGGAATTTGTGCTCTGCATTTAACCCATCCAAGTGCATACACACAGTAGTGAACATACACCTGGAGCAGTGGGCAGCCAATGCTGCGGCGCCCGGGGAGCAGTTGGGGGTTTGGTGCCTTGCTCAAGGGTGTGGTATTCCCTGCCGGACCCGAGACTCAAACCCACGACCTTCGGGTTACAAGCCCAACTCTCTATCCATTAGGCCACGACTGCCCATACAACTACAAAAACACAATGGACCAACACCAGCAGATGACATTGCACCCCAAATCATCACAGACTGTGGAAACTTAACACTGGACTTCAAGCAACTTGGGCTATGAGCTTCTCCACCCTTCCTCCAGACTCAAGGACCTTGGTTTCCAAATGAAATACAAAACTTGCTCTCATCTGAAAAGAGGACTTTGGACCACTGGGCAACAGTCCAGTTCTTCTTCTCCTTAGCCCAGGTAAGACGCCTCTGACGTTGTCTGTGGTTCAGGAGTGGCTTAACAAGAGGAATACGACAACTGTAGCCAAATTCCTTGACACGTCTGTGTGTGGTGGCTCTTGATGCCTTGACCCCAGCCTCAGTCCATTCCTTGTGAAGTTCACCCAAATTCTTGAATCGATTTTGCTTGACAATCCTCATTAGGCTGCGGTTCTCTCAGTTGGTTGTGCATCTTTTTCTTCCAAACTTTTTCCTTCTACTCAACTTTCTGTTAACATGCTTGGATACAGCACTCTGTGAACAGCCAGCTTCTTTGGCAATGAATGTTTGTGGCTTACCCTCCTTGTGAAGGGTGTCAATGATTGTCTTCTGGACAACTGTCAGTTCAGCAGTCTTCCCCATGATTGTGTAGCCTAGTGAACCAAACTGAGAAACCATTTTGAAGGCTCAGGAAGGTTTTGAGTTGATTCGCTGATTGGCATGTCACCATATTCTAATTTGTTGAGATGAATTGGTGGGTTTTTGTTAAATGTGAGCCAAAATCATCACAATTAAAAGAACCAAAGACTTAAACTACTTCAGTCTGTGTGCATTGAATTTATTTAATACACGAGTTTCACAATTTGAGTTGAATTACTGAAATAAATGAACTTTTCCACGACATTCTAATTTATTGAGATGCACCTGTACATGTTGCACATTGATTACTTTAAAATATATCCAAGTTTCATTTTTATAGTATTGTCCCTTGAGAAGATATAATAAAATAGTTGCTGAAATGTGAGGGGTGTACTCACTTTTGTGAGATACTGTAATATTTAGCAGGGAAGTAGCAATGCAGGAATGGTTACATTCCTGGATGCTGATTGGTCAATACAGCGTTCTAGCCATGCTAAAGTACACACATACACTACTGTTCAAATGTTTTGGATCTATATGAATTTTTAATGTTTTTAAAAGAAGCCTTTTATGCTCATCAAAGCTGCATTTATTTGATCCAAAACAAAGTAAAAACTGTAATATTGTGAAATATTATTACAATTTAAAATATGTCTTTTATATTTGAATAGATTTTCAAAATGTAATTTATTCCTGTGATGGCAAAGCTGAATTATCAGCAGCCATTACTCCAGTCTTCAGTGTCACATGATCCTTCAGAGAAAATTACAGTATGCTGATTTGTTGCTTTGCTACTCAAGATGCGTTATTATCAATGTTTAAAACAGTTACTGCTTAATATTTTTTCGTGGAAACTGTTATTTTTTTTTCCAGTATTCTTTGATGAACAGCAAGTTTTATTTGAATCAGAAGTCTTTTGTAACATTATAAATGTTTTATTGTCACTTTTGATCAATTTGATACATCCTAGCTAAATAAAAGTACTCATTTCTTAAATCTTAAATCAAGCAAGTGTGTGAGATGGTGGACAGGTTTCAAGCACTGTAAACTAGCCTAGGTCTTTCTACTCTAACTGCTGGAGGAAAACACATTCCACCTTTCCATCACTTTCCAGCCCAAATATCACAAAGACAACACAAGTAGAACTTGTTGCCATGAGAACCAGCAGATTGAGATCTCTGAATCATCTCTTCAGTCTCTGCAGCAAGCGAGAGCTCCCTGTAACTTATGTGTTTTCTTTTTTAACACCTGTATTTTTAAACCTTTTGCTGCGGCTTCAGAAGAAACTGTTACGCACTCACGGAAGCTGGTCTGTCACACTCTAGCGTGTGCACGACATCTGTAGTCCCGTGTGTGATTCTCCCATCAGTCCCGCTGGGCTAAATTTAGCCTGGCAGAGCTTAGAGGAGGGCAGAAATATCAGCCATTTTTATCTCGAGATTTTTGCTCCAGTCCAAGTTCAAGATGAAGTGCAGACTTCATATTCGACTGATCATTGATCACACTGTCAGTTATTCTTAATAACTTCTGACGGCCTCTAATCAATAATAATGTAAAACAAAAAATACAAAAAACTTCGACATAACTATTAAACTATAACCTTTGATGATGATATACTTTCCAGCTCTAACAAATCCTTCAGCTAACTGACTCTCTAAATAGAACAAGACTAGAAATAGCAACGTTCACACTCTTTCTCCTTACACACACACCTTTAAGTATTTAATTTAGACTTACATAAGACTAGTGTTTAAGGATATCCAGTAGTTAGGTGACTTAACATGGACTCTAAAATCACATATGGACACCACTAAATTCCCACTAAATGGGCACCACTAAATTCCCTTCCATCCATCAAAACCATTGACATCTGTAGTTAATTCCATCACTATAAACAATAATCTCAGAAATCACTGATTTTTATTCTAAAACACCAAAGCTAACAGAAGACAGAGAGAGCTACTGACCTGAACCACCCATGACTGCAAACAGCAAGAAAAAGAGAGAGAGACAGTGAGTGGGAACGCACACAAAAGGAGAGAGAGAAAGGCAGAGAATGAGAGGGAGGGGGACCGGCTCATACTACCATTGGCTAATAATGGACACACACACATATTCATACAGCATACAGGGTGACAAATAGCCCAGACTGAAACACAAACACAATCAAAAATCACAATTATGTGTGACCCTTTTGCAGAACCTAATTAATCCACCTTGTTTCATTCGTCCTATGTGGCAAGTGTGTGTAAGAAGAGAAAGAAAGGGGACAGCAGCGGTTGCTATAGATACAGTGTTCCAGTTTCCTTTACACACGTTGCTTAGGGGGCCAGCTTAAAATAAGAAGGTGGTGGTGGGGGGTAATTGTGTGTGTGTGTGCTGGTGTTTAAATGTCGGAGTGTAATTATAGCATCAGAGATGCACATCCAGCTTGACAACCAGGCTAACATTATCTCCAACCATTCACTTCCTGAATGAAAGGTCATTGCCACGGGCAAAGGCCTGTATGGAGTACAGAAGCTGAATTCTAGAAGAAAAAATCACATTCATTTTCTCCCTAGGGGATTCGATTTTTAAGGATAACTTATAAAGCTTAAAAACAGACCTGCTGTGAGCTACGAGGTTGCTAATCAATGGGATATGCTTTTGTTGAAGCCACTAGCTCACATTATTTCAACTTATTTTTTAAATAATAATATTCAACAGCACAAATCCTGGTGAAAAACCACATTACCCATTGTTCTGCAAAAAAAAAAAAAAAAAAAAAACCTGCACCAAATCAGAAAATCAAAACAAGTTCCCATGAAGCACTGTAAATTATCTAGCTAATCTCACTATGGTCTCAAACTTAAATATTTGTATATAGCAGTCGTAAAATATGAAAATGTATATAAAATGTTTCTATATACACAATCAACATCTTTGAATAAATATTTCTCCATATTTCGTGTTTATTTCAATTACATTTGCAATTTGCAATGCTCCATGGGACTGTGGTTCATTCTCTCATTAAAGCTGTTAAGTACAGAGTCTTGTACCTTTGGAAAAAAATATTTTTTTCCTTCAAATCCAAGTTTGTAATATTGTGATTCACCTTGTAGCTGTTTGGTTTGATTCATGGCTTATAATTTTTAATCAAAGATTTTTTAAAAAATCCCTATAGGGAAAATGAATGAGAAAAATACTTCTGGAACCAAGGCAGCTGAAAAAGTGAGCACTCTGTTGGGACTGAAAGCCTGAATGTTCAATCAAAATGGATATCTTGTTGTAGCGTATCATAAAAAGATTGTCTTAATCAGTTATCAATATGCTAAGCTAGTACACGAAGCTATGAAACACATCCTGGACCAGAAAGGGAGCATGTGTGACTACCTTAAAACCTTCTCTGCACTTCCGACCTTCATAAGGACCAAGCATGGTGATTTACTGCACGATATTCCCATTGGACACTTTATTTTTGACTTTTTATTTGCATTTCCACTTACTGTTTGCCTTTGTTTACCTTGCAACCACAATTAAAAATGAATATGAAATGTCGCCATTTCTTTATTCCGCAGAGCACAAAATAAGATATTTTGAAGAATGCTGGAAACCAACATTTCGGCTACCATTGACCACAGTATTGACAAAAAAATTCTCAAAATACCTTCTTTTATGCTCTAAAGTAAGAATGTTGTGCAGGTTTGGAGAAACATAAGGGTGAGTAAATGATGTCAGAATTTTCTGTATTTGGTTGAATCTTTTTAAAACAAGTTAACAGTGCCTTAGTCTTCACTGAAGTCACCAGAACAATGTTGTTGTTTTTTTTTCACATTTTGTGCCAGTTTAAGTTTTAATTAGGGTTGGTAGTAGCTTATTGGTTAATGATCTGGGTTGCTGACACAAAAATCTCAAAAATAGGTGACCCAGGCGCCGGAGTTACTGCAATCACAATCCTGGTACTCATACATTGTGCTCCTAATCAAGAACCCATACAACACACACACAAGCCTGGAAATTCCAGAGCTTAACAGGAAATGGAATCCAGCACCACCAAACAATACAAATATAATTGAAATCTGGAGGGAATATATGTTTCTAATGTTTCATTGATTGGTTACGCATAACAGGGAAGGAGTGTGTCAAGCTGATTTGAGGCAGAAAAACAGAGATGCCTTTATATTTATAAGCACTAAATAGCTAAACATTGATACTGTACCATTGAATTGAAAATACACGTCCATTCAAAAGTTTACTAAACTAGTATCCCAGATCATGCATATTTCAGGTAAATCTACCACTTCATATTTTACATATACTGTACTTGCTTTTGTAAATTGAAATCATTAGAATTGTTTTAGATTCAGATTTGTTTTATCCATTAATTAGCACATTAGAGCAATTATTTTATTTACTTACTTTTATTTAATTAATTAATTTTCTAATACAGACAAGTGTATATGGATGAGTTCAAATAAAACACTGTCCCCAGGCCTGTGAGTGGTTTAAAAATACAGCACTCCATATTTATGAATGTTTTAGACATTTATGTGTTGCTTTATGCATGTCTCTGTCTATGAGAATGCAGTAAGATGGGTCTAGACTCTAGAGAGTTCGTTATGAATCATCAAAAAACAAATGATTTCATAGTGATGTCATACCATCATGCAGGGAAATGTGATGTCATACAAATAGCATACAGAGACAAACTGAGTAAAAATGAATGTGTTTGTGCTGTTAAATGATCATGAGTAGAATTTCTAAAGTGTTTGAACACATAATGCTAGGAGTGGATTTAAGATATATTTACTAGCATCAGTGGTTAAAAGTACATTTAAAAGGCCCTACACATATCTAGGCACCCAGAATATAATAGAAACCCTCATGTGGACTTCTTTTTCACTTGGCCCATGCCAAAACAACCACCCAGAATACTCTAGCAACGTCATAGAAACCATTAAGAACGCTTATATATATATATATATATATATATATATATATATATATATATACAGTCAGGCCAATTATAATGTTGTGAATTTTGCATCTAGTTACAGACTGTAGTTTCAGAAAACACAACCATACACAAATACTGTAGCTTTACAAACACAGACTGCCAACACTCACACAATGCAGTCCCTATAAATGGAGAGCCTGCACTCCCCCCCTCCCCCCCAATACCATTTATCTAGGTGGACATTTAAAACGTGCCTGCCAGTGTAGTAAGATTAGCCTAGAGAATCCTGTTTGTTTTTCTTTTAAAAGTATCCTAGCTCACAATTTCTTAGTCTTCCATGTCCTCCCTCTTTCGTTCTCCAGGTATCATGGATGCCTGTTGAAGAGAATGATGTAATCGGGATGGGTGTGACCTGGTTGCTATAGCGACAGCCTCATCCAGCGCTGCTGTAACCGCGATTGAAGATAAAAACAGCCTGAACTCTGTTCCGTGGCAAACGGAGCCTAATCGACACAGCGGGGTTACCATATCAGCATTACTATGAAGCAGACAGACCACCTGCCATCCCTCATCCCAAAACAGATGCCTCTCCCCTCTTCTCTTTGTCCCACCGGCGCAGAGACCGAGGCTTCGTGTAAAACGCAATACACGCTCAATTATACAGCATAAAACACACAAGGCGTTGTAAAATGAATACCACAAAATACGGTTTTATACAGACAAACACGAAATCTGTACCCTGGCCTCTCCAGCTGCACTCTTTCTTCCCTTTATCCATGTCTTCCCCTCCTCTGTCGTTTCTCTCGCTGCTGTCGTCTTTCTCTTTTCTCTTTCGCAGATCTTATGTCTTCCCGAGAACCACTATCTCACACGTCCGAACGGCATGAATGGCCAGAAAAGAGAGAAGGGAGCAGAAGAGAGACAAGCTACTGCTACTTAGTGAGGAAACGGACAGAGAGAAAGAGGCGCTGCGCTGCTGGATGAAACAGTGAACACTGCAGCCTCCACCGCAGACAGCGGATCGTACCATATGCAACGCCCGGGGCGTGATGGGGGGTGGGGGATTCAGATCAAAGAGGCCCCACCCTATCTAACAAAGCTAATACATAAACATTAGCAAGGTCACGTGACCTCGTTGGCTTTAGGTGTGTTCGACTTGATGCGGCGCTGCGCAGAATGATCAGTGTATGTCATCAAAGTACCGCGAGAGCGATAAGAGAGCAGATGGATCCTTATGCTTTCGAATCGCTCTCGCGGTACTTTGATGTCATACACTGATCATTCTGCGCAGCGCCGCTTCAAGTCGAACACACCTATTGTTGTCGGTTCAAAATGGGCGGAGTCTGCTGGGGTTTTTTTCTTTTTTTTATTGCATTCAGACTTTAAAAGAACATATGTGAAAATATACATCTTACGCACTCGGACTGGGTAACAAATATTCATTCAAAATTATAGTGAAAATTATAGTAAAATATTAATAACATTCTCATTGCAGAGAAACAGACAAAACAAACAGAGAAACATAAAGCAAAAGAATAAACCAAAATAAAACAATAAAAATACAAATCTTTTATTTTTAATTTAATTATTTGGTTTTTTTCCCTTCTTTTTTCCACCTTTTGTTTCTGTGTTGTAATGAGTATTACTACCATACTCATTATACATATATATATATATGTGAATAGCTCAATATTGGAATATTGAAATAAAAATTTAATAACGTTCATGATGCAAGTGTAATAATTTCTGGATGCTTCACATATGTGTGTAAATTAATGTTTTTTTTTTAAATAATAGTGATGATGATAATTTTGCAACATAGTATTTCTGAATAACTAAACACACTGTCTGTTCAAAGGTATTTCAACAACAAGAACCAACGCAATAAATGCATACGTTCATGCGTCGGTACGTGTGAGTATTTCTGGTATTCGATGATTTCAGTCTTGGCTTATTAATTTTCATCATCTTCTTCTGTTTCCCTCAGCATCTTCTCAGGGCTCACCACGGTAACAGCTTAAGCTCCCTGTCTCCCGTGTTACTATGGCAACAGGATGATCTGTGCTGATCCAGATTGTCTCAGAATTGCAGTGTAATGTAGATCGTTGTTGTTGTAATATTTTAATATCACCACGTTAAAAACACCCAACCTGTTCACACGAAGACATACTTTATCACTACTGCGATCTGTTGGTAATGTTCTAATGAAGTTTTTCAATTATAAAAACCCAAAGCTGTGTTACATAAACCGGCGGTCTCTATCGCCCTCTGCAGGTGATTTACAGCAGCGCTGCTTGAAAAGGCGTTGACCTCTTTTTCTAACATTCCAGAACCTTCACTTTCAGTCACCAGACAATGAATGGAATATATGTGTGTTAAAATGCAATTCACAACATTAGACTTACATATAGCCTATCTATTATACAACATCTCTGTCAGTTTATCTGTAACTGCCTGTAATTTTGTAATATAAGTAATTAATGAATAAAGGAACCAAAATAGCAAATGATTATTTAATCATCCACTGTTCCTTCAGACATAATGAAGAAAAGCACTTCATAATGCTTGAAACATCATACATGCACTGCCCCCATTTTACAAGAGGATTATATAAAAAACTGTTTACAACAAGAGAGTCTGCTTCTCTAGAAAGAACCTCTTGATCCAAAACAGTTCATATGTTCTAAGGTTCATGTAAACACTGAGAGAGATGGACTAATTCCAGAGATGAGCATGTTTACAGCTATGTGTTCTGGTTCTGGAGTCATGAACACAACAGAATATCATCTCACTCCTGCTATGAATGTGCAAATAAAGAATTCCAGTTTTATTGATGGAACTACAGAAATTTTATATGAGCAACAGCAGTATATTTCAATTTAAACGTTGTTTAAATGTGCAGCCTTAAAGGGTTTAAAAAATAATGACCTGCACAGTTCAGATCTGCGATATATTTGGGGTCAGTGTACACCATTACTTGAGTTTTTTTGCTGTTTCTTTGTTATTGTGAAGTTATGCAAATAAGCAACAGTGCAGCTGTTTAAACCCTCCACTAGAGGGAGATTATCCCCTTAATTCAGCCTCAGTCAACCCCAGAATAGAGTGGATCTGTCTGTGGCTGTGTGCCTTGCGACCAGCGTGTTTGTATGAAGGTATTTCACAATAAAACTGATTTCATACCAGCTTTCAATGGACCATGATGCACTCTCAGAAAAAAAAGTACAAAAGCTGTCACTGGGACAGTACTAGTCATAAGGGACTAGTATGCACCATTTAGTTACTAATATATACACTTTAGGAACAAATGTGTACCTTTAAAGGGTACTTTTTGGGGCAAATAAGGTACAAAAGTGTACCTTTTGAAAGGGTACCATTCCAGTGACAGCTTTTGTACCTTTTTTTTCTGAGAGTGTGAAATGTTTAGTGATCTAAAATAAATTATTTTGAGCTTTTGTCATAAAAAAGCATTTAATGACTAAATTGTGAATTTATTGCCAGAAATTTGAGCATTTATGAATTCATTTACTCTAAATCATAAATCTATGCTGTCAAAATAACAACAGATGAAAGCGTCTTAGTAGACAGGATGTTACACAAATACTGGATGTTCTTTAATGCCTTAAGTAAAGGCTGTTGTTTGTGCTTTTGGACATAGTCATTGTCTCTCAGATTCTCCACCATCGAATCAAATTAGTCCTTGCAACATAAGCAGGCTTTTCTAATTAAACTTTTATGGAAAACACCAGCTGTGACAATAATCTGCTCAGCACTGCTTCCTCTGAGCATTGTAGAACTATGAATTAGCATGACTACGCATTCAAAGAACAGATGATAAAGAATGAGATCAGTAAACTGAATTACAAAGCAAATCCAGGAAACAGATTAAAATGAATATTTTGGGTTCAATAGAATAAAAATTAAGGTTTGTTTTGACTACGTATTACAGAAATAGTCTCTTATGCTATAAATCATACCGTGTTTCTGATTGATTTAGACTGTAATTCGCTGTTTTGAAATGGGGTCGAGCTATAGACTATCTGTGCCATACATGTGTTTGATTCACTAAAAGAGACGACTCATCAGAGTCTTTTGTTTGTGAATCTGAACTAGTACACAACCCAATAGAATTGCATTTCCTGACATTCATTTGAGGTTCATGTTTTTTTATTGAATCACAATCATATGACTTTTTCCTTTTGACTTTTGAAAAATGACTTTTGAAATGAAAAAAAGATTATGCTAATTAGATTATACTATTAATCCATAAATTCTAAATTAACTGAGCTACTGATTAGGTAAACTTGTGTTGCTTTAAAGCTGCTATGATCATGACATCTATTTAAAATAGTGTTTGTTTTGCATGTGTTTTGAGATGCCATTTGGTGATAAACAGGAGATGAGCTGGTACTCCCACATCATCACTTCATCAGTTCACGACACTCACCACCTCTCATCACAGCTGTCAGGCAGTGGATGTTCTCTGCATCACAGTGCTAATGTTAGCTGGGATCCAAACCTGCAGTCATCTAGAGCAGTGGTGGACTTCAAGGCCCACTTTGTCCAACACAATACTCGAAAGTCCCCCATATTGGCTATTAGAGATATTTCCTCTGGCATTTTGCTTGTTGCCACAGGGAATGTTAACATATTAAGGTAATTAAACATGATTTATTTTGTGATTCCATAAGATTCAAGAATCAGATACTAGTTATTGAGGATGAAACTAATATTTTTTTGTGTTTTCAGCATTTTAATTAAGTTTAATTGGAAGTTTGCTGAGCCCTGGTTGAGAACCACTGCTCTAGTGTCCTGAACTCTCTCGCTGTTGCTCTAAAAGCAGCCTTTGCTTATAGATCAATGTTAGGAGCTAAAATGAATTTTGTGAAATAAGTTACTGTCCATAAATATTTCTTAAAACTGTATTATGTACTGTATTTTCATCTTAAAATGTCTTCTAAAAAACAAAATGTTTCTATGATAGTAAATTTAGCTATCACTCAAGTGGCATAGTGATTTTTCCCTTGAATTTTCATTTTGGTGGCTTAATATGAGGAAAAACTCAAATATATGTTGACAAAAGAAAAAAAACCTTAGGCATCCTAGATAAACTTCTAAGGGTAAATGAAGAGTTTATTTGTAAAAACAGTTAACTCAGTGTTTAAGAATTTTCAAAAATCATGTTTTTTTTATTCTGCATTCCAATTAAAATCAATCAAACTGCAGTTTTGATTAAACAATAACAATTTAAAAAATACAGCTAACTAACACAATAAAACATGTTAACACAATAAAAAACATGATTTTTGAAATTTTTTAAAAACGGAGTTCTTCAAATATTTATATTTATATTAAGGTTTGTTTTGACTACATATTACAGAAATTGTCTCTTATGCTGTAAATCATACCGTGTTTCTGATTGATTTAGACTAATTCGCTGTTTTGAAATGTACGTCATTCATTTTGGGGGTCGGGGGTTTTATATTTTATAATATCAAATATAAAAACGCTTCAAATATTTTTTACAATTTGATCTAAACCATTATGCTGTAGTTAATTTACTCGCCAAAAGCAATATTGACTCACATTAATGAGTCAGTTTCTCTTATAATGCAAACACTTTCTAAAACTGTTAGTATTTACAGACTACTATATTACTTATTCATTTTTAATTAGCTTTTATTTTTATATTTCCACTTTTCATATTAAGTTTAATATTTAATTTTCTAATATTTATATTTTCTTTTATTTCAGCTTTATTTAAACTTTAAAAAAACGTTTTTTATAACAATACTGCTTGTAGGAAGAATAACCGCAGTACATCTTACCTTTCTGTCTGTTGATGCTTTGGAGGAGCAGGGACAGATCAGCCTCTTTCTCTGTGGTGGAACTCACAATACTGCTTTTGCCTTTATTCTCCTTCTCCTGACTGGAATGCTGCTCCGGAGTCGCTGTAGACGTTCCCATTACTGCAGGCCTGGGTTTGGTGGACCAGCTGTCCTCTGGTTGTGGCTTGGGTTTCTCAACAGGTACGACTTTCTCTTTTTCCTTCTCTTTTTCTTTCTCTGTTTCTCTCAAGGTGCTAGCTGAAGGGTCGGTGAAGGGAGAGGCAGCGGGGCAAGAAGTCGTGATGGGCTTCGAAGACGTGACGCCTGTGGTCAGAGAAGATATTTCTGGAGGTTTTGGGGCAGAATATTCCTGCTCCCTCTTGGGACTCTCCTCAGAAGCTGATTCGATTAGCAGGTCACTGTCAAGCTCCGCCTCCCTTTCCTCTCTCAACAGACTGTAGAGCGGTGGGTTGCTGGATTGACCAAAGCCCCCCTTGGAACCCCCAGAGAGGTCAAATGGGTTACTAGCACTGACCTTGTTGGATTGTGGCTTGTCAAATGGGTTACTAGCTTTATCAGTGGCAGATGTGTAGCTGGTTTGCTCAAACGGGTTGCTTGCTTGGCTGAATCCACCTTTTGCGGGCGGGGTCTTAGATGTCAGGTCGTGCATTGGCGAATCAGATTCTTCAGCCACTTGTTCAATTTCTGAATCTCCAGACTCATCTCCACTGCCTTGAAGGTCTTGAGCCCATGGGGACGAGGGTTTGGCTGAGCTCTTGATGTCCTGGGCTTCAGGAAGATTGGGATGAGAGCTGATGCTGCTGGAATCTTGGGTGGAGCTCACAGACTTCATTCCTGCAGGCTGGAACAGCACATCAGATGGAGACTCTCGACCTGGAAAAGAGAAAAGTGACAGAAATGTCAGAATTTAAGAACAACTAAAATATGAGAGAAAGATTATAATATATTATAATTATTAATTATGTACTGAAATAAATGGCACAATGTTAAATGATTAGATGGTATTAGAGGTAAGATAATAAGATCAAGACTGTAGATCAGTATTTTTCTGCCTGCAATAATCAGTTTACTTAGCTAAATAAATAAAATAAAAATATTTATATAATTGAATATCTGTCTATTAGTTGGTATTATAAGCATCTATCTACAGTGGTGGCCAAAATTATTAGAACACTAGTATTTTCACCAGCTAAAAAAGGGTTTTAAGTCAGTTGTTTCTATCTTTTGCTGTAGTGTGTCAGGAGGAAATTTCATTTACATTTCCAAACATTCATTTTGCCATTAATTGTAATAATCCAGTGAGATTTTTGTTTGCACAAGGAGTCTGACAACAGCCAGTGCTCCACACAGAGATCTGATCTCATCATCATCCAGCCTGTCTCTGTGTGGAGCACTGGCTGTTGTCAGACTGAAATTTCCTCCTGACACACTACAGCAAAATACAGAAATAACTGTCTTAAAACCATTTTTTAGCCGGTGAAAATACTAGTGTTCTAATAATTCTGGCCACCACTCTATCTATCTATCTATCTATCTATCTATCTATCTATCTATCTATCTATCTATCTATCTATCTATCTATCTATCTATCTATCTATCAGATGTTATTGGAGGCAAGACAATAACACTACAGATCAGTCTATCTATCTATCTATCTATCTATCTATCTATCTATCTATCTATCTATCTATCTATCTATCTATCAGATGTTATTAGAGGCAAGACAATAACACTACAGATCAGTCTATCTATCTATCTATCTATCTATCTATCTATCTATCTATCTATCTATCTATCTATCTATCTATCTATCTATCTATCTATCAGATGTTATTAGAGGCAAGACAATAACACTACAGATCAGTCTATCTATCTGTCTATCTATCTATCTATCTATCTATCTATCTATCTATCTATCTATCTATCAGATGTTATTAGAGGCAAGACAATAACACTACAGATCAGTCTATCTATCTATCTATCTATCTATCTATCTATCTATCTATCTATCTATCTATCAGATGTTATTAGAGGCAAGACAATAACACTACAGATCAGTCTATCTATCTATCTATCTATCTATCTATCTATCTATCTATCTATCTTTAACTACCATTACATTTTGACACTTTTTAAGCTTTTTTTTAAAACTTCCAATCTAGGCTTGACAACTTTGCTTTTCTAATTAAAAATTAGTTACATTAATTTCAATCTATTATAATTATACTCCTTTACTTTCAAACTGCAATCTGCTTGCTACTTTAATTTAAATTAAATTCAAATACAGAAATGGATTTGGAAAATAGAAGGCATTCTCAATTCAGCTCCATTACAAGGGGGCGGGATCTACCTGTAGGGGAGTGGTTAGGGGAGTGGTTAACTGAGGAGGCTGCACTGTCATCCTCTGGTTCTGACAGTGTTACCGTAGGAAGACCCTGCTGACCGAAACTGAGCACACTCTCTCTCTCGGACATGCCCCCTTGTGGAGACACTCTCACCGGCTGGGACTCTGTCGTAACCGTGATCTTTACAGGACTGGCACTCTGTGGCGTTTCCATCCTACGGTAAGATCGGTAATCTGCCATCTCTTCATCCGAAGGATCCTCCACGTATGGAAATGTGTGCTGCCCACCGGCCGACCCCTGACTCTTCACCTCTGTATCTTCAGATCCAAGTGGGCTCTTCTCCAAATAGCGACCCAGATCGAAGGGGTCATGGCTGGATTCTTTATTTTCCTTTTCATGAATCTTAGGCTTGAAATCCTGAATGTCATCTTCGTCGTCTTCATCATCGTCTTCCTCATCTCCATAGCCAGACATGAGAGGTTGCTGCTTGTCCTTGGCATTGCCCACACTACCAAAATCACAGAGGTCATCCCCCATGTCCATGTAGCTGTAATGGTCAGTCTTGTGTGAGCCCTGCAGGGTCGTCTGATGGTCTGAGGGGTCACCTGGGGTCATGCCGATGCCGGAGTCAGTCCCAGTGGGAGCAGGTGGAGAACGGTTGCCCTCAGTGGAGAAGAGAGAGGCACCATCATTGAAAGGATTGGAGGAGGACTTTGAGGAAAGGAGAGAGGTGTACAGATCACCCTCTCCTGATGATGACTTCATAAACATGTCAGACAGAGAGTCACCTAGAGAGAGAGAGAGAGACAGAGAGAGAGAGAGAGAGAGAGAGAGAGAGAGACAGAGACAGAGACAGAGAGAGAGAGAGAGAGAGAGAGAGAGAGAGACAGAGACAGAGAGAGAGAGAACATAAAAAAAATGTTGTTAGTAATGGAAATCAATGAATGTAAAAAATGGAAATGGAAAAATGATTCTTATTTTTTATTGAATTATTTATTTATGTTTTTGGTAAAAAAAAAAAGATTGGATGTAAAAATTATTTTCAAGGTGTTTGTTCCCATTATTGGCTCTTGAATGTGTGTATTTTTGTGCTGATGCACACAATAATAAAATAATAATATTTATTCATATGATAATGTGCATCCAGAGATACAAATTCAGAAATTCAGAGTTTATTTGTAGTAAGTACAAATCAGTTCAGACCTAAATTAGGTTCCAAGGGGGTAAAAAATAACCAGGCTTTAGTTCCTTTCTAAATGCAGCTGTAAATGATAATGATAAATGATTTAAAGAAAAAAAAAAAAATCTGATTACTATAATAAAACCATCATACAATTATTTATGTAGTAAGGTAATAATATAATTATATATATGTAGTAAGGTAATAATTATACATTTTTAATCATATTAAATATAATAGAATTATTGCATACCATGCTTCATTTTAAAGGACTTTTTTGTTCAAAAAGCAAAAATGCATGATATGGTACTCATGGATTGACTTTTAATCTATTAATCCCTTGCGATTTTTGGGTGGAGGTGAGGGTGAGGAATAAGGGGGAATGACATGAGTGCAGGGTCTGAGTCTGAATGGGTTAATCATAATTTAATATATTTGTTTAGTTTAAAGTTTATTTGCATTTGTTCTGTAGAATTTGCTAATGGAAATAATACATAAAATATGTTAGAAGAGTACTTCATATAACACTTTAAAGCACAAAGCCTCTCAATTTTGCCAATACAGGCACAGTAGACTCCCTGCTGAGCCCTGTGCAGGAGTCAGAAGTCAGATTTACTACATTTAGAAATGTAGATGCTTAGACAGTTTTCAAGTAGATTTAGAGTATATTTGGGCATCTGCATATGAAGTGAAGAAAAGACAATAGACAAAGACACAGCCCTACACAGAGAAAAGACACAAAGCAATAGAGCTGAACAAGAATCTTTGCAGAGAATCAACATGAAAGTCGATTCTTTTTCCAGAAGTAAATCTGATTCCCACTGGACTAAGAGGAAAAGTAGATAGTAAGTTTGAACATGTAGTGATATTCAAACTGGTTGGATACTGTGAACACTACACAGCCCCCTAAGACGCAACTGGAAACATCTGCTCTATCTCTGTGAAATCAGTTGTGTCTTAAGAGGATTAATGAAAGTTGGACAATGAACCCTGTGACTGTTACATCTCCAATAACACATGCACTTCAGCCTGTGCTAAAATTACAGAAGGAAATAACATCATAATAGACCAATGGCCAACAGGGAAAGGAATGATGTGATTCCAAAACCTATCAGGCTATCTCGCTGTCTACAGCTTATACAAACAGCTGTCTTCTAAGGCAGCATAGCTGTGTTATTGTTGACTAATATAAAACTGAAAATATTACAAGACATCTTTGGCAATTGAAATAAAGCTGACATAAACTATAAATATTAGATGAAAAAACATAAACAGCTTAAATGAAAATTAGAAATACTGCCTTGGCAACTACTTATAAAAAACTAAATCTGAATTTAAAATAAATTTAAACTAGTAGAGATGTTTTTTAAAAATGCACAAACATTTATTAAAACTTAAACTAAAATTAAAATTAAAAATAAAAAAATAAAAGCTAATTAAAAATTGTAATAAATACTATATAAAAAAATACTGCAGCATGAAATGGAACCAAGTAGTAACTTTTGTGTGTCAACTCATACTCATTGGCATTAGTATGTTGCTAAGCTCATGACCCAATACTAAAATATAAAAATGTATCGCTCATACAAATATTGAGAAAAAAAATTAACTTTTTAATCAGACCAAACCATTTTCGTGAATCCTTTTCAATACTGAATTAAGTATAATTACATTTATTATTGATATTTCTCTTGCTTCCTTTATCAACTTTTTTTTTTTTTACACTGAAAAGTGCATAATGGAATTGCCTTCTCCATTTTTGTTTGTGCACTAAATGTGGGAATATCAGACAAATGTGTCAGTGACTGCCTGTTTTGTCAGCAACCTTGGTTCTGGTATTTTTCACATTCATTTCAGCCACTGACATTTCAAAAATTCTTCAATACAGAATTCTAAGCTACAAACCAAAATGGCCACAAGTGAAAAAAGTTTGACAATGACAAAATTTGTTTTATGGGTGTGGCTGAATTCAGTATACCATCCTAAAATTACCATTTTAGCCATATCTTTATATAGTAAGAGTACTATGCTATTCTGAATTCAGCCAGTGACTTGATCACGTCATTTGCAATGCTTGCTGGGAGTAGGCGGATACTGCTGAGCTCTTTTGGCAAGACTCACATTTCCATGGTAACAGTGACTTCTCTGATTGTTGGAGGATTATGGGTAGTGTAGTTCTTTGCCAGAAATTAAGAGGACAGCAAGCTCAAAAATGAAAATTCTGTGCTGACTCTCACACCATTCCAAACCTGCATGACTTTCTTTCTTTTGTGGAATAGAAGATATTGTGAAAAATGACTTTTGTGACTTCTGTGTTTTGTGGTCCATACAATAAAGTAATTGGGGTCCAATGTTGTTTGGACTTCTTTTGTGTTCTGTATAATAAATAGAATAAGTCATACAGCTTTAGAATGATATGATAGTGAATAAATGATAATATTTTGATAGAAAAAAAAAACATAATTTTAGAATTAAGCTGAAATCACGTTGACTTGTCTGCCACCATTTTACAACCTCAAAATTCTAGGTAGGTCTGTCTTGAAATGTTTGTACAATCAATTTCTTTATGGAGGCCCCTAGTGTTGCACTCTATTCAAGTTGTCCTTGTATGTTGACTGCCTTTGGCTGAAAGTGACAGAAGGAATGGTCTTCACATTCACCCAGCACTGTTTGTTGATGTCGCTCGGCCTCTCTCTCTCATGCCCGAGTGACTTTGTGAATGCAGACAGACAGTACACACCAGCATTCCTCCTCGTCTAGGCCTTTCCCCTCAGCGTATCAGACAGCCAGACAGAGAGAGAGAGAGACAACTAGAGAGAGCGAGACAGTCAGAAGTGGATTATGGTGGACATATTGACATGTGTGAGTGATGTTACTGATGGTACGATCAGAGTTACGGGATTTCTGTTGTGTTGAACTGCTCACCACGTGGACAGATCTTTTTCCAGCCTGTCTTTTAAAGAGCCGTGAGCTCACTGGCTTGGCTACTGTAAAAAGACTGTGCGATGTCTCACTCTCACTCAGCCTATAAATAGACCTCCCTCTGTTTATTTAAAAAGGCAAAATGCTAAAGACATAGCCAACTACAGCCCAAACCGACATTGTATGAAAGACAGGAAGAGAGAGAGAGAGAGAGAGAGAGGGAGAGGAAGGGAAGAAACAAGAACCTCACCATAGCCAGAGTGTGAAAGAGAGAGAAAGACTCTTTGTGTGAGTGCATTTAAGAGAATATGCGTATTTGGGCTTGTGTCCATGAGAGGAGGAAAGACTTTGTGTATGTGCAAGTGTGTGTGTTAAAGCTAACCAGTGCACGGGGGAGCTGAGGGATTTCAGGCCCTGGCTCATGAATATTTGAGCATGTGAGAGAGACTGTGCATGGGCGTATGTGTGCATGCAGTTTCCCCATAGCTAATAATAGCACTCTTAGCCATAATGGCGGTTCAATCAGACTCTTAATGGACTAATGAGCACCTGCAGAAGCAGAAACTGACAATAAGCAACAGGAAAAAGCCATGAAAGTGAGCTGCGATGGTTTTCCATATGAAAGTTTGAAAGCATGCGTGTGTATTTCACCTTATATATTTTATATGCTATGTACATGATAGGCTGTAGACACATGTCTCCAGTCTGAAAGGGTTTCTATAGATACATCGCTACTTTATCTGTCACATTGATCCATAGAAACTCTAAAAGCACATTAAACGCTGCAGCATGTGGTACGATTAAAGTACCACTATGAGTGCTTGGATGTCTGCCTCTGAACCTCCGATCATGTACACTTCCTTTTTGATAAGGTTCTATTACTGTCCGGTATTAAATCCACATTATTGTCTGAGGTTTAGGAATCAGGCTTTAAGACGCCAAACCATCTCATCTAATAAACTCACTGTTATTTTTTGTTACGGTCAGTGAGGATTTAGTTTAGCAGCTCACAAATACTCCGAAAGAAAGAGTTCAGAGAAAAACTCTAGCTTTACAATGCAGGATAATAATTTCTCAATCAAATGTTGTTCATAGCATCAAAACAAGGTTGAAGCAGCAACATTGTTTATGGCAATAGCACAAACTTTACAAAACATGCTTCCATAAATTTTGACATCCTGAACTAATATGAGTCTGGGATACCTTTCTTCCACTCCTCTTTGTTTTAATAATCACGCCATACTCAAGAAAACTCTAATAAACTCTCTAATGTCTATAATAGGCTACTCCCTAATATCTATACTCATCTCTAAATTAGTGGTGCACTCAGTCATTTTTGTTTATGCATTAGGACCAGCCAATATGCTGGTCATGTTTGACATATAAGCTTTTGTTATGCCTGTGAAGAAATGTGAAGTTCACAGTCAGCCATAATTAATGTATTCAGTATGCAAATGTGTCCAATAACAGGGGTTTACCCAGACAAAATGAGCACTATTTGGCTGCTCATGTGATCTCAACATGGTGGCCCCCCTGAGATGGTGCTCCATGTAAAATAGATTAAGCTACTGATGTTACTGGAGTCAGATATCGTTTTCAAGTACTGCTCATTTATTTCTTTGTAGAATGTATTTCTTTGTGCACTGTTAAGCTCAGAGTCAACAAACCAGATGTAAATAACCACATTACCTGTTAGTTACTGAAATACCAACATTAAATTGAATGTGAATGTCATTAAATTGAATTGAATTTAAAAGTGTATGCTACTGAAGCAGGTTAAATCAGCGGGCTGACAACACACTCTCATGGCAATTTTTGAAATTATTTTATGTTTTCTTAATTTGCAAGATTTCTTATGATTTCATTCATATGTCTTCACACGATCTGCTTACGCCCCACTGACAGGTTAGGTTAGGGGTGGACCCTTTCCTTACAAAACACATTGTATGAAATGAATAGTTTACATTTTCTTATTAGATTAGGTCGGGTCTGGCTGTGAATTTGACGGTTGTGCTGCTGTTGTCAATACTGTATAAACTGTCATATTGAGAAGTTTTAATAGCCTGGCTGTGCTACATGAAGAGGTTTATTAGAGGGGTGGACAATGCCCAATTATTGAGCCATACCCTGTGATTTAGAACAGTGAGACAGGCTGAGGAGAAAGAGGGCAGAGACACAGACAGTGAGCACAGAGACAAAGAAATGATGATTACATTATTGTGGCTTTATGAACACACACACCATGATCCTAAGAGGTCTGTCATCCTGATTGCTTAATTCTAAAAGCATCAGAGAGCAACATAAGAATGTTTTGTTTGTTTTATTGTGTGTGTCGTTTGTTTGATCATGTTGTTTGAACTACCACAGTTGCCTGGAGCGCACTGTGCGTCTGTGTATGCAGAGACACCCAGGCGCTGTCACACCCATGGCCTGGTCTGTCTCTCTTCATCTCCAATTCATCATCATCATCGGCTTTTGCTTCTTCTTTTCTTCTCCCGGCACGGGTGTCGCCGCTAAAACACACAATGCGTAATTATAAAAAGCCCAAATTTACCTGTAGATGCCGTTTCCATGGCAACGCCGCTTCCTTCAAAGGGATGGAATTGTTGCTTGGGCGCGTGCAGATCGTCCCGCATCTCGTCGAAACGGGGCCCTGCGCTCCCAAACATCCCGTTCTTCTCCTCCTCCTCCTCGAACCATTTCCCATCCAAACCCGGCCCCTCGCTCGAACTGGCGGACATGCTTGCAGTAATCGCACGCAGAGAGTTTGTTCCGAAGCGAGAACGATTGTGTGAGATCGCAGAAGAAATTCAAAGATGTGACGCTTAATATGGCCGATCCTGACCGACGCTTCCCGTCTCGCAGCAGCGGAGCCAGTGGGCTTGATCTGTTTGGTTCAGTTCAGTGTCTCGGAGCTGACGTCACTGTATCTGTGCGGCTCCGGTTGGCACGGATTTAGGACGGAGAGCGACATTCCGGTTAGAGGACGGTCCGTGTGCGCGCGCCTCCACACAGCACGGGCGTGGTTCACGCTACCTCACAGTACACATAATACACACGCAACATTTAAGCTTTTTAAACACACTTAAGCGCAAATGACAAAAATACATTCAGCGATGAATACTAGTCTTAATATGACTTTTTCCTGATTATTGCGGCCAGAAATGACTGAATTTGCAGGGTTGTTCCCAAAAATAGTGTTCTTGATTATTTTGATTAGCCATTAGGTAATTTAAATCATTATTTATGATTTGTTTAAATATTTTATATTTTAAATGAGCTATTTGCCAATATCGTGATTTAACTTTATTTTATTTTTGCAGAAATAGGATAAAATTGGTTAAATTTAGATTAATTTTATTTTATTTCTTCAGAATTATGATGATTAGTTTGTCTTTTATTTCTATATGCTCCACCCTTACCTTTAGCTATCGTTGTTGTGTTGTGTTCTGAGGGTTTGAGGTGAGAGAGATGTTTTCTGTCTTCTCTGTTTGTTTTAATTTCCAATTTAATTTAGGTTGGGTATTACTATTAGGATGATGTTTATTTTCCTTTCTTATTATATGCAAATGTAAGTTTTTCTTTTGCGTAAAAAATTTAAAATGTGTAGGCTAATCTGAAAGGATTTTGTGAAATAAGGATTTTATTTATTTATTTATTTTTTTCAAATAAAAATATTTAAACACGGAATAATTCTAAAGTCGCCATGATACGAGAAGCAAAATTCCAAAATGCACATTGCCCTGAAACACTCTCACATTTGATGTAGTTTTACAGTCAAATTAGGCTAAAACATAAATATAGAAAGTAGTATGGTATGAACGGGTGGATGATCCGGTGTTTTAGCACCATCTGCTGGCGGACAACAACACATTCCAACAGGGCTTCCTTAGCAACGGCGAGCCGCGCTTCCTTAGCAACGGCCTGATGTAAACACTGCAGTAAGCAAAATAAAAAGGAAAATCACTAAAGTGCGGCTCGATAATGGAGGGTTGATATGTTGTCACTGTTCAAAGGTATGTTTACACTTAGGCATCGTGCAGCTGTTGAACTTTATGTCAGAGAGAAAGTAAGCTGATGTGTTGTAGTTGTAGTGTTAAATCATGGAATGTGGACTTGGTCACCTCAGCTGCTGGGCTCTGGACTAGTATACAGTTGGACATACACAAACAGGTGAGGATTTTCTAGTGCAAATACGCATTAGTAAAAATTTGTAAATGTGGAAAAATTATGACTGTATTTTTGTGAGGTAAATTTTATTTTTAGTATATGTAAAAGGTGTTTGCAGCTGTTTGAATGTGTTTTGTCGTTGTTGTTGTTAAGTATTAACTAAGATAGAAATGTAGCAGCATTTTGTTATAATATAGTAACTACAGTTGTAGTAGTATGGCAAGCTGCTTTAACATTTAATCTATAAACCGCACTAGTATCTAATTTAACGTTACTTGTACTTATTTTTTGGATACTAGTTTCTTTTCCATTAAATACTAGTACTTATTCATTAACTACTAGTGCTTATTCTTTAGCTACTAGTGTCTTTTGTAAAGTTGCTAGTACTTATTCATTAGATACTAGTACTTAATCATTAGATACTTATCAAGTCAAGTCAAGTCGAGCTTTATTGTCATTCTGCTACATGTGTGGACATATAGTGGAACGAAATGTCGTGTCTCGCAGGACCACGGTGCTACATACTAGTTAAACATACAACAATGCAAGTATAGGAAAAACAATAGAGCTATAAAACAGTTAACTATCTGACTATACATATACTAAAAATACTATAACTGCTATACCTAGTTGTCCACACATACACAAACTGAGACTGTACAAAAAACTTTACATAAATACTGTACATGAAATTGTGCGAAAGAGATATGTACATGAAATTGTGCAGAAAAAATATATATTTTGTACATTATTGTGCAGAAGAGAGATTTTGTGGGAGACAGTGCATAGTGCAAAAAGATTTTGTAGTGCAATGCTCAAGTAAACGTATTATTTTGTAGTGCAATGTTCAAGTAGACATATATTTTCTTAAGAGTCTTTGTGGCAGGGAGTGTTTGTAGAAAGTGTCTAGTGTGCATATAGTGGGATGAGTGCGTTACTACAGGTGGTTTGTATAGCCCACTCACCTGTGTGTAGCACATTCAGAATTGCACTTAGTAAAATTGTCAACAGTTTTTAATGAGTTGGGGGGTGGGAGGGCTGAGGTGTTCATGGTTTCAGAGGGGGACAGGGGGATTGGAGTTAAGAGCTCTCACAGCCTGGGGAAAAAAGCTGTTGAGCAATCTGACAGAGCGAGCTCTGATGCTCCGGTACCTTCTACCTGATGGCAGGAGCTGGAAGAGGTTGTGAGAGGGGTGGGTGGGGTCCTTCACGATGCTGGTGGCCTTGTTGGAGCATCGTGAAAGGAAAATGTCCAGGATGGAGGGGAGAGGGGCACCGATGATCTTTGCGGCAGTGTTCACTGTCCGTTGTAGGGTCTTGCGGTCAGCAGCACTGCAGTTCCCATACCAGACAGTGATGCAGGTAGTCAGCACGCTCTCAATGGTGCCCCTGTAAAAAGTGGTGAGGATGGGTGGAGGGAGACTTGCCCTTTTCAGCCGGCGGAGAAAGTGGAGGCGCTGTTGTCCCTTCTTGTTGAGTGACGTGACGTTGGTGGTCCAGGTGAGATCCTCTGTGATGTGCACTCCCAGGAATTTAGTGCTGCCGACTCTCTCCACGGTTGAGCCGTCGATGGTCAGCGGGGGGTGGTCAACAGAGTTTCTCCTGAAGTCCATCACAACCTCTTTCGTCTTACCCACATTGAGGGACAGGTTGTTAGCACCACACCATTCAGCCAGCTGTGCCACTTCCTCTCTGTAGTGCGTTTCATCGTTGTTGCTGATGAGGCCTACCACAGTTGTGTCATCAGCAAACTTGATGATGTGGTTGGAGCTGGACTTGGCAGTGCAGTCGTGGGTCAGCAGCGTGAAGAGCAGCGGGCTGAGCACACAGCCTTGTGGGGCACCTGTGCTCAGTGTGGTAGTGCTGGAGGTGTTGCGGCCGACACGGACTGACTGAGGTCTTGCAGTTAAAAAGTCCAGGATCCAATTACAGAGGGAGGTGTTAAGGCCCAGCAGGTTTAGTTTGTGGATGAGCTGTTGTGGGATTATTGTGTTGAATGCTGAGCTGAAGTCAATGAACAGCATTCTTACATAAGAGTCTTTCTGTTCCAGATGGGTAAGAGCTAGGTGGAGAGTGGTGGATATTGCATCGTCCGTGGAACGGTTTGGACGGTATGCAAACTGGAGTGGGTCCAGCGTGTTTGGGAGACTGGACTTGATGTGCTGCATGACTAACCTCTCAAAGCACTTCATCATGATTGGGGTCAGTGCTATGGGACGATAGTCATTCAGACAGGACACAGGTGACTTCTTTGGTACTGGAATTATGGAGGTGGATTTGAGACACGTGGGGACGACTGCCTGGCTCAGCGAGATGTTGAAGATGTCTGTTAGGACATCCGTCAGCTGTGCAGCACAGTCTTTCAGTACACGTCCAGGTATGTTGTCAGGGCCCGCAGCCTTTCGTGGGTTAATCCTGGATAGGGTCTTCCTTACGTCGACTGGAGAGAGACAGAGTACCTGGTCGTTTGGAGATGTGAGTAGTTTCTGTGCAGGTGTGTCGTTCTGTATCTCAAATCGTGAGTAGAAGTGGTTGAGTGCCTCTGGTAAAGATGTGTCATCATCACTGGCCTGTGGCAGGGGCTTGTAGTCAGTGATGGTCTGAATGGCTTGCCACAGGGTCCGAGTGTCTTTACTGTTGCTGAAGTTGTTGTTGATTTTTTTAGCATACTGATGTTTTGCCTTCTTGATGCCATGAGACAGATTGGTTCTTGCTGTTTTGAGGGCTGCTTTATCTCCTGATCTGAATGCTTCATCTCTGGTCTTTAGCAGCCCACGAACCTCTGCTGTCATCCATGGCTTCTGGTTGGCACGTGTGGTGATGGTTTTGGTGACTGTCACATCATCTATGCACTTTTTGATGTAAGCAGTCACAGTTTCGGTGTACTCCTGCAGGTCTGTGTGGTTGTTGTAGGTGGCCGCCTCTTTAAACATGTTCCAGTCTGTGTCCTGGAAGCAGTCCTGCCGTGCTGAGGTGGCATTGTCTGGCCATACTGTGATCTGCTTTTGAACCGGTTTGGTGAGTTTGAGAAGTGGGCTATATGCTGGGATTAGCATAACAGAGATGTGGTCCGAGTACCCGAGGTGGGGGCGGGGTTCGGCTTTGTATGCGTTCTTAACTGTTGTGTAAACAAAGTCCAGTGTGTTGTTTCCCCTTGTTGCAGAGTTCACATGTTGGTAGAACTTTGGCAAAACTGTCTTTAAGTTTGCGTGGTTGAAGTCACCGGCTATGATGAAAAAGCCGTCAGGGTTATTTGTTTGTTGTTCGCTGATGGCGCTGTACAGCTCGCGAAGCGCGTCCTTAGCGTTTGCACATGGAGGAATGTAAACCGCGACAATAACAATGGCCGTGAACTCCCGCGGCAGATAGAACGGTCGACACTTCACAAACATAAACTCCACCAGTGATGAACAGTGTTTTGTCACTACCGCAGCATTGTTACACCATTTTTTGTTGATATACACACACAAGCCACCCCCGCGAGTCTTACCAGACAGTGATGAATTTCTGTCCGCTCGGTAGCAAGTTAGTCCGTGCAGCTGAATGGCGGAGTCCGGGATGTTGTCGTTTAGCCATGTTTCAGTGAAAACAAACACACAACAATCCCTTGCCTCATGCTGTGTAGATTGACTGAGTTGAATTAAGTCCAGTTTGTTTTCCAGAGAGCGAACGTTTGAGAGCATGAGTGTTGGAAGAGCCGGTCTTGTGGGGTTAGCCCTCAGCCTAGCTCGTATACCTCCGCGCTTACCGCGCTTCCGTCCTCTCTCACACCGCTTGCGACGCCGCCTTGTGCGGGTAGCGTCAGTCGGCGAGGCCGCGGTCTCGAGGTCCGGCTCCAGCAGTAAACAAAGGCCTCGTAGCTTCTCAGTAGCCGCCGGCGAGAGTTTGAGTTTGTATGTCTTGTCGATATCCAAAAGACTTTGGCGATCGTATATGTATCTCGGAGTGATCTCCCGATGAATTAACGGTAAATCGACACTATTCGGAGACGAACAGACGACATTAAAAGACATAAAAGCACCGTCTTTGGGACCTGGAGAGGCCGCAGCGTCTGACCGCGCCGCCATCTTGGTCGAAATCTATGTTTTCTATCTATGAAATATATGTTTTCATTAGATACTAGTGCTTATTTATTAAGTACTAGTACTTATTCATTAAGTACTAGGGCTTATTCATTAGATACTAGTACTTATTTATTAAGTATTAGTACTTATTCATTAGATACTAGTACTTATTGATTAAATACTAGTACTTATTTATTAGATACTTGTACTTATTTATTAGATACTAGTATTTATTCATTAGATATAGTACTTGTTCATTAGATACTAGTACTTATTTCAATAGTGACTAGTAATTATTATATTGTTACTAGTAACAAATTTAAATTTTTTGCCCTTGACTTCTATGGGGATCCGTCATTGAGAGATCAACTCTTCAGTTTTGACTAGTAAGTATTCCACTAGTGACTAGTACTTCATTTTTATGTACTAATAGTTATTCAGTAGGTACTAGTATGATTTTTTTTAGATACTAGTACTCATTCATTAGATAGTAGTACCTATTAAATCAACCTGGTCTCACAGAATTCCGTGTAATGACCACGGACCCTTAACTCTGAATCTGTGGTGGCATCACGAAATCGCCGAAAATTCGGTGATGGGCTCACAGAAGTGATACCAATGTAAGTCAGTGACATGCATCAGCCGTGGTCCACGCACAGATCCACTGGTTCAACACCAGCGCTGCCTCAATTGACGTGTGTGGACCACGTAAAAAGAGTGACTCCGATGCAGTTATATTTGTATATAAATTTATACTTTCACTGGAGCACCTAACCCACCCCTACCCTAAACCTACCCACTTCTGAACAATATAAAATACACACAGGCAAATATAAGTGCAGTCACAGGTATTTATTGCAAAAACTGACCATAAACAAGCATTATAAAAGCATTACAAACAAGTCGTGTTGCATTCCAAGTCTTCTGAAGCCATACGAAGTCTTTATGCGAAGAAGAGAGTAAAACACAAGGTTTTAATCGCTGAAAATGATCCCGCTCCATTAACGCGCTCACATCTCATTCAAAAAGATCTAAAACGTCTATCTGCATGTTATTCAGCCAGTGTTGCCAACTTCTTTCAATGGAAAGTAGCTAAAGCCAGCTTGAAAAGTCGCTAAATGTCACTAGATGACGTCATAGGCTAAATAGCATATTCATGACACTAGTGCATCGTATTATCTGTCGTATTGCCTCTCTGTGGTCACATACTGTATTTTAATGCAGCCAAATTATCAATATAACTGTTTTCATTGATATATTTGACTGTTTCTGTTGTCAGAAAACGGGATGAATATGAAATAGTGACTGAAACGTGGCCCACTAACCAGCTCTCCTTTACAAGATGTTAATGTGCATAAAAATCCTGATTTATAATCGAGCCGTCGTCTAAAGAAATCAAATACACATAAGATATAGACAATGGCTGTGCTGTGATTTTGGCTATATTTACATGTAAAATAGAGTTAGAAGCGACAAAATATCTATTATAAAACTGGAAGCTCTGCTCCTCTTAGCTGAACAGATCAGACGCAGAGAGAGGTGTGTGCGTGCTGGGAAAACAAGACCCCGTGCTCGCGCGGCAGTACCGGCGGGTCTCAGAGACTCGCTAAGGTTTGTCCAAGAAGTCGCTAGATTTGTCGCTAGTTGCTTTTTTGGAAAAAAAGTCGCTAAGGGGGTCTAAAAAGTCGATAAATCTAGCGACAAATTCGCTAAGTTGGCAACACTGTATTCAGCTACTAGGCTACATAAACAGCGAAAGCTGAATGTCTTTGTCCATATAAGGGATTTCCTGGAACGTCATCAGTGAGTCTCACTTGTGGAGTTTCTGCGCGAGGGCGCCCTCCGGCGATGAGTATGAATGAAAAAGAAATTACATTAATTGAGTACTCGTTATTGCTCACAAAACCCTACTTCGGGTAAAAATAGCAAAAAATTATTAAGAACTTTGAGGTAAACATTTGCAAATCCTTACGTTTTTCTCCAGTGTAGAGAAGTGTATTTTTTTTCTTTTTCTTGCAGCTATATTTATTATTATATTTATTCTTAAATACTCAGTTTTGTATATTATAGTGAAATAGTGTTATTACAAAAGTAATATTCCTTATTTTTTAATGTTTTTATTTAGAAATAATAACCATAATCATTATTAGTTATATTGAAATATAAAAACAACATTTTTGGCCAAATTTTGCAGCCCTACAAGTACAATAAAGTTAATGTACAGTCCTGATATGATATTTATTGCTTTTACTGGAGGAAAAAGAGAAAAATAATAGATAATAAAATTGGTGTCTTATCTCCATCCTGCCACTAGAGGTCACTCGATGACCAACAAACACATTAGGCTACTTTGTTTACGAAAACTCTCTAGTCTCTCTAGTCTAGTCTAATCTCTCTCCTATATGTTGCTAGTTCATTAATATTCAACATACGATTAGCATACTGGGCAGAAATGCACATTTAAAAAGTACTAGTATCTATTAAGTTCAGGATATCTCTGGTCTAAAAAGTTACTAGTTACTAAAAAATAAGAACTAGTTCTATTTTTTTCTTAACAAGAAGAGTATAATTAAATAGTAACTTTACAAAAGACACTTGTACCTAAAGAATAAACACTAGTACCTAAAGAATAAGCACTAGTAGCTAAAATATAAGCACTAGTAGCTAATGAATAAGTACTAGTACTTAATGGAAAAGGTACTAGTAACTAAAAAATAAATACTAGTAGCATGAAAATAGATACTAGTACAGTTTATAGATTAAATATTGAAACGGCTTGCCATAGTAGTAGCCTAATTTTTAGTAAAGAATTAGTGACTATGTTTTCAATACTTTACATTTGTTGAATGTCCATAAGCCTTTGAAAAATACTGTTTTTAAGGGATCATGACACAGAATGAAAAGAAGAGACTAACTGGAGACTGGAAATTATAAAAGAGCTGGTGAGTTTTGTAGGGGTTTTTTTCCCCCTCAACTAAATGAACTGAATGTGCAATTTGTTCTTGTGGTGTGGTTTTATAATCTAAGCCACATGTACTGGTCTGTGCTGAAGTGTCTTGGTTTGTTTATTTCCTCAGTGTGTGTCTAATGGACTCTGCTATGAGAAGGTGTGTCAGGAGGGGAGTGGTGAAATGGTTCTGGAGATTTTTTCCTCTGGGTTCCTGCGCATGGTGGGTCTCTCTCTCTTCCCCAGATTGTCAAGTCTCACTATTGTAGGCCAGAGCATCAGCTCAATCCAGGGCCTGGAGTACTGCCCACTCCTCAGAGAATTATGGGTAGTGGAGTGCAAATTGAATGTAAGTTGCTGAAAACATTTGGAATGTTTCTAGTTTAATTTTCTGAAAATATTTTATGGATTGGATTTCAGGGTGATTACAGTATGTCTTTTTTGGTTTTTCTACAATTTTGCCAAGCTTGTTAATTTCAAATGCTTATTTTCTTTGACCGATTTACTCTAATTAAGATGAAAATCAGCAAACAAGTCTAGTTTATTTTGATCTGTCTGGTATTGTTTGTGTGTTGTAGGAAATCTCTGACCTACATAACTGTGTGCATCTGCAGAAATTATTTCTGTACGACAACAACATCCAGCAGATTACAAATCTAGAGATGTTGGTCAACCTTCACGTTCTGTGGCTTAATAAGAACCAGATCTCTAACATACAGGTAGCCTATGTTTATGTCTGGAGATACTGTAAATGAAATTTCAAAGTATATCATATTTATGTCTATTCCTCTGTTTTACACCTTGTTTTGCAGGGATTGAATTCACTTGTAAGCCTTAAGGAGTTGAATCTTGCTGATAATGTTATTGAGACTCTTGGTAGGTCCACTGTAAATTCCACATTTTTGCCATTTTAGCATTTAATTTTTGTACTATACAGTAATATTAGAATATACATAGACATTTAGAATCTGTTACTCGATACTCTAATATTAAGCATGCTTATTTCATGTTTAGGTCATAGTCTGGATCCCAACATCATTATCTCCAAAATCTAAACCTCTCAGGGAACAAAATCAGTTCCTTCAAGGTATAAGAAGTATACCATTATTTGACCTGCTATTTTAATAGCTTATTATAGCAGAGCAATTTCTTTTCATGAATAAGGCTTCAATCGTATTGAATTGAATTGAATTTAACAGTATTTGCTAACGCAGCCCTACTATTATTACTCAATCTTAATTCAGTTTATAATACCTTACCTTTAAGGTACAGTCATATTTACTGTTGATTAGTGAAATTTCCTGGGCAAACGGGAACACACACACACCAAATTTATGTAGTTACATTTTTTTTTTTTAAAAATACATTTTAAAAAATAAACATAATTGCTTCTGAATTCCTGTTTTCATTATGAGTGTGTGTAATTTACATTTTAGAGCAAAATGTCCAACTATCGACAATTTATATTTACTAATGACATTGTTTTATTTACAAATTGGAAACCTCATTATAAAAACTCATAGGGAAATAGAACCAATGGCGAATTAGTCTTCTGGGTTTTAATGTCATGGCTGCAGCACTATATAGATAATGGAAATTTTTTGCCTCCAAAATTTAGCTGATGTGACCACAACTTAAGTATTAAACTTTGAAGCATAGCTGCATTTTTGCTGCACACATGGATGATGCCTAAAATCATGTTTTCTTTTATTAGATTGTTGATTGCCCTTTGTATAGATCCCATTTTGTTTGTTTGTTTGTGTACGAGATTACTGGGTAATAATTTCCTTCTGGCCTTCACACCGTTATTACTACAGGCCTGCATCTACATGCCATTATTGCATCCTCCCTCTCCTGCTCACTATAGATCTGATTACTGTTATTTCTCTTCATGCTCTGTACTTTCTCAACTCCCCCAGAGAGACCTGATCATTTCAGGAATTGCACGATTCAAGTTTTTGCTTTTCAGTTCTTATCATTATCGTAATGTGGCATCTCTGCACAAGCAGTTTTCGTTTTCTCTCCTTTACGAAAGGAAAAAGAGATACTTTTTCAATGACATAGATAAATATTTTTATTTTCAAGTGGTGTGGAGCCTGAAAAAGGTGCACATCTCTAAATGGGAGCCTTTGTTATTTTGTGTGAGTCGAGTGATTGAAAGCTCCTCTGTCTCGCTTTGGCACTCTTTGTGTCTGACGCTTCTTCATAGCTCTTTCTGTCTAACACACACACAGAATCATGACACAAGCTGATGGGTGTTTGTATGGTGCTTTTTGTGCTGTTCGTCTGTGGGCTCATTGTTCAGGTGAACTGTCTTCAGACTCATATGTGAGGCTCTTTTCTCTAATAGGAAACTAATGCACATCCATTTAATGTTGCAACAAAATGTTTCATTTGTGTAGGTGAAAGTTATTTCCTGATGTTGCAAAAATAACAAAATCAAAATATCAATAACAAGCAGCATTTATAGCATAAATGAATATACCATAAGTATGGGCAATAGTAATAGTGATTTTGTTTGTTAGTTTTTGTTTGTTGTTATTATTTGCACAAAATGAATTCGTATTCATGAATAGTCCTGATCCCTGAAAGAAAAAACTGTATGTAAAATCTGTACAACCCTTGTTTTCCTTATAGTAACTGACCCATTTGGCTCGGCTGCCCCGACTAAGGCACCTGAGTCTGAAGGACCCTCAATCCATTCCAAACCCACTATGTCTGCTCTATAATTACTACATACACGTCCTATATCACATGCCCCACCTGCAGCGCCTGGACACATATGACATATCCAGCAAACATCTCAAAGACACTGCAGAGGTGAGAGAATCTCTATTTCATGCATCTGACAGTATATTTTTTTGTGTTTGACAATGATGGTAATGTGTGGTTGTGCATCAGTCCACAGTGCTAAAGAAAATAATGTATTACACCATGCGGGTTCGTTGTGCACAAAGACAGTTTGATGAACTCAAAGCCAGGCTCAGGCAGCAGAGGAAAGACCAGATACAACTACCAGAGGAGAGAATACGTGTGCTAACACACATGCTCAGAAATGTGAGTATATACAGTATGCACACGTTTTGTATTGTTTTGTTTTTTGCCAAAATGGTGGTTTATGTAGAGTATCACTTTTTTCCTAAATCCATTCTTAACTTATTTAGTAGGAATGCACCCATATAAAATTTCTGATACTGATAAGCTTAAAATGATTTTATGGTTATAGCTCATAACTGATAAATGGCTGACTTTAAAATAATGTAAAATTTTATATATTTATATATATATATATATATATATATATATATATATATATATATATATATGTGTGTGTGTGTGTGTGTGTGTGTGTGTGTGTGTTTTATTATTATTATTATATTTAATTAAGATATTCAAAATATTATTATGAAATTAAGTCATCCTCAAATTTCCCCAAGGCTAGATTATTCCATATTCAACTTCTGGGGACAAATTAGTTTGTACCCTAAAACAGACTCAGCTGTCCCATGTACAGTCTGCTGGTAAGAAGTCAGAAGAACCTGAAGACTTGACCTCTAACCTTCGTAATGACCACAGCCATGAGCAGAGCCTGCAGCACAAACTGGATGCTCTTAAAGACCGACTGAAGTCCTGGGAGCGGCGCCTGAAGGAGTGAGTGTGCATTTTTATATACATAAACCTGTGTGCATGTTTATTGTCACGTCTTGCATATCTGTGTGTGTGTTTTTTTTTTTTTTTTTTTTTTGTCTCAGGGTAGAAGCATGTCACCAGCATAATGTGGCTTTGGCCTCAGATAGAAGGGATATGATGGTGCACTTTCTGCTATTGGAGCTGGAAACTGTGGGGAACATTCACTTTGAGGAGGGAAACACCGGCGAACCTTGGTATCACATGCATGTAAGATCTTTTGTACAAATGTACTACATGCAGGATTACTGATCTATACTGTTTTCTGCTTCCTCTCTCAGGTTCACATCATGTTACGATCTCTTGCTGTCTCGTTTCTGTGCATGGCATTATAAACCTCACCACATCACTGGCATTAAGATCATTCAAATCATCCGTATCCATAACCGAGCCCTGCGGCAACGCTTCCAGGACAAAGTACACTCTCTGCTCTGCAGACAGGAACCTTCACCCTTCTCTCAGTGAGTCAGTCTCACACTTGTCGTGTCTCACAGAGCCAGACTTTTATATATAGTCTACTTTGCATCTTATTTTGGCCAGAAATACCCACTTAGATAGGAATGAGCAGTCTGACTTACTGTACATGCAAAACATATGGTCAGTTTCTTTTTGTTTTTACTCATTATTTGTAGACACACAGATTACCTTGAAGCCTCGAGATGAAAAGTATCTGCCATGTTACCATTTGTGTGTGTGTATATGTGACAGGAACTATAAATGCTGGATGGAGTATCTGTTCTACGTGCCCGATCCAGAACATTCCTGTGAAAGTGATGAGATACATCAAATCCTAGAAAATGGTTTTAAAACTGCTGATGCATATAAGGTACAAAATCCATCAAAGCCCGGTGAGGACTGGTTATGAGTTTCTGTTGTTTTTAAATGGACCCATCATCTTGAACATGAATGTGTGTTTCTTGCCTTCAGGCTTTAGGCAGAGAGAGAGCTGTCCCCCTCTCTAACAGTGTGAGTGTGTCTGATCGACTGCGTATGACATTTTTGCAGAAGAAGAGTTGCTTGACATCAGGAAGTAGCCCTGTAGACCCTCTTCCCTTCAGACATGGTCTGTATTCACTCAGAACTGTTAAATTAAATTAATTTTAATGTGCTGTCTGTCATTTCTATACTACTACTGGCACCAAACATTAATACAAACAAAAGTTTTGGGTCAGTAAGATTTTGTTTTTAACAAATTTTTTAAAGAAGCCTTTTATGCTCAAAATACAGTAAAACCAGCAATGTTGTAAAATATTATTACAATTTAAAATAGCTGTTTTTTATTTTAAAATGTAATTTATTCCTGTGACGTCAAAGCTGAATTTTCAGCAGCCATTACTCCAGTCTTTAGTGTCACATGATCCTCCTAATGTGCTGATTTGATGCTCAAGAAACATTTCTTACTATTATCAGTGTTGGGTTGTACTGCTAAATATTTTTGTGGAAACCATGATACATTTTTCAGGATTCTTACTGAATAGAAAGAATCGTGGTGATGATGTAGTGTCTTTTTCTCTCAGGCACTGTCTAGTTTAATTATTCTGGATCTGTACGGGAATCCCTTAGTGAACAAACTGGAGAACTACAGGATCTACATGGTTTTCCATCTGCCTTCAGTCAAAGCACTGGATGGAGTAGCTGTGGTAAATATAACTGATGCTTCTGTATGTATAGTGTTTGTTTTCATATGTACACTACCATTCAAAAGTTTGACAGAAATTAGTACATTTATTCAGTGAGAATGCACTAAATTAATCAAAAGTGACAATAAAGCCATTTATTATGTTACAAAAAAAAGAAGAAATATATATATATATATATATATATATATATATATATATATATATATATATATTTCAAATAAATGCTGTTGTTTTGAACTTTCTATTCATTAAAGAATCCTGAAAAAATGTATCATGGTTTCTACAATTATTAAGCAGGATAGCTTTTTTCAACATTGATAATAATAAGAAATGTTTCTTGAGCACCAAATCAGCATATTAGATTTCTGAAGGATCACGTGACACTGAAGACTGGAGTAATGGCTGCTGAAAATTCAGCTTTGCCATTACAGAAATAAATAACATTTTAAAATACATTAAAATACAAAACTGTTATTTTAAATTGTAATATTTCACAGTATTGTTATACAGTGTTTTTTAAAAAATAAGTCAAGCATAAGTCAAAATAAGCACAAGTGTATGTATACTTTAACATCCTTTAAATGAACAGTTCACCCAAAAAATGAACATTCTGTCATCATTTACTCACCCACATGTCATTTCAAACCCATGTGATTTTCTTTCTTCTGTTGAACACAGAATGAGACATTTTGCTGAATGTCTAAGCTGCTCTTTTGTCTTTTCCATACAGTGAACGACAAATGGAATGGAGGCTGATTGTTGCCAGAATTTAAATTTTTGGGTGAACCATTTATGTGATTTAAGTTTAAAAAATACAAACGTGTCTGTGCTATATAGGAAACATGTGAATCAGAAACTGCTAAAGACGTGTTTGGAGGGTGGCTCAATGCAGATATGGTGGCTGAGAAGCTGGGCCATACCAACTACAGAGACCTCTCAGAACTCAACCTGCAGTCCAGCTCAGTCAGGTTCACATTAACTCTCACTACAATCCTACAGTCAGAATTAAACCAACACAACAGAACTGGATGTGTAGCTTCACACTTTATGATTTCTGTTTTACTGTGTGTTTTAGGATAGTGGATCTCGCTCCTGCTGATTTGTTCAGTAATTTACACAGTATTAATCTAGAACACAATAACCTCACCTCATTCAGCGGTCTCATCTTCCTGCCCAACATTAAGTTGAGTTTAGGACCGAACATAAATATAACACTTATGTCTGTCTTTATCTATGTTACTGGTTATGTATACTAGCATTATATACTAATATCCACTGTGTGTCCATGTACATATATGTATGTTTTTGTTTGTGCATGTGGTCTTGCAGGTGTTGTCTCTGAACTATAACCACATTGAGTCAATTCTACCACGTCAAAAAGTTCAGAATCACATGAGCAACAAGCAGATTCTCTATCATAAGTCAGTTCCAGTGGATATGGGCAGCAGAACAGCAGGCCCAGCAGGTGCTCTCACACGTTCACAACATCGCTCTGTCATAATCTATTGATATACTGTAGTTTCTTGTCTAACCACTAGGGAGCATCACAATTACATATAATAAGAGATTGTCAGACAGTGAATGTGTTTATAACCAGAGAAGACTCACAGCTTCATAGGCTGCAAAGTTTTCAGAGTAAAAGCCACATTTATTAACAAATTGGATGTACCGCTTACAGTATTAATGCAGTAAACTATAATTTTCTGGATGACACACACCTCTACATGTATTGTTTTTTTTCACTTTCTTTTAAAATGTGCTTCTTCTCTCTTCCTTCTTCTTTGTTTGTAGGGAAGGATTAACTGATAGTCTGGAGCCTCTGATGTCCAGTTTGGAGGTTTTGCATTTAGGTTATAATGGTATATCCAACCTGATCAATCTACAAATCAGCCGACTGACTAACCTCAGAGCACTGTTCCTACAAGGTATGTCCAACCTCTATTGTAAAGCTGTTCATCACTGTCTGCAAACATATCCTCACTGAAATATATAGAAAATATTTCTATTTCAAATAAATGCTGTTCTTTTGAATGTTGCATTCATTAAAGAATCCTGAAAAAAAAACTGTTATAGTTTTCACTAAAATATTAAGCAGAACAACTCTTTTCAACATTGATAATAATAAGAAATGCTTCTTAAACACCAAATCTGTCACGTTTATGACAGGGACTTGTTACAACCCCTATGTTTGTGTGTCTCTCCTGTTCCCAAGTGTGGATTAACTTTTGAAACATATTTAAAAAAAAACAAAAAAAAAAACATTTATTTTAAATTGTAATAACTTTTTCCAATATTGCTATTTTTGATCAAATGCAGCCTGGAGGAGAATAAGAGACTTCTTTCAAAAACATTAAATGTTTGAACAATACTATATCCTTTAATATGATCTTCTCTAAGTGTCTTCTCTTTTTCTCTAAGGTAATGATATCAGTCAGGTAGATGGACTGGATGGTTTGCAGAGACTACGTGAGTTGGTTCTGGATCGAAATCGAATTAAATCTTTGAGTGAGAACTCATTTTGTGGCCAGGGAGTTCTGCTGGATTTGCACCTGGCAGAGAATCGCATCCGTGAACTGAACCACCTTCAGCCTCTCACTGAGCTCCGGAGATTCTTCTTAGACATGAACAAAATACTGGTACACAATAACATCTACACAAAATACACAAAAACCTACCTAAAATACAGGTACATAATAAACATGTACACAGAGTTTCATCCTTGACTGTGAAGTTCCACAAAGGACAAAAACTGTAACTTTTCCAAGCTTCTCGTGGGAAACAGACTATAATTTGTTTTATGCTGGAAAAAGATGGAAACTATCATTTTAATTTATCATTTAACCAATTGTAAAAAACGTTAACTAATAAATGAAAACATTTGGTATTTGAGTCATGGCATATTTCTAGAGGAAATGGATACAAGCAGTTTGGTTCATATTCATTAGTTAGACAAGCAGGTCTTTCAGATATAGTTAATTTTATTATAGGTATAATTTACCGTATTAACAGGAGATGTTTAAGTGTTGTAGGTCAGGGTATATATAGAATCTACCAAGAAACTTAGGAACACCGTTACTCTCAAACCCAACTGAGAGTGTGTGTAAGTTTGAGTGCTTGAGGCTTGCTTTTATTATTCACCTCTCCATTCTCATCTGTCTGTGTGTGTGTAACTGCAGTTTTACTGTAATTACTAAATTACAGTAATTCAGTCACTTAGTGTGTTTGTATTAGTGTTGTTAGGCCCTGTGAGAGCTCTGCCTTTTGCTTGCCCCT
Organism: Spinibarbus caldwelli; assembly: GCA_039654775.1. Classification (NCBI taxonomy): domain Eukaryota; kingdom Metazoa; phylum Chordata; class Actinopteri; order Cypriniformes; family Cyprinidae; genus Spinibarbus; species Spinibarbus caldwelli. The sequence continues at coordinate 12,591,844 of CM077243.1, read as the reverse complement.
GAATATAGAGTAATTACAGACAGCCATTACTGCACCAACACAGCAGCCCAAGGGAACAATTAAGTAGTATTTACATTGATTGAAGGTCAGAGGTGTGTGTGTGTGTGTGTCTGTGTGTATGTTTGTGTGTGTGTTCTTTAGACTCACTGATCTTTTTGATTCTCCTCCTCATTCCTTTATCTGTGTGACATGACATGTTAACAAAAACCTTTAATTTGACGTTTCCTGTGTCTTGCCATTTCCTATTCCTAATTATTTTTCTTTGTTTATTCCCCTCTTCATATGCCTGTTTATTTAAAACATTTTAATACAGTAAACACAGTTAACATGACAAAAACACAAAACTGTAAAAAAATATTTGAGATGAATATATACTATAATGATATACTATACTACTATAGTCTGCTATTTTAATAGACAGACTAATTCATGGGTGAAAGACAAATAAGATACAGTTGCTCTGCAAATTTCACATGCAATTCCATTCATTTCAATTCAGTGGGAGTTTTGCATGAAGGCACAAAAGGTCTTGAAGCAAATATTGCTCATGTTCAAGTTGGTTACGCAAATCTGCCATGCTGACAAACAGAAATCTGAAGCTAAACTGAATCCTTCATACACCACTACACTATTGACAATGAAAAAAGTACCCTTTTTTGATCACATAGATTTTGCAAATATGACCACACCTTAAGATGATAAAAGGGAGAAATGTGTTTAAAATGTAGTTTAAAATGCATGTGCCACATTATTAGAAATTTAATGTTTGTATTCATGTTGGTTTTATACCTAAAAAAAAAAAAAAAAAAAAATGATTTAATGACAAATCTAAAATACTGAGTGGTGTGACTGTTAAATATAAAGTAATAAAAGATGTCCACATATTTTTAAATAAACCAATATATCTAATTTAACAAATATTACATTTTTACAAATATGAATAATGAATATGACATTTTCTGTGTGTTATTCCATTTGACTTTCTCTAAAATCCACAGGAATTATATAATGTTACAAAATATTTCTATTACAAATAAATGTTTTCTTTTTAATATTCAGTTCATCAAACAATACTGAAAATAAAATTATCATGGTTTCCACAAAATTCTTAGGTATCGCAACTGTTTTCAATGTAATATTAAGAATATAGAAAGATAATATTAAGAAAATTCTTCACCAAAGACTGGAGAAATGGCTGCTAAAATTTCAGCTTTAGGAGTAAATCACAGGAGTAAATTACATTTTAAAATGTATTAAAATAGGAAAGTTATTTTAAATTGTTATAATATTTCATAATATAGTAATGTTGCTATTGTATTTTTGATCAAATAAATGCAGCCTTTGTGAGTGCAAAAGACTTCATTCAAAAACAATAAAAAAAATCCTACTACTGAAACATTTGTGTACATAAAAATTATATATAAATAAAAGCTTATAATAGACAAAGTGCATATTTATGACCTAATATGTCTTTTGAATATGTTATAGGACATTTCAGAGCTGGAGAAACTGGAGGTGCTTCCTTCTCTCATAGAACTGTCTGTAGTGGGCAACCCAGTGAGTCACACACACACACACACACACACACACACACACACACACACCTGGTATATTGTAGTGCAGAATATGTCTAATTAAAGGGAAATTTGGCCAGCTAAAGTGGACAGTACATACTGTTTTTATTCAGAACCAGAGAAGCCATGACATATTATACTGTGTGTGAGTGAGTGAGTGAGTGAGTGAGTGAGTGTGTGTAATTATTTGTCTGTAATCATGGTTAGTTTGCAGTTCAGCCAAGAGCTCAGCTTGAAATCTCTTTATCTAGAGCATTGTGTGTGTGTGTGTGTGTGTGTGTGTGTGTGTGTGTGTTGCAGGTGGCACGGCGATCACTGCACAGGCCAGCAGTTGTACTGCATCTGTCTACACTGCAAGTTCTGGATGGCATGACAGTCACCCTGGAAGAAAGAACCAGAGCAGAGCTTTTAAATAATGAAACACAGGTAGCTCGCACTTACTATCCAGATCAAATGAATGGATCAGATACAACTTATACTGCAGAGACAATTACCTTGTGCATGTGTGTAGGGTTCTAGTTCAGGTGGTGAAATGACATTACCAGGTTTGGTACCGTTGGTGACCCGACCAGTTCCTTTAAGAGGTGCAGGAATACACTCACTCATACCTGATAAGCAAGACGACATACATGATACCAGCAGATGTACGTATAGTATAAATAAGGTACAGACACACACCAGATGTGAATGTTAATCACAAACGCACACCATGAATACATTTTTGTGTGTTTTTTGATAAGAAGCAGAAAGCAGTTGTCTCTCTCTTGCGTGGAGTTCAGAGTGACTTCAACTTCAGGCAGATGAGAGGATCTTCCAGCCACTACATGACAGCGTTGCAGCAGACCGGATACAGAGTTCTCTCCACTTTCCCTAATGCTGATCCTGAGACCAGGTATGTACACACACGCATATACAGTATATGTCTTTATGTAAAACTAACAACTTCCCAAAACCACAACTTCTTGTACTTTTTTTTGCTATTTATTAAAAAATCATTTTGTAATTGATTGGTCCTCGGCCTCACTGATCTGAGCTTATGCACCTCAGTTTTTAAGTGAACATTGTCAAAATTAATGCTTTTTCACTGAAAAACTGAGATGCATATGCTCCAATCGATGAGGCCTATGACCAGTCAGTTCCAAAAAGAAACACAAAACTTGTGCTAATTGAAAGAAAACAAGTTGACAAAAAGATTGAATCCAAGCATAATTTACAATTTCACGATTTACAAGCAATTTTTAAATGGTAGGTCATTTTTGACTGAGAACAGCCGAGCACAAGGGGTAATCTTGATATTCTCCACAGGTACCAGAGTCACAGTGTACCCAGACCTCCTCCTCCTCCTCTATAACGCAGAGTCATAGACACAATTTGTGTCATGTATTTCACCTTTGGTCTTGTGTGTTGTTGTTCATCTTTGGATCTTAGATAGGACTTAAATTGACAATTTATTTATTTGGAATTGTGTCAGCAACAAAAATATTAAATGTATATTTTCTATTCAAGTCTTTGAGTGGTGTCTTTTATCTTAAGTCTTTGTCCATGTAACATTCTTACTCTCCATGAGGTTTGGGTTTATTTCTTTTAAAAAATTATTTGCTAGTTGTCACTTCAAATATAAAAGTACATACAAAAAATTTGTCAAAAACATTTTTCTTGAAAACTCAAATGTTTCGGCCTGTAGTTGCAAATCTTGTCCATTGAGGGGTCCCAGAGGGCTAGTTTGATTTTTAATTTATTCTTAATCTAAGTGGAAATGGATGGAACTCTGTAGGACATATAAAATATTACAGTACAAAAAAAATTAATTGTAATATTTGTTATCAATTTTATTTTTATAATAATAATAATAATAATTATTATTATTATTATTATTATTATTATTATTATTATTTATTTGTTTTATCGTTGTTTTTTGTTATTATTTTATTGTTATTATTTTTTTAAATCTACTATTTACTTGTACACTGGCATAATAGCACTTTTATATTATTAGTATTCATATTATTCTATAGAGATTAATAGTAAGAAATTATTAGTTTTGTTGTTATTATTGTTGTTATTTTATAGTATAATTCAATCTGTACATAATCGTACACAAGCACAATAATAATCTTATTTTTTTATTGAATAATGTTACTTAAACATGATCACTGAGGTAAACTATTTCCTGCTAATTTATAATACTCACACATACACACTATCAGCTATTGCCAGCTTTGCACTTTTGTGTCTGTTTTTCTTTTTATGACAAACACATCTCACACGGTTCAGAATTTTGAAAATTTTTAAAGAAATAAAAGCCCACTCTGTTGTGGAATAGTTCTCGTTACAGCTATGGTAAACAGTGATTTGTGTCAGACTGTGACACTGAAAAGAGAGCAGAGGTTTTAGTCTGAAGTGTTTATTTTCAGTGGGCTGTATTATGAGGGCAGTTTAGCAGCACAGCTGAAAATCCAATGTCTGAAGAAATTTAAAGGCAATCACTCACATAATGTGTTCAGTAAAAACCTGTTATCACAGCTCAAGGTAATTCTCTTCCTGTTTTCCTGTGGAGAATAATGGTGAGGGGTTGCAAAAGGAGAGAGACACAGAGAGAACCAGATCTGACAGAATAAAAGAAGATATATTAAAATGTGGAGAAAATGAGAAAGGAAGGCCAGAGTTAAGGCTGTTGAATTTAATGATGGACCTGCTGTGGAAATAACACAGAGCACAGTGTTGTCCAAGCACTGTTTAAAGGAATACAGAGATAACGAATCTTGCAGCAGAAATGCAAAGTTTTATCGGTTGATGTGTCTTTTGCTGTTGGTCTCATGCAGGGATTACTTAATTTTAACTCACTTTTCCATACGCTTATAAATGTGACTCTGGAACACAAAACCAGTCATAAGTGTCAGTTTCAAAATTGAGAATCATCTGAAAGCTGAACAAATAAGCTTTCCATTGATGTATGGTTTGTTAGGATATGACAATATTTGGCCGAGATACAACTATTTGAATATCTGGAATCTGAGGGTGCAAAAAAATCAAAATACTGAGAAAATCGCTTTTAAATTTGTCCAAATGAGGTTCTTAGCTATGCATATTACTGATCAAAAATTAAGTTTTGATATATTTACGGTAGGAAATTCACTAAATATCTTGATGGAACATGATCTTTACTTAATATCCTAATGATTTTTGGCATAAAAGAAAAATGGATAATTTTGACCCAGACACTGTATTTTTGGCTATTACTGCAAATATACCCCAGCGACTTAAGATCTTAAGGTCCGGGGTCACAAATTGTATCTTTGACACAAGCATGTATAAATTCTTTCTTCTCTGCCCTAAACACTGTACATTTTCCTAATATTTATAATTTTCCTATACTAGCAGATGTGTAGATATAAACTGTTGCTGGAGTGTGACCTCTTTCTTTGCCAAACAAACAAACAAACAAATAAATGTGTTTGACCCATTTTTAAAATCCAGTGTCTAAATGCATAACTTCTTTTTGATTGGGTTTATGCACTATATTGTCATTTCCCCATGTCTATTTATAGTCCACTAGATAAAATAATCAATATATAAAAGGTGGAAATTATATTAGTTACCTTTCTTTTATCATAATCTTTACGTTTAAGTGAGATTGGGTTAATTTTATGACTTTCACTGCTTTGATTTAAACAGATGTTGCTATTTTTGCTATGCAAGTTCTAACATAAAAATGAGTTTTAAATGTATAATTAAATTGATAATTCAACAGTTAATATTCTTCCCATTGTGCAAATAATCAAATCTAAATGCCAGAGCAGGAGCATTATTTTTTTTCCAAGCATAGATTAATGCATAACAAGAATGACCTCATTAATAGTTTTGCCAACATACCATTTGCAGTTTTGACATTTTATATTTTCATGGCTAATTGTGTGAGGAAAAATAGATGTAGATCTGTCTGTACGTAACCACGTAACCGTGTGTGTCGTCTAGCGCCGCCCTTCAGGCCGTATTGCCCAACTGCAGCATCAGCAGAAGCGAAGATGGAGAACGGGTTCGTTTTATACCCACACAAACCCTCTACTCACCCTTCTAACATCTCTCCAAACGTTCTCATTTAAAGGTATGTGATGTTAAAAACAGAAAAGGCTGTTTCTGTTTAATTCTTTTGCCATGTGGAAAAATAAACCGCCTTCTAAGCCCAAACAGGAGCTGCTAACGCTAGCCGCGCAAACCAGTTTATGGCCGCTTTCTCGCCTCTGTCCTTTATCTGCTGTGTTTGGAAGAAACCAAGACGATATTATAATGTAATATGATGTAAGAGCTGTGTGTTTGGTTATTGTAATGGTCTGTAAACCGGTTGTCACGTTCATGTTTGTCTCTTGTTGTCATAGCTGCAGTGTTAGCATGTGAATAGATCACAGGATACAAATCAACAAGACTGCATTAAAAACGGGGATTATAGCCACAAATCAAAGGATAAGAGCACATAATTCACAGGATAAACTCGTGAAGTCGCTGGTTTGATGCTGATTGACTCATCATCTCTGTGTTTATGCTGTGTGTTTATTTTGGCTGTAATCATCTCTGCTTATTTTGCCCGGGTTACATCAACAAACAGGTAAACTGGGAATCAAATGTAAAAATACACAGATGCTCTGAGGTTATAACCTGTGGTTATTTATTTATTTTTTTTACCACAGGTGAACATGGTAAAAAAAAAAAATTGTAACTTGATAACTAATATCCATCTGGGTACTTCCCCAGTTGATTAATCACAAGGATTTTTTTGTGTTTTACTGAAATATTGTATTTCAGTATGCAAATTATGCATTCTCTAATTAAATATACACAAAATTGCATACATTTCCAGAACTGAAATCTGAACATTGGATAAACCCAGGTTCTTGTTTAATTTTATTGGCATATTAGAGTTAAAGTTTTTTACAGAGGGGATTTTGGATATCTCTTTTTTCTCACTCCATAAATCAGAAAATACTGTCAGCAGCCTTTTTAGCAATGAAATGTTACATAAAACAAGTGAATGATATATGAGCAAACCATTCTGTGAGAAACTTCAGAATTTAGAAAGGAATAAAACTGGAAAGTTTGGTTTATGTAAGTGGAGATTTCAGGCTCAGTGCGTGAAAAAAAATAAAATATTTTGAGCAAATGCCCTTTGAAGATATTTATTGTAATTAAAATATACGGACAAAATAGATAACGGGTAATAAAATAAACACTTATTTTGGAGGTCATATTCTTTCCACTAGTCTAACTTTATAACAATTGCTTGGCAGGTAACTGTTCTCAGAAATATGTATTCATTTATATATTTCTTAGATGTACAAAATGTTTATATTATAATTATATAATGTATGTATTATAAAACAATAGCTATAATTAATATAATTATGAAATAATATTTAAAACTATTATATAGTAAATAAATATAGTATTTTTAGTATTGTGTATGTATACACTTAAATTAGCACTTTCAATTAATTCATGGTTTAAATTTATTAATTGCATGAAATACTGATTAATTAATTGAATTATTTGCATATATGGATATTTGCTGAGGGAAAAACTCCTGAATAATATTATTGGAAATATTACATTATCCTAGTCATGAATTGTTAAAGACATGCTCCCATCTATGCCCTATGAAATGTTAGTGTATATTGTAATATAGTGTGTGTTTCCAGTGACTCACTGTCAGCGGGGCGTGTGTGTGTGTTCCGGAGCAGCTGGGAGGAGATGACCGAGTCTGTCCCTCCCGTGCTGCGTTCATCATCATGGGACCTGATGTGCCCTTGCTCAACGATTACAAGCAGGAGTTCTTCTGGAAGCGTTTTCCACAGACTATCTTGGGGGGGCCGAGGCTGAAACTCGGCTACTGCGCCCCGCCGTATGTCTATGTGCACCAGCTGGTGTTATTTCTGACACCATGGCTGTTGGGGGGCATTGGGACCCTCCTGTTCCAGCTGAGGGTGCTGGATGAAGCCTTTGCAGGTGTTGTTTCGGGTGTGCTCATGCTGGGTGTCGGTGCCACCCTTCAGGGACTGGCCCGATGTATGGCACGTAGGACCGGAGTGGTACAGAGGCTGCCTGCTACCAATAACATCCTTGCAGATGAGGAGGAGGTGGAGTTTACTCACTGCGTGGCCCCTGAGACGGTACATTTTGTGGTGCCTGGGAAGAAATTTATGGGCAATGTAGTTTTGCACACTTTTCTTGCTGGAGCACTATGTGGGTTGTCCACATGGTACCTGCTGCCGGACAGACTGAGCGGCCTGTATGGGCACACAGGTGCGGGACTGGGAGCTGTCGTGCCTTTGTTTGCCCTGAGCTGGGTGACTGTCTGTATTGGGGAGTACTCACTCATCATCAACACGGCTACAGAAACAGCCACGTTTCAGCCGCAGGACACATACGAGATCACGCCGCTCACCAGACCGCTCTACATACTCGCCTTCATTACCGTGGACCTGGCTCTAAGGTACAAATCCCACAATTCACCACTGCTCTCTGACAGAGTATAGGTCAATGACAAAGAAGTCTATCCATGATAAAGAAAGTGAAACAAACTTAAAAAAAAAAATCTGGTTTAAAATGTGTCTTATATATTGTTTGTATTCATGTTGGTTTTGTTTAGTTTTTTTTTGAGGTGATCTGTTCTCAATTTTTAAGATAAAATTACATTTAATTACATTTAAAAATAGCAGCTTTTGTAAACATTGAGTAAAAAGTAATATAATATTTTTTTGGGATACATATGTTAGAAATACATATTTTTGTAACATTATAAATGTCTTTAATGTGACTGTTGATCTATTCATTACTTCCTTAATGAATATTAATATTAAAGTATTAATTTCTTTTAAAAAAATCTTACTGACCCCAAATTTTTTAATTATAGTGTATATCAAACCTATATTTTCCAGAGAAATAATTTCTCAAACTACATAAGACTTTTCTTTTCAAGATTTGTTCTTTTAATAAGGTCTTCCTTTCATGATGATTTTTATGCCTGCTAGAAAATATTAAAATTAATAGTTATTCTGAAATTCAAAACATGCTCAAAAATGCTCATAGAAGAGGAGTATTTAATTCATTGTTTGTATGAATTATATTTTTATTGTTTCTATTGAATAAATGAATAGATTCCATACAAAAAAACGAGCATCTTCTCTGTGATTCATATGCTGAGTGCTATGAGCTTATACTTGAAACCTGGCATTGTGTATTGCAAATATTAATGGCTCTCAGAGAAATTGCTTGTCAGACTCAGAATCAGAATGAGCTTTATTGCCAGATATGTTTACACATACGAGGAATTTGTTTTAGTGACAGAAGCTCCACAGTGCAACAGAATGACAGCGACAGTCATGTTCCTCATTAAGTAATTTTGAATAGAAGCTACTGCCAAATAAATGTAAATCTTGAGACTGATTTGAGTGTTTTCTTTGAGACTGTTGTTATGTAACCTAAACCTATGGGGATTGTTTGAGTGTAAATGTCAAGAGTCAGTGCTGAGTCTGATGTACTCTTCTCCTCATCGCCTGGATCTCAGTCTCTCTCTCCTCTCAGGTTTTCAGGTTCTGGTGTGGTAGAATTGCAAGTAGCAGCTCAGGTGCTTCACGTGTTGTTCGTGGTTCTGCCGGTGCTTTGGGCTTTGGGAATGCTCTCGCCGCTGGACGCTCTTCTGCTCTGGGCCATAGAACAGACCTTAGTGCACGGCCTGGGTGGGTCAGCCATGTCCACCAACATCAGGTGAGCAATGAAGCTGGTCTCATATAACCAGATTAACTAAGTGTGGTCTACATCGTAGTCCTTTCTGGTGAAGACTTGCTCTCTTTAATTAGATTGTATAAAAGTCTAGTCTGCGACCCCTGTAACTATGATCTTCTGCTTTTCTTTTTTTCAGGCTCTTGGTGATGTTTCTGTCATCCGTGTGTGTTGCCATCTGTACCTTCTTTATTCCCTCCTCATTGGGTGTGGTTCTGTTCACTGTTGCAATGGGTTATCTCCTCAGCCAGGATCTGACCCAGCTGCTGGTGCTGGTGAAGGGCGCATCTCCGACTTTGGGTCTGGGCTGGTGGGGGCTTCCTCTTTCCCTGATGTTCATAATAGGAGCTTTGACTGAGGCTGGACTCCTTCATCAGCTTTACCTCCTCAACTCAGGGAATCTAACATTGGGTGTGAACTCTATAGAGAACTGGGAGTCTTCTGTTGTACCCCCAAGCCCACAGGAGGTGGTCGGCTGGCTCCTTATTGCTCTGTTTCTTCTCACTCGTCTACTGAGAGAGCTCCAGGGGGCATGCGTGCTGGGAGGTGCCATGCTCAACCCACTGTACCCCAAACGGGTCATGACTGCCCAGGCTTTCAGGCGGAAGACCCGAGGTCTGTGTGTTGCGGGAATAATCCGGAGAATTCTGTTGAACCTGGGTGAGGAGATGTTTGCACTGTACCAACCAACCAAATCTTTTGCATCTTTCTGTTTATCTGTATAGTCTGTTGCAGGGAGATGTTGACTTGGCATTGATAACACATATGGATGCATGATATATCAATGCTATATTGGTAATTTGTTTGATTGTTACAATTATTTAAATGTATCACTACTTGCACGTATTGATATTGTGCATGCACCTTTCCCCTAAAAATTTAAGTGTAATTTTTTATCATTTAACATTAACTGAAAGTTAATCTTTAAAAAAAAAAAAAATATATATATATATATATATATATAATTAAAATAAATAGTACTTAGGTTAATATCAATGTTTAGCAAATCTTTAGCAAGTCTCAAAATGAATATCCTTTTTTCATACTGTACGTTGTAATGTTGTGAGTGTTAAATTAATTTAGCAGCAATTAAAATGATTGATTTTAGTTTTTATTGCTTTGCTGAATTTATTTTGACAAGAATTCTTAATATAAAAATAAGTATACATAAATCAAAAAAATATATACAAATATATTTTGTTGGTTTATCATTACTGATGAGAACTTTTATATTGGTGCATCTCTGCCAATGCATAATCCTATTATGTGTGTCATGTGAATTTTCATATTTGACTTCACAGTGAGTCCGTTGGCAATGATTGCGTTCTTGTCTGTGGACGAATCTCTAGAGAAGGTGCACACAGCCTCTCTTGCCATTGGCTTCACACGGGCATTCAGGATGGTACGACAGTTTATTGTTACACCATCTTGAAGTATTATGAGAACATCCTCTTTCATCAAAATACCCCCTTGATCTTTGACCACTGACTCTTTGGCCTTTGTACGACAGGTATGGCAGAGCTCTGAGGCTGCTTTGCTACAGATGGTGTTGGTGGTGATCATCAGACTTGCAGGGGGGCACAGAATCGCACGCTGGAATGAGTTGGGCACTACAGTACAGCTGATATTAGTGAGCCAAATATAACTTCATGCATTTAATGTGATAAAATTGATTGAAAATCTGTTTAATTAAAATTGAAGATGTTTGTGTAATATTTTTCTTATCTATCCCCTTTTCTGGCAGGTCTCTCTGGTTGTGAATCGTGTGTCTCAGTTTGTATGTAAGCTGAGTTTTGTTCTTACGGTGTTGATCACGTCCTGGACAGAGAGTAAACAGCGTCGTCAGTCTGCGGGAACTCTGTTGGCGCTCAATGCTGCTCTGTTCCCAGTTCTGCTAGGTGTTGTGGCTCTTTCTGCCCTTCTGTCTGCACCTCTCCTTCCTCTCTTCACACTACCTGTGTTCCTGGTGGGATTCCCCAGGCCGCTGCGCTCATGGCCGGGCACCCCAGGCACCGCCTGCCCTTGCCCAGATTCTGTATATTACCAGCAGCTCTGCAAAAGACTGGCATCAGCTATTAGACCTGCACTCACTAATGGTGCATTTGGTGAGTCAGAATACAAAATGTTAAATGAATGATATGCTAATTCATCACATTAATCATATATTTTTAGAATGTTCCTATAGCTCAAACAGTAGGGCATGCATAAGTCATGGGTTTATTTCTTGGGGAACGCATGAACTGATAAAATGTATTTGAAGTCACTTTGGATACAAGGATGCATTAAATTGGCCCAAAGTGACATTACAAAAAGTGGATTTAGAAGCCTATGTTGTTTGTTTTTATTATTGCTGTAATGTACGGGTTTAAGGAACATGATTGAATATGAACTTTAAAAAAAAAATTGTAATTAAAGGAATTCTTCATTTACTCACCCTCATGTTGTTCCAAACCTGTTTAAGGGTGAACTATCTCTTTAATTAGTTACATTTTATCCAATATTCATGCGACGCTTCAAACTGAAGTTTCTATTAACTTTTGAGGGGTTTTTTTCACTTGATTGCAGGTTCTTGTACTCCAGGGTCTCATTACCTTGGCCGCTTTCAGGGTCGTCTTCTGTGGATCTCTGTTCTAGAAAGGGGCTACGGCTATTGCACTGTCAACATTAAGGTATACTTGCTTTCTTGCCTTTGCTCTATCTACAGAACACCAGTTTTATGATTCTCCTGTCTGTGTTATTTCTCATTAAGTGTCATGTTTCACCACAGGGTTTGGAACTACAGGAGACATCATGCCACACAGTGGAGGCTCGGCGTGTGGATGAGGTTTTTGAAGGAGCATTTGATCATGTAGAGCGGCCTGGCCAGTGTTTCCGTCTATTGAACCCTCACTGGGGTAACGCTCTGACCCCCTGCTCTGTGTTGCCTGTCAGAGTTTACTCTGACGCCCAGAATGTTCTAACAGGAATCATTGACTCACCTGACCACCTGCGTCAGCTCAACTCCGACTTCCTTAAAACACTTGTCTGGATTTTATTGCGTTACTGTGTACAGGAATTGACACGTGGTGCTCAGCAAACAAAAGGTCAGTCACTACAGACCTCTGGACGCAAGTCGCAAAACTCTCAGCATGCTGTGCCCTCAGAGCCAGGTCCGGCTGTGGTTAAAGTTGCCATAGACTCTCAAGTTCGCCCTGAGTCTTCCTCATCCTCTCACTTGAGGGGGCAGGACAGCTCCAGCCTCTCATCCTTTGCGGATTGGTCCGACGAGGATGATTTGTTTGGTCCAGTCCCTGTACGGCGGCCGATAAGAATGATGGTGCAGACAGATGAAGGACAGACCGAGTTAGGGTTGGGAGTGTCTCTTCCAGGTTCTGTAGAAATCCACAGCCTGTATGAGAGCATGGCTTTGTCTTCACTCCCCACCCTTAGACCTCTGGGTCTGGGTTTGGGGCTTGGCCTGCCCATTGTAGATAAAGGGAAAGATAACATCCCTGCACTTACTTTGACCACTGTCCCGAGCAACTCCCAGCCTCTCCACTTCACAAGCCCACACTCAGAGCTCTTCTCTCTGCCCGCAGAGTGGCAGACCGCCCAGTTGGCTTCTTCCAAACTCCAGGTTCTGCGACCCTGTTTCCCAGAGGCTTGGTTCTGCTTTTGTTTGTCCCAGCTGGTGGTGGAGAGCTTTGGGGAGGGAGACTTTGAGCAGGTGACACTTGGTTTGCAGGAGGACCGTGCCCTGCGGGAACTTTATACCCAGGTGGTACTATCGTGCTGTGTGGCCCTGGGGGCAGATGCTCAAATGTTCAGCCCCAATCTGCTGTTCAGGCTGTATTGTGGGGACGGCCCCTGGACTGAGGGACTCGAGTGGCTCCGAGCCAATAAAGAGCTGCATCAGCTAACACTCAGGGCTTTCAGGTAACAGACAAGCAAGATTCAGCACATCAAAAAACGGCCTAGATTTTCTCGTTTATTTAAAATGTGACAGGTGTTGTTTTATTCTGTGTGTGCAGGTACAGTGTAAAACTCTTGGTAGACCAGGCATCTCTTGGTCCGGTAGAGAGTCTTGATGAGCTCTACACAACTTTGCAGGATTACAATGACAATTGGTTCATTGGTCTGGTAACAGACCGCAGTTGGCAAGACAGTGTTGTACAAGAGAAGCCCTTCCTATTCTCTCTCGGACATGATCTTACCATGGTAAGCACCACATTTACCGGAATGTAACCTTTCTACCAAACACTGTCTCGTGATGTTTTATAAACAAATTTCGGTGGGAGCACGCACAGATAATTAACACGGCCAATTCCTCATTAGTAATTACACCATCTATCCAATCAGCGGAAGAGAGAAGCCCTATAAATAATCAAAGCATGTCTTACATTCATTATCTCCAGTCTTTCAGCATCCCTCCACCACCCCGACTCCTTACCTTCTGCCCGTTCCTACCCCAGCACGGGGAGGAGCACCCGGGGGGAGCGCTCTGAGTCCGGGCTAAACGCCGAGCTCGGACCCCTCTCCCCGGACAGGGGGAGTACCCCGGGCTCTGGAGTCATTACCGAGCTCGGAGCCCTCTCCCTGGACAGCACGCCAAATACGCATAACCTTTACTAAGTTAATTATGTGTAAGTGTGAACTCGTGAAATATCTAGTTGTGATGCTATAAAAAGCATCTCTTCTGAGTATATATATGAGTTTTTGCTATAACTAGCCATGAATATAATGTATGTAAGGACATTTTGATCCTCTATTTCTGCAAAATAGTCTGTGAATACCCAATGAAATCTAATTGGTCCAAAATCATGCTTCACATAAATTGGCTTGTAATTGTGTAATGTTGTGTTGGAATTCTAAACTACATACAGACAAAATGACTTCTTGCATATGTTTAGTACACTGTATTATATTGAAACTATCCTGAACAATATATTTGTACCATATTGGCCCGATTACATATTTTTTATTGGTATCAGATCGATATTGGATATTTAATTGTACACACTTCTTTTCCTCTATTTCATTCAGATTATCTTTGCCATCATCAATGCTCAGTTACAATTTAATTATAATTCTGTTAATATTTCAATAATTTTAATAACAGTTAAATGTAATTTTTCAGGAATTCTTAAAATGAATATCCATTTTTTATGCCATACATTTATAGTTAAGATGCTTAAATTCACATTTAGCATTTGACAAATGATATTTTTAATTCATATAAAATGGTATAGCATTTTAATATTGGCCATTTATAGGTTATTGGCCATTACATGAAAATAATTATCAGCTTGTCTGTATTGGCAAGAATTTAAATATTGGTTTATCTCTACTCTTCATGCATTCTTGTTTTCTTGAGTTTACAAATTTAATTTTAACAAAAAATAAATAAATAACCACACACACACACACACACATTATAATTTACAGATGCATAATACATTTTCTCTGTTTTTCATAGGGGACGTACACAAGCCGTGTGTTGTCCCTGCAGGAGAATCTAGTCCAGGTGGGAGTTTTGAATGAGGAGGGTGTGAGGGGCCAGTGGGCCAACTTGTCATGGGAGCTACTATATGCCACTAATGACGATGAGGAGCGCTACAGCATTCAGGCACATCCTGTGATGCTGAGGAACTTAACTGTTCAAGCAGCAGATCCACCTCTGGGATACCCCATCTATTCATCCCCACCCATCCATTTACGCTGCTTATGATAATCACCCTCATTTGTTTACCCACAGCCCTTCTGAGATCATCACACACACGGGTGCTACCAGCACATGAATTTCACACAGTCAAAAGTTTTTGCATTTCATTCATGGTACAGTAAAATATTTTATTGAACGTATGAAGCATTTAAAATTGCTACTGTTGTAGTGACTTCTGAAAGAAATGCATGAATTTATGAATGTCAGCAGCTAGTAAATATGATCTTTTCAGCAAAATCCTCTCCACACAGTAAATACTGTAAACTCATTCAGACACAGAGCCCAGATTTATTTATTTTTCTCTGGAAATTGTACTCTGTTTTCACAAAAATGAACCCTTGGGTGTCCTTGACTGAATCTCACCTCACATTGAGCTACCATTTCACATTTTTATTTCATTTTATTTTATTTTTGTATTTTTACAATGTCATGTTAAGCATCCATCAAGAGCCCTAAAAAAGGAGAAACAGGAAAACCATTGCCCTTTTAAAGAACCTCTTTGTCAGATCTCAAGGATGTGCCTTGGTTACTATTTTCTGTGGTTATGAATAATATTTTTTTTTGTTCATGTGACCACCTGGTGTTATAAATATGAAGGTAAATTGGCTCTGGCACCTTTGTTCATCCTATTTGGGCTCAGTCTTTATACGGTTGTGTAATTGTACGTATAGAAGAAATACAAGTGTTTTGTATAATCCTTTACTGTCTTTTTTGTTCACACAAACTTATGTTACATATTGTTACATAATATTAATACCTATTTATAACTGATGTACAATGTTTTAATACAGAAAACACAAAAAGCATAATCAACTGCACGTTTTTTAAAAGAAATTACCATTTCTCTTGTTATTGACACAGCTAGCAAAATATAAGGTGCTTTCTGCGTGACTCTCCCGGGTCCTTCTGGTAAGGAATTCATAAATCAGTGTTTCTTGAAATGAGATTTTCAAGTTGTCTTGACCTTTTGCTTGCTCAAGTATGCAGAGTCTGCGTCCTAGAAAAGATGATGATTCAGAAAAGATATTACTGTTATTGTAGCATAAATAAACCAGTTCAGGGATCTGTTTACACCACGGTCCCACTACTCACCAGTCCAGCTTTGAAGTTCTGCACACGTTTTTTACCCAGAACGTTAGTCAAGTACCAGGCCAGAGTGGGAGTGTACTGCCACAAATAGCAGAAGAGTAGAAAGGGCTGCTCAGTGATCCACATCTCTTTCACACGGTTGGCCAGACCTACCAGTGTGAGGTGAACACAGCCCTCTGTAGACATCTTATATGTCTGATCACCAGCTGAAGCCACAGGCTAAAGAGAAAAAAAACAAGAACTTTCTCGTTAAGCAAATGCAAAAGTATTCTGATTTAATGATCATTTTTTTTGCTTGCTGAGCCTAAGTGCAGATCAGTGTTATTTTAGTATTATTTATATACTATTATGGTTTTTATTTCTATTTTGAATTAGCTATTTATTTATTTATTTTAGTTTTGTCATTTTATGTGCTTTTGTCATTTTATTTTATTTTTTCTAAATAGTTTTAATTTTCTTTTAGTTTTATTTCAGTTGCTAACTTTAATACTTAAATTTAAAGCTGAAGTTTGTACGATTTTTTTGTAGAAATACATTGTCTTTAGCCCAGTTTATTGTTCATTGACTGTGCCATTCATGGGTTTATCTCCACCAAAAGTGTAAACATTAAGTGTCCAAGGCACCATCAAAACATTTAGAACAGTCAGCTCAACCAATAGCGAGTGTTTGGGGCGTGGCTACTGTAGCAGGCTGAGCCAGAGGTGTTGAGTTGACTCATTACATGGGAAAAGAAATTAAGATTCGGTTACATATTCGAAGACTTGCTAAAATATGCAGACAACGGGGTAAAACATGGGTAAACATTCGCAGTGCTTTTACACGACGGAGGAATTTGATGGAATGGTTGGGGTTGAATCCAGACGCCGAACTTGCGGAGTTTCTTCTCGACGGGTAAGCTAAAGACAAGCTTTTACCACACATTTTAGCTCTTTACTGTCAAGCCACAAATAAAACAGTAAGATATTGTAATGATGATAAGAATAATCTTAAAGGTTAAGGTGGTTCTGCAAAGGACTGTGTTTGAAAAATCCTTTATTTTTGTAATTCCACTAGGTGACACTTAGCGCAGAAACAGCAAAATTTACCTTAAAACATAATTCAGTAAAAAAAAAAATTAAAAATTGTTCAGTTTAAGTTTTTCATCTAATTCTTTTATTTTACAGAAAAAAGTACAGGTACCTTGCCGAGCTCCTCGGTGAACGCATTCTGAACGATGCTTGATATTACAGGTCCGGGACAGATGGTACTGATGGTGATGTTCGGATAATCAGCGAGTTCTGTCCTCAGAGAGTTAAAGAAACCCTGCAGAAACAACAAATCAGGAGCTTTTTCTATCTTTTATGACTATTTTCCTTTACCAGACAATGCTGCATACTTGTAGGCAGATTCTCAGGGAATTCTGTCTACTATTTGCTCTCACCTGCACCGCATGCATGCTCGCAGCATAGCCCGTTGCCAGGGGCACCCCAACAAAGTGGCTATGATACCACTACCACGGTGGATCATGTGGGGCAGCACCTGCTTAGTGACAGATACGGTGCCAAGGTAGTTGAGCTGCATAAGTGCCTGGTACACATCCACATCAGCCTCTATGCACAGCGAATGCTGCGTCCGGCCTCCATTGTTTATCAACACATCTATCTGAAGATGCAGACACACAAAAAATTAAGACATTTTTAGGGGGAATATTCCTGCTTAATATCTCTGACCATTCTAACCATCAAAGCATTAAACTGCGTGACGCTCAGATGAAGTACAGTATAAAGAAACAAAATAGCATTGCTAGTTTGTTGCAGCTGTTCCAATGTCAACAGAGAAATTCATGACAAAAAATGATAGCATTTACAGGTTTTTCAGATGATTATTTACTGTACACACTTGTCTCTGCAAACGTCTAAAGTTTGCATGTTTTATTGTCATGTAATGTAGAAACTTTGGCTCACTGGTGCATTTTATTTTTAATAGTTCACCCAAAAAATGAAAATTTGTTGAATATTTTCCCATCCAAGATTTTTGCTTTTTTGGGTAACACTTTATAATAACTGCACACTATGAATCATTAGTTAAGCATTAGTAAATAGTCAATTCATCCTTTATAAAGCATTGTTCCAGCATTAATAGGCATTAGTAAGCAGTTTATAAATACAGCTATAATTTTTTTTTGTTCTTGAGCATATCTATAATGTTTAATAATTGTATTTACATACTTTATTAATAATCAATTTATCATTTCTAAATTATTACGTTATTTACAAACCAGTTATTTAGGAGTTGTCAGTGGTTCATAAGATCATTTAGAAAGTGTAAGTAAATGATTAATAAACCATTTAAATGTACATTTATAAATCTTCTTATTTAGACACATGATAATAGTTGCTCAGTGTGTTAATAAATGCTTTATTAACAGATATTCCTGCTGTAATTCATGATTAATTCAGGTAGTTATAAAACATTTAGTAGTTGCCAGCCATCTATTTTTGTGAGCTCATCTAAAGTGAGGACTATTTATACCTTGTAAAGCATTTACAAATTAGATTTAAAGGCTCATTTATCTTCCAAACAGAAAAGTTAAACAAACACAACAGAGGGACACATAACACAGAAATATTTATTTCAAGATGCAAAACATGAAACTGTACAACTGTACACTTGATAAAAAATGAAAAATAAACCTCTGCAATTTCATAGAGAAAAAAATCAAGTCTACAGTTGTACAGTTTCATTTTTTGCATCTTGAAATAAATATTTCTGAGTTCTGTCTCCCTCTGTGTTGTGTTTATTTTTTCTGTTAGGAAGATAACTGAGCCTTTAAATCTCCTTTGTAATAGATATGCTTACAAATCAAGAACAAGGCATTTATAGCTGTATTTATAAACTGCTTACTGAACTAACTCTTTACTAATGCTTACCTAATGATTCATAGCGTGCAGTTATTATAAAGTGTTACCCTTTTTTGTAAAGCTTTTCATTTTACAAGACATTAATTGACACACTGGAGATCTGCGGATTACTTGAGGATTATTGTTGTGTTTTTTTTTTTTTTTTTTTTTTTTTCAGCTGCTTGGACTCTCATTCTGACAGCATCCATTCACTGCAGAGGATCCACTGGTGACCAAGTGATGTAGGCTAATGCTAAATTTCTCTAAATCTGTTCTGATGAAGAAACAAACTCATCTATATCTTGGATGGCCTGAGTATTTTCAGAAAATGTTCATTTTTGGAGAACTATTCCTTTAACCAGTGCATACTTTAATTCTTAGGTGTTAATACTAGGAAAATTCAATCTAAATCAGTATTCCGAAATAGAAGAAACAATAACAGAAACACTTTTATAAAGTGTTTTATAAAGATGTCTCTTCTGCTCACCAAGCCTGCATTTGTTTGATCCAAAGTACAGCAAAAACAGTAAAATTCTGAAATATTTCTACTATTTAAAATAACCATTTTCTGTTTGAACATATTTCAAAATGTAATGTATTCCTGTGATTTCAAAGCTGAATTTTAGCATCATTACTCCAGTCACAGGATCCTTCAGAAATTATTCTAATATGCTGATTTGCTGTTCAAGAAACATTTATTATTATTATTATTATTATTATTATCATCATCAATATTTTCAAACAGTTGATTACTTTTTTTTCAGGATTCTTTGATGAATAGAAAGATCCAAAGATCAGCATTTATCTGAAATAAAAAGCTGTTGTAACATTATACACTATACCATTCATCGATTGCAAGTGACATTGTAATTTAGTTTCTTTTTCTTGTCTTCACCACCTGGCTACTTGTGTAAAATGTTGAGAGATTCAATTTAAAAAATAATTAATAAATACAATAAAATAAATAAAAAAGACTGCAAGTGACGTCACTTGCGGAAGTGCAGGTGTCTGAGAGCACCAGTGCAAGTCTGCAGCCAGACCCTATTGCATTTAACAGCTTATAAATCATATTTGTTTTAGTTAGACTTAGGGTTAGTGGATAGAATATAGAGTTTGTACAGTATAAAATCATTATGTCTTTGGAAAGTCTTCATAAAACATGAAAACCCAACATTGTATATAAAGTAATAAAATAAAATATGGCATCATATGTAAGTTCACGTCATTATTAAAAGATTAAATATTCTATTAGACTATAACCATGACAATTCATACAGACTTTATACTTTTTTGCATAAAAACTTATACTTTACTATACTATACCTGTCACATACTGTCATGGTGACCTCTACATACCTACACTAGGTTGTTAGAGCACTTGACAGTCATAGTTAACGACAGAGTGCAAATTCCATAATCTTGCAGGAAATGTGTCACTTTGTTGCATAAATAGCCAAGGGTTGGTTGATCTGTTCTATACAATAGTACAATAGATTTTAGACTGCAAACATATTTCTGTATATGCATATGGTATATGTCTAAAAGCGATTCTGGTTCATATTACCTGGTCTGTTGCCGAATTTCGCCGCCCATAATAAAGTCAGGTCAGCGTCGGCGAAGATGAAGCGTATAAACTGCGTTAGTAAATAAACTACGATCCCAGCTAGAATCACACACTGCCAGCATATATCCATCATTTTTGCACAAAACTCCGCAAAAAGTATCTATGTTACAGAGTAGTGGCTGAATGCACTGGTGAAACTTGCGCAAGCTGAGTGCTTGACAGATCCGCCTGTGTTACAACATGCTGTAACTGCTGCTTCTGAGCCAACCCTGCGGAATTATGCTCACGAACACCAAACTCAGCGAACGACCGGCTGAACCTACATTATGAGTCAAAGCCTTCCGGGTTAAACTTCTGTTTTAATGGAACACACTCCAACAGCCCCACGGTTATTTTAATGTTTTAATGAATCTATCTATCTATCTATCTATCTATCTATCTATCTATCTATCTATCTATCTAGCCAGTATTTGTCCACTCCAAGATTACAAAGCTATACAGTATATTATTTATATTACACTGGTTTTTCAGATGGAGTTGAGTAAGCTACAACAGTAGATAGATAGATAGATAGATAGATAGATGGATTAAAACATTAAAAACATGGAGCTGTTGGATAGATAGACATTTGTTAAATCAAATGTATTGTATTGAAAAATGTTTATTTTTCATGCATAGGGTATTATAGAGATAATTGCATTTAGCAGCTTGAAACATATAGTTGGACACCTGTTCATCTGTTCCCATTTCTGTTTCCCACCTAACATAAGTGTGTATTAAAGGTCTTTTTGTTCAGTCTCACACACGTTAGATTTAGAAAATGACCAGTGCTTGAGAGGTGAAGGATGCAGGACTGATGATGGAGGCATAGTGGTAAACGCACAGAGGGGTGATGAATGGGAAGGATGGCAAGGGAAGGATGTACAGATGAAGGGATGATGTTGATGGAGAGATGATGGTGATGATGTCATTCTTTTAACTGCGCAGCCCTGCTGAATCCACATCCGGGTCCTGCGCTGCTGCTGGTGTGCAGAGATTCGGTCCCGAACGCAGAGGACCAAAACAGCGGTCAAACCCGACACTTTCCACTTTCAGGACGTAGAATAAATGGGAATTATGCATCCCTGGTTTAAACAGATAAGGGTGATCCGCTCTTTCACAGACTGAATGCAGAGCAAAACAATCCGCCAGCCTGTCTCTCTCTCACCACCGCCGCGCTCAGTTTATATCTCTCTTTCTTTTCGTCCTTCTCTTTTATCTGGGTTTTACCTTCACAACAGAACTCTCCAGGACGTATTTTTAGTGGGTAAGTTTCTGTGCTTTTGTAATATGCCTATGTGAATGGCAGAGCTAGCCTGTTAGCATAAAGGCTAAGGGAGTAGGCGGGTGTTGTTTGAGCTCGGCGGGCTGACCTGTCGCATGTGGCCGTCGCATGGTGCGCTGAGGGCCGCAGGTCTGACAACCCAAGCCTGAGGCTTCACTTGGCCTCGTTAGCATTTAGCTTACTAGATTGTCTGACCACAAACCCTAGCAGTGAGTATCTGCCAGGCTCTTAGCACATTCTCTTTCCCGATGACATCCACTGGCCTATTTCACTTAGTCTAAATGTTTCAGTCAAACTGAAGGGACCCAAACGTCAGTGTTAGCGTGAAGCTAGCGTGCTAACAGGCTCGCGACACCATGACGTAATGCGGAATAGAGGCGCGTGAACATGCGGCAGGTCCGCACGCGCAGACTTTCAGTTCACTGCTGTTCAGCACTAACAAGGGCAAAGAACATTGATTGCATAAATCGTGAATCTACTCTAGCAGTAAACCTAATCTGCAGCTAGATTAGATTTATAGAGAGTTTACCTATCAAATATATACAGGGTTCAAGGCTGGAGTTTTATAAATTGCACTGGTTTTGTGTTCAGAGTGCGCTGTGATAGATGTGAGTGGTGAACAATGGCTAGAATGTATCTGTACTTGTCTATTTTTAGTATAGGAGTGTGTAGTGTGCGTAGCATTAACGTTACGTTAGCTGACAGCCATACATGGCTGGGAACCCACTGTATGTGTGTCTGCCTGCCTTTGTGATGGTGTGTGTGTGTGTGTGTGTGTGCGATTACATTTGTTTCTTGTGCCTGTTGGTATGTCATAGTTGATTTCTAATGTGACCACTGGCATGATAAGACTTTTGTAGTTTCAGTCATCATGAATTATAAATAGTGGCCTTGTGGTGTGTGTGTGTGTTTACACTCGATTCGGGTTAGCGTTAAACTTCCCATTAAAGGTTTTACAAGTTCAAGTAACCAATTGTTTCAAGTCGAAATTAAATGAAAATCTACCCTAATGCATGTTACTGAATATTGATCACATTGTAAACAATTCATCCATGCACATGTAAGGTTTTACATTTTTTGACCTCATAAATTTAATCTAAATCTTCTCTCTGGTGACACATGCCAGACTTCTCCAATCATTTAGTCCACTTAGACCCCGCCCCTTTCTTACAACTGACTGCATGCTGGCATTCAGATCTGCCTCCATCAATCAGCATCCAGTGAATAGAATCAAGTCTGCCTTACTTTAAAAAAAAATCAATTTAATTCAAATGTACTGCAATTTATTAAGAAAAGATCAGTTGCTACTCCCATTTCATTGTAACTTTAATGTCATCATAAGCTGATTATTCACTGTCAATTTTTCCTGTTCTTATTTGGTTTGAAAGCCTTTCTTGACTGTCAACATGAGTATTTTGCTTATCACTCGGCAAAGATTAAAAAGTTGTATTGTTAAACATTTACTTGTTGTAATTTCATGCAATATTTTAACACTTGAACAGTAATATTGTGATGTTTTAACACTTGAACAGGGTTATTGAACTGTACAAATGATGGGTGGGAATGTAAGTTTACTTTAAAGTTGAAGTATATCATTTCTGTACCGCTACTGTCACCAAAAAGAATGGTCTTTCATTGCTGAGAAATACATATCATCCTGTCCTAAACATATACCACTGCATATGTCTTGGTTTGCCATGCTTGTTTGTAGATATGCACAAATTTTGTGATTTTATATATATATATATATATATATATATATATATATATATATATATATATAGATATATAATATTATTGTTGATGTTGTTATCTAAAAAAGACTATGTGAATTATTAGTAGTAGTAGTGTTTATGTGAAGAAGTGCTCAAAAACAGTTGGTAGGTAATCGAAATAAAAGATATTTGAGAATTGTGAACTTTTACTGGTTTTTACTGCTGAAATTTGCTAACATGACCGCCCTATACAGAATATATTTTTCAATGAATCATGCAGCCATATATGTGGCCCATTTGGGATGTGAATAGCAACTAGTTTGGCTCTGTTAGTGTTAGTTTTGTTACTGTTAGTTTTTATATTGCTCATCATTCTCAAACGTTTCTGTTCTAGATTCCTAAGCAGCAGAGATGGGTGCATTTCTTGACAAGCCAAAGATGGAGAAGCACAACTCCCATGGGGAAGGCAACGGCTTACGCTACGGCCTGAGCAGCATGCAGGGCTGGCGTGTAGAGATGGAGGATGCGCATACTGCTGTCATCGGTCTGCCCAATGGCTTGGACCCCTGGTCGTTCTTTGCCGTTTATGATGGGCATGCAGGATCGCAGGTGGCACGTTACTGCTGCGAGCACCTCCTGGAGCACATCACCAGCAACCCTGACTTCCAGGGAGGAGGCGGAGGAGGAGGTCCAGCCGTGGAGCCCAGTGTGGACAGCGTGAAATCTGGAATCCGTACTGGTTTCCTGCAGATCGATGATCACATGCGGCAGATCTCGGAGAAGAAGCACGGTGGTGCCGACCGCAGCGGCTCGACGGCCGTCGGTGTGATGATCTCACCCCGCCACATCTACTTCATCAACTGCGGAGACTCACGGGGTTTGCTGAGCCGCGGAGGGTCTGTGCACTTCTTCACACAGGACCACAAACCCAGCAACCCCTTGGAGAAGGAGAGGATCCAGAACGCTGGAGGGTCTGTGATGATCCAGCGCGTCAATGGGTCCCTGGCGGTGTCCAGGGCTCTGGGGGACTTTGACTATAAGTGTGTGCATGGTAAGGGTCCCACAGAGCAGCTGGTGTCGCCGGAGCCCGAGGTGTATGCTATCGAGCGGTCTGAGGCGGAGGACGAGTTTATTGTTCTTGCTTGTGACGGGATCTGGGATGTGATGGCCAATGAGGAGCTGTGCGATTTTGTTCGTTCACGACTGGAGGTGACTGACGATCTGGAGAGGGTCTGCAATGAAATTGTAGATACCTGTTTGTATAAGGTCAGTGTAAACAGACTTTTACCAGCCAGTCAGATGAATGCTTTTGTCTATTGAAAATACAGTAAAGATGTAAAATCACAGTATGGCGGTAAATCATACTTTGTTGATAGTATTTTATCCAATCAGTTTCCAGTACAGTTCAAAAGTTTGAGGTCAGTAAGTTTTTATTTATTTATTTTTTTTTATTATTATTATTATTTTTTGTAAAGACATTAAAATTTTTATTCAGCAAGGATGCATTAAATTGCTATAAATTGACATTAAAGACTACAAAAAAAATGGTAATTTTTTAGAAAAAAGTATTTCAAATAAATGCTGTCCTTATGAACTTTGTTCATCAATGCATCCTGAAAAAAAATCTCAGTTTCCACTAAAATGTCAAGCAGCAATATTTTCAACATTGATGAAAATAAGAATTGTTTCTTGAGCACCAAATCAACGTATTATAATGATGTCTGAAGGATCATATGACACTGAAGACTGGAGAAGTTGCGGCTGAAAAGTCAGCTTTACCATCACAGGAATAAATAAATAAAATTTTAAAATACATTAAAATAGAATTTTTAACTGTATCAATAGCTATTTCATAATAATACTTTTTTACTGTGTTTTTGATCAAATAAATGGAGGCTTGGTGAGCATAAGATACTTCTTTCAAAAACAAAAAAATCTTACCAACCTCAAATTTATTGGACTTTTATTGATCTTTTAATGGTGCATCTCAGTTTTTTTTTTAAATTTTTTATTTAAGATAAGCATATTTAAGGAAGTTTAATGTGATGCAAATAAATGTTGTAATAAGTAATAAAATGTGTTTAGATTTTCTTGTTTTTAATTATTTATACATTTTTAATAGCTTTATCTACTTCACTAGTATACAATGAACATATGTGACCCGGCTGTATTAAACAAGTTTTTTTTTTTTTTTTTTTTTTTTACATTTTTAAACAGAGAGTGTTCATTACACAATCTTCAAATTCTAAATCTTATCTCCCATCTTTCCACAGTGTTCTGTTGATATAAAATTTTGATTTGGTTTAAATTTTGATGAACCCCTCCCTTCTTCTGTGTTTGGACAGGGAAGTCGTGACAACATGAGTGTTGTGTTGGTGTGTTTCGTCAGTGCACCGAAGGTTTCCCCTGAAGCTGTCAAAAGGGAAGCGGAGCTTGATAAATACCTAGAGAGCCGAGTAGAAGGTATGAGCTAACCTTTTCAAGCCTTCTGCTATTAAATGGAATCAGTAATTCTGCTGGGCCAAACTTGATTGATCTGAATTATTGTTTATATAAAAGAGATCCTGAAGAGGCAGGGTGACGAAGGTGTGCCTGATCTGGTACATGTGATGCGCACGTTAGCATCTGAGAGCATCCCCAACCTACCACCAGGAGGAGAGCTGGCCAGCAAGTGAGTACCACACAGTCTCTCCCTCTCTCTTTACTTCAAGCTCCAAAACCTAGTGATCTGCCCATCCAAAATTTTGTGAACCATTGGTGAGTAATTTTCACAGAACCTTTTAATAACACAATAACATTCAAAAGTTTGGGGTCAGTTAAGACATCAAAGAGACTTGGGTCTGCACCAACAGCTCTCTAGTTGCTGCACTTGAAGAATTGCATATGAAGTTCAATTTTGCTTTTAATGAGGCAGCTCACTAGGTTTTGCAACAGAGGTATTTCTTTCCCTCTATATCTTCACTCAGAAGCTCATACCTGTCTCTGGGTTTGTCATAGGCGGAGTGTAATTGAAGCAGTATACAACAAACTGAACCCATACAGGAACGAGGATACAGTGAGTACATCAGCCTGACCCTGTGTGTGTATCAATGCTGGGATGTTTGCTTGCAATTTTTGTTTTGTTTTAGAATTAATTTGCATTGCATGATTTTGTTGTTTGTTACCTTCGTAAGTGTTCCAGAGTTTTTTTTTTTTTTTTCATTTGTGCATGTTTCCATCCTACTCCATATTTGCTCTCATCTGACAGTGCTGGATAGGCTGAGCTGTGCTTTGGAAAGGGTTTTGGTTGAGTGCAGGGTGGAGCCCCTCAAATTTATTGAGTGAACCGATTTATCATTTAAAAGAAAAACTTAAACACTTGAATTAAATGTTGATTAGTCATGGATTTATTGGATGATTATAGCTCTCTTTACTCAGTACAGTTCTTGATCTGAAAAGAACTTAATTACATAAGACGTGATGGTGCCGTATAGGGTTGTTATCGTTCCAAATTTCAGTAGTCAATAGCAGTAAAATTTGCTAATTCTCAAATCAGTTTCAATACCACAGGGAAAAAATTAATGTTATCTAACACTTTATTTAAAAAGATAAACATAATAATGGAAATATTAACATTTACAATTAAAACAGTGGCATGTAATCAAGTGTATGCTTCAAGTTAAGTCATTTTTGAAGTTTTTAAAAATAACAGCTTAAAAGTAAATGACAAGCAATATAAATAATAAAACTAGACAAGCATTTTGACCAAGAAGTGCATTTGAATGTTTATAAACATAGCTGCATTTTACCATGACATGTGATTGCTCTTTATGATAGTGGCATTTTAAAGAATTATTTACAAAAGTGAGTTGGCATTTGGTACTACCAATACCGTAGAAAGACTGGTATTGACTGGTACTTCCTATTTTTTATATATATATATATATATATATATATATATATATATATATAAATAGTTTTTATTTATTTATTTATTTATTTTTTACAAATATGGACTTTTTAAAGATACTTTTGGCATCCCTGTTGGCATATGCATTGTGATTTATTTATTTATTTTTAAACAAACTGATTGTGTATATCCGTTTTTTGTTTCATATAGACTTGACTGAAAATCAGGCACCTCTGGTGCTCTTTACTTCAGCACTCAGCACTTGATTCTGATGCTTTTCATGACTACCAACCTTGACCTGCCACACCTCAGGCTGTTCTTCCAGTTCACATGTATTTTACAAACCAGTTCAAGTCTTCCCAAAATAACAATGGAACAATTAATTTTCAGTCTGTCATTTTCCTCTCTTTCATATTGATTTAATAATTTGTTCATGTCATATTCATGTCATATTTATGTTCATAAGCGGCAGTTCAGCCTGCTAAGTGTAAGCTCTGATTGGTTGGTGTGCATATTGATGGGCTTAAGCTGTTTGATCAATTGGTGATATTTTTCTTTCTTTTTGGGTGGTGCTTTGCTTTTAGGTGCAGTCTCATAGATCGCTGGGGTTGGGTACACCCTTACAGGAACCTGTAGGTTTTTATTGAGGAAGTCTTTTTTTTTTTTTTTTTTTTTTTCTCCAGTTATACAAAATAATGAACAGGGTCCCTGTGAACCAGTGAGGTCTGTTGTGACTCTAATGCTTGTTTTCCAAATACAGGTTAAGTCTTAGATTAGGAATACACTCAGTTTTAGTCCAATACCTGAGCAAATCTGAATTTGGGAAACTATAACACTAGAGCCACAATAAACCTGTCTTTTGGGTCACTCTGGACCCTAATATGTATATAATTAATATAGGGCACTGTGATATATTCAATAGCTTTTATCCTTTTTTTCCTGTATTCAGTATAGTATGTGTTTTTCTCCAATCCAAGGATCCATCCTCTCAACAACAGTAATAAAACAGCAGTATTTACATACCTAAACACTACCATTTAAAAGTTTGGAATCAGCTAGATTTAAAATGAATAAATAAAGAAACAGAAATAAAGAAAGAAAGATATTCACATTGTTAAAAAAAAAAAAATCCATTACAAATAAATGCTGTTCTTCTGAACTTTCTATTAATCAAAGAATCCTGAAAAAAGTGTACTTCCCACAAAATTATTAAGCATCACAACTGTTTTAAACATAAGTAGTATAAGAGTTTCTTGAGGACCAAATCAGCATATTATAATGATTTCTGAAGACACTGTGACACTGAAGATTGGAGTAACGGATGCTAAAATTTCAGCTTCACCATCACAGGAATGAATTACAATGTAAAATAGAAAACATTTATTTTAAATTTTAATGTTACTGTTTTACTGTATATTCAAATGATCAAATAAATGATAAAAAAAATAAAGACAGCCTTGGTGAGCACTTACAGACTCTAAACTTTTGAATGGTAGTTCTTAGAATCAGTGAAATCCTCGCAAATCACAGCTATGCAATTTATAGCCCTAAATTTATGCAATTAATTACCTACCTTTTGGCATCACAAAGATACTAGCTTAATTATTTAATATTTAAATAACTAATCCTGCATTCTACATGTTTATCTGTAGCGTGTCTCAAGTCTGTTCATACTTACGGTGGTTTTGTCTCTAGAGATCGCCGCTCTAACCAAGTGATTCATGCACCACAAAATCTCCAAATAGCCTGTTGGCACACAAACAACATCAAGTGCTGTAATTTCTGTCAGTTGCAATCAGTTTGGCCATTTAAACCCAAGATTTGGATCCCTCCATCATTTCCATCAACATTTCCTAGAATCATTCCCGATTTATCTTCACCTGTGTTTCATACTGTCTCTCACACAAACATGCATTTTCCTGAGTGGTTGGCAGTTGGAGCTTGGTGGGATCTCACAAGCTGCTCTCCTCCTCTCTCCATTCAAGGACTCTGCATCCACGGATGACATGTGGTAGCCCCGCCCCTTTAAACACTGCACAGAGTTTACAACCCTCCAGAACCCTGCACAACAACCTTTCCTACAGGACCCGGCACCAGAATCCTGCACAAGAACCCTCAACTACTACAGAACCTGCACAAGAACCCTACCACAGCCCAGCTCAGCTGCTCTGGACTGTTCGGAGGAAGAAGAGGCAGAAGAAGAGGAAGGGAATGAGGGCTCCCTCCCCTTGTTCACATAACGTTCCCTCTCAGTGCTAGGCAATGGTACCTTCTGGAAATTTTCTGCATACTCTTCTGTCCCGAATCGCTCTTTTCCCCAAATCCTTCTATCCTTAACATCACCCTCTTAAAAATCCAACACTTTTTTTTTTTTCCATTTAAATAATTTTTTTTTTTGATGTAATTAATTTGATTCACATTTCCTTGTGGGTTTGTATATTTCAGCTTTTATTTCTGTGAAGTGCAATTGTCTTGTACAAAGAAAAGCCTGTATCAAATGCAGCTTGAGTTTTAAGTTTATAAAAAAAAAGGAAAAAAAAGGCACACCTTTATTGCCCTGTTTTTGTTTCCTCTCCAACCGCTGAAGCCCAACACATCTGCCTCTCATCTGCTTTCCTTTCACTTTCTTTCTTTCTTTCCTTTTTTTGTGTTTTCAAAACAAAATATAACTTTTTAAGTGAAACGGGTAAATGATATGGGCTCACAGCACAGTACAGTAAGCTTTTTTGTACATCTCACAGCACAGATGACAGTAATCGTTATGTTCTCTCAGTACTACTGGTTTTCTTTTTCTGGTGGGGTGGGTCTTTTTATTTTCGCCCCCTGTTTTTTTTTTTTTTTTTTTTTTTTTTTTTTTTTTTTTTTTTTTTTGAGGAAACCGCTTTAACTTACTTAAACTAAGCTGAAATTGTGTGCGTGCTTGTGTGTGAGTGAGTTTTATGAGAAATCAATTATTTGTGTTATGTGTGTAAGAGGATGCATGTTTGATCCACCAAACTATTTCCATTTTGTTTGTTTTTGCAAATTTTGTGTTTGTGTGTGTGTCTGTTACCTGACGCGCTAACCCTCATTCTCTTTTTTATTTTTTTTATCATCAACACTAGGATTCTTCTCTACAGTGTTCTGCACTACTGCAGATCTTGATTTTTTTGTTTGTTTGTTTAAGTTGGTCTAGGAGCATTTTAAAGGATTTCCTGCACTTGCTGGAAAAAAGTAATTGTTAAGAAGCACTCAGAACTGGGACAGGCCCTATTAAGTGCGTTTATGTGTGTGTTTGGTTGTCGGTGCTTATGGGCTGAATGGATGTGTGAGATTGCATGTTTATTGTGCTTAAAATTATGTGGGGTTTTTTGGGGATATTTAGGCTTTTGACACAAATATATAAGGCTTTAGCTATAGCGCTCAATCACCCGTCTGCACTGCTGAGAGAGTGATGAGTGAATGCTTTCTGAGATTAACACTCAACTCAGATTTTTCTTCTACTTATACCATTCGCTTCATCTCGTGTTGATTTATGTTATCTGTTTCTTTTCTGTTTTTTGGATGTGGTGATTTCTCTCTCTCTCTCTCTTCAAAGAACAAATACAGTGTGATGCAGTGAGCCGGCCTGGTTTAGGCCAGAGCCTGCATGTGTTCCTCTGACCAATAGGGAGCGCAACAGAGTACTGTTTGCTGCTAAAGTGTGTGATTGAATCATTCGTTCATTCATTTGAATGCTCTTAGTTTATATTCTCCCGCACCTTTTCACCCAATGCTGTATGTAACATAGTTCTGAATTAATTTAAGTGTATTTTTTTCAGAGAGATTGTCACTTGTTCATTTGTCCTGATTGTCTGACACGTGACATGGTAAAATCACCCCCTTCGTCCTTACCTTCCCAAACTAAATTTTATGTATGGAATAGATTATATGATCAGGAAGTCCCTTGCATCTAATAAATATAAGTTAGCTTTTTAGTCTAATCCCGTGTATTTGCATACTGAAAAAAGGGTAGGTAAAAAGATTACTACTTTGAGTCTTTTTTGTGAACCTCACAGGGTGATTTATTAAACTAATATTGTAACAAAATGACAATCTAACAGTGTATAGCTAATGTAAACGGAAAAATCTCCCTGTATCCTCTATGCTTTCGGCTTGTGTTATAACACGGGCATAAAGATCGTTGTGTTTGTGTGTGGAATGGTGAGCTGTGTGTTTTCCCCAGTGGAAGCTGGAATGTTGTCTAATAGGAGATTTACGAAATGAATCTAAAATTAACAGGATGTTTTAGGATGGTCTTAGAGGCCAGGTTATGTTCATGTGTCTTTAAGCTTTTTTTGCATCCGCAAAGCTGTGTGGAATCACTTTTGGAATGTAGACACAAGGAACGACGACTCATAATAGGATGCTGTTGGCTTGCTTAACCCTCAGTTTGGTTTTATACGGGCTTAAAAATCACTTGTATGAAAATTAACAAATTACGTGACTAGTTTTAAATAAAAAGCGTTGTGTTGTATATGCAGTTTTGAGATTCGTGGACTGCTATTATACAGATTCTCCTTATGAAAGAAAAAAATCAACAATACAGAATTATTAGTTGCAAGATGATCTTAAGCACAGGTCTATTAAGTGAGGAGAGGTTATGTAATGACTTACAGTGAAACATACAAGCCAGTTAAAGATGATAGAGATGTTTATGAATGTGTTTTTACTAAGTTATGTCTTGTCACTGAAGTTGACAAGGGAGTTTTGCAAGGAATTCAAATAACACATGAACCGTCGCGTTTGTTAATTGCGCATAAACTTATCTTTTGAATCTTTTAAATATGCGTCACATGCCCCGTATTTTAGGTTTATGCTCTGAAACCCTATTTCTGTGGTCTCTAGCTCCATAGTGTTAGCTTGGTAGCTCATTTGAGTTGAATTATCCGGATCTGCCTTCTGATGTATAAACCAAGTGATTAATGCAGCCTTAATGCCTCCTGCAAAACCCCACCCCCAAACCCTTGGGCTTTACTCATGTATTACAGAGCTCTGTACTCAAACACACCACAATTTTGTGCTAAAGGGAACTAAAGTTCTGTGTGTAATTCAGTGATTCGGCCTCACATGTTCTCATAGACACACTTATGGTATTTTACCCTGGGGAAATCCCACCTCCTACCCAAACAGGATTATTTTTGCTGATTTCAGTCATCTGCTGTCCTCATAAGCTAAGCTATTTTTGTTAAACAATTGATATGTATATTTGTATTCATTTATAAATATGTACACAAAATGAAGTGAATAATCAAGGATAATCTCTCCTCCCTGTAACCCACTGTGACCCACTGGTCATCCTCTAACTGTTCCACTGTCCATTTTTGTTGTTTTAATCTTTTCAGACTGGAAATAAACCTATTTTATTTGGAAAAAAAAATTGTGTAATTGTTTTTTTGTTTGGTGTTTTTTTTTTTTTTTTGTTGTTTTTGTTTTTAATTTTATGATGCCTTTTGTACAAGAAGGGCTGTTGTTTTATGTTGTTTTGATGATGCATTAATATGAAATGACAGCTCACAATGAAAGAAGGATAATCTAAATAGAAACAGTCTGAGTTTATATTTTATCTATTTTAAAAGCAGTGGGAATTATACACTACCAGGTTTTTATTTTATTTTTTTAAAGAAAGGAATTAATATTTCATCAGGGATATTATCAAATATTATTAACGCAACTGATCTAAAGTGACAGTAAAGACATTTAAAAGATTTCTATTTCAAATAAATTCTGTTCTTAAACTTTATATTTATCAAAGAATCCTGGAAAAAGAAATGTAGCAAGGTTTCACAAAAATATTAAGCCGCAGAACTGTTTTCAACATTGGTAATAACAAAAATGTTTATTTAGCACCAAATCAGCATGTTAGAATGATTTCTGAAGGATCGTGTGACACTGAAGACTGGAGTAATGGCTGCTAAAAATTCAGCTTTGCCTTTACAGGAATAAATTACGTTTTTAAATATACTGTAATTATTAATTGTAATAAAATTTCACAATTTTATTGTTTCTACTGCATTTTTGATAAAATAAATGCAAGCATCTCTTTCAGGGACAAAAACAAACAAACAAACCTTTCTTCTGTCTTGCAAATCTTTACATTGACCACCAACCTAAAATTTGCGCTTAAGCTGCAGTTAATTCTGTTATCTATTACTAGTGCTTTTGGGCTTCTGAGACCCCTAGTCTATGTGCCCTTCCTTTTTTTTTTTTTTTTTTTTTTTTTTTTTTTTTTTGAGGTTTAATGTGGATGTGGCCTCTTGTTTCTGAAGCAAGGGCCAGTAAAAATAAATAAATTACAATAAAATTTCAGCTTCAGATGTAAGAAAAAGTGCCCCAATTTATTTAAAATATATGGTTTATTTTCAATTCAGAGCAACAGAGACAGTAAATATGAGTCACATAATGCTGGCAGCATTTCAGTCACATATTACACTTAGGAACCAGCAATGTGATGTGTTATTGCCTGACCACAGTGTACTTGAGAAGTTATTAACACACTTTAATTTTAGAGCTGAATGGCTGGTCTCTATTTAACAGATTTTTCATTTACCTTTCATATGTTGATGAATTTGTAATGTGATTATTGATGTCTCATTTTGCATTTTGACATCAGTCTTGAAATGGGAAAGCAAATGTACATCTTTTTTGCAGCATCTTTTGGACTTTACAGTGGTAAATTAAAAAGGGTGTAGTAGTGGAAAGATTTGCAAAAAGTCTTAAAGATTAGTGCTTTGTTTTTAATTATGAGAGACACTTTTTTAGGGATTTCAGAAGAAATGAGAAGCTGGACTTTACCTTTTCAGGCAAACTTTTAATTGTAGTCACTCTTACCACATACAGTGTTCATAATGCATTTGGCTGATCCTTTGTGTCAGTCCATCTACTTTACAGATCTGAAAAGTTCTACTTTTGAACTATTTTGTCTTTATGCAGCCAGGTGGGGGCAGTGTGAGTTGGATAAAAGGAAGTCACTATGAAGTCAGGCCACTATCAAAACCAGTTTAGAATGAAGAGACTATGAAGTGAATCCACTGTCAAAACCAAAGTCAGTCAGTTTAGAACAGACAACTTAAAATTAAAAAGAACTGTAGCAAAATTTAAATGGATTATAATTTTTGATCCTCTCAAAAATCTAATGGGGGTTTTCAATTTAAGTATAAATCTAACTCGACTAGAGATAGTTTAACCAAAAATTAAAGTTCTTTCACCATTTACTCACCCTCATGTCATCCCAAATCTGTTTGACTTTCCTTTTCTTCTGTGGAATGCAAAAGAAGGTATTTTGAGAAATGACTCAGGTTTTTATTTATTTATTTATTTATTTTTAATCAATGTTATGGAAGTCAGTTGTAACCAAACTGTTTGGTTACCAAAATTCTTCAAAATATCTTCATGTTCTGCTGAAGGAAAAAATTCAAACAGGTTTGGAACAAGTACAGCAACAATACAGCATGGCCTCAAGTGCCGTATTGCTTTTTTTCAAAAATGATTAAGGAGACAACATTTGTGATAACATTAATTTATTAAGCTAATTCATTTAAATCCATAAGGCATTTTAATGACCAACCAGAGTTCTGGAAAACAGCTGTTTTAGATAGCAGGTTAAGGGCTTGTATGTGTTCAAATTTGAACTGTTTGAAATTAGGAATATTCTGAGCCAAACTCTCAACATTCTGTGATCCGACTGGAATATGTGACTTTTAAAATCAATAACAGATTTTAAAATACTAGGCATCATTCACTTGCTGAATGTTACTTATGGTTACAGAGGAAAACCTGGGCATCATTCTCTAAACAACACACTACCAGACTTTCAGGTTGTTCTGAAAACAACAAAATATATGCAGAAGGGCCGCTTGACAAATGAAAACAAGTGCTGTAAACGTTTAAATCTAAAAAATAATCACGCGTCATACTCTACACGATTTTCTGTGAAATCTGTTACTTAGACTGCCCAAAATCTGCAGCCAGTGCTCTGACTTTCAGCAACTAGCGTCAACTCCTCCAGACTTTTAAATCAGGGCAAAAATCTGTACAAAAGTCATGTAGTGTATTCCAGACTTAAGTCTTTAGTCTAGACTTAAGTCCGATCAATTAGAAATAAAATAAAGCACACTCAGTCAAGTCAGAACACAACAGCCTGAAGTAGTGTTCTGAATTTAGACTAAAATTGTAGCCAGAAGTTTTCAATGCATACACAACAATTATAGACAGCAGTAGATTGCAGAAAATGAACCTGAAATGACAATTATTCGCCAAAGAGGGGTTTACAGCCTCTCTGTTTGGCACAACTGTTTTTTCTCTTTCTTAGAGGACTTCCGAACACTTTTCAGGCCTGTTGACGTGATGCAGTCTGTCCTCTTATTGTTTTATATGTTGTACTGAATGTGCATGTGTATGTTTGAAAGGGGAGAGTTGTATCCCTCTGCTGCAGCTGCACAGATTCATCACAGTCATACAAAACAGCTCAGCCGGCTGATAGCAGACAGATAATATTGACTCTGCTATTACACTTCTGTCCTCTTTTTTTTATCTCTTCTTTCATATTCTCTCATTCATCTCTCAACAGTTATCACTCTTTTTTGCTGTATACAGTGTGTATTTTTTCTTTCTCCCTCTGTCATTCTCAGTCACTGAAGAGTACTGCTGTGTGAAACAATGTAGCAAAATTAGCTCTTTTTGTTTAAACCTTAATAAAAGCTCTTGGGTATGTTTTTTATTTCAGTTTTGAGATGTACATTTCAGCCAGCCAGAGTGTTTTTTATTTGTATGCGTTTGCTTTGACTGGGTGCTGAGTTTGCATTTTAACCCTTAGCATGCTCTGTTGTGCTCTTCTCAAAATGGCCTGTACATTTCTGTAGTCAATTCTTTCTATTCTTCTCCTCCAGGATCCAGACATCCTTTTCTTCAGAGGTTTCAGCTAGATACAGCACAAGTCCTCACCTCTTCTTTCTCCTTTTCTCCTTATTCTCTCCTTTTGTCTGTTTATGCTTTTAAGATTTATTCATTTTAGAGATGAGAACTTTAAAAGATCTTTAGAATGAGCATGCTGTTGTTCAGCGCGCACACATGTAGTTTTGCGTCTCTGTGATGGTTGTTTTTAGGATTTTGCTTAATTTTGACCAGGTTAGTCTCGCTGAATATATCATATATGATTCGTAAGTTTAACCTAAAGTAGATAGTCAGTGTCTTTCAGTGAGATGTACTACCTATCAGAATTTTCGGGGTTGGCAAGATTTTGAAATGTTTTTGAAAGAAGTCTCTTATGCTCACGAGACTGCATTTATTTGATCAAATACAGTAAAGACAGTACTATTATGAAATATTATTACAATTTAAAATAAGTTTTCTAATTTAAGCATAATTTCAAATCTAATTTATTCCTGTGTTGGCAAAGCTGAATTTTCAGCAGCGTTTCTCCAGTCTTCAGTGTCATATGATCCTTCAGAAATCATTCTAATATGCTGATTTGGTCCTCAAGAAACATTTCATATTATTATCAATGCTGAAAACAGTTGTCCTGCTTAATATTTTTGTGGAAATCACGCTACACTTTTTTCAGGATTCTTTGATGAAAAGAAAGTTCAAAAGAACGACATTTATTTTGCAACAATATAAATGTCTTTACTGTCACTTTTAATAATGTAATGGATCCTTGTTAAATAAAATAATTAATTTCTTTAAAAAAAAAATCTTACTGACCCCAAACATTTGAACAGTAGTGTATGTATCATTTTCCAGCCTAGGTGACTGTCTTCATGTAAAACAAATATATAGTAAATCCTTAAAGCATTCTAAATGATAAAAGGCATTATATAAACCGAAAATCCTCTTTATAATGATATTTCCTCTCTATGAAGTGTGGAACAGCCCTCTTATTGCATCTAACATGCAATAAGTATCCATAAATCTGGGAACAATGATGCATAGACCATGAAACAAGGTCGACAGGCAGTTGTGATGCTGCTTTGTGTTATTGTAATGAGAACACATGGCACCACAGTTCCCAGCCATCAGAGAAGAGACGTGGGGCTTCTGAAGGGACCAGTCCACAGTGAAACTCTTCAGAGAGCTTTTCATTGGTGCTGATGGTACTGATTACCTCAGAGGGATTCAGTTACTTGACAACGAACAAGGTTGGCCACAGACGGATCCAGCTGTGTGATTTTAGAACTCAGCTAGAGCAGCGGATGGCCGTCATGTTGATTCAGGTTTTTTGTTCCTTTCTAAACTCAAAATGCAGGTGGAGACTCACACTGTTCCAGTTCTGTCATATTCTGATTTAAAGGCCTGATTTTTGAGTCATGGGACAAAACGTACATGACCTGCCATTAGATTATAAAGAAAAAGCAACAGTGTGTATCCACTTGTTAAGTCGTGACGTAAGGAATGCTGTTTCCGGGTCCAAGCCTCTACTCGCTTCACTTGAGAACACCATCTCAACAGCCATTTATGAGCACTATTTGTTCATATTTCACATTTAAGCTAAACATTAAAAAAAAAAAAAACTGCTCACGGTGTCCCAGACGCAAATATTTTAACGATGGATAAAAGATGACTCACTGTCTGGCCATCTGAGATTTCGGAATGGAGATAAAGGTTAGGATTATAACTTTTTGGTAGTATTATATCACATTCTGTGTATATTAGTACCATTTGTTGTTTTCAGACTTAACAGGCAGATAGTTCAACATCACACAGGCTTATTGTCTTCATACATACATATATATATATATATATATATATATATATATATATATATATATATATATATATATATATATATATATATAATGTATACGTCTCACAAATTGTAATCATTTCCTTAATTTTAAAAGATCCCTAATATTTTGCAACCCTGGAAAAACTGGCCACTGTTTTTAATACATTTATTAATGTGTAATAAGAAAAAGATGGTGCTTTTGTCTGACTGCTGGTAAGAATTTAAGTCTCAATTCTTCAGTTTATCAAAGTGAATGCTAGATTTATCAATATTTATGATAAATATTTGACTATTTTTGAC
Organism: Spinibarbus caldwelli; assembly: GCA_039654775.1. Taxonomy (NCBI): domain Eukaryota; kingdom Metazoa; phylum Chordata; class Actinopteri; order Cypriniformes; family Cyprinidae; genus Spinibarbus; species Spinibarbus caldwelli. The sequence continues at coordinate 12,553,295 of CM077243.1, read as the reverse complement.
TATTTCCTTTCTAAATTCTTGATCCATATTAAATAATGGGAAAGAAATAAACACTTTTTTGTGAGAAAATAGAAACAGGAGATTGCACCTAAACAAAATACTTCTAAACATGTTGAACAAAGTTGAAAATATTAAATTTCAATAATAAATTGTTCGTTTTTTTGTTTAGTTTTTTTCCCCATGTCTCAAGAATCAGTGAAAATGTGACTTCTTTGATTTAGATTATCAGAGCTGCTTAGACCGTCTTCCTTCTGTATGGTGCTGAATATTTAAAAAAAAAAAAAAAAAAACAACCTAATAAAGATTTAAAAACAGCATCCTGTCACAATATTGTTTATGTGTCTTGCTGACTGAATTACACAAACAAAAGTCATTCTAGGAGTCATATTAGGTAAATAGAGATCCCTAAGGTAACTGCACATATTCTCTTTTTTACAGTACACACACACACACTCAGGGTGAATGTGATTCTCAGTAAAGGTCACTGTTCGGTGTTACTGATACCCTGAGGTGTGAAGTTCCCTCATCGTGGCATTTCAAGTCAGACATACACATAGACACCATATATCAGCTCTCAGTTGCAGATTAAAGTGGCATCTCATGCTTGATGGCTGTAGGAAAGTCTCTTGCAAGAGCAAAGACAGAATATGAGCAAGACGAATCCTGTCAAACTGTGTGTTATTAAATTAACTTTCATAGATTTTGATTTGAATCATAATGCCCATTGATTCATACATATTGCTGGATTTTGTATGAGACTGCCTTACCTCTCTCTCCTTCTCTCTCTGTCTTTTTTTTCGTTGTTGAACAGGTGCCACTTTGACCAGCGACAATGGTGCATTAAGTTTGTCTTTCAGTTGCACAGTGGGATGTCTTCTGCTTCAGTTTGCCATTTGGAAGAAGGGATGAGGCAGAGGGAAGGAAAAAAAATAGAGGGAGAGATTATTTGGCACATCACCCTTGTTGATTTGGCATTATACACGAGAGCGTAAGGGCTTGTTGGTAAATATGTAAATGATGCACTGTGAAGACATCCTGCCTGGCACGATTCTTGAGCCAACAGAGACACAAAGACGTAATTCAGAAAATAACTGCAAGGAAGTAAAAATAAGAAGAGAGGGCAACATTTACAGCTTTATGACACTGTATGGACAAAAAGGACTGCAGATAGAATGTTGGCAAAGTAAACTGGCAAAATGATCAATTTAGTTACAATTAAATATAATTTGTATTAGTATTATTCAATTTTTTTAAACAAAAATCTAGTTAATTCTCTCATAATGCACATGAAGTGAACCCTGCTAGATTTCTCACTTTAACAAGCTAGATTAATAATTAGTCTTTTAGCTGATGTTTTTTCTAAAGGCACTTCGTAACTAACAGAAGTGAAAGTTGTACTTAAAATGTAATTGTAGTGATATTAAAATCCTCTTATGTTAGGAGTTCAAGATATAACTTGTAATATTAATCAAGTTTCTGACTTCCTTTCTGTTATGCATAAAACAAATTTAATCACTGAAAGGAAGAACTTGTGGGTAAGTTTTGTGGTCTTGTGATCTAATGCATAAAATAATATATTTAAGAAGCACCCATCATATAGCACTTCTAGTGACTTAGATGCATAAGAAAATGGCTAAGCTTATGAATAATTATTTCTGAAACTTTTCCCATGTTCCTACATAGCAGCTAAAATAATTTGTTAAAGCAAATTTGTATGGCTCTAAAACATGTCATACATATTGTTAATTATAAGTGTATAAAACCATGTGAATAATTTTGTCTAACAATTAAATGACATATTTGAGAAGTCATTTTGAGAGTCATTTTGGATGGCAGGAATGAACCAGTAAAGCTCAGCGACTTTCTTTTCACTTGTCATCTCTGTTTCCAGTGCATGCAGGTGAAGGACACGCATTCATTAAAGTCACCTGACTCGATGTTTGCCTGGCCCTATAGATTTAACTGTATTGTTCATATAGATTCCTTATTAAATATACTTTTCAGTACTGGAGGTGTCTTTTGAAACTGTCTCTCAAAACTGTTGTTTTGGTTTAATCGGCAGGCAAATACTATAAATTTTGAATTCAATAGAACAGGGCAGCAATTACTTCGGGTTGTGACTTTAATGGATCCAGATTGGCAGAGCAAAGACTGCTAGATAAGAGGAGGTGAACACACCTTCACCTTCAATTCAGCAACTTTAAATGTGAATTTTTAGAATATATTCTCATAGTCAAAGGTGATTTAATTTGGCTGCTGGGAATAATTCAGAGCGGCGCTTCTGCTTTTCACTTTGGAATGTTTAGTGAGGCCGGATTATTGAAAAGAACTCCGCTCACATCTTTCAGAATGTTTTTAATTTTTCTTGTATATTCATGAAGAAGCAGATTAATTATTTATTAAGAAAGATAACTAATATTTTAGACAGATGTGTTTCAAATTGAAAACCTTTTACCAGCTCGTAAGTCTGATTAAAAAATGAAAGTTTGTTAAAAAATTAGTTGAATACTTTAGTTTAAATCATTCTGAACTTTTTAATTACTCTTTTATAGACACGTGTTGTGGTAGTTTTTTTTTTTTTTTTTTTTAAATTTCAAAAGTTTCCAGAAACACCAAATTGGAAAAACAGAACTAACATTCAGAATAAAAACGAAGTGTTAAATGGTTTGTTTTATTTGTATTTTCTATCCAGTGCAGTCACTAAAATCACCATATAAAAACTAAAAATATACATTTTAAACGGAAGAAATAAAAGAAATCTCCACCGCTCTTGACACGCTCTAAAATGGACAGCACGACCCTACTGAAACCCTACTTTTAATAAGTGGCAAAGACTTCAGACTTCTTGTTTCTTGTCAGGCCTCATTCTAGTGTTCCCGTGCGTGGCCGGTTCGAGTGGCCCGCTATTGTCCCACAGCAGCCCGGAGGGAGGAAGCGCTGCTTTGGGTGGTCTGACAGACCCCCGCGGCTCACAATAGCGCGGTGCCCAATTATGAAGAGGACGTTTTTCTACTTGAAGGTTGTTGATTTACGGCTCGCAGTTCAACCGCTTCCAATAACCATTCTGAGTGAAGCAGACCTGCACATTCAAAGCACTTTCCGTATTAAACTATGAAGAGTGAGAGTCCAGTTGTTAAGGTAAGAAATAATATTTTAGATAAATACATTTGTTGCATATCCATTGTTGCATAATAATTTTATTTATTTGTCTGTTAAATCATTTAATTTGACCGTATATCGATAGAAAAAGGCCTCTGTGAATTTAGTTGTGAAGAGGTTTCTTTGGTGAACATTTTTAGCAGATCTGTCAGACCTGACCAGGCTTTACAGTAGAATCAAGTGCTAATAATGGTAAACGGATAAGCTCTTGTCAAAGGTTCTAGTCAAAATTATAACGAACCGTTTTGATGGCCATCTATCTCCAAAACACTCCATCAATGTAGCCGCTTCTCTACATAAACTACTTCAGTCTGTTTGACTGAATCTTTTTGACGATGATTCAAATTACTTTTATTAATTACTATGTCGTTACTGTTTATTAGTTAGAGGGTATTACAGGGAAGTATACTCATTAAAGAAAAAAAAATAATAATATATATATATTATACATGTGTATATATGTATATACATATACATACACACACACACACATATATATATATATATATATATATATATATATATATATACACATAATATATTTTAGGTTAATGTTAATATATATATATATATATATATATATATATATATATATATATATATATATATATATATATATATATATATACACACATATTTTAGGTTAATGTTTGTTTATATATATATGTGTGTGTGTATATATATATATATATATATAAGAAGCATTATAGTAGAAGATGGGCTTTAAAAATGTGCAGAATATTTTGTATCACATGATCGAGCAGGTTTAAATTTAATATTTATGGCAAAATAAATATTTTATGGCAATATTTAACACGCATGACAAACTACACTATTTTGACCAAATTATGTACATTTTATACAATGCAGTAAGATTTTACAGATAAATAACATTTCTTACAAATATTTCTTTAAATGCTTAAGACGGATTACAAATAAATAATTTCTGTATCTTTTAATAGAACTCAGCAGTCAACTTTTCAGTTTTAGGGAGCTTTTGGACTCACTGATGAATTTTATCCTGAAGTTATGTATAGTTAACTCTGACGTATTTTACTCGGTGGTTTAGATTACCCTGATGAATTTTACCATAAAGTTTAGGGTTGTCTCACTGTCAGGTGTTGTTGGCACTGAAGAAGCAGGTTCAGATCTAATCTGTCTAATTAAGCCGTCTTGGTTGTAAAGCCAGTGAGCTCTGAAACAACATAAACATGACGGGAATGTTAGGAATTAAATCTGTCTCGGAATACCCGGATAACAACAATGACAAATTCTTCCCATTTTTGACTCTAAACGTGTTAAAATCATCTTATCACCAACGCAGAGCCCAACATAAAGATTTTTTTTCTCTACTGGGAGCATTTTAGGTGCCTCAGAAATATCTGTAGTAAATATTTGTTATGGATCCAAAACAGAAGGAATTTTTTATGTAATGGATAAAAAAACATCCATCAGCCATGCTCTGTTAAAATGTCTTCACAGCCTTTATTAAAGGCCCATAACTGACCATACTGTCATTTATAGCTTTGCTTCTACTCTGAGTGGCCTTCACCTCAGAAACATTCCTTTCATCGCCGTGTATGCCGTCTCTGTTATGTACTTCCCTGGTATGTATCTGCGTGGGTCACTGCTCAAAATTTCAGCAAATCTAAAATGAAACTGTATTCTGGTGCGGGCAGTCAAGGTCAGAAGCCGCCGCGAGGAGCATGAATACTTCAGTCAGAAAGGTTAGAAGAAACAGAAAGTCTGCTATTCTTTTCCGTCGGTTTACTTGTTTCTAAGAGTCCAGATGGACTTTTTTTCTTTAATAAAACGTGGTTCTGCTACAGGCCACTGACATTCCTATGCAAAGGCATCGACCCTGTACAGTAAGGAATCGTAAGATCTCTCCACGCTATTTATACTCCGTCCTTTCACCAGAACAGAAGGGGACGCATCTTCAAGAGACTCTTTGAGAGACTCTGTTGCATTTTTCTTCGATAGATGTGAATCATATAGGCTAGCCTATTCAAAATATTTGTTCCTTCTGAAACTACAAGCATCGTTGACATTCTTCAAGTGTCTGGTTATGTGCACACGATTCTATGTGTGGTGAGATTTCAGAAGAGTTGAACGCGCTCGGCTAAGTTGTGCTGATTCGTAGCAGCTGATCTCGAGGTGTGTGTGTATATATATATATTTATATCCTTTTTGTCACAGAACGCTTTATTTTGAAAAAAGCATCACACCCACACACATAAGGAAGCGTCCTCATCTATTCCGCGGTGTTTGCCTTCACCTCTGTGTACGGAGGCCAGGTGGGGGAGTGGAGTGAAAGAGTCTGTGAGCCTTAACAAGCTCCAAATAGAAAAAGAACATCATTTTCATTAGGCTGCCAGACAAAGGTAGAGGCCCCCATGTTTTTGGGGAGGTCTGTGTTTGTGCGTGTGTTTCCTTGGGATATGCCTCTTACGCGAGAGCGTGCGTATGGTTGTGAGAGACTGTGTGTGTGAGTGTTTTTCAGGGACTGTCCTCTTTCCTGGCTGCTTTGTCTCTGTTGGTATTGTGCGTTGCTCAGAGAAAGGACTTCCTGGTCAATAGGGAGTAGAGTGCCGTGAACTCGACAGCCCCCAAAGCACTCCACACACACACACACACACACACACACACAGACTCAGACCCTTCTCAGCAGGTCGGGAAGCTGAGCGAGAGACTGCAGGATGGTGCTTTTGTGGGAAGGACTTGTTGCTAGGTGACTGACAGACAAGTGCTCAAGTCAGGGCCCGTTTTTAAAGCTAAAACCTGTCTTTCTGAAATGTTTTACCGATTGAATAGATTCACAGGAAAACATAGATCCAGAATAAATTAATTCTGTATTATTTGTTTTTGAAATACTTGATTCTGAATGAAAGCTCAATCTCTGTTCACATATTTTTGTATAATGTATAGAACTGACCTTTGACCCAGACAAACTATTATCTCTATTGATGCGCTAGTTTCATATCTCCAGATTCTTCATTAAGGAATTTTTGTTTGTTTGTAGAATTTTTTTTTTTATAGCTACATCAATCTTTTTTCCATGCACTAGAGTTAACTATAGATAATAATAACATTGGTTGTAAACAGTGGCACTAAGCAATAGTTAAATAGATCAGCAAGCTCATATGAAGCTGTGCATAAAAACAAATGAATGATTTTTTTGAGTCCAATACTGCCACATGAAAAAGTTTATGTTTTAGAGAGATATTTGTATGTCATTCCTGTCTTTGTGGTCCGAGTCATACCTTTCAAAAGTTTGGGGTTGGAAATATGTATTTAATGTTTTTGAAAGAAGTCTTTCAAGCTCATCAAGGCTGCATTTCTTTGATCAAAACAGTAAAATCAGTATGAAATATTATTAGAATTTAAAATAACTATCTTCTATTTTAATGCTATAAAATGTAATTTATTCCTGTGGTGGCAGAACTTAATTTTCAGCAGCGATTACTCCATTCTTCAGTGTCACATGATCCTTCAGAAATCATTATAATATGCTAAATTAATATAAAAAAACAGTTGTCCTGATTAATATTTTTGTGGAAATCGTGATTTTTTTCAATATCATTGGATGAATAGAAAGCTCAAAAGAACAGCTTTTAATCTAAGGAGATTATTTTTAAAACAATGAAAATGTCTGTCACCTTGCTTAGTAAAAGTATTAATTTCTTTAAAATTAATATCTTATTGACCCAAAACTTTTAAACTGCATGCATTTTAAATCCTGAGCCAAATGTGGGCCAAGGAAGAGGAAGGCAGATAATGCAATTTTTTTCTTTCACTTTGATAGACTTGGATTAATAATTATGTTATTTTATTTTTGTGAAATTCATTCACAATATTACGACCAACTGTAACTTCATTTTCTCATCATCATTTTCTTTATTTCTTTTGCTCTTGCTTTTTATGCGAGAGCCAGTTTAAGAGATAGAAAATATCATTGTCTCAGCAGAAGTCAATGGAAAGTCTGCATATTTTTGGGTAATGGCATTATTAAGTGATTGCTGAACTTTAAAATAACCCTACAACAGATGGCTTTGTCTTTTTAGCTGATTGGCTAAAGAGATTAACCTGTATATCTTTACGAGGATAAACTGTCTTGGACAAACTCACTCAACTAAAGACCAACCCTCTGTTTACGTACAGGAGAGATACTGAGAGTGAGACAGAGAAAAGCTAAATCTAGTACATTGTTCTTTTGCTCCAGGGCTTAAGGCTTGATCTCAGATTTATGAGTCACTCACTGCAAGAGTATCACAGCACAGCACCATCCCCTGACTGCTCTCAGAGGACAGCGAGCAGACGATCAGAAGACCTAGTGCAGCACACACCACATTTACTCACTGCTGTGTGTGTGTGTGTGTGTGCCTGCTGGGAGTCAAAGTGAGACGAGTCTCTGCTGTCACTTGTTGTCAGAATCACTACATCATCATTGCCACACACACACATGTAGTAATTTCTAAGAGAGATGACCTGTTTCTCTCTGTCTCTTCTCCTTTAGCTCAGTAACTTGGACACATACCTGTCACCAATGACCAGTGAATGATCTGCCTTGAGACAACCAAGTCTGTGTCACTGTCCAGCACACACACATGCAGTTCCCAGATCTTTCTCATGAAAATCAAGTGTCAGATTGGCATTTGACATATGCCCTGTGTACAGAGATCACGCCCAGCCGTAAACTTCCTGCTGACACACACACGGCTGACCTTGTCATCAACACACACATACACAGTCTGTAAGCTGTGTAGCTGAGCTCATTCAGCAACAGAAAAGTCTGTCTATCTACTATCAGAAGGCATTCAGCATGTACGGCGGCAGAGGCGGAGATGATTTATTTCTCTGAAAAGCGCAGCGGCATCAGACATCCATATGTCTGACTGATATGTTGCCCTGTTATATCAAATGCATTATTTTAGAGATCATACAGTGCAATGACTTATCAGCATGCTTCTGGATTTCACATCTCATCTTAGAATATGTATTAATGTTTTCCATGTCAAAAGGTTTCCGAACAAACTATTGTACTATGTTTTATTTAGCCATTTTATTTTTATGTGCCACTTAGAGGAAGTTCTATTAAAACTTTTTAGATAAAGAAAATAACAAAATGGTAGCTGAAACTTTTCTTGTATTATTATTATTATGGTCACACTTTAAAGGGACCAATTCTCACTATTAACTAATTGCATATTAGCATACCTATTATTAACATATTGGCTGTTTATTAGTACTTATGAAGCAAACATTCAGCATGACCATGTTCTACATCCCTAATCCTACCCAATATATTTACTTAACTATTAATAAGCAGCAAATTAGGAGTTTATTGAGGCAAAAGTTGTAGTTAATGGTTTGTTAATAGCAAGAATTGGACCTTAAAATAAAGTGTGACCATTATTATTAATATTATTATTATTACTCATATTTGGAACTTAATATCTAACAAAGCGTCTTTATTTCTTATTTTAAACTAAAATTAAACTTATTTTAAATTTTATTTTATTTTTTTACATTTGTAATTTTTTATACTGGAAACAGGCATAAAATAATAGACAGACATGGGAAAAAATATTCAAATAATATTTCAGCAGTCCATAGAAAATGTCCAAATATACAAGAAAATGTTTATAGATAATATATGCATCAGATGGTCTATAAATGCTGATAAAGTGGGATGCAAGCTGAAGTTTTGTTCTCTGTTAATCTCTTCTGCCTTAAGGCATAGATTTTGGGAAGAAAAGTTTTCATAAAGTTCTTATTATTCGGTTGGTGAAAAACAAATAAATGAGAGTCAGTTGCAGTTTTGAAGTGCCTTTTGCTATCAGGATTACATTAAAACAGTAACTGATATCTTTTAGACTCGTTAGATGCCCAGACACATAACTGTTTTGTTTTGATTTTACGGTGCTTTTTAGTATGATTTGTAAGCTATTTCTTCACAATTAGTGCATAATTAGAAACAAATGTATTGTTGGGAGATTATTAGCTTGTCTAAATTCATTAATTTCATCAAATCATTAAGTTTAGTCCATTTTTCAGATCGGGGTAAGTGGAGCTTCTCCAGCACTGGTTTGTCTGGTTGCTAGGTAACAGTTAATGTAGACCAAAAATGGCTGTCTCATTTGTGTCTGTGATGGACTAGATTTTGCATTGTAGGGTTTAAAACCCAAGGGTTATTGTTTTGTTGCTGCTTAATTTCTGTAATGCAAATCAAAATGCTAATAGGGGGATTCCAGTATTAGTTAGTAACATTAGCAACTGTTGTGCATTGTTTGTGACACTTTTTTGTACCCAGACTGAATACATTTGCGCTCATGAAGGTGTCTATGTTCGTGTTTGCATTCTGAGCATGTTTACATGTAGTCACATGGCTATATTATTTTGCACTTATGTAGTCTGAATATATGTTATGGAATTACACTTTTAAAAAAATGACAAACGGAATGATAAAAAATAAACCGGATGTCTGAGGGATCCCGTTGTGTTTGGAAATGCATGTCGCTTATCCCTGTCCTGCTGCTGGATAACAGAGAGAGAGAGAGAGGGAGCAGGATAAGCCAGAAGGGTCATAGGATAAGAGGTCTTCTCTGTTACCACAAATCCCAGATTACATCCAAACGGGACAATGCCATGGCTGGACACCGATCTGTCATAAGGACACGCCCACACACTCGCAGAGGTCTGTAACTCATCTGGTTTGTCTATGTACTAAAGCAAGCAAAGACTTTATTTAGTTGAATCCCTCATTCGTTTGGTATTATCTGGGCCAGTGGAGTATTAGCAAACCACTCCAGCTCTGCCAGACATGATATCTTAATCAGAATGTAAATCCCTAGCCTATAGGAGTCATCCAGCGTTCGGCCTCAACCAGCTGAGAGGACAACAAAGTGGATGGCATTTCTCTAATGTGTGTGCATGCATTCTGTCTAGAGCAAACCACTGTTTGACAGTGAGAACATGGTTTCAAAAGGCCTCTGGTATGCAGAATGGTGGCAGTAGTAACATGTACCATGTACTAAAATGTCATTTATTCCTGTGATGGCAAAGCTGAATTTTCAGTAGCCATTACTGCAGTCTTCTGTGTCACATGATCCTTCAGAAATCATTCAAATATGCTGATTCAATGCTCAAGAAACATTATTATGAATGTTGAAAACCGTTGTGCTGCTTAATATTCGTATTGTGGAAATCGAAAACTTTTTTTTTCAAGATCCTTTGATGGATAGAAAGTTCAAAAGAACAGCATTTATTCTAGATTATTTTTAAAACAATGTAAATGTCTTTACTGTCATTCATTTCTTTTAAAACATTACTGAAATGGTTGTGCTGCTTAATATTTTTTGTGGAAATTTCTTCAGCATTCTTTGATGAATAGAAAGTTCAAAAGAACAGCATTTATTTACATTTACATTTACATTTAGTCATTTTGCAGACGCTTTTATCCAAAGCGACTTACAATTGGGGAATACATAAAGCGATTCGTCTTGAAGAGGCAATCAGACAGAGGAAGTGCTCGTAACAACAAGTCTCAGGCATTGTTCAAATAAGTACAAGCTAGAAAGGAAAGGAATAAATAAAGAGAAAGATTTTTTTTTTTTTTTTTAAAGTTTAGGATGAAGTCAAGTAGTGCTGAAAGAGATGAGTTTTCAGTTGTTGCTTGAAGATTGATAGGGATCCAGCATTCCGGATAGGGGTGGGAAGATCATTCCACCAGCCAGGAATGGTGAATGAGAATGTTCTGGAGAGTGATTTTGAGCCTCTCTGTGATGGTACCACGAGGCGTCACTCAGTAGCAGATCTCAGACTTCTGGAGGGGGTGTAGATTCGTAATAGTGAGTGGAAGTAGGCGGGTGCTGAACCTGTGGTTGTTCTATATGCAAGCATCAGTGTCTTGAACTTGATCCGAGCTGCAACTGGTAGCCAGTGCAAGGAGATAAAGAGAGGTGTAACATGGGCTCTTTTGGGCTCATTGAAGACCAGACGTGCCGCTGCATTCTGAATCATTTGTAGAGGTTTGATTGTGTTTGATGGAAGTCCAGCCAGAAGAGCATTGCAGTAGTCCAGCCTAGAAATGACAAGGGCCTGGACAAGAAGTTGTGCACCATGCTCTGTCAGAAAGGGCCTGATCTTTCTGATGTTGTGTAGTGCAAACCTGCAAGATCGAGCAGTCTTTGCAATGTGCTCTTTGAAGGTCAACTGGTCATCAAAGATTACACCTGAGATTTCTGACCGAAGTTGATGGGGGAATTGTTGATGAACCTAACTGAATCGTGAAGTCATGCTGTAGAGCTGGAGTAGCAGGGAAGACAAGAAGCTCAGTCTTTGCCAGGTTGAGATGTAGGTGATGTTCTTTCATCCATGCCGAGATGTCCGCCAGGCAGCCTGAGATCCGTGCAGCTATTGTTGGATCATCTGGTTGAAAAGAGAGATAGAGCTGTGTGTCATCAGCGTAGCAATGGTAGGAGAAGCCATGTGCCTGTATGATGGGACCCAGTGATGTCGTGTATGTGGAGAAGAGGAGGGGTCCAAGAACCGATCCCTGAGGAACCCCAGTGACCAGTTGATGTGCTTTGGATACCTCCCCTCCCCAGGCCACCCTGAAAGACCTACCAGTGAGATAGGATTCAAACCAGCGAAGTGGAATCCCAGTGATGCCCAGAGATGAGAGGGTAGACAGGAGGATCTGATGATTAACAGTGTCAAACGCAGCAGATAGATTCAAACCATAGATTCAAACCAAAGATTTTAGTTTCACTATTTGAAACTAAAATCTTTTGTAACATTATAAATGTCTTTACTTTCAATTTAGATCACCTTAATGTATTCCTCCTGAATAAAAGTACTATTATTATTATTATTTAAAATCTTACTGACCCCAAACTTTTGAACAGCAGATGTGTTTGAATCCAATAGAGGTTTGCCTCCAGAGCTGATCCATCTTGAATGAGGAATGGAGTTTCATTCTGGACTGCAATGGGCTCTAACGGCCTCTGCCTGTTTAAGATACTGTTATAAAATGCAAAAATCTCTTGCCATTGTTAAAGTTTATGAAGTAAAATCCATAACAGAGACAATGATGCATTATGTGTAATTCATAAAAATAAGCAAGTCATGGTTATATCTTTTAATTATGCCGCTGTAAAAATGAAAACATTCTAAAACCAATATATGTGGTTGCCCAGACTGCCATCCTAACCTGTTGCTTATTCAAGTAACTTCACTATATGCACCTAGAAGTTCTCCAGAGGATTTTCCAATGACAACCTGAGGACCTAGTGTCTCAAGTACTTTTTTTAAATGATTTTCACAGGGATGGATAAACTGCATGTGTTGACACTTTCTGACTCTCATCTGCACTCTGACATCAGTATAGACAAAAGCATAATGACATTGTGCAACAACTTTCAAATATATTTTATGTTATTCATGTTATATTCTTGTTTTTAAATATTCCTGTATCTAAATAGCAGAACATGGCGCTAGCAACACCAAGGTCATGGGTTTGATTCTCAGGGAACACACGTGCATATCTTAAATGCAATGTACCTTGAAAGTCACTTTGGATAAAAGCATCAGCTAAATGCAGAAATGTCACTATATTATAGGTGATTGCAAAGTTATGCTAACTTGCTTTTTTGCTGTGGAGGTGAAAAATGAAGAATGTAAAGAATTTATGGGTTTTCAGAACCGATTTGTGTGTTGTATCAGAGAACAAGCAGATAACAGAACTCTTTGTATGAGTGTCACTCCTTATCTTTACTCTCTCTCTTTCTCTCTCAGTCGTTCAGGGATAGCGGTGTCAGGCATTACATTATGTGTGCAATCCTTATTATTCAGCTCGTGCGCGTTCCATCCCGGGCTCGCGCTTTGCCATGACGCACAATGTCATTTCCCCACTGAAGTTACGGAGCACAAGCAAAAGCGAGGAGCGGAACGAACGAGTCTCCTCACTTTATTTCCGCGATAATTACCATGCCTAAATGTCTCATTTTGTTTTTAAGCAGGGACAATAGTTGTTTGAAAACAATTTGACAATGTGAAATGACAGTTATTTTAAGAGTAATGGATTGTTGGACAACACAACCTCCCTTACAAAATCCATGTTTTTAAAGTCATTATTTATTGACAAGAGTCTTCGAATGATATCAAAAGCCATGTATTATTTACTGGGTGACTTAGTAGAAAAATATTCCCTATGTTGAGGTTACAGTATGTCATAGTGTATGAAATATTTACAGAACTCTGAATATTTCATCACTGTTGCTCATCCAATGGCTCTCCCAAAGCCTGTCTCCATGGCGCATATACTCATGGGGTCGCAAATCCTTTGTTTTTAGTTATTTTAGTGGTCGGCGTTAAAATGAGATGGATTAAATTGACGCTTTAATCGTCTTACTGTGTCTACCTCTCATTATGACCAACTGTCACGCCATTACTGTGTGGCGTTAACTTGCTCGGGCCAATGGATAATTGATTAACACTGTTGCCAAACACCCGAAGATCCTCCGCCTGATTAAAATAGGCTGGATATCTGGTCTATTTTTGACAATCTGTCATTCTAATGTGACTGTGCTCAATCGCTTTACATTACAAAAAAATATTGCATGAAGACAAAGTTATTATATAATAACATTTTGTTCATTGGCTTTTAAGTTTCCTGTTATATACAAAGTAAGTTCAGGATGCCAGTTTAAACACGTTAAACGCATGCATGTATATTTTTATTAATAGATGAGGTGTATTATAATCATATGGGCATTCCGATTATCCTGCGCGAAACGCATTATGACAACAGCTCCCTAGTGCAGAGACAAAAGAAGAACAAGTTCATGCCTAAACCTGCCTTGAACCTCTTTCATATAAAACATGCAAAAAGCACTTACAGTTGAACTTGTGTAGCCTATCTGTGAAAATTATATCAAGCCCTTCCGTCAGACTGAAATTTACCTTTGAAACGAGGCATGCTTTAATGGGACCGGACACTTCCAACAATATCATCTTAAGCGAGCACAAAACGAACTGCGTGATTTTAAAACAGACGACAGGTGTACTGAAAACTGGACCTAGGATAGCCTATCCATATTATATGCATCATTTGTAATGTTTAGGTTTAAGGTTGTGAGTTAGTCCTGCCGCACAAGATGTGTTAACCGTGGTGCCAGTTCATCTTGATAGGTATTTCATGCATGACAAGATGTGCTGCCCACATTTTCAGCACATTTGTCTACATCCTGACTTTTTTTTTCTTCCTGACGAAATGTGCATGTTGTAATTTTAGAGATGACAGCTTATAGCCTACTGGTAGGTCAATTTTTTTAAATGTATTTATTTGTGTGGAATAGTACTGCATGCCGCATGGCATTTTTCATTTTTGTTTTACTTTTTAATGAGAACAATTTCTTCATTAAAATTCTTTTTAATAGTCTACAGTGATCACAGGTTTAGCACTTTATTTCTGAGGTCCTAAACATGGAAACGTCTCAGAAATTGTGTGCGTGTAGATTGGAGGCACGTTTTCGAAACACAAATGTTTTTATTTTTTTAGTTTTAGTTTTTAAAACACCTTTCAAAAAGTGTAACTTTTGAATAGGCAATCATTTGTAATTATTTATACTGCATATGCTTTTCACAGAAAGTCTTACTAATGTCTTTCAGTGTGTTCTGTATTTTAACAGACACTCTTTCCTATCGTTTTATCGACGACTCAGAGGGGGTTGCCTCCAGATTTCTAGCAAATGACAACATTACATTCTGCGTCTCTGAGCACAAACCTAAAGGTCAAAATGCCGCTTTGACGTTTTCAGTGAAAGGCGCTGTTGCGCGCTGGGTGGTGCTGAAATCTGGTGCTGCTTCACGCGTGATTGGCAAACCTGACAGTGATTGACGTGTGTCCATGGCAACCAGGCAGCCAATCTGACAAATCCAATAGAATATCGGCAGCAGGGGCTAAATGTTCTTTTATTTTGCTCCTCAGAAAACACCTTGCTTCCAGTTTTTTATGCTCACACTCAATCAAAGAAGAGATTTTGCCGTTCGGGCTGCTTGAGCCTGCCGCACGGCATCGCTCCTCAGCTCGTTTTGTGACACGGCTGTTAACTTTTGCCGTTTTCTGACAGAGTCGCTGAACAAAAAGACGGGCGAGACAGACGAGGAGCAACACCAGACAGGAGGACCAAGAGAAGAGAGAGATTGCAGTCTCCATGTTCCAGCTGCCGATCTTGAATTTCAGCCCCCAGCAGGTCGCAGGGGTCTGCGAGACGCTCGAGGAGAGCGGTGACATGGAGAGGCTCGGCCGCTTCCTCTGGTCACTCCCGGTGGCGCCGTCCGCCTGCGAAGTCCTCGGGAAGAACGAGTCTGTCCTGCGCGCTCGGGCGGTCGTGGCCTTTCACGCGGGCAACTTCCGCGAGCTCTACCACATACTCGAGAACCACAAATTCACTAAGGACTCACACGCGAAGTTGCAGGCGCTCTGGCTCGAGGCGCACTACCAGGAGGCTGAGAAACTCCGTGGGCGTCCCTTAGGACCCGTGGACAAGTACCGCGTCCGAAAGAAGTTTCCACTGCCTCGGACGATATGGGATGGCGAACAGAAAACGCACTGCTTCAAGGAGAGGACGCGGCATCTGTTGAGAGAGTGGTACCTGCAGGACCCTTACCCGAACCCGAGCAAAAAAAGAGAGCTGGCGCAAGCGACTGGACTCACACCCACCCAAGTGGGCAACTGGTTTAAAAACCGGAGGCAGAGAGACCGGGCGGCAGCGGCCAAGAACAGGTATAGAGATCTCCAGTGAACTGCATAAAGGAGCTAATCATGTGCATAAGATGTTCGCTTTTATTATTATATATTATTATGTCATTATTATCTTTAAAAAAAGATTCTTGCGTAATTTAACTTAAAATTAATGTCCAAATTGACTAGTTGTTGGCGAAGCTCCTTTTGTTCACATATTACCAAAATGTAGTAATTATTTTAAATATCTCTGCTGAAGCATTTTGTTTCATGCCGGATTATAAATATACTACATAATAGATGTCATAAACTAAAAATGTTTTTTCAGGATTAGGAAGCTTAGAAACCTCACTTAAACAGACTGTTAAATTGACAGCATGCTCTAAATTCTGTAATTCATGGTTTGTTGTTATATGCTGCAATACATATTTCTATTAATTATTTTTGTTGTACTGCCCAAGACAGTCTGTTGCATAAAATCTTTGTTTAGAATTAACATATAGTATTGATGCTATATTAATGCTTTAAGAAAAGTTTACTCTAAGTCTAAACAGTCACTATTTGATTTTAGCTCATGCAAATTCACTTACAACCTGAACATTTTTTGACTGCTTTAAAAAACATATCATCAAAAAGATTTTTGTAGTTTCTCACACTCAAATAACGGGTGTAAGTGGTGTGTTTAATAAATATAGGTTGATAATTCAATCTTAATCCAAGACTGATTAACTTAACCAGATATTTCAGTAATTTATGCATCAGAGAGCTGAGGACATTTCTTTCATATTCACTGTCTCCTGTAAGCTACGAATGTCGATATATCCTCATTGACATTTTGTCTCTTTTCACCCCTGCAGGCTACAGCAGCAGGTTCTGTCCGGTGGCTCGGTCCGATCGCTGGGGGACGATGACACCACAGTAGACCGCCTGGGTCCCGCCTCAAGCCCAGAAGTCAGTCTCTCGAGCAAGGCCGCCATCTCCATCACCTCCAGTGACAGTGAATGTGACATCTAACGTGACAGGCTTCAAAAGAGCAAACAGGAGAACTGTAAGAGACAATCTAACAACAACAACAACAACAAAACTTTAGTGCCTGCAACCGGCCCAGAGAGAGGCTAAAAAGAAGGATGGAAAAAGCGTCACAATTTCATTTTCCATTCGTTGATGTGATCAACAAAATGCGCAGTGCTTCTCACGAAGAAAGGTGGGAGTTTTCGAAAGAAATCTTCAATGTCTGAGGGCCGAATCTATTATTGTATGTGTGCGTGCTTTATCATGAAAAGACTGAATAATGTTTTAATGTTCACTTGTCTTTTTTAATATATAAACGATGTTTATTTACTTATTTAAAATATCACCGGCCCCTAGGCCCTTTATTTGTGTGCTTTTTTATTATTATTTTTGTTGTGCGTAATGCTGCGCGTCGTGAAATTTCTGGAAAAAAAGATAACCATGATTTAAAAAAATAAAATGAAATCACTGTTGAACTAAGTAACGAACGCAAATTCACAACGTTATTTTCTTTAAGACATTTATTCCAGTGTTTCCGGTGTAAAATTGAGCCATGCAATATGTTTTATTTCACGTTTATTTTTTAATGAAGCCTAAGCCCATGTGTCTACCCGAAAGTAAAAAAAAAATGTGAATGTTATATCCTGAAGAACAGATTTAGAACAGACGGGGATCATTTATGTTGCATGTTTTAATGCCTCTCTGCGAGCTCAGTCTCTCTCACACTCGAGCAGTAATTGGCTAAAATGCTTCGCGTGGTGTAATGCGCTCTGACAGCACAGGGTCAGCGAAAGGCCGAGACGCTCTCCCGGATGTCAACACAACCCAAGCTGTGATCTGCTGTTTAAATAGAACCTACTAGTGGCCCGAGCAAGCTGCAGAAAATTCATTTATCAAAGGTAATTGATAAATGAATACTTTAAAAAAGTTTTTCATTTTACTACAATTTTCTCTCGATTCGCAAAATTTATTTAATATATAATTCACAAGATAGCTATAATTCACACGTGGGTAATCTAGTGGGTTAATACCTTGTGGCATTAAGATTTACATTATTCGACTGTTAGGCTATAATCATCACAACATAGTACTTGTTTAGATTTTTTATTTTCTAAACATATCGTTTTTGTGATTACTCATTTTCAAAACCAAGGAGATTTTCTCCTTTGTCAAGTGCCAGAGAACGACAAAAGAAAAGGAGGAAAGGTATTAGGTTTTTATATCCTTCCAAATTTGTGTTTTTATTTGGATGAATAATACATATTTGTAAATATTTCGTAATATTTTAAAAGCACAGCCATGCTATTCTTAAGGCTCCAATACTTAAGGTGTTTATGTCGTAAATGAGTGAAGGAGCAGGCGCAAAAATACAGCGCCTTTGTTTCCCAACTGCCTGAAGGGTTCACGGCGCGCACCTGGGTTTAACCCGCGCCATTCATTAACGCTCCCAATAAAAGCACAAGCTGTATTTTTCAGTCTTCTTTCAGTGTGAACAACGGCGGGGCCAAACCAAGTGTTCCTTCCTAGAAAAAGGAGAAAATAGGAGCCAAAGCAAGGGAAGGGAAGGGAAAGGAGCACGGCTTTATTTAAACACTGGATAGAGGATGGTGGAAAATTTCCGTTTCTTTTGAGCTCTAGGGAGTGCAGGGTGGGATGATGAAAAAGTCTTTTTAGCAGTCAATAAGGTTGTCAAATTGGTCAACGGTAATCAGCACTAATGACGAGTTGGAGAGGGCCGAGTTAACAAAGAAGCACCCCGCCTTCCCCTCCCCAAAGACTCAGCATGAAAACTCTCTGCACGGGTTGCCAGAGGTATACAGAAATCCAAACTTTTCTTCATTTGTGTGAGTGTGTGGCGTTCAGGGGCATTTATTTGAGAAGTTCGCTGTTTACATATATGGTTCTAAAAAATAATAATAAACCCAAAGAAACCTCATTTTTACATCATAAATTGATTACTTTTGATGCCACAAAGTTCATGAAAATTTACTCGGGAGCTGAAAACAGAATACGTTTATTATTTTGCAAGTGGAGAGAAAATGCTCAAATAACCCTTAAATATATATTATTTTAAACAACGTTTAATTAAATAGGCTACTTGGTGAAAACCACAGGTCGAGTTTGAAAAGGATGTGTATACACATTCATATACACATGTAGCCTATTAATGCTTCCTGTGGGGATGGTTATTTAAAAAATACAAGTCTTGCAAATTCTCTTAGTTAAAGACGATTTTATTTTCAGCATTTACATTTGTTTGTGTGAGTCCCTCTGAGTAAAGAGCTGTGAATCGAACATAACATAATTTGCAACTGCACTTTTTTTAATCACTACAAAACAATATATAGCCTACAACTTGGAAGGTGCGTGTTAACGCCATTTATGCTTCATGCAAATAGCAAATATCCATTGCAAAAAAACAAAACAAAACAAAACAAAACAAAAAAAAAACCACAAGCAAGATTCTTCCTGGAGAACTTAACTAGCTAAGTATCCTTTTTGCTTTAAATGCAAATGTACTCTGGTACTTTGATATAGCAGGGATTAATCATAATATTAATCGCTTTTACATGTATTATTCTCATTTGTAGTAAACCTACAATCTGGACACAATATGGTCACATTGGATAAAAGCGTCTGCTAAACGAATAAATATAAAGCAAACACAATCTTTACCCATTAGCATATACTAAGTTATTGGAAATGTATAGGGTTCGTATGTGTTCGTTTGTCTTTGCCCATAAATACATGCTTACGTTGTAGAATGTGTCTTCTTGCATTGAAATATTTATTCAGGATTCACAACTGGATATTTTTCTTTTGGCTTTTGGCTGCGACCTCTGGTGGTCAAATGTGGCGTGGCATGACTCCCAGCTCAGTGGCCTTTTTTACCTGGACAGATGCCTACAAAGACCACAAATCAAGAATCATAACTCGTCTTTGTAAAACTGTGTAAAAAGATAAACTATAAATGAGTATTTATTCATTTAGCAGGCGACAGGCGCTTCCAAAACCACTTACAAATAAGAAGCCTAGTTCATTATAAAAATGCCACAATACAAAGTTTGCAGATTTCTTTGGAAAGCATGACCTAGAACACAGAAAGCTGTTTCATAGGCAAGTGTGTTAGTTATGGGTGAATGTGCACGGAAGAGTTGCGTCAAGAAATCACGCTGGTCTAGTTAAGTTTGAAAGATCATTCGGCTATTTGAGGTGTACAGACAGACCAAAATCGTGGTCTAAACCTACATAGACGTCTACAGACTCTGGATATGCCTGAAATTCTCACACAAAAATGTTCAGCTTTTTAAGTCATTAACAGAATCGCACTCAATGAACGAGGCGCCATTCAGCACCGTGGACAGCTACACGACAGGAACACTCTTCTCACCCATAATTAACACTTTTCTAGCCTTGCGTTGTATATATTTACTTAAACCACTTTAAATCGCATTCAAACAGCCTTTTGTCATATTTTAAATCTGCCTCATGATACTAAGCAAACATAAAGTCTGTTCTTAAATAAAATTCTGTCATCATTTACTCAACTTCATGTCTTTCCAAACATGACGTTCGTTCTTCTGCGAAACACTAAAGAAGATTCTGAGGAATGTTTCAAATGTTTTTGACCATACATATGAAAGTCAGCAGGTCCAACACAACACTGGACCCTTTTTGATGTGAAAAGCACTGAGACATTTTTCTAAACATCCTCTTTTGTGTTCCACAGAAGCAAGTCACGAAAACTGTTTGGGTGAACTATCCCTTTATGGCTAGGCTATATGATAAATCTCAATCAACATTTAATGTAAAATACTAAATCAATTTATTTTGAGTATTTATTCGGCCACTTTAAATCTAATTACTGAAACTCTGAAAAAATCATAATAGAAATAGAAATTACAGAAATTATTTTTGTGAAAAGGCAGATAAGTCGAAACAAAGATGTTATAAAACAATAATGGAAACATTTTAACAATTTGAGATGAACAAATAATCAAAATGGATTTTCACAATTAAGTTTTTCACGGTGAAGTTTTTCCAAGTCACACAAAGTTCCTGAACATTTCATAATTATAAATAGGCTTATTCATTTGAAGTTCTTAATGGCAAAAAAGTAAGTTAAACTGCCTGTTTATGGTCTGATCTTTACAGACAAATCAATAATCACAGTGCGGCCTCTTACAAATTCAAACAAGAACAGTCCTTAAAGAAAACGAATGAGAATTGAAATCCATGTGCAATGATCGAGACTATTAAGTACCTACATATTGTTTTGACAGATGGTTGTCATCACTTGCATCAGAAAAAATGTAGGCTAGTAGACAAATAATGTCACATAAGAGCGGTCAGAAGAAAACTAGCATGAGCGTTATTGAAAAGCGACAGTGAGCCAGTTAATTGTGCTCGATCTGAAGCTGTAGTCTCAGATCTTGACAGCTTCTCAATACACTAGAGTTTCTTGGGCAAGACTGTGAGCATTTTAACCGTACATGATCATCTCATCTCATTGCTCTTCACTTAACAAGTCGATTAGCAGTATTTTTACTGCAGGAACAGTCCATCAGGATCAGCTCGATTAAATAGGCACAATGCTGGCAACTCAAAAACATCGTAACTTAGGCCTACGTGATAAACGTTCTCTGGAGTAACCTGCAGGTCAACTAAACATTATACATTGTACAAAATATGACAATACCAGAATACTTCTTAATTTTTATTTAAAGCATAAATGTGTTAAATAAATGCATAGGACTAATCTAGGCCTGCAATAGATGAAAAACGAGTTAGGCTAATAGATAAGGCCTACATAAACTACACAGATTGTGTGGTCGCAGCGCAGCTGGTACAAAGTGTCATGGATGCTATATATTGGAGTGGAGATGTTTTGTTTAAGGGGAAATTAAGATGAAGGCTCTAGACATCTTAGTCTTCTAGAAAATGCTGTTTTATTCAATATCATGAGTGTCATTCAAATTACCACGTTACTGATGTTACAACAGATTAGTTAGCGGAATTAAACGTTTGCTAAAACTTTCGAATGAGTAGATGAGTGTGTTGACAAGTGTATAGCAGTGTTTTATAATGCAATACCTCCTATCGGTCGCTAGGGGGAGACAAATACAAAATACCTGCTCTTCTTGACATAGTTCATTTCTAGCCAGTCTACAGTCAATTCTCCAGTATCACAACTTTTTGCTTTGCCATTAAAGAACTTATACACACATCATTTACAGAAATGTGTGCAACCCCTCTGTAATTGTTTGTATCTCTAAGGTGTTTTTCTTTGCTGTTTCTTGTATGTCTTGTTTTCCTATTATTGCCATGACGCATGAAATTATCTTCTTTGCATTAATAATAGCCCTATTTCTCCCGAAGTCGCTATTCTTTTGAGTATTTTAAAGATATAGATTAACTTATTTTATTTTTAACATATAATCTGTTGTTTTCTGTGAAATAGAATAACAAATGTCCAAACACTAGCTTGTGTTTTGTGGTGCCTAACATTACCACCAGAGGGCAGAAGAGACACTGTGGTAAATAACCCTGCAGCCACAGTAATTATGATTCTTTCCAGCTTCTGCTAATGAGATAATGAGTCAAGACCACAGAGTCAATGTGTTAGCAAAACAACAGTGTGATGGACAAATAAAGAGAAGAGAGTGTGTGCAGATACTCTTAAATCACCTCATGTTTTATCAAGAAAATAGATCAGTCTGCTCTTTGAAGTCTCTTCATTGAAATTTTGTATGTTGATGCTGAAATAAATGCACTGATTTACAATGGATCTTTAAGTTAAATAACTAGCTACATAATCACAAAAATGTTCACATAGCTAAAGTTTAAAGTAAAAAGAGAAGAAAAAGATGAGAGAAGAGAGAGAAACCCTTTTGTAATGCCTGTTGGGAAACTGTTTTGTGTAGTCTGTCCAATTCTCCCGCTGATATCTGGACTTTACCGGAATTCCATAATCAATGTGAATCTAGATCACTGTGATCCAGAGAGACAAAAATTGCCGCTGGAATGTCAGCCAGCAGCAGCACGCCAGAGAAACCTGGATTAGACTACAAGACGAGGGTGTGTGTGTAGTGTGTCTAAGGTTTTGGACTATATCACACTGATCTCATTGTAGTAATTATTCCCCAAAAAGAGAATGCTCCAAGTCCCAATGAAAAACAGGAAGCTATCATATTTCTGTTTTCATTTCCTGAGTTTTTTCTAGATGGAGCCATTTAGAGTTTTATCCTGTTCTCTGTCTCCCTCTCTGGGGAGTGAAACTTTGGCTTAATGTTTCCAAGCCTGAAAGAGCTGCCAAAATTAATTATATTTTTTTGACAGGCATTGTTTTTAAAGATGCATCTTTTCAATGCAAAGATGCTGATATTAATTAAAAAATATATATATTAAAATAAAAAATATTTTTGTAGCATTATTAAATGTAATTATTATTGTTGTTGTTGTTATAAAATATTTAATATTTATTAATTTATTTATTTAACAAAAAAAAAAGGTATACTAATAAAATAGGAATGTACAAATAGGAAAATACATTTTTCAAACCTAAAACAGCTAAATTATTATTATTTTTATTTTTTGTTTCATTTGAGAGCAAGTTTCTACACATACAGTTCCTCTTGCTAGATAATATAAGATGTGTGTGTAGGTGTGTGTGTGTGTGTGTCCAGTACTGTAAGTGAGAAATGGCTGCTTCAGTTTCAGTGACCTTCAGAAAAGTGGATTTCAAAACTGATGTATCGCCCATATCCCTTTCCCACAAACACATGTTAGTCTTTGTCGGGGGTCTGGCTGATTGAAGTGTTGTCAGGTCCATGCATCATTGGTAACTGAATCCCCCTCTTCTGGCTCTCTTGAGACTCACTTTAAAAGCTCCTTCAGTGCGGCACCCTCCCCCAAAAACCCATTTAAGGGTCAGTTTCCTTGAGAGTTCTGGATGAGTGACTACCTGTGCAGGTGAAGCTATCTGACAAACAGATCCTATAAGTGTGTGAGGTACAGGTGGCAAACCAGAAGTATTTTATGGCATTTTGTCTGTGCCAGAGAATGGTAACAGCACTTCTGACATCAAAATCTAATCAATACTCTATGTAACCCCATATTCATTTATTTATTTTACCGTACGTGGAATAAATAAACAGAATCATTTTTATTTTTAATAATAAAATTGCACTTTTTTTTTTTTTTTTAATAAATTTCTGACCTTGAAGTTATTGACCTCAACCAATCATTTGAGATATAATGTGTAATAGTGTAAGAATGCTTTTTAGCTTATGTTCTTCCTTCAGTGTGAAAACTTAAACAAAAAGATGTTTAATAATGACACTTTGGTTGGGGTTTGATTATCATGAACAAATCAAAGTCTGATTCATATTCTTTTTAAAATTTTACTCTATTACCACACTATGGTCTACCAATTGGTTGAGAAAAGACAGAATTGGCCACATCACCAACACAAAAATTAAAAGAAACCTTTTTCTCTTTGGATTTCTCAATTTCTTGGTTTATATAAACTACCAATATGAGGAAAGCAGATGTAAGGAATGTTTATATGTGCAAAATATAATTAGACTGTTGATTAAAACCACAGCTGACATTCATGCCCAGCATTGGCCTTATTGGTGGAAGAATTCTGGGTTCCTCAGTTTAGGCCAGGCACGATATGATATTTGTTCACAATTTTAAAGATATTTAGAAAAAAATGCCTGTGTTTATGGTTTATGTATTGTTAAAAGTGACAGTGAATATTGAATATGCTTTTCAAATCTGGATAGATAGATAGATAGATAGATAGATAGATAGATAGATAGATAGATAGATAGATTTTAGACTCTATACTGAACCCTGAAGGTAAATTTCTGTTGTGCAGCACCCTGTGGCTCAAGGCTGGAAGGGTGTCCCCCTCATTCCTGCAATCAAGTCCCTCTAAACCCGGAGAATGGTTCTAATTAGGGCCCGGAAACCCTCTGCGCTCTCTGTTCAAAACCATTTACACTGACACGAGACTATAGACGGAAAAGAGACAGAAAGAGAATTTGTGCTGATCACACTGCAGAATGTGATCCAAGAAATGTTGGTTTTCATATGCGGAGCTGCAAATGTACTGTCTATTGAATTTTTCTCTCTTAAAAAATATCAGCAAATGTGCGATAATCTTCAGTTTTTCCATTTGTTTAAAATTTCATTTGTTTGTCAGTGTCTGGAGTTTTTACTAAAAATAGAAACAAAAGTTCACGATTCAAATTGAGTTGACAATGTTTTGTAGTGGTTTTGGTTTGGGTGGAGGGTCTTTAGAGCCGCTCTTGCGGATCGTGTCAATTTTCAGTGGCCCAGAACTGACAGAACAAACAGAAAATAATGAGCAATAGCCTACTACCCCCTTTCTTCCTCTGTCTCCATTTTATCTCATTTTTGAACAGCGTAATGAACTAATAAATGTTTATCAAATTTAATGTTACAAGGCTTAAAGTGACTCAATTTGTCCGTTTTTTGACCTTTTTTAATTTTCGTTTTACTGAATAACGGTCAAAAAGTCAAACTCGGCCCTGCGCGCAGCCCGGCGCCTCTCTGCCCTCTGCATAAGGGCCAGTTTTTCTTATTTATGTTTCAGGCGTTCTCATTTTTCAGGCGCTCATGCCCTCTTCCGGCTCGGACGTGTCACGTGGATTGACATATTTTTATTATTGTGAGCCTTATGTTTATTTATTGTAGTTTCCTGATTTTCTTTATGTTGATTTACAGGCTTTTCCAAGTCAAAGACAAGCGCTCAAAGCGTTGATTTGATGACTTGAAAATGTGGACAATATGTGATTTTAAGAAAATGCTGGAGAGCCACTGTTTTTAAAACTACAAACTAAATTAAAAAAAGAATGAAACAAAGTTGCCACATCCACAGAGTTTAGTTAAAGATGTTTGAAGCCAATGATTTTCTCATTAAAAATCCCTGCTCTTCGTACTGTCCATACAGAACCATTTATATAAATTAATCTTTGAGTAAAACATCATAAATTATTAAAGGTTTATGCATCCAACAATACTGTGAATATTCTTAAATATTGGCCTTACTGGTTTTACAAATTTTACGCACTTGTCCAGTATACTCAAAATTCCCAAAACTCAGAGAAGCTCTTTTGATTTTCTCCCTTTTTCTAATCATTTGCAAAAGAATGGTTTATTTCAGCAAACGTCCTGTGCGTCATAAGAATATGCGGTAACGCCGTAAATATTGGTTATTTATGTTTTAAATCTTGTCGCTTAAAACGTGAACGAGACGTCCTAAGATCCTAAATCCACAAGGCTGGATGTTAGAGATCCCAACAGTGAATCCTGGATCTGATGCAGATGTCCTTGCATGCTATGCACCGAATGCTGCGCACCGAGGCCGGGCATTGGGTATGCGTGAGCCCCGGGATTGTTCATGTTCCCCTGCAGTAGAAGCACGGGGTTGTGCTCGGGGCTCTGCGGCGGAGAGAACTCATCCTCCGAGCTGGACATGAGCGACTTCACTCCGTCGAGCGGAGACCGCTGGCTCTGCTTACCGCCAACGCCGTTGTTCTCGCTGTTTTCTCTGTTGGATGAATATTACATTTTTAACAAGTTATAGGCCTATATAACTGACAAGTTACAGGCCTAGAATTAGGCGACATAGTAGTCTATTAGAAAGTGAAAAACTTTAACATATAGGCTAGGCCTTGTGTTATGGTTTCAAAATAGTTTAATCTTAAAATAATTCTTACATAGCTAAAGAAAAAACAATGCTTGATGTTTGTTTTGTGTTTTTAACACAATAAAAAAAAATAAACTGTATACATTACATCGCCTGTATGTCAACATGACTGAAAAGATAACTGTCATCACAGATTTACGATAGAAGATTTTAGAGAATATAATTCAATTTAAACATTTAAAATCTGTAATTAAATTATATGAATACAGGCCTAAAGAAATTCTCACTGCAACAAGAAAAATGTTTTTCTTGTCCTCTGCTCTTGTTATTTCGTTCTTTAGAACAAAAAGACACTTCTTTTAAAATCCTAACAGAATTATAAAAATAAAAAATAGCTAGGCAATATATAAAGTATTAAATTATAAATTACAAATATACAAATTATAAAATTAGACAGTGTAATTTGATGTTGGTTAGATTCATGTTTACAGTTAAATTTGAGTGACAATATAATATTTCTGATATAACGATAAATTCCTCAAATAGGTATTGTTGTTGACTGCAATAATCAATGCTATTTTTTATTTTTATTTTTTGCGCCGTTTTTTGAAAACGTTATTTCATACACCTCAGTTCGCTTACTCTCAAAAACTGCATGTGTACCTGTATGTTATAATTTTTATGTGTATTTATTATCTCACCTCTCTTTTGCCTCAGCGGCCCGGTCTCTCTGCCTCCTGTTTTTAAACCAGTTGCTGACCTGTGTGGTGGTCAGTCCCGTTGCCTCCGCCAGCTCCCGCTTCTCCCGTGGAGATGGATAGGGATTGTGCGTATACCATTCACGCAGCACGCCCCGAGACTTCTCCTTAAAGCAGTAACTGGTCTCCTCGCCGTCCCAGATCGTACGGGGCAAAGGAAATTTCCTGCGCACGCGGTATTTGCCCACAGCGCCTAGCGGGCGGCCCCGCAACTTTTCCGCCTCCACGTAGTGCGCCTTCAGCCACAGCTGCTGCAGCTTCGGGTGGTTGTGCGCGGAGAACTGGTGGCTCTCCAGGATCTTGTAGAGCTCACGGAAGTTTCCCCGGTGGAAGGCCACCACGGCCTTCGCTTTCAGCACGGATTCGTTCTTGTGGAGGTGGTCACAGGCTGGCAGGGACCAAAGGAAACGTCCGAGCCTCTCCAGGTTTCCACCCTGCTGCAGCACCTCACAGACGCACGCGACCTGCTCCTGCGTAAAGCCGAAAGAGGGCAAGATTGACATTGCGGCCTAATACAATCCACCACGTAATACCCTTCTAATCCAAGGCTCTCTAGGTATTCCTCTCAAATGAGTCCTCGGACAAAAATCCCCGTGCCACGTTTATCTCTTGATGCAGCTCCAGTTTTGATAACGGCCTGTTATCCGGTTGTGTGGCACCACTGTCAGCCTCCGGGGTTGCACACGTGAGATTCGGATGCGGTTTGTCCTTAAGAATATATGCCAGAGAAACCCAGCACAGCGTCATTCCGTGATTAGCTCGCCCCGGTCTGTTCTGAAACCGGCCAGCAGAGCAGAACTGCATCTACAGATCCGTTCCGTTTCCTCCCCGGAGGGCGGACGTCAAGGCCTGAAACTGGAGACCTTGAACCCACACACACACACAAACACACACACACACACACACACACACACACACACGCACATACTCACTCACACCGCAGTTGATAGGCTACTAATCAATGATTAAATTATCACAAGCACCTCCAAAGCCTTGCATGCAGCATCTACACCGTCTTCCGTTTTTCTTAATATCACAGTTTAGGTACTTCAAATATAATTGTTTGTACTATTGCTTTAAGTAAAAGCCATTCCAGATGAATAGCTATTCTGTAATTTATCATGACCACTGTGTGCTACTAATTGGGTGGCACTTTCACAGCTTGTTAACTGTGTGAAAGTTTGGTTTCTGAATATTTATGATGTAATTCAGTCACACCTCACAAATGAAGTATGATATTCCAATAAATTGTTCTTGACTTCGTTTTACCGATTAATAATTTATACAAGCAACAATACCTATAGCTAATAATTAATAAATCTGCAAATACATGAGCTCTTATTTCTAACAGTTGAACTTACTGAAGCCTTTGGCCTTGAGAGTGAACCAATAAAATAAACCCTATTTTACTGATGAATCTAATTATATTGTCTTAAATCGACATGAATTTCTGTCAGTTATCTGATGTACTATGTACTGTATATAATAGTTATAAATTGTTTTATCTATCCATTATATAGCCAAGGCCTACCCTCTTAAGAATCTCAAAAAATTAAAAATGTTTCCAGTAAGTACCTTACTGAAATGTCAAGAACTTCTTTAATCTCTAAAGAACCATGGTTCTTTTAAAAAAACTCAAAAAAAAAAAAAAACAACCTCAAAAAAAAAAAAAAAGAAACTCAAATTATAAAGAATTTTTATACTTTTTTTATAAAGAAACTCAAGACCACTATAAAACTAAAATGGTTGTTGTTAAGATGATTTATTTATTGCTGAATCTATGATCCACTGAATAACCTTCATTTTAGCAGTGTATACAGTGTTTTAATTTTTAAATAAATTCATCTGGTTGAAAACGCCCCTGCGTTGCAGCATTTGGTCCGTGTGGTTTTGTAAGCTGGGTCTGAAACACTAAACCGATCCATTAGTGAATAACTTGTGAGCTTGACGAGCTCTTAGTCTCTCGGTCACAGCTCTTTATCTCTGAAGAAACCCGTAACATGACACCGGGAAATCCAGCTGCCCCGCCTGAGGTTATTTTATTTTTTGGAAAAATATTCCCCTTATTTTTCCCTATTCATTTTAGGGCTGTGCGAGGATTTTGGACCTCGAATATTTCCTATTGCTAATTAATATCTGTGTAATCTTTAATTGTCCTCTCAACACCTCTAAAAACAATCAATCGTGTTCTTTCAGGGGGCGTTTGTCAGCGCCCCTCTCTGTTTCTTAATGGTTTATTAATGCCATTGAACAAAACATGGTTTACTCAGCAAGCGGATGTTAACTGCATTTTAGTTAATCTACTTAATCTAAATATTCTACCAGAATCAGAATTGTAAATAATCTGTAAATCTGAACTTCTGCAAAATAATATAAGGATAATTAGTATTAATTGCTTATATAATTGCAGAGTATGTGAAATATGACCCATTTAGATATTTAGAGCTAATTCTAGCCATGCTGTGCACAAATGAACTCTAATATTTCTAACCAATTTGTTGCTTAAAACTGTCTCTACTGTCCTGAACAGTACATGGGCCGATGGCAGCTCAGGTTACGGTAGTATGTTCAGCACAATGCATCCCCTCCATCCCACACCAGATCCTCTACCAGCCCCCAGCACGGCGGCGTGCCCGCGCTCAGATCATAATCATTTCAAGATGTTATGGACCAACAGAAGCGCGCGCGCTCATACACACAGTGCGGCCCCGACGTTACCAGTGGGCTCTGCTGTGATGATACAGGGTGAGGACACACACACACACACACAAAACAAAACATCCTAATAGGTGCAACATAAATGTCACCGTATTTCATGTTTAGTAGTCCGCGCTCCACCACTGTGAAGGTGTAAACTGTTTTCTTTTCACTGAGTGTGTGTTTATGAGTTTTCTGAGAGGTGTAAATGAATCACTGAGCGGAGGAGAATCCACCGCTAATTAGACGTTGTTGCAGCCGAGAGAGAGAAAACTATTCAGTACTATTACCAGTTCCAATTTTAGTTTTAAAATAATATTGACTAATGGAGCGTTTACTTTCATTTTCATTCGTTTGCAGCACCATTTTTTCAGTAAGAGTTGGATGCATTTTAAACATGATTTGGTTGCATTTGTTTTGTTTTCAGGCGTGTATTTAGATGCAGGGGCGTAGCAATAGTTTTAACCGACTGGGGCTCCTAATTAGATGTCAACAAAGTTACTAACTATAGGCCTATATTGTGGCTTGATATAACGTCAAAACGTTCAAAATAGATTGTAGTTTATTCTTATTATTCTTGCACATAAACTGAGATGAGATTATGCATGGTTTGCTTGCTTCTGATTTGAATGGAAAATATACGAAAACAACAATATATCCTAATCGAAGAAAACAGTGTAAAATATTTTAAAGCACTAAGATGGAAAACTTTACATGTAGTTGATTTAAATTTTTAAGGAAAATCTTTCACAACCTGAAATGATAATATAATTGCACTTTTTAGCACTTTTGAATTTAATTACTGATCAGATAATCTAAAACTCTGAAAATTTAAAATAGAGTACAAAGTACAGAAACTAATGTGAATAAGGATGGAAACAGTGTTGTTGTAACGACGATAACATTTTACTTTACAATCAGTCACCGTTGTCTTAAAATAATTCTGTCTTAAATAAAACAGGTTTGAGTCATTTATGGATTAGGTGATGAGAGATGACATTTGAAATTAAATACGAAATATTTTTGGTTATCGATTTACACATCTTTATAATTATAATTAGAAAGAAAATAGTATTGATAGTATTAATATATTGATATCAGAAGTATTAATAACATTAATTAATAATCAGCAAATATTTTATAGGCTAATTGTATATTTTATTTAAACAGGCTCAATACCAATATTTCTCTCTCTCTCTCTCTCTCTCTCTCTCTCTCTCTCTCTCTCTCTCTCTCTCTCTATTACTTGCACAATAAATTCTAATCCAAATTTGTCAATCTGGCAATCTGCAGACTCAAAGTGTAATATTTTCGTACTACAGGAAGAGGGCGCCAGTCAGTGTCATCTATCTGCTTGGACAAATTCATTTGTCATCTATATGGACAAATGAATCTTATAAGAAATGCCCTCTGTAAAATATGTATGATCTATTTAATACTCTTGTTCCGTTAAAGTTCTGTAATTCCGTGTTGTTTTTATGGTCTTCTGTCTAGTGCAGATGTTGTTTCAGCTCAGAATCAGGAACAAGAAGATAAAATGCCATTAAATTAATTGAAGAGTCATGTCTGTCCTTCACTCTTACAAAGTGGTGTGTGTGACCTGTCAGAAGAAGTAATGAAAAAAACAGTTGTGCTTTCTCCCTCTGTGGTCCAATTTCACCAGGGGACATAGATTAACCCCCATGTATGTGTGTGTTTTACTGAAATCCTTACATATTCTCTTAATTTTAACAATCTGTGCCATTCAATTACACAAACACAGATTTAGCTGATGAGATACATGACACTTTCACTATTTTTATTTGAATTATAATTACTCCAGACTAACCCTACCCCTAAAAGAAATGCTTTTGCATCCTTTTGAATTGTTGCCCAGTTGAATCTGTATCTGTTTGCAGAAACACTGTGTTTAGCAATATCTGAAAAGTACTAGTGGCCTGTAACTGCACAAAACTTGTGCTGTATGCATGAAAAATTCACCTCTCCTTCCCTCTCTCTAGGCAGGCATACCAAAGAAACTGTGTAAGGCTGCAGAGGTCAAAGTTGAGTAAGATGAATGACAGCCTCATATCCCAGAAGGCAAAGAAAGAAAGTTTGATGACACAATTTGATATTATTTATGTTTATGAGAAGTTTAAATTCAAGTTCAAAGTCTTATTTAATTGAACAGCATTTCTCCTGGAACTGATCTGTTCAGTGCAAACTTTAGACTTCAAACTGAGCAAAAGTCCTTCAAATAAACAGGTATTCACATTTGTCAGAAAGTATATCTGACACTCTGTATTTACATTTGACATTCACACTTACAAATCTCACACAGTAGGTCTGGTTCATATACATCATCAAAACCTTACCAGTAAATGAAACACATACACACAGGTATGAAACACAGCTGAGGAGCAGCGTGTGCCCTTTGACCTCTCATTAGTGGGGGCGTGGGGGGAGGTTCAGGTTACAAATACAGCTCTGTTTGCTATTCAGGGTTAAGTCCCCCTCCCTTCAAACCCCAAAGGTGAGAGGTCATAGTTTTTAATAAGGCTCAGTTTGAGAGGTTCATATTTTTTATTACCGCTTCTTATTGTTACTCAGTGTGAGGTATGTTTGAGTGGTTTCAGTCACCATCACGTTTTTGTTTGCAAGTTGTTAATGACAAAATATGACATAAAACTATTGCAAGGGAACAGAATCAGCACACATTATAAACTCTTCTCTCTCACAGCATTCATTTTCTCACAGCATTCATCTCGAACTGGTGTTATCTGATACCTGGCCATCTCTCATGGCAACAGGGTCACCTAGGCTGTTTGGGAACAGGTGACAATGCTCTTATTACTTTTCTCTCTCTTGTTCTATTGTCCTGTCCTGTTTTTCCCTACTTGGTGAAAGGAGTCATGAACTATAATGCCGAAAGACTGCCAGCAATATTGCTGAGTTGATTGTATATTCAGATTTGTTTGGCATCCAAACTAGTTCTCTCAGCTAAATTTCAGAGAAAAGCTTTGGGATCTCAAATTGCTTGGTTGGTTAGCTTGAATTTTTGTGGTCTTAAAAAAGGAATAGTTCACCCAAATGAAAATTTGCTGAAAATGTACTCACCCTCAAGCCATCCAAAATCTCAGTGAGTTTGTTTCTTCATCAGAAGAGATTTGGAGAAATTTAGCATTACATCACTTGCTCAACAGTGGATCCTCTGCAGTGAATGGGTGCCGTCAGAAAGAGAGTCCAAACAGTGGATAAAAACATCAAAATAATCAACAAGTAATCAAGATGCCTTTTGTGAAGTGAAAAGTTCCATCAAGACATTTTTAACTTCAAACCGTTGCTTCGAACTAAAACGAGTCCTCTATTCATAGTGAAAAGGCCATCTCGTCTGAATCAGGAGAGAAATATGCACAGATCAAGCACCATTTACAAGTGAAAACAGTTCTAAACAAATGTTTTCAGTGGATTTTGATGAGAGAGGACAACAGGAGATGTAGTTTTTCTACTGGAAGAAGTGTTATTATGGATTATGTACTAGTATTTTGACCAGAAGTGATGATTTAAAATTAAAACGCCTTCATGACGGATTGTTTGTTACAAACACACAGCTCTTCACTTCAAAAGACGTTACTTGATGGACTGGAGTCATGTGAATAACTTCTGGATTTTTGTGATGTTTTTATCAACTGACTCTCATTCTGACGGCACCCATTCACTGCAGAGCCAGAGGATCTATTGGTGAGCAATTGATGTAATGCTAAATTTCTCCAAATCTGTTCCGATGAAGAAACATACTCTTTTTGAATGGCCTGAAGGTAAGCACTTTTTCAGGAAACGTTCTTTTTTTTTTTTTTAATCCTGTAGCATTGCGTTTGAGATTCACATAATGCCTGTCAGTGCCATCTGTAACAGTCATTTACAAATCAGAGAGAATTTCTCTGTCTGTTTCTCTACCTCCTTCTGGACCCCCTAACAGGAGACAGCAGGGCCTCCAGAAATCGCCCCCTGTTTATTTGAATTTAGGAGTCTGAGACAAGAGCAGCTTGCTAACAAGCTCCAGACCACCAGGCATGTGCAAACGATCACCGCTGATTTTCCAGCACCCGGCCTGGCCTTTCTATATCAGGTCTCTGCTTCCCTCCCCTCCCTGGCTACTTAAATCTTTTTATTTGCATGTTTCCTGTCCGTCTGAATATTTAACATCCACTGCAGACATAACATGAAAACGCAAACAAATCTATGTCGAAAGTTTACAAGATCTCTCAGTCATGAATGAAATCACTCAAATGAGGCTTTTTTTCCAGTATAAATATTTAATGAATCACTTTTTTGTGCTTCTTATTTATTTGTTTTTTTAGAAAATACATAACTTTAACATTTTTGTTCATGCTAAAATATTATTCAAAAGGCTGTTTTGCTTTTTGCTCATACATTTACAGCCGTACATTAGCTCATTTCACCCCTATATCCTTTTAATTTCTGATAATCCTGTAGGAGACTTTTCATTCATCACCTATGATTTCTAAAAGTCATTTCTCATTCCCAGAATGGCTGCATAGCTTTTGTCATGGAGTTAAATACTGCAGATGTCAAACCAGCACCAATAACAATTTTTAAAAAATGACAGGCAACCAAATGTTGAGCCTCAGAAAGCAAGAAGGCACAAAAACACTCAAAACCAAGAACTACTGTAACCAAAAACACACACACTTCCATATACAAACATACAACTCGCTCACATACACAATCATATAAAGTTTTTTTCACATTTACAACTGTGCTGACATGTCTTTTTAATATCTTTCCAGACATTTTTGGTTTAATGTACAGTATAAATTAAAAGCTTAATTTTTCTTATTGCTTGTTATTGCTTTTTAGGTGATATTCAGATTCTCATTGTAGGCTTGCAGGGATGGTTCATTGTAAATCCCAGATGGTGAGTTTAATCAAATCCTTTAAGAAAACAATTGCTTTCACTATTTTGAATGACCTGAAGGTTTAAGTTACCCATATTTCAGTCTGAAAACAGTTTGCATTCCAAACTAAACAAGTAGTTCTTAGCATATTTTGTGCACAGATAATACCCTAAACTTTGACAGTCGTACAAAATCTGTAACAGCATCTGTGAGAAGCAGTCGATTACCAGCCATTCTGACTCATCCCTTAATTTGTATAAGCAAACATTGTGTATTGATATTTATATTGTCTATAACACATATTATTTGCCTATTATTAATGCAATTGGAAGCTGTAGGCAATGTAATGACCATGATTATGCCACAAAGATTGTCACAGATTTTGTATTTTTAATCTGCATGGGAATAAAGTGTGTCTGTGCATGTGTGTTTCCATAGGGAGGTGACCTTTAAGGTCTGACTCAGATGACACGTGACCAGACGTCCACCTGTCTGCTAAACTCAACTCTTCTTGGCAGAAACTAGCAGGTGACTCTCATAAAACACACATATGTCCACACTCCTTACTGTGAGAGGAAGAGAAATAGAGGGAGCGACAGAGAGAAAATGAAAGCTGTCTGGTACTTGTAGTTCAAAAATGCATGTAAACACTTAAAATAGTATGAAATGATATAGAGATGATATAGAGAAAAATATGAAAAAAATATTCTTCTTTTATATACCAGGGGTTTTCAAACTTTTTGATACCATGGATTCCCAAATGATTATTCCCATAGCAAAGGAGCCCATTCCTAAAATATAAAAGGCAGCTATATATGTTTGTGTATAAAGATCCAATTACTACTGTGAAAAATAAAAATATATTTTAAGTGTGTTTAAAATATGATCTGGAATATACTAAGTTTATATTATGATAATCGCTTTCATTTTTCTACATATCAGTTTTGTTAGATGTAGAGAAACAAATACTTGAAATAATTTAAAGAATAAAATAATTGTAATTAATCTCTGGATTTTCAGCCAGAATGAAACAATAATAATGTCAAATATTTATTTATATAATTATTTATTTATAAAAATATTTTTACATATTTTGCCTCCCTAGCACTCTCTTGTGAATCTCTGGGGGTCTTTGGACCCCGGTTTGAAAACCTCTGTTATATACAATTACTTATAGAGTATAGCTGAAAAAGGTACCTGTGTTTGGAAATAGAGAGAAAGATGAAAAGGGAAAAAAACCCAAACACTTTCAAAAACTATGTTCTCCAAATGTGACTTTGCATAGTTTCTCCAAACCAAACTGGAGTCAAACCAAGTGACATATTCGCTAAAATAATTTAACACTTGAAAATCAACAACAAAACATTCAGATGCTGGAAACATAAGAAACCCTCAATCAATAATTTCAAATAATGTGATTTTTGGTAAAAAATATTTTACCTCCTTCTCCACTTAAGTTCAAAGGTCAGTCATCTCTTCCTCTATATGGACTGTTTTTAGTTTTGTCAGTTGTTTTTCCCCTTCATCCTCCATTTCTCTCATCTCGCCCTTCCCTCCCTCTGAAACTGCACATAGGAAGTCTCCATTTAGGCTTGAGGTCATCTGGGCATCATGACCTCTGAACTCACCGGTAAGGTCCGTTTGGGCGAGCAAGGGTGCGCTCACTGTTAGAGTGGTGTATTCTTGTTGGGTGGTTGTCATGGTGGTGTTAAGTGAGGTTGGGGAACTGTCGGTTGGGTCAAGACTGTAACCCAGGTGGTAAAGGTATCCACCAGGAGTCTCCAAAGGTTCCTTCTTCACAGTAGACAGTGTGTGTACACTAGCCAGGCCGTAAAATGCTGTGCTGGGCTCAAGAGAGGTCAGCTGCAGCCTGTCCTGCTCCTCCACCTGGTTGTGGCACAGAGAGGCGGGAGCAGGAGAACTGACATCAACAACGCCTGACGGATGAAAGAAAGAGGAATGAGAAATGACAGAAGATGAGAGAGAGGATAAAGCTCTCAAATTTTTGGTGGTATAATACTAAGGATATACAGTTCATATTCAATTATTATTTGATTCTTTAATCAATGACCACATCAAAAATCCCAACAAAAAGGGGGAAAATTCTGACATTTTATGACCAAATATTTCCATGTCATAAAAAGTCAAAAAAATTGTGACTTATAATCCAAGGTTGGATTAAATTAATCAAGGATAACAGTAAAGACTTTTATAATGTTACAAAAGTTTTCGAATTCAAATAAATGTTTTTGAACTTTCTGTTCATTAAAGAATCCTGGAAAAATTTAGGACAGTTTCCACAAAAATATTAAGCAGCACAGCCGATTTCAACTGTGGTAATAATTTCTTGAGCAGCAAATCAGCATATGAGAATGATTTCTGAAGGATCATGTGACACTGAATACTGGAGTAATTGCTGCTTTACCATTACATTAATGGATTACATTAATGAATTAAATATATTTTTTAATATATATAAATAGTTATTTTATTTCACAATATTACAGTTTTTGCTGTATTTTTGATCAAACAATGCAGACTTGGTGAGCATAAAAGACTTCTTTCAAAAACATTAAAAAATGGTTTCTTTGACACTCATAACAAACACAACACACCTGTGGACTTGCCATCTTGCTCAAAGGATTGATGTTATCTTTGATGATTTTTGATGAGACTCACTCACCTGATGAGGGTGAAGAAGATGATGAGAGTTGCAAGGAAGGAAGTACCACCTTGTTGCTGAGTAGCGAGGTCCCATTGTCTTCAGTAACCAAGTTGTAACCTTCAAGCTGCAAGCCGTTGGATGGAGTCACAGTGAATGCCGAACTAATGGACGTGTTCTGGTCCTGGACTGACCCATCCTGTCTCACATCTTCTGCTTTCACTTCCACGTCTGTCCCATTCACAGTACAGTGAAACGAGGTGTACGCTAGTGCAGGGTCTGATTTATCCTGTCCTGCACCATCCATCTCCACATCTGCCGCTGATCTACAAACCAGGGACTGGAGTCCCAAGTTCATGCCACTGAAGAGGACGTGTCCTGTGGTGGAGAGAAATGAAGGGGTGCCGTTGTGGAAAACAGAGGTGGGAGTGTTGACTGAGACTCCGTTAAAGATGACGGATGGTGGCGAGACAGAGTTCCTGCTGTCTCCGACCTGCTGGACGATGACCCCGGCCTCCAGAGCTCCAGAGCAGAGAGGCACAACTGCATTACCCACGGTCCCATCAGCGCAGGTTGACATCGGACACGGGGACAGAGACTCCTGTCCTTTACTGCTCTCATCCTCCGTACTGTGATTTCCATCAGACTCACTGAGAGAACGTGAAAGACAGAGAGATGAGGGACAGTGAGTGTCTTCCTTTTTGTCTCCATCTCTACACTTTTGCTCATTATAACAGATTTATGTTCTGTACAATTATTTAATCTTCTTAATAACTTATTATTAATTTATTAATTATTTTTAAATTCTTGGAAAGTTATTTTATTTTATTTTATTTTAACACTTCTAATTGTTAATATTACTTTGAACGATTTCTTAATACACACAACTGAAATAATATGATTTCACAAACTGAAAATATTTTGGTAATATAAAATTGGCCAAGGTCATGGGTTCAATTCCCAGGAAATGCAAGAATTTATAAAATGTAAATGTGCACCTTGAAAGTAATACAAGTCTTTTTGAATCAAAGCATCTGTCAAACGCATAAATGTAAAATGAACAAGAAAACATGCAGAGAGAGAGTCCACCAAATCAGAACCAACCAAATCATAAAAGCTAAAAAAAACAAAAAAAAAAAAAAAACCTTTTTGTGCCACTGGAAAATTAAAATATAAATGAAAGAAAATTGTATCTGTGCTCACTGTGAAAATGCAAGAGAGAAATACTTGGATGAAGTCTCAGACTCATTTAGTATTTCTAAATTGTCTCACAAAGATCAAATCCAGGTGTCCATATTCACTTCAATTCATTATTTTAAAACAGAATAGTCTAAAGGTCTATTAAAAACTATAAATAACTTACTAAAATATTATTTTAATATTTTTTTTGCATAATGGAATTAGTGTTTTTTGACACTGCTGTTGGTGCTGCTAATGCTAAACACTCGTACCAATGAAGTACTCTGAAAACAAGAGGGGGAATATTAAATTATTACTTTTCACTCTCTGCATAACTATACATGAGCGCGGACTGACGCAGCTGTAGGAAGATGTAGACGGGAGCGCGCACAGACAAATGGAGAGATGAGTATCCACTTCACACCGCGGGACCCCCTTTTATATGTCAGCGGTAATCCTGTCTATACTACTGACACTCTTTTACGCACGCACGCACGCACACCATTTGGCTCAATGAGTCCTATGGCAACACAACCCCGCGAACACAGCATGACTTCACAAATGGTCAGCTTTATTTCCACAGTGCCCTTCGCCAAACGAGGATGGGCCGCCAGTGACGAAAGGTTAAATTTAGCTGATATTTTAAAGTACGATACAGAGCGATTCATCCAATGACGATATTTCACAGTGCCTTCAGCTGTTCAAACATAAATTCGTTTAGTTGAGAGAGAAGGGCGCGTTTAGTGAATGACTGCGGCAGCTGTGTGACTCCGACAGGACTTCCACAACTGTCATGTGTTCCTTTTTTCACAGCCAGCCAAAAGATTTTGGCATTTAATATTTTAGCGATAACGTCATAACGCTATGGGAGATTAAACAAAGCACGCGTTATGTTTGTCTGTACCTGAGTTTTGGCCGTTGCGTCGCGTTTTTAAACGCGCCTCGAGGCCACTGCGTTCTGTTCTATTTCTTTGTTTTCCATTTAAAAACACATTTTATTATTGTTAAATTATTATCTCATTATATACTTTTAATATGAGATACCCTTGGGGTTTAGATAAATGTCATTTAAATTTTTTTTCAAACACTGATGATCTACTGAACATTATAAACGTTAATAATGTTTGTTAATAATATTGATAATAAATGCTACCGATCAAATCTTTATTATAGGGGTTCCTGACTGAAACTCTGAATGGGGGTCCTGTGTCTATAAAAGTTAAAAAACGCCTGACAAGGCCTATTAATATTATCACATTTGCCACACCCCCACATATGGCATTACAGGATGTCCTCTATAAAATCAAATGGATGCATGTTCTGAGTAATATTAGCAAAAACACAGTGCCAAAGATGAATTGTTAGGATAATAACTGAAAGTGCAGATGTAAATTTAAAATTGCTCCATTCACGTATAAAATATGATATATGATAAAATATATGATTGATGATCATGATGCTTCAAGCAACGTGTGACATCAGCTTTCTGTGAATGAAAAAAAAATATATATGTGTTGGAGGGAGGTCACTTCCACCAGGTGCGCTGGAGCTTTGTTCACAAAGAGAAAAACATTAAAGTGAATCCTGTATTACCAGTGCATGTGTGTATGTGTGTGTGTTAAAATAGAGTGCTGAAGAGGAGGTTTTCCTATCCCCTCTGGCTAAAAAGAAAAGTAAATAGTTCGGAGTGATTTATGTGGTGGGGCGAACCTTACGCGTCAATGGATCCTGAGTAGCTACTCACTCAAAAATAAACACACACATACACGAGGTGCTGACTCACGCGATACATTTTACGCACACGTTTGAATGTCCTTTAGAAGCTGCCTTTTAAAATTTCGATCAAAGCAGTTTTTTTTCTCTATAATTTAAGATCATTAAGAATACATTAAAGATGAGTCTAAATGTAAAAAGACTGGTAACTGCTCACAAGTTGTGACAATACACGAGCAGACAAGGAGAAACCTTTTTAAGAAGCATGAATAAAATGCCAAGATCACTCAAGAAAAACTTTGCTTTAACTACTGTATCTCAATCTTGTCAATAAACCAGTTAAAAACCTCTTTAATGTTTATTCATTCATTCATTGAGCAAAGTTTGTGGGTTTCTAGTTTTGCTCACCTTTTGGACTGCGCCTCTGACGGGTTTCTGTCTCTCTGCCTTCTGTTTTTGAACCAGTTGCTGACCTGTGTGAGGGACAGTCCTGTGATCTTGGCCAGATTCCTCTTCTCGGCCGGGGACGGGTACCGGTTCTGCTTATAGAGGTCCTTCAGAGCATTCCTGGAGCGCTCTTTGAAGCAGTACACCGTCTCCTCTCCATCCCAGATGGTCCGGGGCAGGGGAAACTTCCGTCGCAGGCGATATTTATCCACTGCGCCCAGCGGTCTACCGCGGGCCTTCTCCGCCTCCGTGTACCGGGCTTTGTACCATAAGTCCTGCAGGGCAGAGTGGCACGAGGGGCTGAAGCTGTGGCTCTCCAAGATGCTGTAAAGCTCCTGGTAGCGCGCCTGGTGGAAGGCCACCAGCGCCTTAGCGCGGAGGATACTCTCGTTACCGCGCAGTAAGTCGCTCTGCGGGAGAGACCACAGAAACCGGGCGAGTCGATCCACGTTGCCCCCCTGC
Source organism: Spinibarbus caldwelli (assembly GCA_039654775.1). NCBI lineage: Eukaryota > Metazoa > Chordata > Actinopteri > Cypriniformes > Cyprinidae > Spinibarbus > Spinibarbus caldwelli. The sequence goes on along the minus strand of CM077243.1, from coordinate 12,511,879 downwards.
TGAAGCGCCTCGCAAACACATGCAACCTGCTCCGGTGAAAAAGCCAAAGAGGTCGCGGTTGCTGCGGGCGAAGTGTGCGCAGACAAAGAGTCCATAGTGGGCATCTTGCGCTCCGGTGGAGAGGTCTGTTGCTGCTGCTGCCCGACGAGCATCCCGGTGGCCACCGGAGTGTCCAGAGTCAGGAGTTTGACGTGCCCCCGACCGTCCGTGGAGCTCTCGAGAGGCTCCGCGTACTTCACATTTTCCTTTTTGATCTCGCCTGCCACTGTCACTTCACTAGAGGAAACAGACATTGTTTTTATTCTTCACCTCAGATTCCTTTAGTCCGTCACCCCGCCTCGTTTCTGCCCAAAGCTGATCAGGTTACCCGTGCGCCATGCGAGTGATATCGGGTGTCTTTGTAAGTGGATAGCTTTCCCCTTTCGCTCCAGCAGCGTGACTTCTCTGCCCGATAGTTTGAGGGGGACACACATGATTGGCTACACGAAATTTCGAAAGGGGAGGGGCGAACGCAGCTTCAAGGCGAACACATTGAAATGAAGCTGTCACTCAGCCGTGACGCGCTCCCGCAGCTCACCTGCGCTATAGGTGAGATCTCATTCGAGGCTTTTGTGTGCTGCTGTGTGTTTACTTTGAGATTAACAGACTCAGACACTTCAAACGACCCAGACATTTAAAAAACGACAAGCCTTACCCCCTTAGTTCATTTTATCTCCTTTTGAAAGGTTCTTGGTCTAACTTGGTCTTAAACTATTGTCTCTTAAAAAAAATTGTAAAAACTCGATTATTATCAATTATTGTTATATAATACAATATTGTATATAATACTATATATATATATATATATATATATATATTTATTTATTTATGAATGAATGAAAAGGACAAGGTAAAAATAAAAAGAAAGGAAAGGAAAGAAAATTGGAAACAGAATACAATGGTGATAAATTTACATAGCTACTATAAAGTATATGCAAAGGTAAAGTATCTATCTATCTATCTATCTATCTATCTATCTATCTATCTATCTATCTATCTATCTATCTATCTATCTATCTATCTATCTATCTATCTATCTATCTATCTATCTATCTGTCAGGACAGAGCTCAAACTCGAGCAGTGTTTGAATGGGAACAGTTGTAATAGAGATTTGTTTCCACCGGACGATTTTAAATGTAACACTCCTATTCGCTGTGGAGTGCCGTTTATTCTTTTGCAATAATAATGGATGATCAGGGATGCCCGAGGTGCAAGACCACCAAATACAGAAATCCATCTCTGAAGCTGATGGTGAATGTGTGTGGACACACGCTGTGAGTATCTGCTGTCAGAGCTCTTATTTAAACCTGTGCAGATCTTAAACCTCCAGATGTGAGGCTTTATTCGTGATGACCAAGACTAAAAGTTTTATTGTGTGTTTTATTATATTGTATATTTGCTATAATAAGGCCAGTGTTTCAACCTGTGAATGCAGTAATCCGATATTTTTATGACATTTAACTGTTTTGAGACTCTCATTAGAAAAAAGTTACAATGGTAACCATACTTTCAGCCATCACTGTAAAATCATAATAAAGTAGCATGTGATTTACTTCAGATATTATAAAGAGCTTTTGATCATGTATGTATCAAAACACAATCATTTTTTGATACATGACCAATAAATGTAAGATGTAGCCACAACGCAGTGAACGTTCTGTAAACTGACCTAAATTTGACAGTTTTATTCTAGTAATAACAAAAATTGGTAACAGTGGTATTTTGGTGGACACTGTTACAATGATAAATGTGTTAAGGATGAATACATACAAACGTGTGTTCAAACTAGCTATTCATTTGGTGCATGAGAGTAGTCATTTAGCCACAGAGAGTGTAGTATGTGGATCTCTTGGGTGACTCTGGATGCCCTTGACCTGCAGAGAACTTAAGGACTCATGGTGGACTGCTGACCTGGGACTCAGAGATTGTATGAGTATATTACACACTGATGACACACTGCTGGAGACAGTCCAGCACACCGTCCCCTGGTCATTTCATGAGAGTTTGCAGAAAATCAGGACGAAGGAATTGCAGCTAATAAATGACCATATATTCTGTGATTAAATACAGATGATAGAGCGGAAGGAGATGTTGCTTGTGGTTCTTCAACTATGTGCTTTTTTCGGACCTTTGGACTTTGGAGAGTAAATAAACTCTTACAGTTTTTCTCAGTAATTAATTCTCCAGTTATTGTATCAGTAAATTGGCTAATGAAGTTTTTATTTCATTGTGCGAGCTGTACTGTTCAAAAAGTGTAGATGTTTTTTTTTTTTTTACCATGGCAGTCAACCTTGTAACTTGTAAATGTCATTTTTGTTCTTCTTTTTTGTTGACACTCAGCTAAATGCTATTGTGTATAACACAAAGCTTCTTAGATTTCAACAGTAGGTAGTATTTTACTGGGAAAAGTCAATAGTAATATGTACATTTATATGCATACAGTACATTTATTTTGTGTTACGTGGAAACAGAACAATTCTGTGTCACAGATATTTGTGGAATATACATGTATGTCTGACAAATTTTAAATAACTGATCATTTTGCATGGGATGGCTCACATGATGAAAGAATGTTTAGAAGTTGTAAAGAATTTCACTGAGAATTAACTCATCAGTTTTGATAAGCAAGCAATGTGCAAATTGTAGACAGTTGTTCTCACTCTTTTGCACATGTAAAAACACATGATTAAATGAATAAGAAATTCAAATCAGATCTCTGAACTAATGTTTCAGCGATCTGAACCTATTGTTTTGAGGAAAATATTCTTGTTGTTCCCGAACAAAATGTGTCAAATGAACTGAGAAAATTTTATCTTGATTTTTCTTGTTTTTTCACATCTCATATTTGTTATCTCAAAAATAACATAGTACAAAACTTTCTTTAGTTGATTTTGAAATCACACCACAACTAAGGGACAGTCATATAATTTGTGAAAAAATTGATTTTCTTGACATAATAGATATTGCAATGGCTAATTATTTCACTCTTTTTTTAGATTGATATAGCGTTTATAATAGTCTAATAATAATATGTAGTATTTTTTTTTTTATTTTGTAACTTTTCCCTTTATATTTTAAGATTGAAAATCTACAAGGGTAAAACAATAAAACTGAATAGAAAAGGCATTTGAAAAACCTAAAATCTGTTAGTTTTATTAAAAATCACCCATGGGACATAAAAGTGCCTGTAGGTGAAAAAACACTGTGTTTGTGACTGTTAGGCTGATGCTGAGTGTGTCCTGATGACCTGCAGCAGTGAGGAGGGAAGGGCACAAGTAGGTGTGTGTGGGAGATAGTTGATGAGAGGGACACAGGTAGCTTATGTGTGCGTGTTTGTGTGTGAAATGCAGGAGTTCGCAGATTTTGTGTGTGTGTGATGGGGTCAGTTGTGCTGAGTTAGAGGAGTGTAGTAACCTCTCAACATACTGACAAACACGGATCGAGAGTGGAGGAATGAGCAGGGAATGTTTATTCACATTTATTCACATGAGAGTCTGTATTCGAGTTTTTAAAGGTCTGTCGTTTTCTCTCTCACACATGCACTCTCACCTTGTGTATGTTCAGGTCAGGGAGAAGTAAAGTCTGTCCTCAAAAGTAAGTTAAAAAGTAAACAGTTGAGATGCTTCAGAGAAAACCCAGGCTAGATATCAGCTTGCTGCATTGCCACTGTCACAAACCAAAAATGTACACTACCATTCTAAAATTTGGGGTCAGTAAGATTTTATTTGAATGTTTTTAAAAGAGGTCTCTATGGAAAACCGTATTCACCACTGATTAAAAAATATAAAAAGGTAATTGCGACTTTTTATCTCACAATTCTTCCTCAATTTTTCCTCAGAATTGTGAGATAAAAAGTCGCAATTGCGAGAAAAAAAGTCAGAATTGCATGATATAAACTTACAATTAAGAGTTATAAAGTCAGAATTGCAAGATATAAAGTCGTAAATCTGAGAAATAAATTCACAGTTCTGAGAAAAAAGTCAGAATTGCGTGATATAAACTCGCAATTGCGAGAAAAAAATCTGAATTGTGAGATAAAAAGTCGCAATTATCTTTTTTATTTTTTAATCATTGGCAGAAACGGGCTTCCATAGATTTCTGTGATCCTCACTAAGTCAGGATTTATTTGATCAAAAATACAGTAAAAAAAAAAAAAAAAAAAAAAAGAGTAATATTGTGAAATATTGTTACACGTTAACATAACTGTTTTCTATTTTAATATATTTTAAAATGTAATTTATTCCAGTGGTGGCAAAGCTGAATTTTCTGCAGCCATTAGTCCAGTCTTCAGTCACATGATCCTTTGAAAGTCATTCTAATATGCTGATTTGGTGCTCCAGAAACATTTATTATTATTATCAATACTGTGCTATTTTTTTTCAGGATTCTTTGATGAATAGAACGTTCAAAAGAACAGCATTTATTTGAAATATGCTTTTTTTGTAACAATGTAAAAGTCTTTTGATGCATCAATTTACACCATCTTGTTAAGCCAGTTTCATTTTCAAAAATAAGCTTACTAACCCTTTGTGGTATTTTCTTTTTTTTTAATCATTAAAGGTAAAAAAAAAAAAAAAAAAAAAACTGTAAAAATCTAAAATAAAAAAGTTAGATTTTACTAACAAATGCCAATTTGCAATTACAACAAATGATTTGTTAGGTTTTATTATTTCTGAACATTTTCCCTCTTTCATTTTCCCGCCATAATTTCCTGTCACCAGCAATGTTTGTCCGCTATATTATATACACTACCTGTCATATTGAACAGTTTCATAGAGCAACTTATTCTCTAGAAAGTGTGGGGAAATGAAAAACAGACAGAGAAAAGGAAAGTTAAACTGCTCAGTGGAAAATGAAAGAGTGTTTACTGTATTTTTAAGAAAATCTAGTTGAAACTCAGCATTAGTTAAATGCATAAATCCTGGACGAGATGTAACATTGGTTTTTAACACACTGTACTTTGTCAGCTCTTAATGTGTATGTCTGCTTTGCTTCAAACCCATCCCGTCATCACTCCATTATGATTGAGTAAGACCACCACACACACACACATATCAGGCCTCTGTTTTATCCATTAGTCTAACTTATGGCTCCGTTTGGAAAGTTTCAAGGGCCAAATTTTACCCTCTGAAGCAGTGAGATGATTGAAATGTGTGTTTGTGTGGAATCACTCCTGAAGGCTTTTCCAGCAGATTTCACATTTCATTACTGTTTATTTTGACCCTCATTCAGCAGACCTTCTGCCAATTTGAGTAAAATGTTTGTGTGTGTGTGTCTATGTGTTTCAGGTGTGAGAGCTGTGTGGAGATGCTGTTTGTCCGTGGCTCAGGTAACTGTGTGCAGTGCAGCACTCCTCTCAGAAAGAGTAATTTCCGTGTGCAGCTCTTTGAAGATCCAGCCATTGATAAAGAGGTGGAGATCCGCAAGAAGGTCCTCAAAATGTATGTGGTAGAAAAAACTTTGTATATGTGCATCCAAAATTGTCTTATTGGCTAATTATTGTATTTTGGTGTCTTTCTTTCATCTTTCAGCTATAATAGGAGGGAATTAGATTTTTCCACTCTGAAAGAATATAATGATTACCTGGAGCAAGTGGAGGACATTGGTGAGATACATATAATTTATTTATCCATACTCATTTTTTATTATTATTATTTTTGCAGTTTCTGACATTCTGTAACTGTTTTAAATGCATTTACCTGTTTCTCTGTCCAGTGTTTAACCTGACTAATAGCATAGATGTTGAAAGGACCAAGCAGTTGATGGAACAGTACCAGCAAGATAACAAAGACATTATACAGAGAAACAAAGCCAAACTAGTGAGTATGTGTCCATGGTTCTGATTGGTTAGTTGGAGAATCTTATTTAACCAGAAATAGACTGTAGCAGAAATCAGAATGACATGTTATTGGAGCCTCAGCCATTTGTGCATGTGCTCCAGACATAGTTGAGCTTTTTATTTTATTTTATTTTATTTTCAACCTTAATTTAATATTGCCTCTCTGTTAGACACGTGAGCAGGAGGAGTTGGAGGAGCTGTTGTTACAGGAGCAGCAGGATTCAGAGCAGAGGAGACTGGAGACCCTGCAGGAGGAACAGAGACAACTACAGGCCAAGAGGAAAAACAAACAGGCCCTGCTGGATGAACTGGTACACTCACACTTTGTGTTGATTTGGTCCATGGGTTGATGTCTCATTGCCTTTCTACTTTAACATCTGACTTTAGACTTCATCCTTTATGTCCATAGTTGTCAGCTGGTAGTCTGTAAAGTTAACGTAAGTCTATAGACTTTTATGTGAAACAATTAGAACATTCTTCATTCTTCAAGTATATTTTTATTCTTCAAGTATATTTCATATACTTCACACACAATTTATAAAACAATACCCTTATCTGGTTGGAGTTGCGGCTTAGTGGTTAGTGCTCTGGCACGTTGAGTTGTGGTTCTTCTGCAAGCAATGCAAGTTTGACTCTAACTTGTGTTATTTCCAGATCTTCCCCTTCTACCCATCACTGTCCTGTCTTCACTGTCAATTAAAGTGTCAAAAGAATGTTTAAAATAAAAGCATATCCTGGATGTTGTGTTTGTGTTTGCAGGAATGTTCCAAGTTACCTGCGGCTGTGCTGTTGGCCCAACATAAAGATCGAGCTTCTCAACTGGAGACCCAGATAGAAAAACAAAAGCAAAATGTCAAGCCAGCAAACATCTTCTCTACTGGAATAATGATGGTGAGGGAACAACATGTATACACACATGCACGCATAATCGGTGGATATAAGAGAGTGGATATAATGTTTAATCATATTAATTATTAATTAATAAAATTAATTTTAGGATTTGCTTATGATTAGTCACAATTCTATTGATTTAGTAATTGTTTATTTATTTTTCTGCACACACACACACACACACACACACACACACACACAGACAAACCAAAATTTATTCAGACACATTCAACATTTCTCACATTATCACAGTTTATTTACTATAGTTTAGATAATGGTAATAAAATATAAGAACTCAGAGTTAAACTGTGTCAGAACAAATTTATATTGATAATCACAAATGAATTACAGTCAAACCAAAATTTATTCAGACACCTTCAAAATTTCTCACATTATCACAGTTTATTTGCTATAGTTTAGAAAATGGTAATAAAATATGACAAGAACTCAAGAGTTAAACTGTGTGAGAACAAATTCATCTTGATAATATAACTTTGATGGAAAGGTATGTAACAAAACATGGTCAGGTCAAAGTGTCAAATAAAATTTTTGGTCCCAAATTTTTATCAGTTTTACTGGTAGTCCACTGTATGAAGAATTTTTGGGTATAATATGTCACAGTTTACTTTATTTTGCTATCCTCACTTACGTAAATGAACTCTAGTTTCCTGCATCCACTAGTAAAACAAAAAAAATTATATCAGGTGTCTGAATATTTATTGGTTTGACTGTATATACGTAAATGTAATATAAATAAATAAAAAAATAATAATTTTATTATATAATTACATGTATTCATTTTAATAGTTTTTTCTACAGTGAACTGTGCTTACATATTAAATACAAATGTGAACAGTAAATGACTTTCTAAACCATAGACATGATAAATGTTTTTTTCATGTGTTTGGATTTCTTGTGTAATATTCAGCACACTATGCGCACAAGCTTTTGCGTACACACAGACACACCAGCATGCTTGTATTAGCCAATGTTTGAGTATGACATGGGAGTGTGTGTGTGTTTATATCATTTTGTGGTGCGTCTGTGTTGTAAAGCAGGTAAGACAGGTTTGTTCTTTTAAAAAAAAAAATCCCTTCAGCGGTCACTGCAAAGGACACAGACCTGAATCAACATGTCATGAATGTGTATGCAAACGAGGAGGGGGAGCAATACATCTCAAAAACTGCCGTTTGAGAGTAAAAACAGAAACAGTGTGCACAGTTGTCTGTTTGTGTGTGTGTATCCAAGTGCATAAGTTTCCACAAACGTGTCTTGTGGTTGGCATGAAGAGATGAGTGGTGTGTATGTTGGCATGGATCTTGGCACATGGAGGATAGTACCGGCAAAAAAGTGTTCGTCAGCTTTAGATGGCTTTAGACTACTAGGCAGAAGAGGCATGTGTATATGGTTATATTTAACACACAGATGTTTCTGAGCGGTGCAGTTAAGCAATGTGTGTGTTCGTCTGAACCATCAGAATCATACTCCGCATACATGTGGAGAGAGCCAGTAGAGGCTCGGAGATCAAAATAGTGTGTGTTACAGGGCATGGAGAGGGCATTGGCTCTCACACTTGTTACTTGAGCTCAGTTAATGCCAGCTGGAGGGTCCACAAAGCTCACTTTATCCCCACTGAACCTGTATGTGTGTTCACTAGTGTTACACTGTAAATTCAGGACACTTTCTCAGTGTGAATTCAGTGACCAATTATTGTTTTATTGTGAATAGGACAAGATATTTAAGTTAGTGTGTTGATGAGTGTATTTTGTTGCATTGGTGGTAATATCTCTGTGTTTTTGTGACATTTTTCTCTTGCCTCATGCAGAGCGGTGTGAGTGTGTGATCATTTTAAAATGTGCTGATCTGAGGTGAATGTGTGTATGCGCGTGTGTGTGAAGGTCAGCAGAGGTGCTGATAGACAGTTTATATTTGTTGACCTTGGAGTGTCCTGAAGACTTGCATAGTCAGAGCCCCGATGCGCTCTCCTGCCTAATCCCATGTGAAACAGAAACCTTTTGCCGTTCTCTCACATTCCTCTCGACTTAACCAAAAAAGAAATTTACTCAGAACATGCATTGTTTAATGGAGTTTTGTCATAAGAAATTCTGTAAAAACTTTTATGGACAATTCTTGTTTGAAGATATTTTAGCAATAGTTATTAACAAAAATAATACAGTATAATTTAGCTTTAGAGCAATGTTTCTCAACCAGAGGTCCTTAGAAATCTTCCAATGGGGTTGTAGGATGACTTAGTTAAAATATTTAAATTAATAAATGATTATTAATATGTAAAATAATCTAACTCTAAATTAAAATGCTAAAAAACAGATCAAATCAAGATGTAAACTGAAACCATTTTTTTAAATTAATTTAAACACTACTTTTATAGTTACTTTCATGTGTTTATTTATTTATTGATGATATTTTTGATGAAATATTTAAAATAATTAAACAGAAATCAATATTTTGGACATTGAGAGCCAAAATATATAAAATGTTAAATGCATGAAAAATGGATGAAAAATTCAATAAAAAATTGCAATACACATCAAATCAGTATATATAATTGTAAAAAAAAACTAGGATGTCTATGACAATTCCCAGCCCATTTTTTTCTTTTTGTCAAATGCATTCAATATAAACATAAATTATTGTAAGTTATTAGAATAAAGAACTCTTTAATATTTTTCTCTAAAAGCCAAAGTGAAACTGATTGGATGACTACACGCAATTTTTGGGTCAAGGTGCACAAGTTTTTATCAGTCCAATGGAAAACAGAGCTGTTTTCAGTGTACAGGGCTACAACAATTAGCTGAATTTGGCAATGCTTTCAATGTTTATGCCATCAGATTTTTAAAGATGTTCAGAGATTTTATTGAGGAACTTAGTAGTTTGTACTCAAGATATTCTTGGGCACATCTGTGTTACATCTGATTTCATATTTACTCACTCCAAATATTACATCAAAATGTTATTTTAAATTTCAATCATATGGATCTTAATGTATAAATGAGTGGTTCTTGGCAGAATAAACTTTGAAGTCTATGGTCAGCTTGGTATGCTTTGGTAACCGACAGTGTGTACTATGCTGATACAAAGAAGAATAGCTAATCATAATAGTCATTTACATGAACTCTTAAAGGTACAGTAGCAAAAACAGCCTGTTTTTATTCTGTTAAATTATGGTGGGTAAAACTAAATTATGACTGCTTTGGTGCAAGAAATTTTGATTTGGGTAAAATGCTACAGAGGTTTATACAGTTGCCTTTAAGATTTATATGTCTGTTTTGGAAACACAGCCTTCTTTTGGTCTTCTTCCCAAAACCAACTTTGAGAAGGCATTGTTTATGACAGAATTTCCCAAATCTCGTCCCACATTATGGTTGATACTTGTAGCTGAATGCTGGCAAGAAGCAATACCAGCACACCTCAGAAATAATAACTGGCATTTGCTGGTTTGGTGAGGAAAATGATCACACCCGCAGAATGAACAAACAAATGAGCTGTTGCATCGTAGAGCCTTTCCTGTGCCAGTCAAAATGTTCTGTGCCTCCCAAGACAGAAGTCTAAAATGCAGAACCAGGGAAGATGGTTTTTAAAAATGTAAAATTCAAGTCCACCTCGTAAAAACATGTTTACTATGTGTTAATGTCAAACATATGGACTGATTCACTGCCCAGGCAGGGGTGAGGTTAAAGCGCTGGACGGCACTGAATGTCGAAACGCAGCAGATATATGATTGATTTGAACACAAGGCCCCGTTAAACTGTGTGTAACTGCTTGGAGTGAAACTCTGAATGCGCACACAACCGGAGGGGTGTTTCAGCTCAGGGATTTCCTTCCCTCTCCACCCCCGCACATTAATGAAGATGGATCGAGCCGGCAGCTCTGTTTTAAGGGCACTGGGGAGTGAATATGTATCTATAGTCACTCAGCATACTCAGAATCAGCAGCATTTCTCTATACACACACACATATAAAACACCACAAATTAATGTTGAGCGCAGATGTTCATTTTAAGTTGGTAAAGATGCGGTAGTGGTTTACCATGGTGTGTGTGTGTGTACTGGAGTTCTGAAGAGTTTTCCACTGGTATTAGGCTGTTGACAGGGTAATCTATGATTGGATGGTTTGTATGTGTTGACATGGAAATCTCTGGACAGACTGTGTTTGTGTGCGAGACATGAGTTTGGAACTGATCAGATTGGGTGGACGAGAATTTATGTTTGTTATTTTGAATTCATTATTAACCACAAACATCTGGTGTGTATGTAGAAAGTTTAAGTGTTCAATTTGTAGAATTGTAGTGCTGCATCCACTTTTTATGAACCTGCAATTGTGTGTGTGTGTGTGATGTTTGCTGGGTTCAATGTGAGGAAAAATAGTTCTTAGTGAATAAATGAAGTGGCTAGCTGGCAAGTAACTTTACTGAAGAAATCCACTGCAACAATACTAGTTTTAAATTGAATGACAAAAATATGTCTCAAGTAACACAAAAAAAAAAAAAAAGCAGCAAAAAATCACATGAATCTTATTTTTTATTATTTTAAAATATATATACTGTTATCAGTACGATTTTTTAAAAAAATATTTTTATTTTATGCTCATTTATTAGATTAAGAAGGCAGTAAAATGCAGATTATTACAATTTTAAATGACTGTTTTCTATTTAAATATATTTTAAAATGATACTTATTCCTGTGATGGCAAAGCTAAATTTTCAGCCAGTCTTCAGTGTCACATGATGCTTCAAAAATCATTCTATAATCATATAGAATGATGCTATAATTTGATGCTCAAAACATATTTCTTCTTCTTATTAAAATGTTTGTAATGGTTGTACTATTTAATATTTCGTGTGTGTGTTTTTTTTTCAGGATTCTTTAATGCATAGAAAGTTCAAAAGAACAGAATTTATTTGAAATAGAAAGCTTTTGTCTCTACTGTCACTTTTGATCAATTGCTAAATAAAAATGTGAAAAAAAATTACTGACCTCAAACTGAATGGTAGTATAAATACTACATATTCATATTAAATATACATTATACCCAATATAGTTTTGCCAAATTGTCTAGTGTTGCAAAAATGTAATTTTGCACCTTGGCTGTGCATTTAGGGTGTTCACACTCAGGAATGTTTAATTGCACAGTCAGTTAACAGTTCGTAAAACTTCCCTCACTAGTGCTCTTTTTTCACGCTCTGGTTACTTGTATCGCTGGTGTTTTCTCTCTTTTTCTGTCTCTGTTTTGTATGGCATTATTTTACTTTGCTGTTTTGTTGCCATTTAAATGAATGCAGTACTTTCAAACCAAAGTAACGAGCAGCTCTCCCATGGAAATTCCATCCTCACACTCACTCTCACACACACACACACACACACACACACACACACACAAAACTTCCCTCCATGCTGTGGTTTTTGTCTGTCTCCAGCAAGTTCAGTCTCCCTTGTGTGTGGCGCCTTTGTGTGTGTGTGTGTGTGTGTGTGTGTGTGTGTTGGCAGTGAGTGATGTTGTCATACATCTTTAGATCCCCTGCTTGGATCTGTATCCATAGAGGGATGTGTGTGTTTGTTGGCACCCGTGCATTTGTGTGTGTGACTTCATCTCAGACAGAATGTCTGTTAGTGTTGTTTAAATGAGGTCATCTGCATTAACAGTTACATTTTAAACTCAATGAGTGTGTGTTTTAAATATTATCACCTCAAATGGTGTTAAATAAAATAGAGCGTAAAATTAAAATAATATTTAAAGAAAATTAAATGAAAATCTAACAAAAGTAATATATTGGATATTTTATAGGTGCATGTACCTACATTCTAAATGGTTGTCCTCAGAAATCACACTTGCTTCTGTGACAACCATAGACTTTGTAAAACAAGTGTCCATGACTTTTTAGCCAATCAGAACACTTAACCAGTCATGAATGATCTCTGTCAATCATTGTCTGTGTTCGTGGGCAAGGTTTGAAACAATTGGACAGTCTGTCTGTCTAAATCTTACCCAAATGTTTGTTTAATACTGATTTTTTTTTATTGTCATCACAAAAAATTGTGCATTTGTATTGCCAAAACAGTGCAAAAATGTGTCATTCTCTCTGTCTCTTTCCCTCAGGGTCAAACTGTTTCTTTGGCGTCTGTGTCTCGTGTGGAGGAGGTGTTGTACGTCTATCAGCCTCTGTGGATTGACACATACGGGCCGCCTGTTCCAGAACTGGATCAATTGGGCCGATTAGGGTAAGAATCACTTGCTAATGTGAAAGATATTATGGTAACGCTTTACAAAAGATTTCATTGGTTAACATTAGTTAAACTACATTAGTTAACATGGACTAACAATGAAAAATGTATTTTGGTCTCAGTTTAGTTTGGGGACCAATTCTCATTATTATTAACTAACTATTAACTGTGATGTTGGCTTCAATAAACTCCTAATTTATTGCTTAGTAATAGTTAAACATGTAGTAAACACATGGTCATGCAGAATGAGTCATTAATATGTGCTTTATAAATACTAACAAACAGCCAGTGTGCTAGTAAATTGCATGCTAATAAGCACCTAGTTGCCTTTATTTTTTTATTATTGCACTTTAACAAAGGTTAATAAATACTGTAAAAATACTTAGTTTATTGTTTGTTCATGTTAACTAATGCATTAATGTTAACAAATGATAGCTTATTGTAAAGTGTTATATTATATTATGTTATATATATATATATATATATATATATATATATATATATATATATATATATATCAGTATGCCATATTATGTTTTATATATATATATATATATATATATATATATATATATATATATATATATATATATATATATATCTATCAGTATATATGGCCATTAAGGAACAGACTACATTTAATTAATATATATAATATAATAATATAATATAATATAATTAATATAATATTTTATTTTATTTTATTTTATTTTATTTTATTTTATTTTATTTTATTTTATTTTATTTTATTTTTTATTTTTTATTATTATTATTCATGCATAAGGATGTTGTTTCCTTTTTGTACCTTCTCTGTTCCCTTTCTGTCATTGAGAGTGTGTGTTTGACAGAGATAAATGACCTCTTATTCAAACAAATAAACCACATCTCCCATGGTGCACTGCTCCCAGGGTAAACAGGAAGTCTGCTGACATTTTTGCTATGCTTGCAGTTTTACGCTTCACTTAAGTTTAACTTTCTCTGTAAGACACACTCTCACTCTTCTCAAACACACACAGTCTTTAAAGCTAAATTAGTGTATATTAGGGCCTCTCATTTATGCAATGATCTTTATTCTGCCAGTGCTGTTTACTATATCCTACCTCTCTAATAATTTCTTAATAATCTCAACATGCTCCCATGAGGTGACCTGCTTTGTCAAATAAAACAGCTTTTATTAGGCTACTGATGACTGTAGTATTAAAGGGATAGTTTACCCAAAATGAAAATTCTGATGACAGAATGTTTATCTTTGTGTGGACTATCTCTAAGACTTTTTATGATGAAAGAAATGATTGTTCACCTTTAAATGCAAATTAAGCTTAAGTTTAACCCTGATTTCCATTGTAAGTGTGTTTCTGTCATAGATGCTGTTGACAGAGCTTAACTTGTATTGAACCCGCAGATGCACACACACACACACATACAGTTAGATAGATACACACTGGAATCTTCAGCAGAGGATCTTGTGATGTGGTTTGAGCTGAAAAGCAGAGGACAGGAGAAGAAAAAGAGTGAGGGTTATGAAAAGAGACGATAGGGTGGATCACTCTCTCTTTGTTTCTTTTTCTCTGTCGTTCTGAAAACCTTTTTTCTTTCCAGCTTCAGTCTTTTGAAGTCGAGAGCGGACGAGTCTCTGAGTGTTTGTGTGTGTGTGTGTGTGTGTGTGTGTGTGAGGTTGACAGTGAGACGGATTGTTTTTTGCTATTTTTCTTAGTGTGTTTTGACAGTGAGTTAGCGGAGATTTATGTTGGACTGGTTTGTGTTTTTGGAGGGTCATGTATGTATTCACTTCCTCCTCACCCCCAGGGTGAACCCCGTCCTCTGTGTCCGTCCCTGTTCTGTACCTGTATAAATACATATTGGGTGGGGCATTTTATTAAAGACAGCTGTGTGCGTGTGTGTCTTGAAAGGAGGTGATTGGGTTGATGTTTTCTTTCCTCCACACACAGTGTTTTCAAGTGCGGTCAGCTGCATCTGTGTAATGTGTGTGTGTTGTATGAATAGCAGAGTTGTTTTGGGGAGATAACTATGCCTTAATATGTTCTTCTACTCTTACAGTGTTGCATATAAATATATTTCAAGTTTTGACTGTACAAGTCTCCCTTCATGGATCAGTAATCTTCCCATCAAACCCTCTCAGGACACACACACACACACACACACACAGTCAGTGTTGAGTGATGTCTCTGGTGAGTTTGGAGACGTGTCTGCAGAGATTTGGATAAGGTAATTAGTTTAAGAGGCATTTGTTATTGGGCAGGACACAGCTTGCATGAGAGTCTGTGTTTGTTTGGGTTCAGTACAATTTTTTAATGTTTTTAAAAGAAGTCTCTTATGCTCACCGAGGCTGCGGAAAAATAACTGTTTTAATATATTTTTAAAAAATTATTTATTTATGTGTTAGCAAAGCTGTATTGTCAGAAGCCATTACTCAAGTCTTCATTGTTACATGATCCTTCAGAAATTATTTAATAAGCTGATTTGGCGCTCCAGAAACATTTATTATTATTATTATTATTATTATTATTATTATTATTATTAAATTATCAATTTTGAAAATAGTGCTGTTTAATAATTTTGTGATGATACCTTTTTTAAAGATTATTTGATAAATAGAAGTTCAAAAGTACAGTTCTAAATAAAAGTGTTAATTTGTTTTTAAAAAATGCTGTGATTTCTTTTTCACTTCTATTCCTTATTATTTATTTTGTGTTGTGCTTAATTATGCATTGAGTCCTGAAGTCTGAAACCTAGTGAAGCACTTCTATTTTGCATTGTTTTAAAATTTAATGCAGAATTTATTTATTTATTTTTTAAATTTAAATAAAAAGTTTTGAAATTCTTAGTATAATTTTCTTCAGGCCGGAGCAATTGCCAAGGACTTGTCTTTCATTGCCATGCCAATGTTTAGACTACTTTTTCTATAGAAACACAATTTGCCATACAGGAAGTCATCTTGTGCTAGACAGGAAGTAATCCATCAGCAGATCCAAAGAGGGAGTGTGTGTGAACAGGGTCAGTAGCTTTATTGTGTTTTTTTCGACATAAATCTGGTTGATTTGTGTTTATTTAGGTAATAAAGAACAAGAGGTATTGTGAATATAGACATGTCCAAGACAAACAGTTAAAACCTAGTAAAACAATTACTACTTAATAAAAATATTAATCATTAGACATTTCATTTGGGTAATTCATTAAGTGTCATAACTCTAGAAGATGATCTTCCTGACATTTATTTTATTTTAGTATGCTTTATACAGGTGTTTCACATCATAATTGTTATTATTTAGTGTATTATAGCACAGCTGGATTTAACCAATTCTAACCAATCAGCATCCAGGACCAGACCATCTGATTTATGATATGCTTGTCTAGAAGGATCAATGACTGCAGACATGTCTTCTATCCATCCCTCCATCTCTCTCTGTCTGTAAGGTTTTTTTTTGGAAACTGCATTTTGAGATTTGAGATTTGAAATTTGCATATGCAAACAAGCCTAAAACAAAGATTCTGGCCTTGGCTTCAAGAGTAAATTTGGCTTGCAAATGGCTTTTATTTCTGTGTGTAAGAGGTAGCAAGAGAGAGCTGAATTTTTTAAACATACCCCTAGGGTGCATTGTGGAAAAATGGATGGACAAACTAAACTTGTTCACCTTTTCTCTCTCTCCCAGTCCACAGATTTGAGTGAATTTTGCATTTCACAGTGGTGTGGCTTTTCCTTTGAGTAAGGAATCTTCACACAATCTCCCAGATGTGTATGGGTGTGTGTTTTTGTTCATCTCATTCAGACTTAGTTGTTGCCATCTCTCTTTAAAACAAACCATGCTACATGTCTTCATGCATTAGACACACACTGCCTCTGTAAACAGCAATACACCTTCGGGCCAGTAGGTTTTAATGACCCAGGTCGTCTCTTGGCTCCTGCGTAGATGAGTTTGCTCTCTGAACTCTGATGAGGATATTTGCGTCATGGATGAGTTGTAGTTTGATATATGTGTGTCTGACATAGCAGTGCAGGCAACCAGATCTGTTTGAGGAATGTGTGTGTGACACTGACCCTGTTAAAATGACAGATTGTCCAGCAGCTGCTTGAGAGTTTCCTCTGCTTTTTTTTTTTGAGGGAAAATTTCTGTGCTGATTCCTTTGCTCGGAAAGTCTTTCTCAAACACACACTTGCACTTCTATTATGTATTAAATGCTGGCAAGACACGCAGATCTCTCTGACGGAGAACACACACACACCATCATCACCACAGTGTGTCAACACCGATACAGCTGCATGTTTTAACTAAAACACTGCTCAGTTCATGTCAGAATTTCAACCTCATCCATTTGACAACATGAACAATGTCAGCAACATGTCAGTCTTGTGAAGTATACATCAAGAAGATAGCTGGAGCCAGAGTCGGGCAACCAGTAATATCCTCCTAAGCATTTTAGTCATAGTCCAAACCCTCACATTAGTCACTTTTCAAACTACCTTCCAATTTTCTTTGAAATGTTTTCTTCCTTTAGGACATTTCTTCTTGCACTTCAGTTTGAGGCAGTTTCATTCATATAAAAATATGTATAATTATTGACTTATTTTAACTTTTTAAACTTTTTTTAGAATTACCAAAAATGTAATATTTTAGTTTGTGAGAAATATACAGTCCCATTTGTTGTTACAAAAGATTTCTACTTAAATGCTGTCACTTTCTATTCATCAAAGAACCCTGAAAAATGTGTTGTTTCAACAAAATTAAGCAGCACAACTGTTTTCAACATTGATGATAATAAGAAATGTTTTTTATTTTGTGAAAACACAAAATCAGCACATTAGAATGATTTCTGAAGGATCATCTGACACTGAAGACTGGAGTAATGACTGCTGAAAATTCAGCTGTGCTGTCACATGAAAAAAATTCATTTCAAAATGCATTAAAACAGAAACAGTTATTTTAAAATTTATTTAAAATTATTAACGTATTTTACAATATTTACTGTATTTTTGGTCAAATAAATGCAGCCTTTGTGAGCATAAGAAACTTCTTTCAAGAATCTTACTGACCCCAAACTCATTTTCATACAACCACAAACCAATATTTGGTTCAGAATAAAAAAATTACAAGCCCTACAATTTATGGAAAATAATTTACAATATACAATTTATGGAAAACGTACCGTTTATAATATACAATTTACAGAAAATAAATTGGTTTGCAATTAGTTTGACCACATGAGGTGGACATACACCATTTTATGAAAGTCATGCACTTTTTATTTACTGACTTTCTTTTTTGAAAAAGATAACAAAAACATTTTTAGTTATAAAAACTATTTTGTTCCATTGTCTTTATTTCTGAATCTGTATTAAAAAGTGATGACAGTGATTCACTTGTGGATTTATATGTGTAGCTTGTGGATTAATGATGGAGAACTGAAGCAGCATTCTGTGTGCATTAGCTCATGGTCCAGCACTTCAGTAATCTCTGTTTGTTTAGAAAGTGTGTGAAGCTGAGAGGAGCTTAAGTGTTTCTGATGATACCTGACCCCCTCTATCGCTCTCCTCTTTCCATCTTTCTCTTCCTCTCACAGTAGTATCAGTTTACATGTAATTTTCAGTTCTCTCATAATGAATGGCCGCTGTGGACTCCAGCTGCTGGAAAGTTTTGGGGGTGCTGGGATAGTGTGAGATCTCAGAGTCCCTCCCACAAGCATTAGGTTTCTGACGCTTGTCCTGATGGTTTGTGGGTAACCGGCAGTTGTCAGTTTGGAGAAGAATGTATGGATTAAGAAGTGACATTTTTGATGCATTGTTACATATTAATATTGAGATTAACAGCAATTACATTCTTATATATTTAAATGTGGCATAGGTATACAAATACATTTTTATAATGTTCATAATATATTATTATGAATATATCATATTCAAAATAGTTTGAGGTCTGCAAGATTTTTGAAGGAAATTATTACATTTTATTCAGCAAAGATGCATTAAATTTATCGAAAGTGACAGTAAAGACATTTATAATGGTACAAAAGTTTTGTTTCAAATAAATGTTGGACAAAAAAATGTATCATGGTGTGGACAAAAATATTAAGCAGTACAGTCATTTTCAACACTGATAATAAGAAAATCAGCATATTAAAATGATTTCTAAGGGATCACGTGACACTGAAGACTGAAGTAATGGCTGCTGAAAATTCATCAGGAATTAATGACATTTTAAAATACATTAAAATAGAAAAGTTATTTTAAATTATATTATTTCACAATATTACTTTTTTTTTTACATTATTTTTGATCAAATAATAGCCTTGAGCATAAGACATTTTTCAAAAACATTTTTTTTTTTTTTTTAAATCTTACAGACCTCAAACTTTTGCACAATAGTGTGTAATATGTTATATAACATTATATTTAGAAACTGTGTAATTATAGGAACAGCTGACATTTTTGTTTGATAAATTTTATTTCTGTTTTAAAATGAAACAGATTTGTTCTTGCCATTGTGAAATCCATTGACTCATGCATGTAAAACAACAGAGCTGCTCCCTCTAGAGGATTAACCCGATCATACTCAAAGCCAAAAATTGTGGGTTTGGAAACCACTGTTAAGCTATTCACTGTTATACCTAATCATCTTCTCTCATGTCCAGGTATCTGAATCATGTGCGCACAGCGTCTCCGCAGGATCAGGCTGGCGGTTACACATCAGGACTGGCATGCCATCGTGCCATCCAAGATGCTTTCAGTGGCCTCTTCCCCTCATGATATTACAAAACTACAGCCACTGCCACTCCATCTGTTCATTAGTCTTCCTAAAGACTCACTGACAAGCAAAGGGAGAGGCTGTGAGTGTTCGGATGCATGGGAAAGATTCCTGTGAAGGACTCCTTGTGAATATGACCCATTCAGAGGGCCAGCTTCAGAATACCCTGGAGTTTATGTTGAGGAGTGACATGAAAGAGCTTTAATAGGTGTACAGATATTTTTGTAATGCTGCTTCAGTTAAATAAACACACAAAAGTATTTTCTGTGTGTCAGTGTTGGTTGTGTGAACATCTCGAAGAAATGCAACAGCATTCACTCACATGGAATGATAATTTATTTAAAAAAAATTTTTTTTTAAAGGAAACTAAAACAAAACATTTTAACAGGCAATACTGAGTGTATTCAGTCTGTCAGATCCTCACACTTCTGTTTCTTAGGACACGGCTCCTCGGAAATGTCTATGGAGGAAAAGAGACATTTTAGCATAGCTGAAATGACATCCCATCATCACTATGGAATGCTGTGTATATTTTTAATTCATGTTTTAATACTGCTGCCAAATGACATCTGTAAATGTGAGAGTCTCTTACCTCTGTCTTGAGTGTGTGTGCTGTACAGGACCCCTCTCGGCAGTGTAAAACTCACACACATCATCTCCTTATTGGGTGCCACATTCCTCACCAGGTGCACAGAACACTGTCCTTCCAGGGAAGTCTTTAAACTCGACTCCGCCCGCTCCACTACATCCCTCTGAGCATCATCTTCCTTGGAGAACCCATAGCAATGCACCTGTGGCAGGTTGTCAAGACTCTGGTCTGGCTCTGGGCCCAGCAGACCTCTGAAAGCATCAAGGAACTCGAGAGCCAGTGCGGGAAGATTCATCACAACATGAATCTTTTGTGATCCCTTCATCAGAGCTGGCAGGCGCTCCCGTACGGGCCCCCTGATGAAGTCCCGTCCATCCATGTTAAATGATGTTATTTTTCGATCAACCTTATTGAGTTTAGCATTGTGCTGGAGCCAACGGAAGGACTCTGGGTTCAAGTCGTTAGCGAGGACCTCGCAGCCTCGACGGGCCGCTGGGATCGCAAACGGACCGACCCCGGCGAAAACATCTACTACGGTATCACCACGCTGAAGAAGGGAAACGATGCGCTCGTGTTCGGTGCTCAGTCGAGGGTTCCAATATACGCGAGAGAAATCAAACTCATAAAATACGCCATTTTCACGTACCTGAGAGAGGAAAAAAGGTAGATTACAGACAGATGTATCTTTGAAAACTGATGTAACTGAATATGCTGACTATATATATTTATAAGATAAACTCACCTTTGCTACCATGTTACTCTCTCCTGCCAAAACCTCCATTTGGAAGTTCCTGTAAGTGGAATCAATGGTGTTGGTCTTGTTGACCACACAGGTAACGCCGGGGTTCTTATCTATAATTACTTGACCTGGAACGAAACACCAGAAGTACATAAAAAGATTTAAACATCAAGGGATAGTTCACCCAAAAATAAGAATTCTATCATTTAGGGTTATTAAACTTAAAACTATTTAAAACATTTTTGTTAATTGAACTAAAGCTGAAATTAAATTAAATGTAAATATTAGATTAAAACTTAAACAGAATAAAAATGAAAAAATTTGAAATAAAAAATAAAATAAAATAAATAAAAAAGCCTTGACAACTAACTGAAATAAGCTGAAGAACTAAAATAAAACTATAAATATAAACACAAATAAACTAAATAAATATAAATGGAAAAACTCTAAACTGAAAAAAAAACAAAAAAAAAAAAAACAAAAAACAAAACTGACATTTAAATAGTAACATTCAAAAGTGGACAAAAAAAATACAAAAGCACAAACTAAAAAAAAAAAACTCAAAACTGGAAAAAAAATATAAGTATTAATATATATATATATATATATATATATATATATATATATATATATATATATATATATATATATTAATATATATATATATATATATATATATATATATATATAAAAAAAAACTAAAATAGTATATAAATTCTAAAATAACACTGGTCCAAACATGAAATTACTTTTCTTCTGCAGAACACAAATGAGAGAACAAAATTGGATCCCATTGATTTCCACTGTGTGGACAAAAGACACTGACACATTTTCAAAATATCTCTGTTTGTGTTCCACAGAACAACAAAATGCATACAGGTTTGGAACGACATGAAGGTGAGTATATGATGACAGAAGCTGATTTATTCATTTATCGTCTCTTCTCACCAATCAGATTTCTGTAGGGGAGCTGGTGGTCTCTCAGGTTCATGTGGGCGATGTGGCCCACTCTACTAAATCCTGACGTCACATCCTGTCCTTCAGGAAGTACAGCTCGCAGTATCTCTTCACTCTTAAGATTCTCATAGGTGAGTTTCAGTTCATACCTCCGGATCTCCTGAGGCACCCCATACGCTTTCAGAGCTTCTGCCTCCTCGCTGCCAAACGAATCTGCAGACGTAATGCTGTTTGGGTCCAATAGCAGCAGCCGATGCTCTCCTTCACTACTGTCTTTATTCCCATCTTCACTGTGTTCCTCCACGACCCGCTTGAGTCCTGGTCTCTGTAGTGCCACTTTCTTCAAACTCTTCACCACTTTGTTGAGAACATTGGTTGGTATCCGTATGGCAGGAACACTGACCGTCTGACTGAAAGCTGCTCGGTCTAGTTCTGTCATGCCTCGGACTGTCTGAGGGGGCTCGTAGAGCCCCAAATCAGTGTGGGGTCGGTCAGTCATGGCTTTCTGAGAATGCACAAGAGTGGAGAAGTGGAGGGAAATTCTTGCAAATTGGTTTAAATTCTGAGACACAGAGATACAACTGTAATGTTTCTGCAACAGCATCAAAAGTCTGCCAGATCTGTTGGTCAAAGAGAGATAAAGTCATGCCTCATAAAAGTGTCTAATGAGACATAAATTAATAATTAACAACCTTTTCGTGAATTCATACATACAGCAATTTATATTTTAACAGCGGACTGTTATCTACACTTGATAATAATCTACAAGATTATCTGCTAAGCCAGAGCTTAAACTGTATTATTCATTACATTCAAAACATAATAAGTTTTATAATATAAACAAATTAAAGCGTCACCGCTCACTCTCTCCAGCCGGCAGCCATACGAGCACGCGTTTACAGTAACGTTACGTCATTTCTAAGCGCCCGAGACCTCGGCTGTGCCAGACGTGATTGGTCTGTGCCCCGGACATGTGACCTTCTTTTATAATCACGTGAGTCTCTCGGAAGCCGGCGGGATGAGAGCCGGGCACATGAATGGACGGCCCCGCTAGTGTCTGAGCGAGCAGAGGGGTTCTGGTTGGTGCAGAAGAGTAAACTAAACGGCGCAACATGTTGAAAAACGGCGCAAACTACAGCGTGCAGACGGGGAGCGAGTATGAGCCCATCGGAGAGGAGAGCAGACCGCTGTTAGCACAGGTAAGTTATAACACAGCCTGTCATTTCCCAAAACATTCATATTAATAATAAGAAGAGGAAGAACAAATGTCATTGAACGAACCATGTCCCTTCTGTGTCCCACATCAACATATTTTTAATAATAACTGTAAATAATGAAAATCTGACACCTGTTTACTATGTTTTTTTGTATGCATATATAAGCTAATATTTTTTTATTATGTATGGATGCCCATTTCATGTTTCGCCCGAAACCATGCTTTGGTAAATGACAAAAAACTCTCTTATGACCTAAATTCAAAATTTCGACATAAAAACTCTTAACTTAGACTCAAGCAGGATTTTTTTTTCCCGTTATGTGGTGTAAATGTGTTCCATATGTATGTGTTATATTTTATATATTTATTATATTATTCGATTTTTAGATTTTTTGGAGGTAATTATATATTAAAAAGAACTGAGGTTGTTTTACCAGGTTATGTGTCAAGCCTGTTATCATAATTTTTTATTCTTCTTGTTAAAATGGTGTAAAATTCCCTGCTTTCCAGCTAAGACTAAGACGATTTGTATAGCACATTATTTACAAAGTGTACATAAAACAATATTTACAAAGTGCTTTACAGGGACATACAATAAAAGAAATATTACACGTCAAAGTAAATGAATGTACATTATTAAAGTAAATCCAGTCTAAACCAGTGTATATTTTGCGTGCTGTACTAGTATTTATAAATTATATTTGATGTTCCTCTAAAACCATAAAGCTGTGCTCTAATGCTTTCCTTGGAAATGGAGAAGAGTATGTGTATCATGTAATTTGCTGCCTCATGCTTTCTAATCATTTTCACATCATCACATGCTGATCTTATGCAGTTTTATTTTGTCTTTGCAAAGATTTCACTTCCCTTTGTGCTTTCAGTAACTTTGTGTGTAAGCAGACAGTAATGACATTCGTTTTGCATGCTTTGTCTCTTGCATAACATCTAGGATCTATTTTGTCTCAGTTTGCACCAGTGTGAGCTGATACGTTGTTGTGTAATTCCTGGTCTGTTTATCTTCCTCACAGGGTGTTCAGGCTAGAGGTGCATCCTTCTGGTCTTCTGCCTTTAATCTGATGAATGCCATCATGGGTAGTGGCATCCTGGGTCTTTCCTATGCTATGGCCAATACGGGCATCATCGGATTCAGGTACACAGACATGGTGTTTCCGATTCAATACGAGTTCAGCTGTGTTGACAACTTTTGTGGCATAATGTTGATTACAACAGAAAATTGTTTTGATGCGCCCCTCAGTTTTTTTAAAACCAAAAATTACAGTTCCAGTCATGTACTTACAATGACATAAGCAAAGCCATGCAAAAAAAATGTTCAGTTCAACAGACATTTTTTAGACAAGGATAGAAGTGAACAACTTCTACATAAAGAAAAATCTGGGATAAGTCAAAATTGTTATCAACTTTTCTTGTATTTTTCACAGTATTCTGTTGCTGGTGGTCTCCAGTTTGGCTACTTATTCTGTCCATCTCCTGCTGCTCCTCTGTGACAAGACAGGTAATATCAACTCCCACTTTTCACCTCTTATTTACCCTGCTTACTCCTCTTTCAAATTCGTTAATATAACTCCTCACCAGGGTTATTATAGTTAAAACTAAAATAATAAAAAACATGTATGTTACTTGAAATAAAATAAACATTAACTGAAACAAAATAACTGAACTGAAAAAAAAACATTATAAAAACATAAAATGGAATAAAATATAATAAAGACATATATAGACATAAAAAATTAATAAAAATAAAAATGACTAAAATTCAAACTAAAATGAAAACAAAAATAAAAACAATTTTAAGATATTAAAAAAAACTATAATAGTATCTCAGTAATATTAAATTAGCACTGCTCCTGTATACTGTACATCAAGTGAGAAATCTTTGCTGACAGACAGTGGAGTTGTAGGCAATTTCTAACACTGTGAAATAGTCTTTCATGATTATACATTGCAAATTTGCCTCACTGTTTCATATGTTTATGTGTGTTAGGCATCAACTCTTATGAAGCTCTTGGAGAGAGGGCATTCAACAGACCTGGCAAGGTTGGTTATTATCACAGATCTAATACCTAGATGACATATCAGTGTCAATGTTTATCCTCAATCTAAATGAGGAATGATGCACTTCAATGTTTTATTTTGTTATATGAATAAATAACTGTATCTGTGGTCATTATCTTGATACTCATTATAACTGAATACACTGTATACAAGTTAAATGTGCCTTTTTACTTCTATAAAACATGTTTTTCACTTGTTTTGTGCAGATTCTGGTGGCCTGTACTATTCTCATTCAGAACATCGGAGGTGAGGTTTTCACTTTCATTTGTATTTAATTGTTTATATGGTTAAAGTCATGCTACTTAACCTTTGAACTCTGAACTCAGGTTTACTACATCCAATTCCCTGATGCAGAGAGTCTCCGCTCTCTTTCGCTTTCATTCTCTCTGTTTCAACGTGTTTTATTGGGTGAATATATTACTTTCATTTTGTATTGCCAAAGAAGTTTGAGCTGCAAACAACAGCTATACTTAAGAAATGTGAATAATAAGAAAAATAAAAATCTGTCTTCTCTTTCTGTCTGTCTTTCTCTGAACACTGCTTCCTACTCACTGTGAACAGTAGTGAGTATTCTGTGTGTTATATGGTGTTTAGTAGCAGTAAAACAGAATTTTTTTTATCATTAATCTCCCAAAACAACTTAACATGAAATCCATCTCACTTTCACACTGCCTTTAGAATGGCAACAACTGTGTGTTTGTGTGAGCACAAGTGTTTTGCTGCAGTCAGGTTTGCAATCTGGATATGAGCCAATCCTTACATCAACTATCTGTTAATCATCTGTTTGTCTGTGTGTATATGCATGTGACCATATGATATGAACTTGTGGCTGTTAGCATGTTAGTGTTAGTTTAGAATATGTTGACCTCAGCACTGTGCTGTTTTTAAATAGGCTGTGTGTTTCATTCTGTGGAATGGTTTAGTTTTTCTGAATATATTGTTATGCATGTTTGCATCATGAGGTGTTATAGTGTGTGAATGAGGTGTTGCATAACTTGCATGTATAATGTGCTGTCATTCTTGTTCTCTAGCCATGTCCACCTACTTGTTCATCTTGAAGTCTGAAATGCCTGCTGCCATCAGCGGCTTCATGAGCACAGAGACTCCTGGGTAAATAAATATGTATGACACCCTCACACTTCATTCTGATAATGTGCAAAGCAATTTTACAGTGTCAAGTAATTTTTTTTCTGTTCTCACTGAAATTGAAATTCATCACAAAGCAGCAATATTAGACAATCAGAACATATTTAATGTTAAAAATGAGCATATCAAAAAGTAGAAACCGAGCAACCAACAAAATGTGTTGTTTACCGTGTTAGTGGGGAGACAAAAAAATCAGACTAAAATGGAAGATACAATACAGGGTCAGTAATATATTTTTAAATACTTTCATTCAGCAAGAGTGCATTAAATTGATTAAAAGTGACAGTAAAAATAATTATAATGTTGCAAAGTTTTTTTTTTGTTTTTTTTTGCAAAAGTATTTTTCAAATAAATGCTAAAATATCGAGCAGCACAAAATTTATAATAATAAAAAATAAATTCTTGAGCAGCAAATCAGCAAATTAGAATGATTTCTGAAGGTGACAGTGAAGACTGGTGTAATGACTAAGAATTCAGCTTTGCCATCACAGAAATAAATTAATTTAAAATATATTAAAATAGAAAAAAATTCTATTTCATAATATTACTGTTTTTACTGTATTTTTAATCAAATCAATTTACAAGAGACTTCTTTCAAAAACATTTAAAAATCTTACGACTCCCAAAATTTGAATGGTTGTACATATGGTTTATTATAACAACTGAACATCTGAATACATTATAAGTCAAAACAGAAACACGATTCAGGAACAGAGATAGAAGGGACACTTTCACAGCAGGTCATTCACTAACTGGCAGAAAAACACTCTTTCTCTCACTCCTCTGCCTTCAAGTGAGTTTCCGAAAGAGAGAAAAGAGCAAGTATTCCAGAGTAAAGAATGTAACGGTCATTATTTTATTAGCCGCTGTTCTGAGCTGTGGTTCGACTGTACCCCGTCCTCACGCAGCTGGTTTGCATTACAGGTCCGTTCACGTAAATCTCCCACATATGTTCCACCCAACGAGAGTCATGCCTGCCCAAGATCCCCTTTACCAGCACAATTACTGTGACCAGACCCAGACACACACAAACATCACTACTCCATCTCTCTGGGAGGAGGAAAAATCACAAAGCGGCCATAGTATAAACGCTTGAAACTTTAGTCATTTACTGTAAAATAACATTTTTCTTTCAGTGGAGTAATTTATCTTCATTTCTTCAAGTGGATCAGTAAGGCTAGCACCTCCCTGTTGTTAAGAGAGAACCACAGGAGATCAACTCAAGATCTCTCTCGCACACCAACCTGTTCAAGATTCAGTCTCCCAATTCAAAAAACATACACATTCACGTTACTTATTTTTCCATGTTTTTGTGGAAACCATGGATAAATTTTTTCAGGATTGTTTGAAATATAAATTTTTGGAACAGTGTAAATATAAATAATATAATAAAAGTATGTATGCCTTTAGAAATATTACTGATCCCAAACTTTTGAATGGTACAGAACAACAGAGCGGGAGATAATAGAGAAAAAAAAAGAATAAATAGAATAAAATGCAATAAATTATTCATTAAGATAATTAGTAATTTATAATTAATTATTATTTAAAATTGTGGTTTTGTTCTTTACATTTGAGCTTTTTATATTATAAAAACAATAAAAGAACTTAAAAAAAAAAACTCTTAGCAAGACGTTTGTCTACACTGAGTTGGTTGAAGTAAATAGACTACTCAATATGATGATCAGATCAGTCTCAGTTCTCTATTTTATTTTAGTTGATTTTATTTAAGTTTAGTTTAGTTTAGTTCTCTTATTAATTTCTCTCTTAATAATGTAAGAAAGTGAGCCTGATTCAGGAGTACTTGGACAATGAGAGAGAGAATCTGAGGAGGAATTTCTGGCATTAGATGTGGGGATTTCCAGCATTGCGATGTTTGAAGGGCTGATTTGGTAAGCAGTCAAGTGTTTTGTGATTGATAAGACATCCATGGGTTTAAAACACTATGAGGTCAGGAACATATTTTTTTTTTTAAAGAAATTGACACTTTTATCTAGCAAGGGTGGATTAAATTAATCAAAAGTGACCGTAAAGACATGTTTGCAAAATATTTCTATTTCAAATAAATGTTTAGCTTTCTATTCATCAAAAAAAAAAAAAAAAAAAAAATCCTGAAAAACTGTATCACATATTTCAACACTATTTTTAACATTGATAATAAGACATGTTTCCTAAGCAGCAAATCAGCATATTAGAATGATTTATGAAGGGCCATGTGACACTGAAGCCGTGAGTAATGGCTGCTGAAAAATCAGATTTGCCATCACAGAAACAAATTATATTAAAATATAAATATATGAAATACATTAAAATAAAAACATTTATTTTAAGTTATAATAATATTTCACAATATTACTGTTTTTACTGTGTTTTTGATCAAATAAATGCAGCCTTGGTGAGCATAAGAGACAATAATAAAAATGTTTTTACTGACCTTAACATTTTGAAAGGTGTGTATGTCTCCTTTACTTTGTGCCATTTTGTCAAGCATTTTTTTTTCTGTCCTTCTTAGAAAGTGGTTTGAGGATGGTGTTACACTATTGATATTAGTGACTCTTATTGTAGTGTTGCCACTGGCTCTACTTCCTAAGATTGGTGAGTATCATCAGAGTTGTTTTTTTATTATTATTATTATTATTCTGTATGTGTGTGAGAGAGTGTGTATCAATGGTTTCTACCTCCTCCTCAGGCTTCCTGGGATACACCAGCAGTCTCGCATTCATCTTCATGTTGTTCTTTACTGTAGTGGTGAGTTGCTTTCTCCCTATTTCTCTCTCTCTTTCACTTCCTCTCTGTATCTTTCCCATGTTGATGTTTTCATCTCTCACACAGGTGGTGGTGAAAAAATGGTCCATTCCCTGCCCGCTGCCAATTAACTCTACTGTGAG
Source organism: Spinibarbus caldwelli (assembly GCA_039654775.1). Taxonomy (NCBI): domain Eukaryota; kingdom Metazoa; phylum Chordata; class Actinopteri; order Cypriniformes; family Cyprinidae; genus Spinibarbus; species Spinibarbus caldwelli. The sequence goes on along the minus strand of CM077243.1, from coordinate 12,482,504 downwards.
CCTGGTAAAGACCACACACACACACCCCCTCACGGCCGGACCGCTTGCCTAAACACCCCACATTAATACCCAAAACACAATTCGGGCAGCTCCAGAAAAATACACAATTTAGTTCCATTTATTTATGTAAATGTGCCTATAGAACCTCCTCATAACTTAATTTTTTATCACAGCAGACTTAAGGCTAAAGGGATATTTTTCAACTGTCAGATATTAGTTTTTTTTTTTGTTTGTTTTTTTTACTTGAATTCCTCTAGGACTCTTTGCTTTTCAGTTGATTCATATGAAAAGATTTTAATGAAGTGAGACCAGATTTGGTTTTAGAATTTTTTTTTTTCTTAAAGATGAGCTTTGAAACTTATAAGTGTTTGTTTTTATTTGTTGTTTCTATGTTTTTTCTCTTTTTCACTTATTTCTCATAACAAATATAGGTGTGATAGCTGGCATGGTGCTAAATTATAAACAATCAGTCATTACTCTCAGATATTTTGTTCAGTCCAATTGGATTCAGTCAATCAGAAGCAGGAAGTAACATTTTTTTAAATACGGGAAGTGGTCTTTGACCTCTTGAGCCAGAGGTCAAAGCCTTTATTTCCTTAAACAGTGTGCTGATATTCAGCTACATATAATGTGATATCAAAGAACATTTTTTCATTCTGTTGCCATCCTGATTTCATTCTAATCTTCACATTCACATCAATTTTATTTTTCTATCCCCAGAGCTTAAATACCTCTGAATGCACCCCACAGATGTTTGTGATCTCTAGTAAGGTGAGTGTGTGTTTTCCTGAGAAAGGCGAGCTATGTTTTGATTTAAAGACCGCCTTGCAGGACTATTAGAAACCCAAATATTAGTTGTAATATTATAGCATAACCGCACACACATCAGGAGGGTGAGAAATGACTGTGTGTGTGTGTGCATTACAGAGTGCTTATGCCGTCCCAACAATGGCTTTCTCCTTCTTGTGCCATACGGCAGTTTTACCCATTTATTGTGAGTTACACAGGTTAGTTCACTCATTGCTGTGCTTTCTGTGCATCTGCCACATATATAGCCTGTTGTTGCCTTATTATATGCATTTATGTATGTTTTTCAGACCCACAAAGCAGAGAATGCAGAGTGTGGCGAATGTCAGCATCTTTCTTAGCTTTGTGGTATATCTGATCTCTGCCTTGTTTGGATACCTCACCTTCTATAGTAAGAATGTTGCTCAAGCTACACTGTCCCATAATGCAACACTTGACGTGACCTCCCATTTTTAGTTCCAACATAGGAGTTGGAAGCAAAATACTAAGACTAAAACTAAAAACATAAAGAAAAATTTCATTACTTGAAATAAAATAAACATCAGCTGAAATAAAATATAAAAATAAAATGTAAGTTTGTTTTATTTCAAATGGTTGTCAAAGCAACATTTCTCATTTTCATTAAGTTTAATTTATGTGACGGAGATTAATCCTTTTGCTGTGGTTCAGGCAAAGATTCAGGCACACTGGTAGAATATAATCTTTACTATTTCAATTCATTCTCAGTCTTTTTGGATTAAATGATGTCTGTAAATGAAGAAGATAAATGGATTGATCTGATCAAATGTTCTTTATTCGCAGCACATGTGGAATCAGAGCTCTTGCAAGGATACGATACCTACTTACCGCGGGATGTTGTGGTGATGTCAGTGCGTCTTGCGATTTTATTGGCCGTTCTGCTTACCGTGCCGCTCATTCACTTCCCAGTAAGTCAAACTGCAGACTGTTAACTATTTAAATAAGAAATTCAGAAAACACATCCTCTCTCACTTTCTCTCAGGCACGTAAAGCGCTGTTGATGTTGTGCAGGGGAGAGAGGGAGTTCTCCTGGCTCTCTCATTCGTTTTCCTGTTTTTTCATTCTCACTCTTGTGCTGCTGCTTGCTATTTTCATCCCTGACATTAGGAATGCCTTTGGTGTGGTGGGTAAGTGTGTGTCCATATGCTCTATGTATGTTTTACTGGTAAGTTCAGTGCTCAACGTGTTTATGTGTGTCTACATACCTTTTCTTGTGTGATTCCAGGTTCTACGACCTCCACATGTTTGCTGTTTGTGTATCCTGGAATGTTTTATTTGAGAATCAGCTCTGAGCCAATCAGATCTCTCAATTCTGCAGGGGTATCTAAAGTCTTACACACATTCAGTAACACATAAATGACTTCCTTTGCAGAAGACATCTGATTTTGAGTGAATTTCTTTCTTTTTTTTATACACTACAGTTCAAACATATGGAGTCAGTAAGATTTTTTGGAATGTTTTTGAAAGGAGTCTCACCAAGGCATTTGTTTGAATCAAAAATACAGTAAAAACAGTAATATTATGAAATATTATTACAGTTTAAAATAACTGTTTTCTGTTTTAATATATTTTTAAATGTAATTTATTCCTGTAATGGCAAAGCTGAATTTTCAGCAGTCATAACTCCAGTTATCAGTGTCACATGATTCATTCTAATATGCTGAATTGGTGCTCAGGTAATTATCAATTAACAATGTTGAAAACAGTTGAGCTTCTTAATACTTTTGTGGAAACTGATGAGGCTACTTTAATGAATAGAAAGTTCATAAGAATAGCATTTATTTGATATTTTTTGTAACATTTATAAATGTCTTTACTGTCATTTATGATTCATTTAATGCATTCTTGTGGAAAGTATTAATTAAAAAAAAATGTACTTTGAACAGTAGTGTATGTCTGGCTTGAAATTATGACTTTACATTTTTTCTATAATGTTTTATTAGACATAATATGTTGATTATTTTGTTGATATTATGTTGCTTTCTTTCCATAAGCATCTTTTTCAACTTTCTCTTTTCATTCTAGGCGGTTTTTCTGATGGTGATTGGTTTGGTTGTTGGTGTGCTGAGTCTGTGTGTCATCATTGTCTCCTGGGTTCAAGGTCCTTGACCTTTGACATCATCATTGTGGGAAATATTGCACAAGTTCAAGCTCAACACATCCTGCCTTGAAGAGAAACTTATTTTACAGGTTACACACCAGGCAGAGACTGTTTTCTAAACCAAAAGAAGGGAATCTCAATGAGATGAGTCAGCTGTGCTCTTATGACAAATCTAAAGTTGTAAGCACTGTTATGACATAATACTGTAAGTGCTGTTATGACACTTGTATACTAAACAGAGGCACAATCAAATTCAAAATATCCAGCAGAGCACTGAAATGCATGCTAATCTATACTGAATGTCTGAATGACAGCGGAGTTTGATAATTCTTTAATCAGATGGTCGCTGTCATCCACAGAAAGACAGTTTTTGACCAATGAAGGAACGAACTGCACTGCCGATTTTACAATAATTGAATGTGGGATATTAGGTTTACACAGATGTTTAATGAATTGGAACATCTGCTTGTCTGACCAAAAAAAAAAAAAAAAAAAAAAAAAGCTCTGGTTTAATGATTAGCCACTGTCTTTAGAAGTCAAATGTTTCAGAAATATCCAGAAAGTTTTCAGAACTTTCTGGATATTTCTTCTTCAACACACTAATTTAGAATCGGTCTTTAATTTAATTCAACATTTTCCTTCTATTTTCTATTTTAAAGAAAAATAAATAAATACATTGAAAATATACATAACGGTATTTTTTTTTAACCATTGCAACCCTGTTTACATGTCCAAAAGGACAATTTTGGTATATTTTTATATGGATTTCAATAAATAAAGGGAAATAAGAATTAAAACTGGTTTCTCACTGACTCGTGTACTGTGGCATCTGGAATGGAGTCTGTGATCCATGTTTAGTCTAAGAGATCCAAGCATTAGTGTGTGTTTTTGCTGGTTTGCACGTGAGAAAGATTGATAGACAGGCTGATTTTTCTTCATTGATTTGGACAGAGGGTTCTCTGTATGTCAGATAATGGAAAACAAATGCTCTCTCTCTCTGTGTGTGTGTGTGTGTGTGTGTGTGTGTAGGCTCTGGCCTTTGCTCTTTCCTGCTGTTTCTAATATGCAGCATTAGCTTGAGAGACCGCCCAGTGTAAGGCAGTCTGTAACACAGACACACACAAACACACATGCACAACCTTACATGTACTTAATGAAATATGGTATTTTTGTTGTTCTTGAGGTTTGTGATTAAAGCAATAATCATTGTGTGGCTCAGGATGACAGTAAGATTTCAGACAATTTTTCACTGCAGATGAGGTCAGTGTTAAGACAAAAAAAAACCTGCTTTGTGTTACATGGTTACCTTGAGTGACATCACCAATCACATTATGAAACCATGTAGTGCAATTTAGTGTAGATTAGTTTTTTATAGAAGTGCAGAAGATTGGTGTTCAGGTGAAGCTCCCAAATACATGTCATGTTTTACCAAAAAAACAACCTTTTTTTAAATGACTATTTTATGACAATTAAACATGTTTTTAAAATTCCGTTAGTAATACGTCCAGACATTTTATTTTTTGTTTTTGTTTCTTTGTATAATTTGTAACTAGATTTACATTGTAATACAGTATTTTTGTAGTATTACAGCAAAAAATATTGCTTGATTTTTAAATCAAAGAAATACAGCAAATATAATGGATAAATACAATTTAAATAATATATAATTGTATTATTAAATACATTTATTTTTATTTATTTCTTTTTTTTTTTAATATATAGCAGGTCCATCCATTCAGTTAAAATGTCAGGGTTTGCAAGTCAAATGCATGAGTAGGTGAAGACATTTTAAAAATCATTTCTGGGCCTTTTTGGTAAACGTGTATGAAGAAAAAGCCTTTAAAACAACATTTCATGCTAGGTTTAAATGAGTGGAAAATGAGATCCACTGCTCTTGGATATCAGGCAAGCGTTATGTCTTTTTTCAGCCTTAATTCAGCCCTGCAGTGATAGTTTTACCTTTAGACCACAGTCCATATTCACACACACCATCAAAAACATCTGCTGACTGTTAACCGCTGCCTACAGAAGGTGATTTTGCTGTATGTCTGTCTGATTTCTTTCATGCCAATTGGCCCTTTCATTCTGACATCTGCTTTTTCCCCTGGACTTTTTTCTGCATCTCTGTTCTTCTCCTTCCTCCTGAATTGATTTTCATGCTCTATCAGTAACCATGCTCCCTGTGTCACAGACATTCAGCAAATCATTCTGAAGACTCTGTTAGGAAGAAACAAACACACATCCAATCCCACACACTACCTTATAGCTCTATAGTAACATTTGAGTTTTTTTCTAAGATTTTTCTCCTCTTTGTCGTTCTCTCTGCCCTCTTAAACCTCTAATTCTGCTCTGACGCCCGGTCGGAGCTAAGACCACATCACATCTGGAGTTCATTTTACCCACACACACACACACACACACTTACCCTACCCTGTGTCACACACTTTCTCCTCTGCTTTAAAACTGTTCTGTCCTCTCTGCTCACTCTCCCTGTCACTCTTTTTAAACTCATCTCTCCAAACACTCACTCCATCATTCACTCTCTATTTCTTTCTCTGATTTTTGTTTTTCTTCTTTTACACCCTCCTGCCGCAGCTGTTGCCATTCCCAAACACTGAGTAATAATATCAGCCAGAAAACGCGCTCTCACACACACTTTGGCCTTTCACCCATAAATACCTCACCCACATCTCAACGAGTCAAATGGCCTGACATGGAGTAGCAGCAGTCTAATAAGTGAGTAAGAGTAACAGTGTGTGTGTGTGTGTTTAAAGGAGAGATTTGAGAATGAATTTCAATCTATATATGGGAGCTGTGTATTTGTGTCCAGTCAGGTATAGTTTATGTCTATAACAGAGCTTCAGTGAACAAGTAAGCTTGCGTGACTATGGAATGGGGAGACTGGGGCTAGTTGTCACATTGGGATGCTACATCTCAGTAACTATGAGGTTTTGTGTGAAAAGTTAAAGACTGGATAAAGATGGGGCAAGTTGTTTGTGTTTTACATTTATGTCTTTAAATGCAATAATTCTTTTATTTTCTTTTATTTTACTTATTTGTATGATAATATATATTTTTTGCTCAGCAAGGATGCATTAAATTGATCAAAAGTGACACTAACGACATTTATAATGTTACAAAAGCTTTTCATTTTAGTTAAATGCTGTTCTTTTGAATTTTCTGTTCTTCAAAGAATTCCGTAAAAAATGTACTTATATTACTTAACAAATATATATAAATTTGTCATATATATATATATGACATATAAAAATACAACAAGTTCTACTATGGTTTATGGTATGCTGCCTTGTGACCAGACATAAAAACACCAGAGGCCCACTATACACACACATGTCCTGAAATGCACATTTGCTGTGTTCTGAACACATACTCACACACTGGATAGCTCAGAGTGCATGAACTGCCTGATTTCAATAAAACCACTGTGACAAGAAAAGTTCTGCTCTTCAAAATGGCCTGAGTTTAAACTCACCCACACTGCGCTCCAGGTGAAAAGGGCAGTTCTTTAATGAAGACTCAGGAGGGGGCTAACCATGAAGACCATTAAAGGTGATTTGACGCTGAATACATGTTTTAAAAGTGTTTCATACCACACAAAACTCTAGAGAGAGAGAGAGAGAGAGAGAGAGAGGGAGAGAGATGCTGAGATACAAGGGCATGACAGCTGGAGCAACAAAGTCACAGGACAACTTATGGTAACACTACAATGACGTCCATAAAGAAACTGAACATGCATGTTTGAAAAGTACAAGTAGGCCTGATGGTTGAATAACTGAATCTGCAGTAATGTCGAGCATGAGTGTCTCCTGCTGGCTAAGACTGGTGCTACACCAGAATCACCACCAAAGCTCAGCATCCCATTGAAAGCTTCATCACCAAAGGTCTGAGATTTACTCTGAGTCTCCACTTTGAATTTACACCAGCTGGAAAAGAGATAAAGATAGGTCAAAGGTCACATCTGACACCAGTGAGCCTTTCATCCAGAGACTTTATAGATCTGGACCAGCTCAATCAGAGCACACACACACACTCAACCCATTTTGTTTATATATAGAATATATTAATTCAAACATTTTCAAACAAGTGTGCAAATTTAGACTATTGAATACCTATATAACTTGTATAAATGTACTAATAATGATTATATAATACATATTCTCTTTATATATGTATTTATTTGTTTGTTTGTTTGCTGATTTAATTATCTAAGCATTAAAAATCTGATGATGTTAATCATTTATTTAATGTACAATGCATTGTACATAAGTATATTTATTTAATGTACATTTTACTTCATATTTAATGATTTCTTTATTCATAATAACTTCAAACGATATTTGCACATTATTTAATACTTAACGAATTTATTATTTTTAATTGTAATGCCTTCGTGAAGCCCTAGGAGTGGTGTTGAAAAAGTCTGCCTAAAGGTGGCGGTGTTTCTATTTGCTCGCAATCCAACAGGTGTGTCATTTTCAACCGAATTCCTCATGCAGGTACTTCAGAGATGGTCCATCCGTGGCTTTGTTTAACGAAAAATATCTGGACAATTTCTCTTCAGTTTCCTCAACGCCCTATCGCTCAGTTTCTCCGACTGAAATAGACCTCTTAGAAGTTTTTACGCAACTGACGCGCGTCCAAAATTCAGCAAATATGGACGGACTGTGAAAGTGTCAAGAAAAACTTTGCAAAGGCGACGTCGTTAATAACTCGACTTACGAATAAAACAGGAAGGTTTAAAGACATAGCGAGAGAAAAAACATTTATTATTGTGACTGAGTCTCTTGAGGGAGACGCGTAATGAGGCGTGAACTCCTTCACTTCCCCATTCTGCCCACTCGCTTCAGTCCTTCCGCAAAGCAGGTGTTTCAAACAGCGCTTTGTTTCAGACGCAGAGGCTTTTAACTGGTGTGCGTTTGTGCATGTGCACTTGCCCATTTAAGTGATATAATGTCCAACACTCATTAAGTCAGCTAGGCTTAGATTTGCTAGGCTCGAGTTTAGAGGACACTATGAAGTTTAACGGGTATCTGAAGTTGCGCATCGGCGAAGCGGTGGACCTGAAGCCCACGACCACCTCTATGCGACACGCCGTGATGCTCAGCAAGGCGAACCAGACCTTGGACCCGTACATCGTAGTGAAAGTGGACGAGTATAAGATCGGACAGACGCACACCAAGCAGAAAACCAACATGCCCACTTATAACGAGGAGTTCTCCGTTAACGTCGACCACGGCAAGCAAGTAGAGTTGGCCGTTTTTCATGACGCACCGATCGGGTACGATGACTTTGTGGCCAACTGCACCATCCAGTTTGATGATCTGATGAAGAACACGAACAGAGAGGAGTCATTTGAAGGATGGGTGAGGAATGTTTATTATACAGCTGTTTTTCCCTCTCCTGATCACACACTGCATCTTTATTGTGAGAAATTGCTTTGCTTTAAGTTGGTGGATATTTGATTTTCACATACATGTATGTTGATATATGACACTTTAAATCATATAGTTTGAAAAGTTCTGAAATGACAAGGTATGTTTGCTCTGATGGGGCACACAGTGAAGATCTATGGATAGAGTTATTGTCCTATAAACAGAATAGAGGTGAGACTGTTAGTAAAGTTTCAAATTAGGATGTTATCTGGTGGCATTGGAGAGATTTGTGTTTACAAGTGCATGTTGATAACAATTCCAGAATACAAAACAGTATTTAGTACAGTACTTACGTGCACACTAAACATGAATCACATAACAGAAGACAGTGATGATCTATAAACTGTCAGCATACTAGAATACAAAATAGAAGAGTCTGGGGAGTGTTGTAACATAATTTCAACATCTGTAAATCAGTGTTATTTGTTTTGTGCTGTATGTCTGAAACGTTGATACAGTATTATCATATTTGCCTGGAGTAAATTAAAGAAATTTAGAAATCTACTACTTTTAATATCAAAATTAAGTAAATTAATATCAGGTACAAAGAATGCTATTGTTACAGTCGGCCCCACTACCAGGTCACTTGTAACGCTATTCGAAAACATGCTAAACTTTATGCATGAATTTATTATGGTTATCAAATTTACTCATTTAAAATAATTATGCCATTCCCATCTCCATACCGCACACCTGTCAACCTACTTTTAATTTTAAACATTTTGATTGAAAACTTACATTCATGCATTTGGCAGACCAAAGTGATTGGCTTTAGAGTATATATACATTGTATCAACCATTCCTTAGGAATCGAACCATGATAATGGCGTTGCTAGTACAATATTCTACCGTTTGAGCCACATGAATGCTATGAAATAGTAAACATTTAAGAATTTTAAATCAGAACAGCATTTAAAATTAAATACAATGACAAGTATATGTAAAACATAGGCTAATGCACACACCGTTTTGGTTTTAAAGTTGATTAGCTTGTTTTATCACAGTTGTGGCAAATGTGGCCTGTTTCATTTTGTGCAATCTTTGTGTCTTCAGTAGAAAACATATTATAAAGTGTTACAGTCCTCTCAACCTGCAGCTGTGATATTTCTGCTTTTTTAAAATGGTTTTTGAAATGTATTTTATTAAAAAATAGTGTTATAAGCCATGAAAAGCTTGTGTTATTTGTTTAATTTAGTGATAATCTGCCTATTTACGTTGATTATGTTCATATACAATAGTGAGTTTTATCCCTGTTGTTCATTTCTAATTGGTTAAATTAGAATTACAGCACTCCCTAGTTTCTCCTAAACCTCACACTTTGTTTTGTTGTATTGTGTTGTGTTCCTTTTGTCATGCTCTGTTGCATTGCATTGTGTTCTTTTGTTTTTGTTCTGTTGTATTTTATTGTTGTGTTGTTTTTCTTCGTTTCGTGTCTTTTGTTTTGTGCTGTTGTGTGTTTTCCCCCTGTGTGTGAACAGCAGACTTGTAGAGGTTATGAGTGTTATCATCTTCCACCATCATCTGTGTGGGTTCACACTTATAACCATATGTCCAACAGTGCAACAATGCTCACTGATCCAGAAACAGGCATTTGACTGCAGCTCTAGACACAGATCTTGATGCATGATCAGAGATTAATGAAAAGAAGTTTCAGTGCTTAATGCACAGTCAGTCAATACAATTTAGACTCAGATTTTGAGCTCTCAGACTCTCCGTGGGATGGTTGCAGCTAAGACCAGCTGAAACATCTTGCTCTGTGGTTTTAGCATCTTCTGTGGTTTAAGCACCACAATTTCCATGTCTACACACCTCCTTCAGAGCTAGTTCATATCAGTGTATTAACTCAACACTGCTGCAGGGTTACTAGGACAAAGTAGTTGTAAAACACTTGTTGTCAGCATTTCAGTCACCAAGCTGAACATGCGCATGCAAACTGGCTTGCTTGTCCTCAGCAGAAGTGGCGAAAGTCTTCTTGTAACCTTATTATTCAGCCCAAGTACTATTAGTTCTCCTTTCCCAGAAAACTTATGCACAGGGACATTAGTTGTAGAGTGATCATCTTGTTTTTACTGTACGTGTCCTGAACATTTGTTCATTTAGTGAACAGTAATATGGAGATACACTTTATTATTCAAGGTCTCAAGGTTATTTTAGGTTCAGCTTATATTGTATGTATAAGGGAAAGTGTATATTTTAAATTACTTTTTTTAAGTGCTTGTCTAGAAATGTTTTTACATATAATGTCAATTCTTTGAGGTCAAAAACTGCAATGAATAAAGTAGAATTGTTCATAGAAAAAAGTAAATAGTTTTAGATGAAGTATGACTGCTTAAAATGTCATGTAAACTATGCATCTAAAATACAAATTTTAATAAAGTTTCAGATATGTTGGTTGCAAAAAACATTTCAAATCAGTCAGAAGATGTTAAAATAAGGATTACTATTTAAAATAAATGCTGTTCTTTTGAACTGTGAAAGACTCCTGAAAAAAAGTATCAGGGTTTCTATTAAAATATTAAACAGCACAGCTTTTTTCAACACCGATAATAATAAGTAATGTTTCTTGAGCGGCAAATCAGGTGACACTGAACACTGTAGTAATAGCTGCAGGAAATTCAAACCGAAAAATGTTACATTAAAGTTTAATTGTATTTAACAATATTCGTGTTTTTAGTGTATTTCTGATCAAATAAATGCAGTGTTGGTGAACGTAAGAGACTCAAACATTTATAAAGTCTTACCAGCTCTAAACTTTTAAACGTTATTGTACATCTGATTGTCTTCTATTAGGTTCCAGATGAAATTCAATGGAATTCAGAGATACACGGCCCCATTTTTATTGATTCTGCATCTGCAGGTCACGTAACCGCTAATTAATGATACTCTGCTTTCATTCTGTCTGGGATGTGGGTGTTTTGTGCCAAGTTTCAGTCTCCTGTGAGTGTGTGTATTTGTTTCTGTGTAGAGCCTCAGGCTTTTGGGACAGATGGTATGTGAAACCTGCAGTTCAAAACAGCACACACAAGTAAGAGTGTGTTTGCGTGTGTATGAGCTTCCCTATATGGGAACTGCCTCTAGGAATTCAGTAGTTTCTGTTATGCTATTTTATTAGTGAGTGAAACTAGCATTAAAAGTGTATAAAATGGAAGTTGTGTGTATTGGAGATAGTGTATTGACACACACTTTGTCATAGTCTCTGTGAATTTTTCTGCTTTCAATTCTGACCAAAGGAAAGGAAGTATGACTGGTGGAAAAAATATCCAGTTGAATTCTATTGAAAATTGCTAAAGCAAAATGGTTTAAAAAGAACAAATAAAAAAAAAAATTGTCTGTACGTGACAAAGAAAAGGACAAAATGTAAGTTTAGCATACTGTAAGCTAATTATGGCTAATCATTTCTGTATGCATCACAGTGTTTTTTAAAGATGTTGTTTGCTAATTAAAGGTGCTGTTTAGCTAATTATCATCAGAATTCTATTTAGACCACCATCATCCATTCAACTACACGAATCCAAAGATGTCTGAAAACCCATACACACAAAATGATTGATAGGTAGAGAGCTTTTCCGATTGGCTAATCTGGTTGGCCACTTCCTTGTCTCTGCTGTTTGCATGCAACATGTCATCCCTATAGTTCATTTCTTTTACCCATGATTCTGTCGTAACACATACAGAAGCACGTAGGGTTTAGTTCTGTATGACATGCAGGTCGACACACGCCCACAAAGCTGGTTTTCTACAGTCTAGAGTTTACCACAGGCTCATAAACGCCCCCTTTACCCCTCGCTGTGTCTTTCCATTTCTGAGTTTGTCTTTCCGTTATCTCTCTTAACTTTTTGCTCTACAGTAATCTGTAGTCCAGCTCTAATATTTCACTTCTGCCTGACCTCATTTACATTTTCCGTGGTATAAAAGTGTGACTGCTGTGGATGGTGCCAGTGGGTTGTGTGATTGCTTGTATTTGGCACAGACATAGGCAAACATGCACACATTAAAAACTAAATGTATAACTTGAAAAAAAAACTTTGTCATACAAAAATGTCATACACAAAACAGTTCTGGACAAATTGAAAATGCCAGGGAACTTCAAAAATGCTTCCTGGAAGGCCTGGGAAAATTATGAAATCTCAAAAGCTCACAGAAAAGTCATAATTTCTATTGTGAATATAGTTTTTTTCTAGTTATGCATAAGTATTTCTTTCTCAAGAAACTACTCTTACTGTCACAAATAACTGTGGAAATAGAAATGTATTGGTCAGAAAGTGTGTAAAGCATTTGTAAAGAATTTAAAATATAATAGAGTTTTATTTAACATTTTTATCTCGAAGTAATTCCCATACTTCTGTTTGTGTTGTTTGATAGTTTTGATCAATTTACTATATTCCAATTTAGAGAATATTATAAGAATATTGAAAATTATTTAAATGAGTAGTTGTGTCCAAACTTTTAATTAAGTTAAATTTAAAATGTGAGAAGAACTTCTTTAATATTCGATGTCTAAATTAATATCTAATTATTATCATTATTTTTTTGTGTGTTGCAGGTTGACCTTGAACCTGAGGGTAAGGTCTACATCCTAGTTACTCTCACAGGCTCATTTATAGACGGTGAGTCCCTCCGCTCATTTTTTTTCCTCCATAGGTCTTTGTTTCTTTCTTGGTCACTTTCTTTTAAAACTTTGTATTTTTTTTTTTAAAATTGTTTCGATTTCTTTGAAATCTTTTCATGCAGAAGTACAAATTTAATCGTGCATTTTAAAGAATCAATTTGACAGTCAGTATGACTTTATTTTTGGACTGGAACACAGAGGTGTTTCGAGAACACGCTGCCTGTTTCGTAGTCATTGACAGTGTAAAAGATGAAAATATAAAACTCTTCTTGATGAATTGCATTGTCTAGGCCATGATGGTGTAAACGCACATGTGCACACACTAATTTCCTCCACTTGCTGTTGAGATATCGCTTTACTAAATGTTAACCTGCTACCAGACATGTCAACACATGCTAAGACACACTAAGACACACAAAGCCATCTTCAGGCACAGTTTTTTTTAGACCGAGCATCTGTCAGAGCATCTTATGCATGAAGTGTATGCGATGTGCGAATCGCACACACGCTGTGAAGCTGGCTTCCTTTAAAGGCTTGTGGTTAGGCCTGCAGAGAATAGACTAGACTTAATAATACCAGTGAACCAGGGGCTCATAATCTGCCTCTCTTCCCCCTCACATAGTCAGCAGAATGTTCCATGACATTACAGGAAATACCTATGTATTGGAAGAAGATCACGCATCATGACATAATAAAACCTTTTCTGTTTCTCCGCGTTTAGATGAAGCTGAAGGAAACACGCGTCCCTATAAAGAATTTAACCGAAAACGGCAGCAAGCAGTTCGAAGAAAAATTCACCAAGTAAACGGGCACAAGTTCATGTCGACCTTCCTAAAGCAACCAACGTTCTGCTTCCACTGCAAAGAATTTATATGGTAGTGCACTTTTGACACACGAATGCACACTTTTTTAAAAACTTTTTTTGGTGTCACTTTACTTAAAGCCTTTATCTATATTGCATTATAAAGTGTTATTAGTTATAAATGCATTATAATTAGTCATAATGTGCGTTGTAATACATTATATCTTGTCGTAAATAATAACCAAATTTAAAATGCATAGTGTAACAATGAATTGATAATGTAATGTATTATCAATTCATTGATGATATAATGTATTAACTGTAGTTACAATTATTCATGAAATTGTACAATGCATTATAAGGTGCATTACAAGGCATAATTAATGCATTAAAACTACTTTTATAATGCATTATAGATAAAGGCTTTAAGTAAAGTGTAACCCCTTTTTTAATAACACATTTTTGTCAGAGTTTTAAAACATGCAGCTGCATTTTGCATTGTATGAAGAACTATTTTTCTATACAAATAAAGTTTATTATTCTAAACAAATACTGAGTGTAAAAAAAATTGCAGTGTAAAAGTGTTTTGCTGGGAATTTTAAGTACAAATGCTTGAAGTGAACAAACTTTGTTATATTTTAATTGTACTTAATTTTTTGTGTTTTCCTTGTTCCAGGGGTGTTTTTGGAAAACAGGGCTACCAATGTCAAGGTGAGCTGACACTCTGTCTCTGTATTAATCAACATGATCTGTGTTTAAATTGATTGTATTATAGGTTATAATCAGCTGTGTGTGTTTATATGTGTGCATGTTAGTGTGCACCTGTGTGGTACACAAGCGATGCCATCAGTTTGTGGTTACGGTCTGTCCACGCATGAAGAAACCTGCCAAGGAACAGGTAATGCACGCAAACCTAACCCTAAAACACTTTCATAGTCCTTTTTGTGACTGCTGACTGTGTCCTAAAAACACAGCCATTTCTCCACCTGCTGGTCAGGAATAGAATTGCTGGAATGTTCTGCTGTGAACATTTTTTATGCTCTGTTCCTTCTTTTTACAGACTACAAATCAGGGTTTCAGTATTAACGTTCCCCATAAGTTCAACATCCACAATTATAAGGTTCCTACCTTCTGTGACCACTGTGGCTCTTTGCTGTGGGGCATTGTACGGCAAGGATTGCATTGCAAAAGTACTTTTCTCTCTTTCTGTCACCCATCTTGGGCACCATAAATATATCCATCAGTCTTATTGATGCTGCTTTGTGAGGCTGATCTGGTGTGTTGTGTTTTTACATCTGTAGTTTGTAAAATGAACGTCCATGTCCGCTGTAAGGGAAATGTTGCCCCAAACTGTGGAGTCAACAATGTAGAACTGGCCAATAAACTGGCAGAAATGGGCCTTCAGCCGGGAGGTCTGACCAAACGTAACTCAATGGTAAATACACACGTGTAGTCTTATCAAAAGTGAAATATGTGATCTCTGTGTGTGTGTGTGTGTGTGTGTGTGCGTGTGTGTGTGTATGTGTGAATCTCTCATTTTAAGTTTAATGTGCTTCATTGACATCACACATAACTCACATTTTTCTTGGCTGCATGCACTGAAAATAGGACAAAACAAAACTTTTGTAAAGTAAACTGAGAAATTATAGGAAGTAACACAATACCATCAACAGAATAATGAATATTGAAAGATAAAATGTACTGAATGAGTAATGAACTAATAAAGTCTATACAGAATAAATAATTTGTCTCTTCTCAGGGTCTTGCAGGTATGGACACTCAGTCGCGTACATTGAGTGTGAGAGGAGATCGAGGGCAATCTAAGAAAGAGCCTAGTAGAAAGCTGGGAATCTCAAACTTCACACTCCTACAGGTGTTGGGAAAAGGCAGCTTCGGCAAGGTCTGTGTTTAAGACTGTTCCTCTTTACATCAGTTCCAATATAACTGTGGAGCACAAAGACTGCAGACTATTTGTTATACAAAGTATTCACACAATTCCAGTGTGAATGTGTTTATGTATTACAAATGATTCCAATGTGAATTTTATATCCTTATCTGAAAGAAATTGTGTGGTACAGTCACTGACTTGTTAAAAAAAATATAATGTGATATTTTATTGTGTACATAAAAAATTATATGCTCTGGAAAAAAAACGTGTTGCTATGCAAATTGCTTCTAAACAGTGTGGTATAGCTCAGTGGGCTATACTGTTTTATGTTAAAATATTATGCTGAAAATTTTGTGCCAGAAATTCAGAGTGAATACAAATGAATACAAACAAAATGGAAGATACTTCACAAGTCATGCTGTTGGTGTTGTGTGTAAATAGGTGATGCTAATCCGGCTGAACGGTTCAGATCAGGTGTTTGCAGTGAAGGTGTTAAAGAAAGATATCATACTGCAGGATGATGATGTTGAGTGCACTATGACAGAAAAACGAGTGTTATCCCTCGCTTCCACTCATCCTTACCTTACTCAGCTCTACTGCTGCTTCCAGACACCGGTGAGCAACACACACTCACATTCACCTAGCTATGGATTGTTTATAAAAGAAGCTAATTATAAGTAAATCAATAAACCATATGAAAAATATGGTTTATATATATAGTTTATATTATACACAATATAAAACGTATAATATAAACCATAATAAAATAGGGCCATAGGACCCCTGGTATATTCTGTTCTTTAAATGAGGGCATGTAGCTTTCACATCATCAGCAGGGGGCAGTAGAGAATTAAGCAGGTTACGCTTCATCAATATGTTTTCTCCCTTATGTTCTACTTTGCATTTTCTGTGTATGTGTACTTCCCCCTTTGTATGTTATGAGAGATCAGAGGTCCGCTGTAATCTGCTTGCGTGTTTTGCTTGAAGCCTCTAGAATAGAGATGTCAACACTGAATCCCCTAAAGTAGCTTAAACAATCATACAGAGAAACACACACTGTAGCATTTGTAAGACTACAGTGTTTAATTGAATTACTTTACAAGGTTTTAACAAACATGCGCGCGCACACACACACTGATTGCAAAAGGATTTGTAGACGTAAATTTCATGTTCAGTCCAGTAGAGCAGATCTGACATGATGACCTCTCTGGATTTATTACTGCAGAGTCCATGTGAACATGTATGTGCAGGAACATCCTCAAGGTCTTGCTGGCGTATGTAGTGTGTTTGTAATGAGTAAAGGAATTTATGAACCAGTTTGTCTCTGCTCCTTCACAACCCTGATGCACACATACTTCTAGCGACATACAAAGCCCACTCGTGACCCTCTGGGGCCGGGTTACGTTAGATAGCACCGCAACGCCGTGGCAGAAATCAATGATCTCAGAGGGCCTGCGGTGTGTGGGACTGTTGCACAGTGAATGTGCTTGTTAATGTGATGGATTTGGTCATTAGTGGACGTGCCATGGTGCTTTGATGGTCCAAATCTTAGCTTATTCTGGTGAAGAGCCACTCGCTTAGACAGGAAGTAACTGTCTGACTGATGAAAAGCAGCCAACCACTGTCAGTTTAGTTTTTTATGTGACATTTAGTGGAGGATAAATTTGAAATGGAACATTCTACAGTAACAGATTGGTATGGAAAACTTGGCAGTCTCTGTGAATGTTTGTGAAGAAACACATAAGAAATTAGTAGCACTAACCTTTAATTTTGCTCTTGAACATGGATTAATTTTTCATCTGAAAATAAATGACAATTATCAATTATGCATTATGATTGGAAATTCAGCTAAACTGTCAAAATAATTTATTGTATTATAATATATAATTACTGTTATATTAATTAATGCAATATTTGGTTTAGCATTTTACTTGAATTGCATAAAGAAAATATATAATTAAAAATCTGGTTTAGCGTTATGCATAATTTACAAAAAATAATTAAAGAAAATAATTAAAATGATGTTAGATGTATTCTGCAAGTTGGTGGGCTTATTGTCTTATACTATACCTGCTAAAGTCATCTCTAGTACAGTTTTGCAGTAAATGCACACTGTTCATATTGTGGGCATCTTCTCCCATCTTATTCTACTGAATATTTTACAAACTGAAAATCATTGCATTTCACAAGCGCTTTCCTGTTTTGTGTGCATCATGCGGTCAGTAAACCAACTGTGGGTGGTCCCTGGGTGTGCAGTCTGAGTTTGATGCATTGGCCGTGCTGAACTCAAACAGGTACTTAGTGTTATCAATTCAAACTTATGATGCACTTCGTTTTAGATCACCTTCCAACCCTCACAATCCCATAATCCTGTGTTTCCTGCAGTCTTCTTCACTGACTAAACAGTATTTATGCTTTGTCTGTCTCTCCCATAAATCTTCTAATGGCTGTTACATGCTTGGTTAAAAGACTGAATTTCCTGTTGTTGAAGGTGGTAATCTGGTGTTTGTTGTTATATTTTAACTGAATCCGTATCTTAATTTCTTAATCTTTTCACAGGAGCGGCTGTTTTTTGTAATGGAGTTCGTGAATGGGGGAGATTTAATGTTTCACATTCAGAAATCTAGAAAGTTTGAGGAGAACAGAGCCAGATTCTACACTGCGGAGATCACATCTGCTCTCATATTCCTCCACAGCAAGGGAATAATATACAGGTTAGACAGCCAAATGCACTCAAGAATTAAGAAATGAAAAGGATATTTCATTCAAAATGAACATTCTGATATCATTTACTCCCCCTTATGATGTTCTAAACACGTTTGACTTTCTTTAATGAAATATGAAAGGTGCAGTTTAGCTGAATGTTCAAACCCTTTTCCAAACTGCTGTCCTTGATCTACATATTCATTCTGCTTTTATGTTGTATGGAAGAAGGAAAGTCAAATGAGTTTAGAACAGCATGAGGGTGAGCAAATGATGATAGAAATGCAGTTTCTTGGTTGAACTGTTCCTTTAATTGTGTTTTCTGTGCTCTGAAGTGTTTTCCTTCCTCTTTTTAATTGCCACTTCTCTGTCCTCTGAGCTTTATTAACACTATGAGAATAATTCTTACCTCAGCGTTTCCATTATTACAAACCTTTAGCACATAGACCTTTAAAGCTGCAGTGCAATACTGCTTTGACTTGAAAACAGCACTGGCACTGAAGCAGAGAACAAAATACGAGGTGGCTTACATCAATTCTCTTAATGGACAAATGGCAAAATATCAACGTTCATGCAGTTACCGTGGACTGCATACGAATGACAAAGTATAAGCATTATTCTGAATGTGTTTGTGTCAGAGGCAAGCAATCATTTTGACACAAACTGCCATTTGTAATTTTTCTTTAAAAAGATTATGATGCAGGTTTCCATGCAGAAGTGTTTTACCAGGCAAATAAAAACTGTTAACATAAATCTCTCTTTCTCTTTCTCTTTCTCTTTCTCTCTGTCATAATGGCCATAATGGACTGAATCTGGGCATATTGTTATATGTGTATATGTATTATTTCAGGGATCTGAAATTGGATAATGTTCTGCTGGATAAGGATGGTCATTGTAAACTGGCTGATTTCGGTATGTGTAAGGAGGGAATGTTTGAAGGTGCTGTCACAGGAACCTTCTGTGGAACCCCAGATTACATTGCTCCAGAGGTGATTCAAACACTCCACCCCATTCAAAAACACACCCAACGGCTGTCTAAAATACACACAAAATTATGCATCACAAAATTCTACAAGAATCAGAAGTGTTGTGCTACATTCACCTTGTGTCAGATCGAGTATGAGATGCCAGCTTCCAGTCACATTCAATGAAATTATTAGTCTCAAGACGAATGGATCCTTTTTTGATTTTGAAGATAACAGAAATATATGTATATAACAGTTAAAAATGATAAATGTTACATTTTTTAATACATTAATTTACAATGTTGCAATTGTACAATTAAAAGTAAAACCATTAAAAGGTTTTCATTAATTGAAATAGTTGAAATAAAATAAAAAATTACATTTTAGATGAAACACTATACTGTATTACACTATACAGGTATTTCTGTACTCAGTATTTCTTTTTTTTTTTTTAAGTTGAAGTACAACAGTGAAGTAATTTTAAATATAAATGATTTATTAATCAATTTAAAGTTAAATAAAAATAAAAACTAACAAAATTACATAACAAAATTACTAAAACTTAAATGAAAATTAAAATGAAAGCTGAAAATATAAGCTAATTCTAAATATTAATAATTACTATAATGGTATATAAATATTACTAAAATAACACTTAATTCACATCTATGTTTTTTCAAAATGTAATATAATATAATATAATATTCAGCAGTATTGTAGATATAAACGGCTTCTATTGGTGTCTGTTTTGGAGGAAAGGTAATCTATGAAAGTGTGTGATTAAAGTGTGTGTGTGAGAAGGAAGATAGAATTTCCTAAATGTAATTTTTATATGGTCCCGTAGATCCTTCAGGAGATGCTGTATGGGCCGTCAGTTGATTGGTGGGCTCTCGGTGTGCTGCTGTATGAGATGCTATCTGGTCACGCCCCCTTTGAAGCAGAGAATGAGGATGACCTTTTTGAGTCCATCTTGACTGAAGAGATCATCTACATGTCCTGGCTCAGCACAAATGCCGTGGACATACTGAAAGGGGTGAGCTGCTCAGTGTTCACTTAACAGCCCTGGAGTCATACAGACATGAATTGACTTGAATGGAGCAGTGATTGCTTATCTGTCCTGATTGGTGGGAGGCATATGGTGTGAATTAAACTGTCAGTTCATTCAACAATGAACATCAGTAAACAGTAAATACCTCCCATCTGATCTCTCTCTGTTCCTCATGCTCTTCCCCTCTCTTACGTAACTATATTTAGCCTCGATCTACAATCCACTGTTATCACATGACTGTAGCTAAAAATAAAAATCCTTCACATCAAATGTACACATGCACACAACCCCCTGCTCTTACTCTATAGTGTTTGCTCTCACTGTGAAGAATAATGGAGGAGATATGCCGGTAATAATCCCGGAGATGATTTTTTCCCCCTTAGAGCAATGTGCAGTTATTGAAGGACCAATAAATTCCCAGTTGAACCTGGAAATTCAGCAACAGAATGTCACAGTATTTGCCTGAGATGAATAATCCTTAAACCTGGGTCATCCAACATGACCTTGACCTACAACAGTCAAAGAATAGATCAATAGAGTGGCTCAAAAACATTCTATTTTTGGAATAGCAGATCTCAGTCCTGTTGCACAGCTGTGGTGTAGACAGACCAGACATGAACCACTGTAAGAAATAATGGACAGTATACCATACCGTTTTTTATTATTATTTATTTATCAGCATCGGCCAATATTGTATATTTAATTGTACATTTTATACTATATTTTTACACATAGATTACTTTTGCTGTTATATAACACTCTCCTAAAGTTAATTTTTAAAAACACTAATTATGTGATAATTTTTTCATGTATATTATAATGTTGTGATGCCTAAATTCAATTGTAACATTTCAAATGATTGATTTTAGTATTTTATTTATTTAGTTTAGAATTCTAATATTGGTTATAACATGAACATAACTATAGGCTTATCTGACAGAATTTGAAATTTGGTGCATCCCTTTTTTTTTGTAGTTATTTTTTTCTGCAAAACTGGATGATCCCTCTGAACAACAATGCATTTGTCAGTGTTGCTCAGAGTCGATGAGGTGTGGTAGCCAGCTGTGCTTCCTAATGGGTGTCAGATTTACCCAGAGAGAGAGTGTGTATTAGTGTGTACACGTGCATGTTTGTGTTTTAGACTGCTGTAGAAGGAGGGCAGGATTTGATTTGATTTGATTTAATCTGATTTGGTTATATTTGATACCACACATTGATACTCTTGACACAACCTCCCACAAGCGATTGAGTGTTACGTTATACACATTCTCATAGGAATTGAGTCTGATTACAGATGTGACATACTGTAGGTTTAATCTCACTATGGAGATTTGATAGTATTCACAGCATTCAATACCTTTGGGCTCTTTCATATTTTTTGTTAGTGTGTTCCTTTTTAGTAATGTAAACTTATATCTTGTGCGTAATAGTTTTCTGCATTTAAAAGTATATGAATGTTTAACAGACATACGCATGACATCGTGTTTTGATTTTATTTTTCTCAGTTTCTGACAAAGAATCCATCCCGTCGTCTGGGTTGTGTGGCTGCAGAGGGTGGAGAGACCGCTGTAACCAGTCACCCGTTTTTTACTGACATTGACTGGGACAAACTTAACCAGCGAGAACTTGAACCACCTTTCAAGCCCAGAATTGTGAGTTTAAAAATATATATTAAATAAAATATAAAAGATATGAACATTGATCTAAATATTAATCTTACATCATCAAATTAATTGTAAATGTAAATTCAGGTATATTTATATATATATATTTTAAAATCTGAAATCCAGAAAACTGCAGAAGATGTGAATAACTTTGATCCAGACTTCACCCAAGAGGATCCTACTCTTACGCCCATCGATGAGTCCATTATCCCATCCATCAGTCAGGACGAGTTCCGTGACTTCTCCTTTACTTCCCCTGAACTGTTAAAAGTGGTTTCAGATTTGCAAAGCAGAGCCGAAGAAACGTGTGATGTCATGAAGGAACAGAACGCAGGACAGTTTTGTGATGTGATAGAACCCAATAAATTGTGACAATAGAAACTTTGAGGAGCAGTCAAAAGAAACATTTGAATACCATACCACACCGTTTTCAAACTGGTTAAAGACTGTACATTTCAGTGGCCTAGCTTTTTGGTCTTTGCCTAAGCTATAAGGTTCTTTTGGCCTACACTTATGCTTTGGAACAATACTGTAATTGTCTTTGTGTCAGACACATTGTGAGTGATTTGCAAAGATCGCCATGAGACACTCCATCCCGGAAGACAGCAGGTTACACAAATTTGAATAACGGGTGAACTTGTCTGTTCCGTGGGTACTGTAGCTGTTTTACTGTAGCAGTGTTTATATCCAGATGCTTAGGAAACTTGATTTGTTCCCTCTGCACTTGCTGTGTCGAACACAGTCATGCAGAAACATCACTAATTCTGTCAGAATTATTCTGCTGTCACGGAACGAAGAAAATCAGACTTATGAAAATGCATTTTAAATGGAAACTCTAGTTTTGTAAGATAATTTCATACATTTCTGTGTACATCTGTGCCGTTTGTAGTTTTGTCTGTTTGTTTTTTATTACATTTCAGGTCAGAATTTCACCCATGATTAAACTCTGGCATCTTTAGATGTATTTTATTGTTGAGAAAGGTTGCAGTATTGAGTTCTGTGCATTTAGACGTTTTATGTCTGCGACTCCATCAAAAGACATCTCCCCTCTGTTGTTCTGAGGGGTTAAAGGTTAACATACTCAGGTGACATGTTGACCAGTTTCAATTCTTTATATTGAGGCCAGCGACTCTTCCTCCTCATCCTCATCATACTTTAATCTTGTTTATTGGGATCTTCTCAGTCCAAGCAGAGTGAAATATCTGTTGGTGTATGCTTTCGTGCCTGTCCATATTTGGCACTGATTTCACATTATTACTTTTGTGTCTGTAGGAGTTACAACAAAATTTGTAATTACTATCAAATACATAAAATTTATAGTATTCCTTGCTTAAAAAAACACTTAAACAAGACTATCTTGGTTTGCTGGTTTGAGAGACCAACTAAGACCAAGATAAAGCCAATAGAACCCATTAAAATCAGTGATTCTGTCTATGCTAGATGCAACACGAGTCCCCAACTAAACTCATGTCCCATTCTATTTGATGTACTCCACACATTTATGCTACTTATCGCACAAAGGTTGCTTCCGATGTAGACACAGTGTCAGGTAGGACCAAGAAATAAGCTTAGGCAGGTTTTTTTTTTTTTTCATGAGGAAAATGGAGGATGATCCAACCTCTTATGTTTAATCAAATAAGAAACACTAAATAGTCAATGGGGATCCTCATCAACTTAAAAAAACTATTAAGGTTGACTGCTGATGGGTTTTTTGCAGGGTAGAGTCAAGCTTTGAAGAAAACATTAGCCTAATGAGAATCTAGTAATGAGAATCTGTGTTTTAGATTATTTGTCTTTGCTTTTTCTCCTTAAACATGATCCCCAGTTTCTCCTACTTCAGTTAAAAAAAAAAAAAAAAAAACCCTACAAGACTGGGCTGTTAATTTTTGCCATATCATGCTTACATCTGATGAAAGGAGGCAAGCAAGATTAGCAACAGGTCTTTGGTACTGAGTGAGAAAAACACTGGAGATGTCATGGGAGATCCCATTAGGCAACTTGCCCTTACAAGTCTGGCCCAGCCCCAATTACACTAGTGGAGGGTTTCCTAGAGAATCAACGTCAGCAGCCCACTTTCCTGTGGGAGACTGCAACCCTGAAGACCAACAAACACAGAGTGCTATCTTATGTGCTTAGAGCCATTTACAGTCTTTGGCAATGTGGGGGTAAGGAGGAAATCCTTGTATGGTCAAGGACACTCTCTTGTGGCGTTCGGATGACTCACCTTATAACGCTCTATACACAGAGGAGTTTCCTGATCCTTCAGTCCCAGTTACCACAATTATTCTCTGTATCTTGCTTAATATCATTCCTTTATTCAACTTTTAATGTCTTTTCATCTTTTGTCATACACATCTCTTGTACTGTAGTCCCTTGTATACACCTATTCATTGTGGATGCCAGTGATGGATTTCTTCCCAGAAAATGTACTGGTCTAAGATGGCTGATCTCCTCATATCAGACCATTCATGCTGTGAGATTGTTTTGTTCCCTGCATGACTTGCTTTTTCCCCCTTCAGTGCAATATGCAATGCAATTTGTGTTATATGTCTCTGGTTTTGAACGGTTCTTGCTTGACTGCTCATGCTGACAGTCCTATTTCATATATTACATATTTTCAAATGGCAAATATGGAACACTTTAGGGTTTATTTTTTAGGTTGTATTGCTTAATAATGAAGCCAGACTTTTAAATATATATAACTTTAAAAAGCCATGAGCATGAGAGAATTTTCAAAAACACTAAAAAAGCTTAACCACCCCCAAACTTTTGAACAGTAGTGTGTCTGTAACATTCGTTTAGATTTTTAAGTCGCAGTCTCTAGCTTTATTCCTGCAGAATGAATTTTTTTTTTGTGTCATGTTTCTTAAGAAACAGGCTATAAACATGCATGCAACATCTTGGTTTAGAATGCATGTCAATATAGACCAAGAACAAGCTGACATACTGTATGGCCCAGATTTATTTGTCAGTTTGTGTATCGGCGACAGACTGCTGTCCTCCCTGCTTTCGTCTAAACTCTTATAAAATTAGCCCTCTGTAATGCGTCACTTAAAGGCCTTGGTGACAGATCAGTTTCCATTCCCAGGTCCAGTGGGCCATAATTACATTTTATTGATTTCTCTTCTGCCCGTACGGATACCCTTTATTGGATGCAGAAAATCTATTTCAGTCTTAGCACCACTTCAGCTCCAAAACCTCGTCTTGGAGTGATTTTGTTTATTCTATTGATTTCTGTCTTGATAAATGAAAGGTTGTAACGAATAGATCAGGATTCCCCATGGGGGAAAAAAAAGACATCAAGACATCTTCAAATGTATCATTTATACACTCAAGTGTGCTTCAAGTGTGTGCAAACAGTGCTTCACCTTTAGGCCAGACCTTTTATTTGTTTCATTATTCCGTAATGAGGCTTGACAGAGCAATAATACATGCATGGGTGTGTGCATGTGTGTGTGTGAATTTTTATAGCTTGATCTTCATTGTACTACATCAACGAAATGCTGCGCAAAAGATCTTTGCATGTTTCTCTGATCCCTCCCTTCAAAGTCCCTTTGTGTCCATTCAGCCTCTGCTGAGGGATGGAGAGATCATCTCTGAACAGGAGGATGAAGGAGATTACTGCAGATTAGAGTTGGCATGTGTCCATCTGCTTTCCTCATTCATATACACCAACATCACAGTTCTTTACTTCACTCCAGCAGCAGCAATGCTAATAAATTGAAAATTTAATTTCGCAGAGACCCTTTCATCCAAACACAACATATAATGGACCTGGCAGGAACAGTCCCTGAGCTGCAAACTACACGGGAGCAAATGTTTCCCTCAAGGACACAGTGGAGATGGAGCATGGCCTTGAACTCACTTAGCCCTGTTGTTTGCTCTCCTCTGAATATCCACTGGATTCTAATAGGAAACTCACTCCAAACCTGAAGTTAATTTTATAGTATCTATAATTTTGATTTTCAAAACATTACAGTGAGAAAAGTCAGCAGATGCTTATGGCAATTCAGAACTCTTTTACATCGAATTGGTGGTTAATTCGTATGACGGTTTATCACATTGTATGAATTATTTCAAACTGTCACCATAAAATACATTTTGAGATCAGGTTGGAAATGTTTTAATACATCATTTATTCTGAAAAGACTGTGTTTACAAAATGACTGTTTTAAGAATGCAAATGTTTAAATAGTCATCACATGTACTCTTAATGAGTGTTACAGAGGAAAGCAAGTATTGTGGCCAGTTTCAGGGAAATGTTCTCAGGTTTTTCCATTGGGTTGTGTGGAAAAGGATGAGACAGGGTTTATGCTGGTGTGCACGTCTCGTCTTGCTCACAGGGCTGGAATTTGGGAAAAAGAACATACTTCAAGAATTTTCTGGGCTGGAAAATGTTTGTTGACATGCCTCTTTCAATATGGGAAAAGAAAGAGACCCTTTATATTTATTGCATGTCGTTAATAAAATTTGAATAATCAGTTACAACACTGAAAACTGTGTTCTATTACAAAGAAATTTACCATGGTAAGCATAGTGTCTACCATAGTACTATAATTTACCTACTTCAGTTGTACTATGTACAATAAAGTACTATGGTGCCAACTTGCTGTTAGCCACTTCTACCATCAGAAGGATTGAATAAATTGGTAAATAAATTGGTAAACTCTTTGAATCAGATCCTATGTTAGTTAACAGAAGTAAACGGATTATGATGTTCTCACTTTGTTCTCTATGATAAAGTGCTTCTGTGTATAGTGTGTAGGCACTTGATGCAGGCTATTTGTTGAAAATGTGACCTCATGAATGCTCAATATCCAATTATCTTTAATGTATTAAGCACAGCGAGCGCAGAACAGCGTCTACGAGAGCATATAATGGCCATATTGGAGGCTCACGTGCCAAAAATATCCTCACTGGAGCACCGCCGCGCGTTCCCGATCACTCCGAGGCATGTGACTGCGCGCCCACGCGAACCGCCAGGCAGATGCGGAGAAAGCGAGAGAGGAAAGGCGAAGCATCACTTGAACTTAATTTAACTTTATCTCCGGAACACTGGGACTCCTGCCGGACGTATTTTATAAGACACTCAGGACTGACTATCATTTGAACGAACCGAGGGGTTTTGCGAAGGTTTTTTGTGTTGGAGTCCCGTTTGACCATGGATTCAGTCGCACCTGGGAAAAAAAGGTAAAAAGCCATCACTTTCTGTGTTTAGATATACGTTTTTTTTTTTTTTGGCAGTAATATTGTTTCATTAACTCAGTTTTGTCCTTTGCTTGTAGTTGCTGTCAATAGTCTCTCAATAATTTCCCCCTTATAACCTGTTGTCATTTATAATTCATACCTCTGTATGAATGAAACTGCGACAAGAGTAGCTTATTTATTTCACATATTTGCAGGCTTTGCACGTTTTTTGCTTTAAAACGAACTGTAGAAACGGAAGAGTTTTACAAAAAAAAAAAAAAAAACATTGATACAGAAAAGTGAACTGACTGTATCATAACAGCTGTGCGCTGATTCGCGAGGTTCCTTCAAAAACACTTTTTTTTTTCTTCAATGAATCAATTGAACCGGTTCACAAAACCGGTCTGAATGATTCGTTCACGAATCAGACTGAATCAAACTGTTGTCGAGGCATGAAATCTGCCTCACTGCAGTGAGAACTGTCTTTTTCGATTTTTGATCTGATTCAATAAGTAGAAACATGTAGAGTGAATCAAGGATTTGGCTTATGGCCCAACTTTAATAGCAAAATAAAACGTACAGTATACCTGAAATAAGACTTGAGTGTATGACAGTTTTATCAACACACACGTAAGAGTCAGTTTTAATAAAGCGCCCTAGATGTAAATTCAGTTATTTTTAGGTGCTAATGGACTTTGTTTTTTATGAGCTGAATCATGGCTTCAACAAACTGGAGACATAAATAAACAACAATACATGGCGTTACTGGAACGTGTCTAGGGACCAAGCGTGACATAACCACGTTATTACGTAAAGGAATTGCTGAATGAATCCGTTTTCAAAACGAACTGACTTCGCATCACTGTCACTGATATAAGACATCGGATTCTACTTTCAAGACTAGAGAACTAACTCCTTTTCACACTATTCACATTTTGGTCCAGAAGAGATCTGAGTCTGGATTTGTCTGTCAATTCTAAGAGGTTTTATTGCACATGCGCAGTGCTGAAGGATTTCTGATGAACCCATTGAACCTCCACATCACATAGATTGTGAGTTTGATTGATCATCTTTCCCTTTAAAGATCACTCAGGAGCCTTGCTGGAAGATACGGCCTAGTGCCATTTAATTAAAAAGCAGGGCTAAGTGCTTAAACCCATTCAAGAGCCAGCATTTGAAATAAAGTACAGATTTTTGCACCCTATTTTCAAATGGGCTTGTGTTCTTGCAATGATATTCAATGCACTTTACAGTACATTCGGCTGTTAAATAGTTTAATTACATTCACGGTTGAATTACAAATGACTCCAAATTAATTATATTGTTAAAAATTAATTATATAATGAACTTTATAATTATATGTTAACTAGCACAATTCAGTATTTACATTTAAAATGACTGTGTATGTAAATTGTATGGTGTCACCCATTTTTAAATGTGCAGACACATGAAGGTTATATCTTTGGTTTTGCTCTGCTCTCCTCTGAAAGCCGACTGTAGTGTTTTGCTCTGGATCAGCTGACACCTCTCTTCTTGGCTCTATGGTAAAGGTCCCCTGTGTGCTATCAGCTTGTGGCCTGTCGCCGCTGTCATTCGCAGGGGTGTAAAATGAAGCTGAGAAAGGTTAGGCTGCTCCTGCACTTATTAAACCAGTCATCTATCCTCTTAGAAACAGAATTTGTAAATAGAAGAGACTTTATTATCAGACAGCTGATGAAGAATGTTGACCTTTGCTTGAGTAATGTCCTGCTCACCGTTTTGTCGTCGTTCCAACTGGGCCTCTAATGGAAGAGTTTTTTTTTTTTTTGTATGGATTTCATTAACAGGTTTGTGGTTATTGGACGCTCCTCAAATGTGTTATAGGCTAATGTCTAATAACATATCCACAGGATGCCAAGAAGCTCTAAATGTTGCACGAGCGCTTTAAAGGACAGGATAATGGCATTAACCTAGATTCTATTCAAAAGCCGGCATGATCCTATATCGTGTCCTTTTAAACACACAGCTTACTCGTACACACAGAGAGCGTTTCTGCTCATGCTGTAAAGAAGTTCAGAAGGAGAGTATTAAACATGATATAAATACACCATCATTGTTGATGTTAATGGTCAAGGTTGCAGATGTAGTGGAGATACATTAAACAGAGATGTTTTCCTGCAAGTGTGTGTATGCACTGTCCTTGCTAAAATATTTAGACCATAGTAAGTGTGCCTTATGTGTGTGTTATAAATAATGAATCATGTAGTCCCCTGCAGAAAGCAGTTTGTACTGGTCAGAAGGAGAGAAAACAGAGAGCAGGTTGACTGACAGAAAGCTTATTGGATCATTATTATTAAAACATGCTGAGGGGCACAGCTCATCTCGCAGAGGGGGCTGTGATCATGCTAAAGGCTCTGTCTGTCTGCTCTCCACAGTCTGGCTCAGCACATCTGAGATGACTTCCAGAATATTATATCAGAGTTCAGAACGCAACTGCTATATTAGATGCCTTCTGCATCATTTTAGTTTAAAACAGTCTGGCTCAAAGCTTACCTGTGTGTTCATATGGTGTGTCAAGTGTCAGTTCAGTACATTAGTTAATGCATAAGGTATTATGACCTAACAAAAGTATATACTGTAATTCTACAGCATTTGTTCATTTTGGTCAATGTTAATTTCTACATATACTACTAATACATATTTAAAATTTCAATTTAATGAAATGTTCAGCTATTCAAGGTTCAACATTTAAGCTAATTCATTAATGTTAACAAATTAAACCTTATTGCAAAGTGTTTAGCAATTTCCCTTGGGGCTCTTTGTCATCTATTATGCTCCGTTTGATGTTTTAATGTTCTCTCAGCAGGGGTTTGTGGTTAGCTTATTTTTCAACCATGCAACTGTTGTGTTTTTGTGAGACTTTGTCATATCTCAAAACAGCATCTGTAACTTCTACAGAACGGATGTATTGTAACTTACAGTAATCTACAGAACTACTCAATGTGTCCTACAGTATATCGTGACTGAAATTCTGAGCTGTATGCAAAACCTTTGAGGGTTTAGATGAAAGATTTTGATAGATGATGGAAAAGGTCCACTGTTGCTCTTTCAATGATGAACACTATAGGGAGACACTGGTTTTAAATATACAATAAGTTTTTTTTTTTTTCCCCAATAACCGATTACAGTATTAAAATGTGTCACTATTTTGTTTAAATAAATGATAAAATGCTACAAACTAAAATCAACTGTTTTAAATGCATGACAACATTAGAATGTACAGTATGAAAATTGGATATTCATTTTGAGATTTTGAGAAATATAAATTGGCTGATATACTGTATATCCAACGTAATCTGAAAAAAAGCAGCTCTATTATCGACCACTAACTTATACTGACAAGACCACTTTTGCTAACCTACAACAGGAGCCTGCATAATGTTGCTATGAAGCATGGCTACCGTGTAGTCAAGGTCATTGTAGTGTGAAGGTTACACAGATATGCTAATGATGCAAACAGATTAGTAATAGCATTTCAAACATGTTTACTCTGTAATCTCAAGTACATACACATAATAGGACCTTAATGAATCCACATTTGTTTCATTGTATATTTCTAATTAGTGTATTGAATGGGAAATGGTCAGCGGGGTGACTGGAAGCTCTTGTGTGTTTGTTGGTGCATGACTAATGTCTTTTTTTGTCTTCACTGTTCTGTTGCATCTAAAACAGCATTTGCAGATAATGCTCAAACAGGTGGAGTGATTCAGAGAAACAGACAGGAAGAGGGGTGAGACGACTTAGTGGTTTCTTTATAATTTGCTTTCAGGACGATAGGCTGGCCAGCATCCAGCTCTAACTGCACTGTATCAACATACAGACCTCAAAGTGAGCTCTCAGAGTTCAAAAGTGTATGTTTGTGTGTAAGCTTTACATCCTCTAATGTATGGCCGTGCCTTGTCTCATGAGGGGCCTAAGAAAAAGACCGAAAATACATACACACATACACACACATAAACTGCAAAACTGTCACTTTTTTGTCCACTTGCAGACAGACAACACTAATATGAATAATTATATTGTAAAATGTCTGCTAACAACTGAAACTAGAAGAAAGCATCTATAACAATGGGCCACTGAAATGTCTTTAAAAAATAGAAGAAAATAGAGGTCCAATGAGTAAGTGGACAAGTTGAATTACTGGAGAATTGTGAATGATTTACATAAAAAAAAAAAAAAAAAAAAAAAAAAAAAAATATATATATATATATATATATATATATTCATTCAAATTAATAATGCATTATCCCACTCCAGAGTCATATTTTGTTGCACATTTTATGCAGTTTTACAAATAACCATAAAGCTGGGAAATTATTTAATATTTAATGTTAAATGTAGTTTAATGTAGTTAGTAATATAGTACACTTTTTGATTTTCATAAAGTATGAAAATTTAAAACATTCGATAGATTAAAACAAAAAGTTTTGAAAAGATCCTTTATAGAATAAAAAGAAAAAACTAAGGAATGTTTTCATATTTCCACCATTAATTGCCAGTCACTTTTATTCCTGAATGAATTAGTATTTGGAATGAATCCATTGAGTGATTTATTCAATTTTAGAGACAATAAAATTATTTTACCTTCCATGTAGAAAACTGACAGCAAAAAGGTTATTAGAATAAAAATATGCTTTTCAATTTTCTCATGTGCATTTGTCAATCACATAATGCACCCTCTTCTAAATGTATAAGCATATGGCAAAATTGTGCACACTGACACATCCCAGGACCCAGATGCTCAGAAAAAGACCGCTACCATTACACCCACAAGTATGTGAAGTCGACACCAAACTGAATGTGACCTTTACACTTGACAAATGCATAAAAACATATATATGTCTAATTTTGACTGATTTGACAATGTAAATTGTGGCTTCTCGTGATTAAAATTTTGAGAAAGAGACAGAGTGGAAATATAAATCAAGCAGAATTAATTAAACAGTGTTGACATCTCTGACTAGCCTTGTCCACGGATGTTTTATGAGCTCTTGATTTTCCGTATTTGCCCTGAGGACAGCTCACAGCAAACATCAAGATGTCAGGAACTATACAGTAGGATCTTTGTGTGTGTGAAAGTGGTTTTACCTGCGGTGTGTCCATCAAGTCTCTGTTAATAAGGCGACTGCCTGACCCTAAATAACACAAAATTACACAGCATTCCACAATACAGATTCACGCATTATAATACATTATTGTTTGTTTATTATTTATTCAAAACAAAAGCCTACAGTATATCATGTTGTTTATATTTTATCAGCATCCTCAGTAATTTTGCTTGCTTGACTGCACCTTTGCTTAATGATTGCAGCTGGTTTATGATAAACTGTGAAACTTCAGTGTGTTTTAAAGCTCTGTGATGTATGTTTTTGACCATTTCGTAGCACACAGGTGTGTATTGCTGAAAGCATTCACAGCACAGCCCCTTATGTTAGATTATATATGTGTATGTGTTCATTATAGAGTGAGTTCAGAGCGAAGGAAGGAGAAATCCAGAGATGCAGCGCGTTGTCGGAGAGGAAAAGAGTCAGAGGTGTTTTATGAACTGGCTAGAGAACTACCCCTCCCCCACAGTCTCACCTCTAACCTGGATAAAGCATCAGTCATGAGACTTGCACTCAGTTACCTGCGCCTGCGTAAACTACTGAACACAGGTGAGAGAGAAAGATGTTCAGTGAGATTCATTTGGTAGGTCTGCATGTGTTCATTTTTATCTCTCTTTAGATGCACTGAATGTGGAGTCTGAATTAGACTCTCAGTGGAACAGTTCATATCTGAAAGCTCTGAACGGGTTTCTCATGGTTCTTTCTGCTGATGGCGACATTGTCTACTTGTCAGAGAATATCAGCAAGTGTCTGGGCCTTCCTCAGGTGAGTTCCAACTCACATTGGAAGTCTTTTTTTTTTTTTTTTTTGCTAGTTTCAAAATATTAACTAACAATAATTATATTTGATTATGATTCTTGTTAGGAATATTACAATGTATCAACAACATTTTGAAAATCTGAAATTTGGTTACAGTTTGGCTCAATTCAGTTTCACATGTATATCCTTTAGAAATCATTCTAATATGCTGAGATGGTGCTCAAAAACATTTCTTATTATTATCAATATTGAAAACAGTTGTGATGTTTAATATTTTTTATACATTTTTTCAGGTTTCACTGATGAATAGAAACTACAAAAGAGCAGCATTTATTTGAAATAAAAGTCTTTTATAACATTATATAAATATCCTATATCTTTACTGTCACTTTTGATTAATTTAATATGTCCTTGCTTAATAAAAGCACTAATTTTTCTTTAAAAAAAATCTTACTGACTCTAAACTTTTGAACGGTATGTGTAACGTGTGTAACTGGTTAGACAGTGTGGACAGTAAAAAACAGGTTTTTTACAGTGTGGACAGGTTTTACAATTGCATGCTTAATAATAATATTTTGGGTAAGAATTTGGGTATTATTACATTGGGTATTACTGTAATAATTGTAATAAATTCCACAATCCACATTTCATTGTAAGATGCAAACTATCTGATGCCAAACTGAATCACTAATGTGGCTATGAATGTGTATCCAGGTCTTAGAAATTCAAATAATAACATGATTTATGTGTTTTAAACCTTTTCTTTCCCTTGTAGATCGACCTTACTGGACACAGTGTGTTTGAGTTTACTCATCCATGTGACCATGAGGAGCTCAGAGAAATGCTGGCACACAGGACTGGTAATATTCTCTCTTTTTCTCTCTCTGTCTAAGTCACAATCATGATCACTCATGCTTATCTCTCTCCCTGTTCCCACAATTAGGTCTGTCTAAGAAAGCAAAGGAGCAGCACACAAACAGAAGTTTTCTATTGAGGATGAAATGTACACTGACCAGCAGAGGGCGCACTGTCAATGTCAAGTCTGCCTCCTGGAAGGTACCACCCCTTACTTGTGCTTCACTTTTGACCATATGACTGCATATCACTCTGAAAGCATCTATACAGTGAAACTGGATCCATATTTATCCCTATCAGCCTCTCTTTCTGACAGGTGCTGCGCTGTTCGGGCCATATCCACACAACAGATGGCATCAAGAAGGGTGTGTGTGAGGAAAAAAATGTGTGTTCAACGTACCTGGTGCTCATCTGTGAGTCTATTCCCCATCCGGCGAACATTGAGGCTCCTCTGGATTCTAGAACATTTCTCAGCCGCCACACTTTAGATATGCGCTTCACCTACTGCGATGAGAGGTAAAGTCCCAGAACATCTGAGTGCTGTACAATAACACCTGCCCCACTCAGCACAAAATTCAATGCTTATATGCTGACAGCAGCAACATCCTACTCTAACATCTGAGCAACATTTCAATAGGGTGGACACTTAAGTCACTTAAAATGTTCATTGCATAGATCTGGGATTTTTTTTTTTTTTTTTGATGTCATGGACCCTTGATTCTTCCTCTTCCTAAAATATAAAAGCAGCTTTATATTTTTTATGTATACACACTCTGTGCAAAAAATACAAGGAATGAAATATAATGAGACAAAATATAATGATAATGTAAAATGATGCACTATAGTTCAAAGGTTTAGGCTCAGTGAGATATATATATATTTTTTTTAATTAAATGACTTAAGAACCAAACACTTCTAAATTCTGTTCTTTTGAACTTTCAATTCATTAAAGAATTCTGAAAAAATAAAAATAAAAATAAAAATAAAAATCGTGGTTTCCACCAAATCATCATATTAGAATGATTTCTGAAGGATCATGTGACACTGAAGACTGTGATGGCTGCTGAAAATTCAACTTTGTCATCACAAAAATGAGTCACATTTTAAAATATTACAACTGAAAACTAAAACAGTTATCTTATTCACAAAATTAATGTTTTTATTGCATTGTGCTGTGAATTGTGTATTGCATGAGAGAATTTAAAAACATTAAAAATCTTACCAACCCCAAACTATTGAAAGGTAGTCTATATATTTTTATATTATATTATTTACATTATTATTAGCATTCCTTGTCACTGTATTAAACCCAAAGCTGTTGCTAAATATTATTTTTAAAAGCTAAAATATTATTTTCACAATATTTACATTCTATTAAGTTTATAGCATATCTTTTTGCGGATTATTATCAGTATTATCAGATTTATAAACCTTTAAAATAAAAAGATTTTGTGTGTATTTCTTGTTAAAAACTAAGACTGTCTGTAGAATAAAATAATTATGAATAATGTCATTATTTCTAACTAGAAAGAATAAAAAATAACAAAACTAAAATTTCTATATTCAGTGAAGAACTGGCTTCAAAACCTTCAGAATCTTGTGAAGTGGGTCATTTAGGTATTTTTGCCTACCATTTCAGGACTAATGGATATTTGGACTTACTATCTAGTAAGGAAGTATGCATTGTTCAGATGTGCAGAAAGTGGACTGAAGATCCAGACTTATGGCCTGGATTTCTTCGCCATCTAGTGGTGGCTTGTGAAAGCTGCAGTGTCACAGAGCAGCATGCAACTATGTGTGTTTGCAGGATCACAGAGCTGTTGGGTTTTGATCCAGTGGATCTGTTGCAGCATTCTGTGTATGAATACTATCACGCGCTGGATTCTGACCACATGACCAAAACACACCTCAGCCGTAAGAACATATAAATGCAGTTCACTTACATAAGTCTAAATGAAGATATATCATAATGGTTTATATATGTCTCTCTTTTCAGTGTTTGTGAAGGGACAAGTGTGTACTGGGCAGTATCGGCTGCTGGCTAAAGCAGGAGGGTTTGCTTGGGCAGAGACTCAAGCCACTGTGATTTATAACAGTAAAAACTCCCAGCCACAGTGTGTAGTCTGTGTTAACTACATCCTCAGGTGGGACTTCACACACAAGGATGTTTTAGTGTGCACCGAAATGCGTGTGTTGACGTGAATACCAATATGTGTTTATGTTTGTATAAGTGCCATTATTTTCATCCTTTCTTACTCTGCAGTGGCATTGAACAGCCCAAACAAATCTTGTCCGTTCAGCAAACCAACAGGACAAAAATAAAACAGGAACAGGAAGAGGAAGAACACCACGAGGAGTCACTCGGAACTGAAGTGACTGTGGCAGAGTTGAAAGAGGAGGCAAAGGCAAAGAATGAGAAGAAAGAGGAGTGTGTGAGAGAGGAGCTACATGACAGCCTGAAGGGGGAGCCAGAGGCACTGACTGTAGCGGACCCTGTTCTCACTCTGGATATCACCAACACAGGTTTGAATGCCACAATGACTTATCTAAATCAGATTTATTAGTTGTTCTGACACGAGACCATCAGTCATGGAAATTTCAGGGTCATTCACACAATTTCAGCCTGCAGTAAATCCTGTGTCTATTCATTGATGTCATGTTATCTGCCAATAGATTCGATAACATTAAATTGGCTATGATTGAATGGAATACCAGCGTATTGTGTAATATATACTATACACTACTACTTTTAAATTAACTATTACTTTTTAAAGTATTTGACACAATATCCACCTTATTTTAACTTAATAGGAGATGCAGCCACTTCTAACTTCTGTTGTCATTCACTTTGAGTTATTTTAGCTGTACAAAAATAGTCTGTTATGCTGATTGATATTGCAAACTGGTATTTGTTATCATAATATTTTAATTCATTATTGGGATTATGAACTCATTGGTTTGTAGCACAAGTAGTTTTACAGTTTAGTGCACTTTGTAATTTTTGTAATTATTTAATTATAGCAGCTAATGAAACGGAAGTCTCACATTCACAGAAAATTGCTTACCTCAGTGTTGCAAAATAAATGGACACAGTATGCAGCAATATTTCAATTCAATTAAACAGTCATATGGTACATTGTTGTTATGTGACTTCACAGCATTTCATCATTAAAGCAAGTTGCATCCATGTCAGAAATAAAAGTTTATTTTACAATTTTAAGCCAATTTTGAGTAAAAATATCTTAAATTTGACAGTGTAATCAAATAATGAATCAAGAAAGAGATTCATCCTAATTCATCCTAATGTTGGACCTCCAACATGAAACATCTAGAAAAAAGGATTGGTGCATACATGTATACATGTAATATACATGTAATCCTAAATCTTGCCATACTGTATACTATTATTCACTGTTCATAAAACAGACATTAATATATGAACTATATTTATGTTGTGAACATTTATAAGAAAGTATGGAGGAGTTTAACATCCTTACTGTTAATTTCTTGCAGACTCCGCAATCTCTGTGTTGACAGAAATTCCTCTCTACAATGATGTTATGTTGCCCTCTTCAAGTGTCCTGCTACCTCTCTCACCCCTCTCTCCTCCCTGCTCCTCCCTAAATGATGATGATGCCTCCATAGCCCTTCTACAACCTGACGACTTCCCCTTCCCACAATCTTCAGCTCCTGATTCTTCCAGATCCCAGGTGGAGTCTAGTCACAATTTTACAGTGCATTCCCTCATACTTTATAAATGTTCTGATATACTTTTTCTAGTTTACTCTTTATAAAATCTGACTTTGGATTGGTTTTTTGTTTATGTTCAGGTTGATATCCCTGTGGATTCAGAATTAAGTGACCAGCTAAAACCAGATGATGTGGAAAGACTATTTTCTATGGATATAGAGTCCAAGACACCCTTTAATACACAGGTAGATGACTTACTGCATCCACACAGATGTCAATATAAGTCCAAGATGACAATATTTACATTTACATTTACTCATTTAGCAGACGCTTTTATCCAAAGTGACTTACAAATGAGGACAATAGAAGCAATCAAAACCAACAAAAGAGCAACAACATGCAAGTGCAATGACAAGTCTCGGTTAGCCTGACGCAGTACACGTAGCAAGGTTTTTTTTTTTTTTTTAAAGAAATGAAGTAGATAGAATATAGAAGAAAGAAACCTAGTGTTTTTTTTAAAGAAACAAGTAGATAGAATAGAAAAAAGAAAGCTAGTGTTAGTTTTCAAAGAGAAACTAGTAGTTAAAGAATAAATATCAGGGTTCGTACGGTCATGAAAAACCTGGAGAAGTCATGGAATTTTATAACAGCAATTTCCAGGCCTGGAAAAGTTTTGGAAAAATACATAAACCCAGAAAGTTTTGGAAAAGTTATGGAAATTTATTTCACAAATCTCTGTATAATAGAATTATGTTTAATCAGAAGTTTGGTGCGGGATTGCGCATATGTCGCATAGTTCGCGTAGTTTTTCTCATTCCCGCAGCTCTCGAGTATAAAATGAGGGAAATTCCTCATTGGGGGCTGAGCCCCCCCAAAATGAAAATCCTAGGATCGCCCCTGATGTATTGACAGTAAAAATGTCGAACCAGTTGAGTCTCACGCAGCCTATCTGTGTATAAGAGAATCTCATGGAGAAATCAAAACAAATGAACACAACAGCACAAAGAAAAAAAAACAGACTGCGGTAATGTAGTTTTATATTTATAACGTATAGCCTAGTTAAGCAACATGACACGACCAAGAGGGTGCAGTTTTCTCTGAAAACCAGTACGACTGCAAATTTGACGTTGATACAAGAGTTTAAACTAGTTAATTAGTGACTTACATTTTAATACAATATTGTCAAAGTTGACTGTTTTTGCTCGCGAAAATAGTTCCAAACAAAGATCACACCAGAACAGTCGCACATGTCAGAGCAACACACATTACTGAATGATTCAGTTTTTTTTTTAATTAATTGGGTGAGTCAATGATTCAACCCATTCATAAATACAGGCACTTGCTTCATTCTTGAATGAATTAGCCTTCTGAACAAATCATTTGAATAAATGACTCAATGACTCACTCATTAAGACAGTCACTTGCTGCCACCTACTGGCGGTTTACTTTCATATTTACAAGTAGCTTATCTTTTCATTTTTGTCCAACATTTCATATTTGTATTATTAAAAATCTGATTAAAAACACCAAGGTTATAACATTATATATGCTGTTGTAATTTTGCAGTGTAAATCCATTCATGCTACATTTTAGTTTTATTAAACTGTTTGTGTAAATGCATCAATGCCACTTCAGCTTCTTCTGTTTCTTCTGCAGTGGAAAGATTTTGTTAATACTGATTTCATTTGATTGGTAACAGCCCTATAGTGTCTTATTATATTAAGTGAAATTATTTAGAAACTGTAAGAATTTGATATGAAATATGATGCATGCATTTAATAAGGTTAGGGAAAATGCCCTTTATATATGCAAAAAATTACCTGGAAATAAATTTAAATAAAGTTTAGTGTGCAATAAGTTTAGTCATATAAAATTACTCACTGCTCTTGACTGAATAAGTTTTTTTTTTTTTTTTTTAAATTTACACTATTTAATTTCTATATATTTTTGTACCTGAATCCTACTGTTAGACTGAAACAAAACTCAAAAAACAAAATTCAGGTCTTAAGTTTAGTTGATAATATTGGTTAACTAAAGAACAATCTGGTGCAGTTGCAGCTTGTACTTATTATTAAAACAAATAGAAAGCAAACAAGTAGCATTAATAGTCATTTATGTTAGTTAACATATGCTATGATA
The DNA here is from genome assembly GCA_039654775.1 of Spinibarbus caldwelli. Taxonomy (NCBI): domain Eukaryota; kingdom Metazoa; phylum Chordata; class Actinopteri; order Cypriniformes; family Cyprinidae; genus Spinibarbus; species Spinibarbus caldwelli. Next base: position 12,442,672 of record CM077243.1, on the reverse strand, counting down.
AATTTGAACAGATTTTTATTCTTATTGTAAAATCATGGAACATTAGGTCATGAATGTTGCCTCAAAAGTCATGGAAATTTATTGGTAAAAATGTGTACGAACCCTGAAATATGCAAGTGATATAGGATCTTTTTTTTTTTAATAAAAATAAGACAGATAGATAAAATAGAATTAGAATAGAGTTAGAGGGTCAATATAAACCAATATAACAAAAAACATGTACTGCACCCTTATGTGCTCATTTAGTGCTGTTGCTTATGATGATTTTTTAGGGAGTGGGTTTGGATTTGGAGATGTTAGCTCCATACATTCCCATGGATGATGATTTCCAGCTGCGGACTGTTTCTCCAGCTGAGTCGATGTGTTCCAGCCCAGGTTCAGCGCTTGAACTGACCCCCTCCAGCAGCACACAAACTGCCCCTGCTCTCCCAGCTGCCCCTCTAGTGTCCTGTGACACTGTTTCACAGAACACTAGAACCACAAAGCAGGACAACAGCAGGTGAGGCTTCATCTACAGAGAGACACACTTTGTTGATCAGATTTGCGCTGCAAACAAACACTTAACAGATGAACAAATAAATAGTTATTCAAGAACAATCCGTTTTCTGTTGCCTTTCTCTTTCTTTCTCTCTCTCTTTTTGTTTCTTTCTGTAACTCTCTAGGGAAATTGTTCAAGACAGTGATATTTCTTCTAAATGTCAGACCAACCCGAAGCTACTCAAGAGAAAACTGGAGTCCATACCTCTGTCTGAAGCAATAAGGCTGGTATGTTTGAGCGTTAGTGTGTTTTATTGCATACCTCTCTGGAATACTTGATTCTGAGTGGTCATTCATGTCAATGAGCTGTCAGATATCTTTGTTTATAAAACAGAAAAATGTTCAGAGCTGTTGTAAAATACACTTTAAACATACACATTGTGACCTCATTACATCAGTATTACTGCACCACTATTTGTGTGTGTTGCTTGGTAAGTTAAAGGAATAGTTCAGCCAAAAATGAACATTTGCTGAAAATGTACTCACCCTCAGGCCATCCAATATCTAGATGAGTTTGTTTCGTCATGAGAACAGATTTGAGAAATTTCCAAACGGAGAGTCCAAATGGCTGATAAAAATATCACAATAATCCACAATTAATCCACACGAATCCAGTCCATCAATTAACATCTTGTGAAGTGAAAAGCTGCATGTTTGCAAGAAACAAATCCATCAAGATGTTTTTAACTTCAAATCTGAATCAGGAGAGAAATATGCATGAAAACAACAGGGCATGGACTTGTTCACTGGAGGAAGCATTGTTAAATTTAAAATGGCTTAATGGTGGATGTGTTGCTTACAAACACACAGCTTTTTGCTTCACAAGGCATTAATTGATGGACTGGAGTCATGTGAATTACTTGTGGATAATTGTGATGCTTTTATCAGCTCTCTTTCTCTCTATTTTTCATATTTATATTTTTCCAAATATTTATTTGTTTGGTAAGAAGTTGTGTAATAAGCAGAATAATGTGCAGTCAGCTGGACATTATAGCAAAATTATCCCCTTTAGGGTGTTTAAATCAGACGAATAATAGCACCTATCTACAAAAATTAATAGCAGGCCTATTTGCAGGCCTATATACTATATATTAATAGCAGGCCTATATACTTTAAATGTGTGTAAGGAGAGTTTATGACTGACTGTTGATGGTGTTTTCTCCCAGGGTTCTGTGCTGCAGGTGGTGACTGATTTTCCAGAGAAAAAGGTCAGAAAATCAGACGCTTCATCATCAGAAGGGATTCGTCATGCCACGATACTGTTGCTGCCATCTGGTATGTCACCATGGAGACCACACATCAGTGTGCGAAAACCTTGTGAATATTGTGAGATCAGTTGTTTTTCATGACTGTACAGTGACTAATTGCTCTTTCCCAATTTCCCACAGATGTTGCAAGTAGGTTATTGAGCAGATCTTCAGAGGGTGGAGCCATAACGATGCCCCTCCCCCAGCTTACCCGTTATGACTGTGAGGTAAATGCGCCTGTGACTGGGCGGCAGCACCTGCTACAGGGGGAGGAGCTACTGTGTGCCTTGGACCTAGTTATTTAAAAAAAGCCATACTTGTGGTTTCCCATGATAAGGGAGAGATCAGTGGCATTATGGATTGACTTCCATTACAAAGAAACAGTGGTGAGCAATCAAAACAGCTGGGATGCTTCTGCTTCTATTGAGTAGACGGTAAATACAAGCTGGACATCAAAAAGCAAAAAACTAATACATAATAATCAATAAGGGTAAAACAGAATTTGTAGAGCAGTTATGAGCTGTGCTCTTACAGGTTAGAAATACGCACAGAGAAGAATATATATATATATATATATATATATATATATATATATATATATACACATATATATACATATATATATTCTATTCTATATAAGATTGTATTGTGTGACAACTGCAAATATTATTCTTGCACAAATGACGAATTTACCTGCAGCTTTCAGAAAATGTTATTTTATTAGCACTGCTGTTTTTATAATTACTTTCGAGGTATGTCTAAATGTTTTCTTTGTTCAGGTCTCTATGTGCCCCACATGAAAACATGGATGTAAACGTGTGTAAATGTTGTGAAATGTCTAAAGTGGCTGTTATTTTAATCCGTTTGATATATTATACAGCATTTGAGAGTAGTCAGCATTGGTAGAGCGATCCACACTACTACCTAAAACTACCTTAATGCTGAAATTATTACTCACTGTTGTTATTATTATAGCTATAGATTTCTACGTAGTTAAATTTCTGAATATACCTAGGGCATTAACAAGTTAAAATGTTCTCTTGTGTTCCCTATGAGATTCCTGTGTTACGTTAACAGTGGCATATAGGAGTCATAAGATATTGTACAATGCGTAGTGTGTGAGCTTTACCGCTGTGTGTTTCTCATGTTCTTCTTTGTCGTGTCACATTGTCTTCAGTACAACTGTAATGTCTGTGACAAATAAAAAAGTTTTTCAACAACATTCAGTTTTACATATCAATGTATGGTTTTAATTTAAAGCCTTCAAAAAAAAAAAAAAAAGAAAAAAAAAAAAGAGCCCATTCAAAAGTTTGAGGTCGGTAAAACCTTTAATATTTTTTAAAAGAATTATCTTATACTCAACAAGACAAATAAACAAATAAGTAAAATAAAAATACAGTAAAAACATAATATTGTAAAATGTTGTAATTTAACAATTAACTGTTTTCTATTTACCCCACATGATCCTCTGAAATCATTCTAATATGTTGATTTGTTGCTCAAGAAACATTTCTTCTTATCATCAGCATTGAAAACAGTTGTGCTGCTAGATATTTTTGTAGAATTCTTTAAAAGTTCAAAAGAACAGCATTTATTATAAATAAAAATCTTATGTTTTATTCATAGTTCACTTCAATGGGTATACAACGATATACAAAAAGGGTTAAATTATATTTAGTTTAATTGTAAGGTACAATGGAGTCATACACAGAGGGGAGAAAAATATTGAAGTAAATAAAGCACCATTGCATCCGCATAAGGTAAACTGGCAATTAGAAAAAAAAAAAAATATATTATAATATTTAACACCAAAACACAAACTGAGATTATAACTCAAACTCAGATGAAACTACTCTATTTTCAAGAACATTCTCAAAAGATTACTTATTGTTAAACTATACTATATAAACAACATTAATGCTGGAAATAAGAGTGGAAGCTGGAAGTAAATAAAAAAAAAGAAAAAGAAAAAAGCCCAAAAGCCCAGTTTATTGTTTCTGTAATTAAAATCCATTGTCAAACTTTGACCTTTACTGGATAGTAACATTAATTTTTTTCATGTGTAAAAGATTTTTGTGTTGTAATGCACTCCAATCACCCCCAAACTGATTTAAAGTACATATGAATATTCGAATTTAAGTCTTTAAATTTTTACTGCAGTATACATGGAACAATTCCTACACATGTAAACTCTTAAATACCTTAGAAACAAATCATAGTTTAAACAAATGTAATTTCACTTATTATTGTTTTAGACATTTTTCCATCCTCTACACCACTAAAACGAACCCTTCTGTATATAAACAGCACATTCACAAATGAGTCAAGAGCGTCTGCAACAGTACGTGTGTGTATGTGTGTTCATCAAACACAACTCAGAACAAGAACTGTATTCAATTACTGGTGGCCTTGCCAAAGGACTTACTTCATCGCTCAAGATGCCGCATGGGCTCTTAATGTGCCGTGCGAGACACACATACATACAAAACCTCAGAAGGTCCCTTCCACATTTCTGTGGGAAAATACTTACTCATGGCGAATGGCTTTATACCTTGGTAACATTATACACGGCATTTTGTATCTGTGTCTGTCATCCAGGTTGAGTGAATGGCCCTCATTGAATTAGAGGGAAAATCCCATGATTCTTGCTTTTGTTGTTATGGAGAGGGCTGTTCTCAGTCTCTATGGACTGTTGCACTTTAATCAAACACCGACCAGTTTTCTGAAGACAGGAAAAGGACTGTTTTTCTATTTAACGGTTTGTTCTCATAAACATTTTCAGTAATGCTGATCACAATTATGACCAGCTTTCCTCAGCAGGAGCAGTGGGTTTTTTAGTGTACGCTGGATACATTTTTTTTTTTTTTTTGTAGAAACAATTTTCAGTCCCAAGCTAGTAAATTTCTCAAACAATTAATTTTTCAATTTACATTTTCTTGTAAAACATACTCCAATTATCCAACTTCAAAAAATTATTTTTTACAACATATAACTGATTGTTGTTCAACTAAACTGCAGTGTTCTGCATTGGCTGATATTATAAAACAGTTCTTCACTGTTTGTATCACTTCGCTTATCAGTTTTCGCATATTATTAATGGTGAGTTTTTTTTGTTTTTTTTTTACAGTGACTCTTGCAGGTCACATTATTACACCAGCAGATGGCGAAGAGAGACTGACTTTATGAGTGAGTCCCTGAATCATTCACACAAACGACTCTTTCAAAGCACACTTCACTCACAAACGCAACAAGTGACTTTGAGACTGGCTTTGTGAGTCACTGAATCATTCACTCAATCGATTTGTTTAAATAAAAAACAAACCACCAGTACCTATAGTGTTGCTTGGAGATGTGGCTGATTCTGCTGTGGCTTCATTTAGAACTATTTTCACCGGCGGAGCAAAAATAGACAAAGTAATATAATGTGCAATATAATGTGAATTTCTCTATATTAACATAAGTTTTGTGCTGCCTTCGCCTGTGGTTGAATCAATACCAAACAACAGCAATTAGGTGATATCTATAAACTATGTAACTTTTCTAGCAATTAAAAAATAAATCATCTTGCATCTTGGGGGAAGAATGAAGAACATGTTTTGGTTGTGCTTCGGTTCTGCCCCTCAGCGTAGATGAATGTGGTTGGAAGCACTGTGTAGACATGGAGGACATCTTGTCATAGTGGATGGACAAATAAATAAAGGTTTCTGTTTCTTTTATCATTAGTGATTCTCGAGAGGTTTGAATGATCCATGCTATTTTTGTTGCTACTTTTCTCTGTGTATGGTTATGAAGTTTAAATCCATGAAATCCATCCCAACAGCTCTAAAGTTTTATCAAATTGTGACATGGTTTGATAGACAGATTTTTTTGCACTCTCTAATTAATCAACATTAATTATACAGTGTAGCTTCAAATAGCTTGATGATCCGTGAACAGTTTCAGAGTTTCAGTGTGAGGGATTCTGAATGCAGTTTAGTTAAGGGTAACTGATCCCACATCAGTGCTACTTTACAAAATCTGCTGAGAGACTGGAAAAAAGAACAGCAAAAACACAATCTCACAAATGGGTTTCCTGCAGTTGATGAGTGCACATGGTATATCGATCAAATGCTAAGCGAAAGCATGTGTAATGGACTGAAGATGTCTATCTCTTCCTCAGCTTTAACTGAGCTCCAGCGGACAGCCAGGAGGCCTGTTTTCACTTACGTCTGTTAAACACACTTACCCACACATCACTCTTCTTCCACGGGCGCATACACGCACAATCATTCACACTCACGTACACACACACACACACACACACACAAGTATTTGTCCTCACAGGACCTGTTATAAAACCCTTTTACATGTGAAAGCTTTACTGTTTTCTATGGACACACACCAACAGAATAACCTCATATATCCGCCCGGCCACACACAACGAGGATTTGCAATAAATCAGAGCTTTTTCTCTCTCCATAACTAAATCATTCATCCCTTTGTATCTAATCTATTCCTCCTTGGACAAAAATTTTATTGCTCAGAGGTTGCTCTTTCGTAGCTCAGGAAACATAATTGAATTCTCTCAAAACTTTTTTTTTTATAAAGTATAAAGTTATTTGACTCAACTGGTTTTCTTAATAGGCCTACCTTAGGAAAAATAAAACTGTCACAAATGAGACAACTGTTGACATTCAAAATTATGCGTTATGCAATATATTGAAATCTTTGACCTCTGTATTTTTATTTTATTTTTTTTTCTGAAACGTGAGACTATCTGGTCTTTTTTAAATTGAGAGAAATTGTTTTATTGCAGTATTCCTCCAAGACAGCAGGTGGCGTCATGTCACTACCAGATCTACACAAATTATAGTCAGTCTTCAAAGACCAAAGTGAGTAAAGAAAAAACATGTTTTAACGGAAATAACTGGGCTATATGGACATTAGAAAGTTAGTGCAGATCACCCTTCAGCAGAAGGCCTAATGTAACTGTACAATCTACTGCTGTAATAAAGTGTTAGGGTTAGGTTAGGTGTGAATAAAAACCTGGAAACAATTATATTGTTTTCAAAACCCTTCAAAACAGAATATCATTCCTAATGGAGCGAGTCTAAGAAATGTGGTTAAGGAGAGATAGTGTGTGTTTACATGCTCTGAAACTCATAAAAGCTCTTTGTCACTTATTTAGTAGCTGAATATAATGTTCAACTTTTTTGTTTTTGTTTTTTAACAGCGATGTTCTTGAATTGAAATGGAAAATGAAACTAGAAATGGAAAGAACAAGTGACAGAGGTCAGGTAAATAAGTAAAAACTCAAGAGGTATTTTTGGTATTTTGAGTTTTTGTGCTGAAGAAGAAGAAGGATTTAATCAACCACACAATTAGTCATCAAACACGCATTAAATGTTTTATACAGTTTTATTATGCTTTAAAAATATTTTTTTTTTTTTTACATTGTTGTATGCAGTAATATCCAATGAACTAATTGTTATCACTTTACTTAATAAAATCCAAGGCAAAATACATGCAGGATAAAGAAATACAAATAACAAATAATGAAGTTGTTTATTTACATATTGTCTATTTTTATGCTAGTAAAGAATGTCAACAATAATCTGAGCAGAGAATGACAGAATATACTACAATATAAGTCTATAAAAACATTTGCTTGCCACAAAAACAAAGAAAAAAAAAACACATTACATATACTGTATTGTTTTCCAAAGGCCAGGGTATGATTTTTTTAGAGCAAATATTTTCAACTAATTTAGAATTAGTAATGAATACATGTGATTATGTTAATATAATGATTTCATTCAAGTCTTCAATCAAGTCTTTAAAATGCATGTGAAGATATTTCAACAGAATATGTTGCAGGGTTCTGGAGTGCTGTCGTAACTTTTATTGCAGTGTTGGAGGAAACATTGAGACCCCTTCATGATCATGTATCAGTACACGCTCTCTTTCGTTTTCTTCACATGAAGTGATTCTGATTATTTCTTTGTCTGCATGTATGATGAATCTATAGAAGTGCCATAGAGTTCTGCTGGTCAGGTATTGCTTTATGAGATGGTCTAGACATGCTATCAAACCAGGACATGTTGGCTTCTCTTTCTGCAGCCAGATTTTTTTGTTCAGTAAACCCTCAGCATTGAGGTTCTTTAGCTTCAACTGACATTTAGTTTCCACAGTTGCGCATGGACCTCTATATCGAGTGGTGTATGTGACTGAGAGCCTGTTGCATATAATGTTTAATCTTGTCAGATCCTCTTTATCAACAGCTTCTTGAGCCTGTGTAAAACAGGATTTAATCTCATCCTGGCAGGAGTGGTTGAAAAAGTGCCTGGCCTCAATGAAAGAACTTGTAATTTTTTCTGAAAATTCATCGTGGATACAGACACTGACATAGGTTTGATTGTTTTCTGATGTTACAGTAACAACGTGGTTTTTATTCCGACCCATTTGTACACAAGAATAAATTCCTTTGACTAACAATTTTGAGGACAGTTTTAGAGGATGGTTTCTAAAGAATCTCTCAGCAAAGTCCAAGTTGGAGAGAAGGGTTTTGTCTGTAATGTTCTTTGTCTTCAGTTCATGCAACACAGACATTATGCTTTCTGTGTCAGGTTGAAAACTGGGATAAGAGCTAAGAAAGAAAGAAAGAAAAATAAATTTAATGAAAGTTTAACTTCCTCTTGCAGATCATTATTAATGTACTTACAATGAATAGTCCATTGAGACGGAGGAGAGGTTTCTCTAGCAGGCCAAAAATTCACCAGAATGATCCACACTGTCATCAGATACAGCAATCATTTATGAAAAATAAGGTACAGTCATTATCTCAAAATAAACAGGGTGATCAGAAGTGATAAAATTAACCAATCACATTCATTATACTGTATGTTTATCTAAATCTCCTATATAATATATAATTGTTTCAATGAGGGTGTGCAAACAAAATGTATAACGTTACAGGTCCAGAAGGCAAACTTGCAAAAATACATTGTTTTCAGTTTGTAAGTATTATCCTTTATAACTTTAAGATCCTTTTGCTCCGAATAATCAGTTGTTTTGTGTGGTTAGTTCTAGTTTGAATGAGATATATGAAACTTTTTAATTTACTCAGTATTTTCAGATATCTCAAATTACTTATAGCCTTGTATGAAACGTTTTGTAGTTTGTGTAGTTACTTAAAACATTCAGAAAAAGACAGCAGGACTGTCGACTTACCTTGATCTTTGTCCAGTGGTCAAATGAAAAGTAGAACTTTGTTTGGTGGGAATAAAAGCTTCCTTTTTTTTAAAAGTATTTATATGATTTCAGCAAATGTTGTGTTCAAGCGGTTCGTTGATTTTTTCTTTCTCAGGCTCTTACAGGACCACCACCGACAATCTTTCGACAATCTTTCAGTAAGTTTCAGTTTCACAGAGCTCTGCTGGATACGTTAGTTTCATTTCTCAGGAAACAAACGAGTCCTTCCGTAGATTAGGAGAGGAGAAACACGTGCCTCGTTGCTAAGAGACGCGTTACGAATAAAAACAATCTTAAATCGGCTCAGAACATGTTCGATATCCTTGCCTCGTTTACACTAGTGCGTTTTGGTTTTAAAACGCATAACTTTTGCTACGTTTACGCCTATCGTTTACACTACTCCGGCGTTTTCGAGGTCGAAAACGGAACCGCAGTAAAGATAGTTTGCGGTTTGATATTCAGATTTCTTTTGGCTATAAATACGCAGTGCGCTGTCATAGACATGCAAATAATACTGAATGTCATTCTCCATGATCTGTGAATTCAGATGACTGTGTCCTGCTGGCCGAAATCGTTTTTTTTTTTCGTAGCGACTCTTAATTTTATAATGCCTATAGCTCCAAATATTGGACACTTAGAAGACTGAAACCGGTGTCATCTTAACCAGCTTGATCTGTGAATTTTTTCACAGCAAACCTCTTGTCTGTAGACCCCTTGGTAAGTCCGCTATAAGGAAAGTGAAAGATAGGCGTTCTTCATGTTTAACGTCTATTGCTAATAAACACGCAGACTGCTGGAATACAAAATGATTGTTTTAGGTCGAGCTCGATTTGGGAAAACTTTCACAATCGCATTTTATCGCGCGCAGTGTTTCTCTTTGCTCTGCCCCCTTTTTCTTGTATAATAATGTTATACGGTGCTATTGAATAACGGGCCATACTGCTAAAAAATATGTAGCCTATATTTTTTGTGGCCAAAATATATATGAAATATATGCTAAATATATGTTACAAACAATTAAAGTCAAATATATTTTGTAAAAAAAATAAATTTAGTTTCAACTTTCACATAACAAAGTATATTTCTAAATGTGTTTCAGTCCAAGAAAATGCATTTTCTTGGACTGAAATATAGGTCAAAATATATATTTTTAAATGCTTTTAAAAATATGTATTTCTGTATTTAAAATACATTTTCAAAAATATGAAAAATGGCCCAAAACGTATTGGTAGAAAATATATTAAGTAAATATATATTTTTAATATATATTAAAAATATAAATATAGCAAATAGTTTTTTTTGTATGTTTTTAAAAATGTATTTTAAATGTACAAATATATTTTCAAAGATATACAAATTTGGGTCAGCTGACCCTTCCCTGGGTCACTAACACCACTATTCTGATCTGTGAAAACTGTATTATTTGCATGTCTATGACAGCGCACTGCGTATTTATAGCCAAAAGAAATCTGAATATCAAACCGCAAACTATTTTTACTGCGGTGAAAAACCGAGACTTTTGAAAACGCTGCAGACCCCGTTTTAGTTTTAAAACTCCGGGGTTGTGTTTCAGTGTAAATGGACCAAAACGGAGACTTTTGAAAACGATGGCGTGGCTGCCCACATTAGCTCTGCGTATCCTTGAAGACCGTGTAAACAATAACATCATGCTCGTTGTTGTACCCATAGATATGTACAGTATGGGTAGATACCCCACTCCACCGCTCCAAGCACGCAGACGCGTCCGCGATCTAAATAACAGGAAATCTACCTATAAATATCTATGGTTGTACCTGCATGAATGGCCATGTGACATGCGTTTTCTGTTGTGTAGTGTAAACGGAGATCGTTTCTGAAACGCAGAGGAAACTTCAGTGTAAACGTTGATCGTTTTCAGTCTAAAACGCCGTTTTAAAACGAAAACGCACCAGTGTAAACGGGGCCTAAATGGAATCTTGCAATTTGACGTTAAAAATCTGCAGAATGGTATGACTTTCGCCATCGCCACTTAGTCCTGACTCGTCCATAATACAAATTAGTGAGCTGGCTGGATGTGGAGGGTGTGCAGGGGCTGATGGGTACTGTACTCTGTATGTGAGGTGCATTTTGAGCTCCATGTGATCAAGAACTGATGGGCTTTTTTCAGCCTTCATGCTCAGGGCTTTTCTGGCCTGTTTGAAGCTTTACAAATCATCATGACAGCGATGTCCAGCAAAGTGGCTATCTGCTGGATTGGAAGTTGTGAGCCGAGATTCTGCATGGGTCCTTTGGATGAGAACCTATTTTTTTTTTTTTAATTAATTAATTTTTTATACCTTTTTATTATCATTTCAATCCACTGTAATTTATTTGATATTGCTCCTGAAATTTTTATTCTGTATTTTTTGTTGTACATTTATTTATATAAAGTGATATCTGATGAACTGATCTTTAATGACATTAAAGGCAAATCACATGCAGAATAAAGAACTACAAATAACAAAGAGTCAAGCTGTTTATTTCCATATTGTACATAATCTTGATTTTAATCAATGTCAACAATAAACTGAGTACAGAATAACATAATCTACTACAATAATTTTTGCCTGGGCACACAGGTAATGTATCATGCAAATGTAAATCTATTTGCTTGCCACAAATAAAAAAGGAGCAAGATACACAAGATATATTTAAGCAAGATAGATTTATCTTACTTAGAATGTAGTCATGAATATATGCAGATTATGTGGCTATAATTAATTTAATCAGTCTTATTTTATAGATTTTTATATATTTATTTAGATTTTTGATGACATTCAGTTTTTATGTGGTTGTATTGTTTGAATTACACTACTTTTATTTATCTATTTTTTTAAATTTTGTTTTTCAGGTAGGTCTATAAACTCTAAATTGATGAAAGTACCCTCTGCCCAAAACTGTAACAGACAGACTGAAGTCACAGTCCAGTGCATAGAACCCATGCATGTGAGGGTATTTCAACAGAATATGTTGCAGTATTCTGGAGTGCTGTCATTGCTTCTATTGCCATGTTGGAGGATACATTGAGAACCCCTTGCCATCGTGTAGCAGTACATACTCTCTTTCATCTTGTTCACCTGTAGTGATTCTCATTACTTCTTTATCTGCATGTATGATGAATCTGCAGTTGCTCTTTGGAGCATCGGGTGTGGTTAGGTATTGCATAATGAGATGGTCTAGACATGCTATCAAACCAGGACATGTGGGCTTCTCTTTCTGCAGCCAGGTTTTTTTGTTCAGTAAACCCTCAGCTGTGATGTTCTCTAGTTTTAACTGACATTTAGTTTCCACAGTTGCACATAGACCTCTATGTTGCGTCGTGTATGTGACTGAGAACCTGTTGCATATAATGTGTAATCTTGTCAGACTCTCTTTAACAATAGCTTCTCGAGCCTGTGTAAAACAGGATTTTATCTCATCCTGGCAGGAGTGGTTTAAAAAGTGATCAGGTAGATTTGAAAACACTGAGATTGTTTCCCCAAATGTGTCATGGATTTTGACATTGACATAGGTTTGGTTGTTTTCTGATGTTATAGTAATAACATAAATGACATCCTGACCAATTTGTACACAAGAGTAATCTCCTTTAACCACCAATTTTGAGGACAGTTTTAGAGGATGGTCTCTTAAGAATCTCTCAGCAAAGTCCAAGTTAGAGAGAAGGGTGTTGTCTGTAATGTTCTTTTCTTTCAGGTCTTGCTTCACAGACAGTATGCTTTCCATGTTAGGTTGAAAACCGGTGTAACAGCTTGGAAAAAAAATATAAGGACATTTATATACATTTTATGAACATCTGACTTTGTTTTGCAGATCATTATCAATGCACTTACAATGAGGTGTCCATTGAGAGGGAGGAGAGGTTTCTCTAGCAGGCCAAAATTTCACCGGAATAATCCAAACTGTCATCAGATACAACAGTCATTTATGAACAATAGTCATTATCTCAAAATAAATATGAGGATCAGAAGTGTAGGGGTCTTTTATTATTACACTGAATTGATCAAATTAACCAGTCAGAATCAAGTATTCCACATGCATGTAATAGTTCCAGTACAGTACAGTAATATTTATTAAACAGAATATTTTATCTAAGTTAGTGAGTGGTGTGCAAAATTTTTTATAAATAAATATATTCTTTTAGGGTGCTAATTCAGTTTGGAAATAAGTATAAAGCCTTCTTTAAGACTTTAAGATCCTTTTGCTTTAAAAGAACAAGTCATTAATCAGTTCTAGTTTAATCGACATATATGAGACTTAGTGTTCATTTCTTTAGTGTTATCAGATGTAAAACTATTAGAGAAATACACCACTTTACACCATACTAAACAGGTGATCCATTTTGTCCATATTTTGTGTACTTAAAACATCTGGAAAAAGATAGTTGAACAGACTTACCTACTGTAGATCTTTGTTCAGTGGTCAGATGAAAGAGAACTTTGAAGAATAGTGTTTTTTAAGCAAATGTCAGCAGTTTATACTCTTCTCAGTCTGTTTAACTTGAAGGTTTCAGTTTCAGTTAAACGTTAGCGGCACTTTCCAGGAAGCAAATGTGTGATTTTGTAGGCGGGGAGAAACAGAAGAAACAGAAACAGAAAGACTAATTTCTGTATTTCAAATAAGCATTTACACACAGAGCTGTATTGAGCTTTATTTAATGTTTAAAATATCTATCAGACAATATAAATGAACATTATTTTTTTGGCATGCCAGAAAATAATAGACTAAAAATATAAATTTATTTCTGATTTCATCCAACATACGGTGGCAAGGTAAAAGAACCAATTTACAACTGGACGGAGAGATCAGGAATATACTATAAATTAACTCTCCATTAAATTCTGCCATCTAGCATGGGAAGATACAAACACCCCCAAATACATACAATTATAAATGTTCGTATTACTTTTGTAATTTTAGTTCTATGTCCTTCAATAACCTGATTAATAACCTAATATGCCTGGTGTTCTCCTCTATAACAGAGATGGAAGCAGCTGTTCCATGATTCCTAATCATACTCCCACAACTCCATGTCCTGCACCCGCTGGCTGTGAGCTTTGTTCTGGGCATCGGTGAAGATGAAGTACTGAGTTGTATGGTTGTCTGTTCTGCCAGTGACAAACTCCAGCATCTCCCCATCACCCTGAAGAATGATTCGTGCGTTCTCCTCCTGATACTGGTCAGAGTGCTGCAGCAAGTGCTGAAAGCATGTGAGCAGGTCTTTCCTCATCTCTCCACTCTTCTCCAGGTGCGTCTTTGTCTCTAGGATCTTCTCTAGGGACAGCGTTTTGCCCAAGAAAACTCTATGGCGTGGCTGGATGTGGAGGGTGTGCAGGGGCTTATGGGTACTGTACGTGAAGTGTAGCTCTCCACAGGTGATCTTGAGCTCCATGTGATCCAGAATTGATGGATTTTTGTCAGCCAGGGCTTTTTTAGCCTGCTCAAAGCAGCTTTCCAACTCATCACGACAACGATGTCCAGCAAAGTGGCTCTCTGCCAGGCTGGAGGTAGTGAGTCGAGGTTCTGGATGGGTCCTTTGGAGGAGCTGTGGACCGTTTGTGCCCAGATGTGCCATGTAGGACAGGACAGGTGTCCCGGCGGTGATATGCACCAGGTGGCGCTCTCCTTCCAGCGTTAGAGAGACGTCACGTCTCTTGGATGCAGGAAAGGCCTCCAGGGCTTGGATAGAGAAGTCAAGATTGGTTTTCAGGTGTGAGTCCAGCAATCCTTCCTGACGGATTTTCCCTTTTACTGACAGGAGACAGTCCAGATCAAGAGAGGGTACAGTGAAATATCTCCTTTTGGGAAGAAATAAACAAATGAGAACTGACTGTAAGGAAAATTTATGGTAACCTTAGAAAGAATAAAAAAGTTGGATAACCTGTTTTTGTCCTATAAAGTTCCATATATTCTTTTTAGTCTCAGTGAACAATGCTGTATATGGTGTCCTGATTGCCCTGCCAGGATTATATTTTCTGGTGACTGAATGACTGTATTTTATCCCTACATATCATACATAAACAACTCATATATATTGTATACACTGTCTCAAAGGGTTGGTCAAAACAATCCCGATGCATCTTTCATCAATAGTAGATGAGGTCATTATGGCGTTAAAGGTCCGTCAGGTGGAATTTAGCTGTCCCTGCCAATCATTTTATTTGTCATTTTGTAACAGTACATCTCAAAGAGATGACATAGTGTCCACATATGTACAGGAGTTATGTCACAAAGAGCCTGTTTAGCAAAACAAAACATTTTGGCCCAGTTAGCAACCATAAATACAGGTGATCAGGGTTAAATGCAAAACATCAACACAAACTCTACTGGATCCCATGAGATGTTGACTCTTTGCGACAAACTGAATAATATAAAAAACTGATTTCAAGGTATGACAGTAATGCAAACAATAAAATGCAGCT
The DNA here is from genome assembly GCA_039654775.1 of Spinibarbus caldwelli. Taxonomy (NCBI): domain Eukaryota; kingdom Metazoa; phylum Chordata; class Actinopteri; order Cypriniformes; family Cyprinidae; genus Spinibarbus; species Spinibarbus caldwelli. The sequence continues at coordinate 12,427,221 of CM077243.1, read as the reverse complement.
ACTAATATAATAAAGCACAGGAGAATAAATAGGCTTATATCAACTTAGTTATCAGCTTTTTCACTTGTTGCGCTGATTCTGCTATGGAAGCCTGTTTCTGCCACTGAATAAAAAATAAAAAAAAGGTAATTGAGACTTTATATCATGCAGTTCTGATTTCATTTCTCTGAATTGCGAGTTTATTTAATTCTGAGAAAAAAGTCAGAATTGTGAATTTTTGCATTTACTTTATACAGTATATACAGTTTTCCTTTTCAGCCTATATCATGTCAATAATTTTATTGTTGGACTTATACAGTACATTTCACGGTAATATTAACACAGTGCAAAGATTTGCTGTAGAGGCATTTTTCTTACTTTTGTATACCAAACAGGTTTGGTACTGGGTTGAGTCACCACTGTTTTGTAAACTTTCTGATCTTCCTGAATATTAAAAAATGAAATCTATATTGGTATATTAAGAGGCAACTTACATCTCACTCATAGCAGAGGACATCAAAGGTCAAAAAGCAATTTTTATGGTCCAGTCGCAGTGAGCATGGACTCTGTTGAACACAACATACAGTAAGTATTTTCAACTAGTCAAACTAATCAGTAAAAGTAAACAATAAGTAAACAATTTTGTTGTTGTAATTTTGTAACAGTATTATACTTAAGCTACATATATCATTTATCCTCATCATTGTTGAGTTTTGATGCGTTAACTTTGGATGCATCCAAGGTCTTACCAAATAAGTTTATCTCTAATCTTACCTTTTTCTTCAAAACAGAATGAGAATGTCTCACCTCTAGCTGCTGTGGCACTCTGCTGTCTCTGTGTTTTGAGGTGATGGACAGGTGTCAGGTATTTGGATAAACACCACGTGATTGACGATGAATCAGTGTTTTCTGTGCACACACACAGTCTAGTATCATCCAATCGCACAACACGCCGTCACACTTGCACAAGCTTATCGCCTCCCATACACAACACTTTTAATTTGCAGTACATGAAACATATGCCAGTGCAGAGGACTTGAACATTATGAAAGAGTTAATTTAATGTGCTTTAACAGAACTGATGGAATAGGACAGAAGATTTTGATGACTCAATTCTGTATTACTTAGCAGAACTGTTTTTAGACACAGCATCTATTGTGATGCAACTCATCTATTTGTGGCCCGTGGCCAATGTTTAGTATAATATCAAACACCTCATGATAAAGGATTATATCAGTATAACCAGTCAGCTAGAAATGAAAAGATCACTGCAGTGTGAGAAGTACTCTTAAAGATCTGCCAGTGTAAAATCAATATTTTAAAAGGCTGAAATAATCAGTGCATCATGCACACTGCACTATTGTTGGCTTTATCACTTTTTTATTGTGTTGCACTTGGTTGCCCCATCCCCAGTGAAATCTCATTGGTTTAAAATCCTGCTCCATATAATTATACATCTGTTCTTATTGGCTGTTGTTATGCCATGTCGAACAGTGTATACACTTTTGATTTCAGACAAATTACTTCCAACACACTCACATGTCAATTCATACCTCTTTTATGTTTTGGCAATTGGTGGCCAATTCCTATGAATACAAATTATCTCATTTGTAGATTTTTGTATGATCTGCTTACACCTGACAGTTAGTTTAGCTGTTATGCTTTTCAATTTCAGACAGATTACTTCTAACACAATTTCATGGCAGTTCAAAACTATTTTTTTATTCTTTACTTTAACATAAAAATCAATAGAACAATGATCACAGATCACAAGAAGTACATTCCAACAAAAACTAGAGCTAGACCTACATGTATAATTTAGATTCATGTTGACCTGCCAAGGTTTTGCAAAAAGGTACAAGAAATCCTGGGACCTGTATACTTCCATACTTCCAAAACATCCATTTTTACTTTTGACCAGTAGGTAATTTATTCCAGTGAAAGTAAATCAAATATCACTTCAGGCCACTATACAGCACTGTCGCTGGTTTATCAACTAGCCTACTTTACGTTATGGTAAATGGTGGCAGATTTGTACGAATTTTAAATATGCTATTTTCTAAAGATTTTCTCATGAAATCGTGCTGTTATTTCTCACTGGAATCTTGCCATATTGTGCCTGTAAGTCATAAAGATGTTTTTATGACTTTTATGGTTCTTTTCCTCCAGTGTTTCTGATGAGATGTTTTAAAGCAACAAACTAGTGTAAAGAGATATTTAGTAAAAGAGAGAAATGTTTATAAGGCCTGGTAATCGGTAAGGATAATAGATGGATAACATGGGATGATGAAAGAAGGAAAAAAGATGGTAGAAGGAGAAAGAGCAGATGATGGATGAAAACGACCAGTCAGAAGAAAAGAAAGGAAAAGACAAGAAAAGAAAAGAAATTAAAAAAGAAAAGAAATGAAAAGAAAAGAAAAGAGGGGAAGGGCAGGGAGAAAACTGGCACTGAACGCTTTTTGATCTAAAACCTCTGCCTGGCAAGGGGCAGTTTCCATGGCAACGCCGAGCTGCCAAAGATATGTGTTGATGGATGACAGTTTGAGCCAGTAGCATTAGACAGATTCTACGCTTGGAAGAACAGAAAGAGAGAGAGAGAGTACAGGCATCATGCTCCTCTGCTCCTCTATTAGTGTTGACAATGACATGGTGCTTGTCATACTGTGCATCACAACAAACCCACACACAGTTCCTCTCTCTCTCAAACTGCCATGGTGCCCCAGAGAAGGTGAGGTGAACGCTGAGGCCGGCTGTCGGGGTTGAAATTAGACTCATGTGACATTTAAGTGCGTTCAGAGTGTGTGAAGCTTTTTTTTTTGTTTACATCTTGTTTGTTTAACTGTGCGTAAATGCTCCAAATAACGTTCTTCCAAAAATGTCTCTCCCTGTCTGATAGCTCCCGAATCCTGTATCATTAGTCAGACCGGGAACACCGGGGGGTCAAGAAGGGTTCAGGAGAGACTGAAAAAGACAAAACATTGGGTAATGAGAAAAAAAAAAAAAAAAAAAAAAAAAGCAAGAGCAACATAAAAATCAACATTCCTTCTGCAATCTTTCTTTATAAGGCTCTATATAGCTCTATGTTAAATCCACTTTTTATACTGGGTACAGCAACGTTTCACATTTCTAATTCTTAAAGAGAGTCGCTCTAGGGCTAATCTGTCCCAAAAATGATTGATTCTGTTATTGGAACATTGAGAGTCAACTCCAAAGCTTGGAGTCCATTCCATTTAGAATCAGAGGAATCATTTTTATTCAAATGTCTGAGTGTCTTCGGAGACCTCGAATACCAAACCACTACGCACCACAAAAGAGCCAGCTGTGAATGACGATTTTTGATTCACCCCAGCCAAAAGAATCGTTCAGATTCTTGTTATAGGTTACATTATTATACCAGTAGGTGGCGACCAGTCCTTATGAATATTATGACAGAATCTTTGAATCAACTGATTCGTTTACGGCAGTAAACAACATAACAGTAATACTAATTTTATCACCGTTAAGGAAAAGACAGTTTATTAATTTCTGGATACTCCAGCCGTATATTTTAGATTTTTTTGAATCCCCCTTTTCTCGAAAATGGAGAAAATTAGTCTTAATATGATCTTAATCTACCCTTAAATAATAATAATAAAAAAAAAGTAAAAAAGTAGATTTTTTTTTCTCGCTGGGTTGAGAACGAGAAAGTCAACCAATCATAAAAAACTGCCTAAGTGCTGACCTCATTAATATTCATATACGTTACTTTGTAACAGGATCTTCTGCTCGGTCTGTTTTAGCGTCCGAGAAAGCCTTTTGTTGTCGAACTACAAACATCAGTGAAGATAAGACAGCATTATTTTTGGACTACATTTCATAAGATTCAAGATGGATTTATGTAGCGACATTTCCACTGATGGACCAACAGGTATTAAAACAGTTCGCGTGCCCGTCACGCGCCGTACTTCTCCAAGCAGTGTTATTAATCTTATAAATATGCAAACAAGGGCGTTGTACATTGTGTAATGTGAAAACCTGACGACGAACCTGAGGATAAATTACTTAGGTGTGAAACATGGAGCAAGACAACTCAGAGTTTAAAATGACACTTGCTAAATTTCAAAGGTGAAAAGCCCGTACGACAACTACACTTAATAGCGACAACATCCAGAGGTGGACTCAATTAATTCCATCACCGCATCATATCTACTGCTTTAACCAAAGAAATGTGTGCTCCATTTAAAAGCATCTCAACTCAGGGTGTGTGAAAACGTGTATGCGTGTGTTCACCACTGAGTGTATGTGTGCATGTTAGTTTGACCGTGGGGTGTGTGTATTTGCCATGAAGCTTTTTTTTTGTTTTGCCTCAGGGGATCCCAGACTGCTCTTCCAGTAAACATGGTTTCCATAGTGATAATGGAGAAGAGAGGAAGGATGCGAAAACTTGAGAGAGTGTGTGTGTGTGTGTGTGTGTGTGTGTGTGAGAGAGAGAGAGAATCCAAAGAAATAAGCTGCATGCCAGATATACAGGTGCATCTCAATAAATTAGAATGTCGTGGAAAAGTTCATTTATTTCAGTAATTCAGCTCAAATTGTGAAACTCGTTTATTAAATAAATTCAATGCACACAGACTGAAGTAGTTTGTCTTTGGTTCTTTTAATTGTGATGATTTTGGATCACATTTAACAAAAACCCACCAATTCACTATTATTGGTCTTATGAATACTTCATAAGACCAATAATAAAAAAAAAACCTTTTTAGTGAATTGTTGGCCTTCTGGAAAGTATGTTCATTTACTGTATATGTACTCAATACTTGGTAGGGGCTCCTTTTGCTTTAATTACTGCCTCAATTCGGCGTGGCATGGAGGTGATCAGTTTGTGGCACTGCTGAGGTGGTATGGAAGCCCAGGTTTCTTTGACAGTGGCCTTCAGCTCATCTGCATTTTTTGGTCTCTTGTATCTCATTTTCCTCTTGACAATACCCCATAGATTCTCTATGGGGTTCAGGTCTGGTGAGTTTGCTGGCCAGTCAAGCACACCAACACCATGGTCATTTAACCAACTTTTGGTTCTTTTGGCAGTGTGGGCAGGCGCCAAATCCTGCTGGAAAATGAAATCAGCATCTTTAGAAAGCTGGTCAGCAGAAGGAAGCATGAAGTGCTCCAAAATTTCTTGGTAAACGGGTGCAGTGACTTTGGTTTTCAAAAAACACAATGGACCAACACCAGCAGATGACATTGCATCCCAAATCATCACAGACTGTGGAAACTTAACACTGGACTTCAAGCAACTTGGGCTATGAGCTTCTCCACCCTTCCTCCAGACTCTAGGACCTTGGTTTCCAAATGAAATACAAAACTTGCTCTCATCTGAAAAGAGGACTTTGGACCACTGGGCAACAGTCCAGTTCTTCTCCTTAGTCCAGGTAAGACGCCTCTGACGTTGTCTGTGGTTCAGGAGTGGCTTAACAAGAGGAATACGACAACTGTAGCCAAATTCCTTGACACGTCTGTGTGTGGTGGCTCTTGATGCCTTGACCCCAGCCTCAGTCCATTCCTTGTGAAGTTCACCCAAATTCTTGAATCAATTTTGCTTGACAATCCTCATAAGGCTGCGGTTCTCTCAGTTGGTTGTGCATCTTTTTCTTCCACACTTTTTCCTTCCACTCAACTTTCTGTTAACATGCTTGGATACAGCACTCTGTGAACAGCCAGCTTCTTTGGCAATGAATGTTTGTGGCTTACCCTCCTTGTGAAGGGTGTCAATGATTGTCTTCTGGACAACTGTCAGATCAGCAGTCTTCCCCATGATTGTGTAGCCTAGTGAACCAAACTGAGAGACCATTTTGAAGGCTCAGGAAACCTTTGCAGGTGTTTTGAGTTGATTAGCTGATTGGCATGTCACCATATTCTAATTTGTTGAGATAGTGAATTGCTGGGTTTTTGTTAAATGTGAGCCAAAATCATCACAATTAAAAGAACCAAAGACTTAAACTACTTCAGTCTGTGTGCATTGAATTTATTTAATACAAGAGTTTCACAATTTGAGTTGAATTACTGAAATAAATGAACTTTTCCACGACATTCTAATTTATTGAGATGCACCTGTAATAACATCATAAGGAGATAAAGGGAACATTGTGAGCTTGGGATCATTCCTTTATTCTTAACACATTTCACAAAAACACACACACACATTCAAACCTGAACAATGTTTAAGATTTGATTTCATTTCCTACCAGCATTGTTGCCTGTATAACTTTTGCTCATGTCTGAGGTTCCCCCATTATGTGTTTTTAGAAATAAAAAATAAATGCAGAGAAAACACAATATAAAAAAGTGCATGAAAATAAAAACTTTCATAGTGAATGAAGATTCCCTCTTTCGCACAAATAATCACTTGAGTCAGTGGACCTCAAAACAACATTAATATGGACACTGAGGTACTGTAACTGCATCTGTGATCTCTGTCAGCTGGTGTCAGTTAGGATGTTTTTTTCTCCTGAATATGTAAATGTATGAAATATTAAGGGTGTTAAATTGAATAGAACAGTATGGCCACCTTCAGGGCCTCATGCATTCTGGCTAAAATCCACTGCATGTAAACGCGATGATCGTCATGGACATCAACCCAGGTCATGCATTTCGCAAGTGCCTATGATATTAACAAAATTAAATTTCGATTTTTTTTTTATTATTATAATCTTTTTCTTTACAAATTCTGAATGAGTGTGAATCTTTTTTATTTTATATGGTGCCCATCACTATGGAAGGCCATTTCTGCTACGGAATAAATAAGATTGTAGAATTGCAAGATATAAACACAGAACTGTGAGATATAAACTTGTAATTCTTAGAAAAAAGAAAGAATTCTTACTTTTTTCTTAAAATTCTGAGTTTATATCTCAGAATTTTTTTAAATTTAAAAAATAAAAAAGTTAACTGTGACTTTTTAATTTTACAATTCTGTTTTTTTTTTCATTAAAATTGTGAGTTTACATATTGCAGTTCTTTTTTCTTCTCAGAATTGCGAGTTTATGGAAACAAGCTTCCATACTTCTTTGTAGATTAAACTGGTTCAGTCACAAATATCCAGAAACACATCAAACAGATTAAACAAGAAGATTTAAGGCACAGTATGGTAGTTTTTGCAATATGTGAATTCGCTGTCCCTTTTGATTTGTGGTGTTGCGTAATCCAGAAGTACAAAAAGTACCTAAAAGTTCAAAAACATTGACCATTGATATTCTGGTTCATATAACAGATCTATAAAGCTGCTGGAAACCAGTTTCTTCCTTTGTTCCCACAGCAAGTGTTCGGTTGTTATTTTCCCCTCACGTGAGCCCTGGTGAGAGCCCCATGGTGTCCAGTACCTATAGCGTCTGAAAGCCATCGCTGTGAAACCTCTCCTCCTCTAACCCTCTCCTTCCCCTTTTCTCTCTCTTTCTCCAGGGTCTTGTCTTCCCTGTGGCTCTGCGGCCGTAGACCATCCCATGTCCTGTTCTGCTCTCTGGTTTCAGCTTGACACAAAGCCAACATAGGACACACAGAGTCCTCTTCTTCATCACTGTCCTCCTCCTCATCATCCTCCTCCAGCAGCTGTGGAAATCTGACTGAAGACGATGATGAAGAAGAAGGGTGAGAGTTGGAGTATACGTCCCGTTCGTACACAGACAGGGGGAGCTGGAGGTAACGGCCGGCTGCGTACAAACAGCAGCAGGCTGGGACACACTCCGGCCCTTCCCTCCTCAGCAGACGCAGGCGTTTGCGGTATGGCCCGGGCGGCGTAATGCAGGGCTGCAGGGCAGGAGGGGGAAGAGGGGTATTTGTGGCAGGGGTTTGGAGGGGACAAGGTGTTGCTGTGGGACCCGATGGGAAGCACCAGTCACTCTGGAGGAGGATTTCGTTTCTGAGACGACGGAGAAGGTTGTTGATGAGCACGGAGCGCCGTAAGAAGGACTCGGGGTCATCCATGAAACGCAGCTTCTCAAGAGAGAGACGGAGAATGTGAGCGCGCTCCTCCAAGACTGGTGACACCTGCTGGCCCGGAAGACAAAATGAGCATCCATAAATAAGTAAGGTCAGTTATCAAGTTAACCTGAATGATTCATAATGCATTGTGAAGATCAAATCAAGGTGCAAGATATTGTAGGGTGAATGCTTTGTTTTGCTCTCAGAGGTATGTAGTGTAATAAAGTGATGAGCAGTACAGTAGGGAAACTAAAACTATTAGAAAATAGAAAACTAGCAGTGAAGAAATATTTCAGTTTAATAAATTGGGAATAGAAATGAAAACTGAATTGAAAAAATATGAAATCTGCATTTTATGTGCACTATAACAGAACAGAAATTAAACTAAAATGACTAATAAAATGACTTCAGCTTTTGTATTTTCACACAAATTTCTAACAGCTGAAAATTTGAGTTGAATTGAAGTCAAACTAAATTTTAAAGTAAAAAAAATGTATGAAATTAAATGAAATGTATGAATGAATGAAAATATTTGAAAAATAAAGTGCAGTCAGATTTACCATTGCTCAGCGAATTTTAGTCCAAAATTAAATCCAGTAATTTCAATAGGAATGCATTATTAGGAATCTAATCAGGAATTTCATGTGAGATTGAAAGATTTCTACATACATATTCACACAAATTCACCACATTAATCAATTTTTAAAAAAAAAGTGACTTCTGCATGAGCTGTGCTTCATATATTGCTACACTACTGACAACAGACTGTGGATCTTTTTGCCCACGAAATATCACTAATGTATCCACACCTTTACAATTATAAAAAATTAGTCAAAATGTCCAAATTTTAAAAACCCTGGTGTTTACAGGTTCTTTATTGGTAATGCCAGATAAAAACTGTTACAATGTCATACAATTTAATGAATTACTAAAAGTGTTAGAAATAATATAAAATGTTGTGTAGAAATATACAGAATTATGTAGGGCTAGCAGACTTACAGTGTGACAGTAACTCCTGAAGCTCAGTACAGGTTCTTCATCCTCCACAAACTTCCTCTTGAAATAAGAGATCCGTGACACGGCCACACGATCCATCACATGATCAGGAGCTCGTCTGTAATGGGGCTCTGGAGACAAAATGGGAAGGTTCAGAGTTTCATTAATAGGCTATATCTTCTAGATCAAAGACTGGTATGACGAGAATTTTTGGCCTGTTTTAATTCCAAAACTGGATAACAGATTTTGAAACCTCTTCTTTGGAACAGAACATCATCAGCACCATCTGTTCATGGTAGTCTGTTTTTGAGAGATGAGATTAGATTCAGACCTTCAATGAGCCCTTGGGTGTCACCCCCTGGTGGTGAGGGGGTGGAGATACAGCTTTTACTGCAATGTTCAGATTCCCAGATCGGTTGGTAGATTGACGGCGGGGCTTCAGCTTCAGGCTCACAAAAGGGATTCATTGAAAGGACCAAAGCCATAGTTTCACCTCAGTCCTAAACAACAAACACACAAACAAAATTCTTAAAAAAATAATAACAATGTGTTTTTTTTCTGTAAAGTAAAAGTCAGTGTAAACTGTTTTTCAGTTGAGATTAAATTATATTTTCTGCACCTCTGTACTTACTGAGTGTTCATAAAAGGGGTCATATCTTAACATGTTTTTGCTATTTATTTATTTTTTAACATGAGGCATGCTTCTAGTAAAGTTTTTGCAAACAACACCTAATTCCAATCCTTCAATAAACTCTTTGCGAAGCTTGTATTACATTTGTGACAGCTTTACAAAACAATCTGTGCTGAAATGTGCGCTCATACTGTTAAGATCTAATTGAAATGATCAGAGACTTAAAAATAAACAGCCACTAGTATCTAACGATGAGATTCTTGCATTGTAGTAATCAATACATGTTTATTTTTTTTCACACGGGGAGCAAGTTTTGCATTCTAAAAGTTACAGTATGTTTTCATATTACAATGAACTCTTTTATCTTAAAAGATCAAGGAATTTGAATCCTCATTACGACCCTTTAAAGAAAGCAACCTCTCAACAACACTGTGCTACTCCATAGCACAGTTCGGTTGTAGAGTTATTTCTTCTTTGAAGATTACACTAACAAGGCATTTGAAAAACACATCGAGACTCTTTAAAACAGCTAATAGAGCAAAAACACACACTCTGAAATACTCAGATAACGAGAGAACAACATTTAGTAGAAGCTGCTAAGAAAGGGAAGGTATCCGATTGTGTGATCTCTCTTTAATCATTTTATTCTCTGTTCTACCACACACGCAGTGACAGGAGAGAGAGGCAAAGTTCTGGATGATTGCCTCTACAAAGGTCATTAATCTTCACTGACAATTTGACACACACACATTACTCTCATGTAGTGGCTTCAGTTGGCACATATTGAACTGCTGTTACGCCAGGCTGTTCTGAGTCACCAGATACAATTCTCACATGACAACAAACAATGTTTATTTGTAACTATTCAGGATGTCAATCGATTAAAACATTTAATTCAGTTAAGTAAGTTATATATTAATTCATTATTCAAACTAATCACATATTTTAGTGTAAGACCCTAAATGAAGATAATTCCTTACATTTTTGTGGCAGACCAAAGCATTGAGGTTACAAAAAGTGGCAGTTTTATTTCCATATCATAATCATTGTCAGTCTGTCTGAGGTAGATTCATACAGGAACCATTCTTGTATTCTATCTGTGATATTTTTTTTATTGCCTTTGGCCATTGCAGTACTTTTTTTTTCAACCAGTTTCTCAGCCTTTTTAATCTTTTGTTAAAAATGAAAAAGTAAAAAAAAAAAAAAGTTTCAAAAATGTCCTGTGCGAAAGGCTTCTCATTATCAAATTTATATACAGGTTAATGGACATGACTAATTGTGTTGATGTTATTGCCTTAATTTTTAAATAATTAATTGCACTAAATTAACAAATAAAATGAATCGTATAAGTAAAACTAAAATGGTAAAAATATCACAATTTTTTTTTTTTTATTTTTTTTTTTTTTTTGCACGCACACAGACACAAAAATTGTTCTTCTTGCAGTAAACTTAATTCAGCTGTAATAACCCATCCTGTTTTTAGTCTGTGTCCGCAGGGTTTGGATCACACTGAGCTCATGTGAGCGAGACGTGTTTAATCAGAGCAGATCCCGCTCTCCTCCTCTCCCTCGTACTGTCGTTACCTGTTTCTCATTCCGCCCACAACTCTGCTTTGAATTTACGCTTTAGAAGACAGAGAGCTGACACAGAAGCAGAGCTCTCTCTCACACACATAAGCTGTCTGTCTGTCTTTGTCTCTTTGCTCGTTTTGTGCTTTTATGCACTCTCTCTCTCTCCATCTTTTCCACTTTCCTTTTCATGTGAAAAAAAACATAAAAAAGTGCTGGATCCTTTGGATTTGCACCTCATCAGTCACACACGCACACATACACAAATATCACAGGGTACAGAAGGGAGTGTGTACTAGAACTGTGAAGCTCAGTAGATGCTAAAACTACAAATTATAAAACACAGTTGATGCTAAAACCAGACAGAAAGAGTGAAAGAAATAAAGAAAGAAAGAAAGAAAGAAAGGAAAGAAAGAAAGAAAGAATGAGCGATCCAAACTAAGGAATCATGTAAGGGATAAGCTTTCAGTTGTGCAGTTGAGGTTTTTCCTATGCGAAAACCACAATTACAGGTTTCCATTGAGGTAATGTAGTTTTTGGCTTAACTCGCTAAAACCAAAACATCCAAAGCTCATGATGCTCTTTACTGGGTCATAAAAGCTGTTAAAGCTCACTCACACATTTACTTAGCTATCTTAATGGGGACTTACTGTACTATATATACATATAATTAATTTGTTCATTCAGTAATTAATTAATAATTAATTCTAATATGCTGAATTGGTTCTCAAGTAACAATTCTTATTTTTATAACAGCTGACAATGGTTTTACTGCTTAATATTTTTGATAAGTTAATAAGTTTTTTCATAATTTTGATACATTTAGGATTCTTTAATGGGAAAAAAAGTTCAAAAGAACAACATTTATTTGAAATAGAATAACTGTATTTATATAAAATGTTACTCATGATTTATTAAATAATTTACAAATTATTTTGCCAAAACTTCTTATGGCCTCAAAGGCAGGTTTTATCAGTTTAGCTAACTTCTCGGAACATGCACTTCTCATGTATAGATTATTAAAGTCAATAGTCTTATTGAGTGGTTAGTCTACCAGGAAATTTAATGCTTTAAAATGCTTTGTCAGTAGAAATTAATCCAGAAAGAGAGACAGAGCAGACAGAAAGAAAACAAAACACTGCACAATTAGTCAGGTTATGAGACTAGCTTTAGGCATCAGCTCATATCCTGCTCTGCTCTTTGGAACACCAGGCTGACAGATCATTCTAAAACTCCAGTGAATGCTGACCACAAACTTGTTCTTGGTCTGTGTGGCAGAGGCATATTGTCACATGCACAGAGCTAGAGAGTCATCAGTAACGCCACAGTCTGCCCACACGGCCTGACCCAGAAACAGTCCCATGATTTATGAGAAACATGAGTAACTGATATAAACACACGTGTTCAAAGATGTCAGTTATGACAAAATGTGGAGGTGAAACTGCAAAGAGAGACAACAATATCTCATGGCTATTCGTGACTTTCTAGTGATAGATACACACTGTAAAATTATGTAAAATTTATTACAAATTATTTAAAAATTATACACAAATTATTAAAAAATATAATAATAATAATAATAATAATAATAATTATTATTATTATTATTTAATTTAATTTACACATTCCCATGACTTTTTATCTTCTGTGGAACACAAAAGGTGACAATTATGAATATTGAATAGGCATGTCAAAGAAGCAGCATAAAAGTATCCAAGCAACTCTTACAAGTCTTATATATTACAAGTCTTCTGAAGCCATATGATAGTTTTGTCTTGTAAACAAACAAACCAAGTTGTTGTTCACTAAAAAAATCCTTGCTTCCACTTATATTGTGCCTTTAGACAAATTGCATCATGTTTGACATTAGTGAAATCAAACGTCATTGGTTGTCAAGTGATTACTAATAACTTCAAAGCTGACATGATGTGTCTAAAAGTGACATTTGATTTGATGGCTACAGCAGAGGGAGAGCAGGGAATAATGGCTTAAATTATAATCTCTTCTCACAAAGCTTTCATGGCTTCAGAAGACTTAGAATGCAAGTTGCATTTGTGATACTTTTATTGTGCTTTTTTGTAATTTGTCACACAACAACTAGAATATTTGCCCATAGAAGAAAAAAGGTCATACAGATTTGGAACGACATGAATGACTTCTTTAATTCATGCACACACATGCAGAACCCACAGTGAGTCACACAGTAACGTGTGAAACACACCCTGCTGAAGTGACGCCCCAACGTGCCATAAGGTGAAAAGACCGCAGTAGACTTTGCCAACCGTGAGGCTGTTACACACACACTTACACACCTCTCCAGGAGCTATCATCCATCTGCTCAGAAACTGCTTTCTGTCTGGGTGCTGGAAGCATTTAAACCATGTGTGTCCTCCTCAGGGTGCAGGACTTCCATTCAACAGTTTGGGTTAAAGCTTTCCATGACCTGAATCTATCAGCGAGACAGAGGAGGTTTATTTAAGAATCTAAATGTTGCGTTGGGGATCTGAACACATCCTGCAGACTGTAATCTAGGTCATTAGGTAGTCTCTTTCATTCTCACACGCTCAGACAGAAAATGTATGCAACACCCAGTCGAGGAGGTAAAACATCCATTCAAACATGTCTCACACACACATACAAAGCCTAGGGAAAGAGAGGGGGGAAATGAGGGGAAAAAAATGAAAGGGGGAAAAAAAGAGAAGTAGGAACACCCTTCCTGCCTGCCAAGAGCTCTGTGGCTGCTCAGCTTGTCTAGGTTATATCCAACTCGGAGGGAGAGGGAAAAAATACTTGCACCATGTCTGTACTGCAAGCGGAGAGTGAAACAGTGTTAGACAGATAAAATGAGAGAAAAATTATACTGACTTCGGCCAACAGCCCTGCATCCGGGCCTTGGTGTGTGTGTGTGAGGTTAGCGCAGTAACATGATCGTGTTGACACAACGCCACATCAGTGCTGAAGGAATGTTCTGGCTACCCATGCATCCCTGCTGTTAAGAGTCAGAGCCTGAAGCTGTGTGTGTGTGTGTGTGTGTGTGTTTGAGACAGAGGGAGGGCAGCACGTGCCCTCTGTATACTCAAAGGGGCAGGGTAATCACATCATCCCTGCTATCGTTTAAATGAGTGTGATATTTACATCACGGTGGGCTCTGATTTATTATGTGATGGCTGTGATTTATTTGTGTTCAGACAGCAACACTTTTTTAGTGCCTACTGAAAGTCCATTTATAGAAAGTCTCTGCATTTTTTTTGTCTTATGAACTCACAAAATATAAAAAATTGATTAACAATATAATTAATGTTATTAAAGTTACTTTAAAAACTTATCTATTAATTATTGTTGATTAATAGATAATTATTGTTAATTATTGTTAATTAATAGATAATCTATTATTATTTAAGCCAAATCAAAAATCTTTTCAAGTACCAAAAAATGTTTACATGCATTTAAAAGTTCTATTTCAGTTAGGCTATATTAATTAAATATTTTTTTAAATGTCATGTAAATGCTTTTTAATGTTTTTGAAAGAATTTTCTTTCCAAGAAATTTTTTCACCATGGCGCATTTATTTGATCAAAAAATACAGTAAAAACAGTTGTAATAGTTTTTATGGAAATCATCTTTTCAGAATTATTTGATGAACAGAAAGTTCAGAAGAACAGCATTTATTTGCTAATCTTTTGTAACCTTATAAATGCCTTTATTGTCACTTTTGACCAATTTAATATGTCCTTGCCAAATAATGAAAAAATGTGTATTTTATCCTTTAATTACATGTTGATTCAAGTATACCTGGACAGAGAGATGAAGAGTGTAGCTTGACTATGCAAAAACCTGCTCATATAAATGACTTGCTCTCAGATTGTGGATCATGTGTTTGTACAGAATTTGATGACCGTACAGTTTTTACCACATACAGTATCCATTGTTTATCTACAGTTTATATTGTGGGTGTTTGAATGAGGTGAGCCGTTTGATGAGTCAGTTCTGAATGTGATTGAAGGTTTGACAGGAAGATGATCTGCACAGGATGTGCCGTGTCCCTCCCAAACCACAGTTTTCTGAAACTGCCCTGGTTGAAGTTTTAGATGATTACGAGCAGCCCACAGTCTCCTCAGAAGTCTCTTGAAGTAAATCCTCTCCATGCCTAGACACAAATGACTGGAACGGACTGATGAGAACCACAGGCGGTAAACGATTGCGTGGGTTTTCTTTTGTGCCTGCTGTAGATCGAGGGATCAATGCGTGGCAGTATGCCAGACACTCTTAAACTGGCACAGTGATCTCAGGGGGAATACCCACATGCACACAAACACACACACTCCTGCCCCGCGGCACCAGGAACAGATGCCACAGCCAGCGCAGTGAACCCATTGCTGATAATGAAGCAAGAAATAATCCCACTCACACACACATACCATCTCAGCCACGCACAATAGCGTCTCTCTCTCTTACACAACAACAACAATAGCCTCACACACATAGAGCTGTCTCCTTCCTTACACTACACAGACACCAATGCACAATTTTCCCATGCAACAGTAATTGCACATTAATAGGGACAAAAACACACTCTGTGTCCATCTATAAAGTTATTGTGCTTTCATCTTGTACACTTCATCTCCTTGTAAGGGAATCAAGCAGTAACAGAATTCTGGCTCCCTGCCCTTACAATACACACACACACACACACACACAATACAATACACACACACACACACACACACACACACTTACTTGAATTTGTGGTTTACGAGGACTCTCCATAGTCGTAATAGTTTTTATACTGTACAAACCGTATTTTCTATCGCCCTACACCAACCCTACACCTAAACCTACCCCTTGCAGGGAACTATTGTCAATTTTTGAATTTCATAAAACACCGTTTTGTATGTTTTTTAAGCCTTTTGTTTTATGGGGACACAGGAAGTGTCCTCATAGACCATGTTTACGTTGTAGTACCCCTGTCATTATACACATTTGTGTCCTCATAAACCATATATACCAGTACACACACACACACACACACACAGAGCTTGGGTGTTTTAATGTGTGAAAGGAACATTGTTTGTGTGTGTGTGTGTGATGTCACTGTTATTAGCTTCTTTAGAGATTCAGTGTAATTATAGTAATTTTTTTTATTTAAATTTTTAAAAGTAAACGTAGTCGCTGAATTAATAAGAAATATATTGTAGGAATATAAATATATACAGATCTATAGATATGTTATTATTCAATGTTTACATTTTTAAATAAATTAATAAAAATACTTTTAAAAATTATAGAGAGAGAGAGAGAGAGAGAGAGAGAGAGAGAGAGAGAGAGAAAGAGAGAGAGAGAGAGAGAGAGAGAGACTATATGAAATATTTTATACTTTTAAAAATTAATTTGTCACCGTAGGACCATTTAATACAAACTAGTTAAGGCAAAAAAATGTGATCAAATGTTAAAAAACAAATGGTGACTACACGGACCCTCTTTGCCTTGTGCATTCCTCATATAGACAAAATATACATTTAATATTTGATCATTAGTATAACTTCTTGAGTTCTAAGAGTTGTTTGCTCTTAACACACTTGAGAGATCATAAGTGTAGTTCATCTGTGTTGACACTGTGCCATGTCTGTCTGCCTCCAGAGGCTGGTGTCGCGTAACTACCAGCAGTGTGAATATGTTCAAAATATATAAACTTTTGCTTACCTTTAACTATAATGACGACTAAGTCAAAGATGTGTTGTTTTATTTAATCAGATGTGTCGTTATGGACGCGCTCTCGTTTTCTCCTCTGGGTTCCGCTGCTGTAGTCCCGCTGGGTTCATCAATAACAACTTATCCACGATCCATCAGCGCGAGCCTTTCTGACTTGCGATAATCGATAAGGTTTTGCTGGAAAAATATCATCCACAGCCAAACAGTCAATCAGCGCGCGAACAAAGCTGCTGTGATGTGACGGAATCTCCGTTGCGTGTCCGCGCAGGTCGCTTTGCTTTGTGCCACAGTGACCTCACCGGCAGACGGTGCGACGTTGCAGCGTTTGCTTTGAACTGGGCTTGTTAACGTCAGTAGACACGAACAACGTCGCCCCATTCCTCGGAATAAACAGCAGGAGCCTTTTGCTCAGTCGCGTCCCGTCCCAGCAGCAAAGCTTCCCTGGTGCCTTGTGTGTGTGTGTGGTTTTGGTCAGAGGAGCTGCGTTTAACTTGCGCCCGGGAGCGCGCAGCAGAAATGGAGCTGGCGGGCACGGGGCCAATCATCTGTTAGACATTTCCCTTTTCAGGAGCGGCGGTCCTTATTTTCCAGCCGCGCTCCTGAGCGGATTTCTCCGGTGTTCCCTATAGAAGAGGTGGAGTGAGCGCCAAGTTGTGGTGATTTTTTCGGTCCCTCCATCACTTTCTGTCCTCTCACGCGCACGGACTTGTGCACATATTGCAAAGACCCCCCATAGACCTCTTTTTTTCTTAATTTTACAGATCCATGTTTAGTTTTGTTTGATTGTGATTTTTAGATTTTAGTCTGTTTTGAGGACTTTTTATTTTTTTAATTTTTTTTTTAGAAAAATTAGCTGATAATCAAACCATACTAATCCTATTCTTTATAGACCAACTAGACTTTTTTTTGTCATTTTATATATTTTATTTACAGTATATAAATATAAATGATAAAAAATAAGGTCATTTTGATTTTTTAAAATATTTTAAATAATGTATTTTTATTGCTGCATATTCCCAAAATTCCATTTGCTATTTCAGTTTTATTTTGTTTATTTATATAAATTAGTGATAAGACTACGCATGAGACTAAGTATGTCTAAGCATAACTGGCAGTGTATGTGAGCCTAAAATATTTGATGCACTACTATTAAAAAAGCTGAAAATTTGGTTCCTTGTCCATTAGTAAACAGAGTTTGCCAACTTAAGGAATATTTCTTTATTTATTTACTTATTATTATTCATATGTTTTTATTATTGTTATTATTATTATTATTATTATTATTATTATTATTATTATTATTATTATTATTATTATTATTATTATTTAACAATTACAAATGACCATCAAGTAATTTTGAAAAGTTAGAAAATTTAGATTTGAATTCTTTTTTCTTTTTTTTTGTAATTAACTTTGTGTGAATTTTTAGATTTTGGCCCATTTATATATATATATATATATATATATATATATATATATATATATATATATTTTTTTTTTTTTTTTTTTACACAAATGACCATCATCACGTCTGAAGACATTTTTAGAAATGTGACTCTCACAAGAACAAGCATACACACACACACACACACACACACACACACACACACACAAAGGCTTTTTTTCTTGCTCAGTTTCCCTCTAACTGACTCCAGGTTCCAAAAAACACACCCTGTTTCTAGTTAGAAGCAGACATCCAGTCCTGTGCCAGAGTCTGTAATTTATTTTCTTGTGTGAAAAGCAGCCCTGTGTTGAAGTACTTTTCCAGGTGACTGGGGGCTTCAGAGAGAAACAGCATCTTTTAAATAAATGGAAACCATGCATTGTGGTTTACTGTACCAGCGCTTTTATAGTGAATCTCTTTCTCTCTCTCTCTCTCTCTCTCTCTCTCTCTCTCTCTCAGTCCTTTAGTACATGTATTACAGGTAAATAATTTGTAATAAGCAACACCGTCCATATTGGAAAAAGAAAAGAAAATCTTGGATGTTTCTAGTCTGCAACATTACTGTACATTAAAAAGGCGATAACTAATAGATTTTATTTTCTGATTTACCCATGATACACTTATGTTACATATTGTTTTTTTTTGTTTTTTTTGGTATGCCACTATTTTTAGTTTACATCTTTAAACTTAAAATTTGCCGTTTAGGAAAACTTAAAACGACCATCAACAATAGTGCCATCTATTGGCTACAATTCAGTTCAAGAGTTTAGGTGAGTATTTATTCCTGCTCTTATTT
Organism: Spinibarbus caldwelli; assembly: GCA_039654775.1. Lineage (NCBI taxonomy): Eukaryota > Metazoa > Chordata > Actinopteri > Cypriniformes > Cyprinidae > Spinibarbus > Spinibarbus caldwelli. The sequence continues at coordinate 12,408,145 of CM077243.1, read as the reverse complement.
CAGCAGTAGAGGACGCCTAATAATCTTCAGATACCCTCGTTTTGATGTCTAGTAGTCATCCTCTACTAGAGCTCTTGATCTGACAGCATGCTTCGGTTTCTGCTACATTATAGTAGTAAGGTCACAGCGTTCAATTCTGCGTCTCTCTTTATTCACTCCAGCCAAGCAGCGAGGAATAAATATTGACTTGCACAGAGCTGCTGTCCATGTTTAAGCACTTTGAAGAGAGCTCTTTCCCTCAGGATAAAACTGAAAGTTTAATGGGCCCTTCAAAATACACTCCCCCCACGCAGACACACACTTTGGGTAGTGACATCTACATATTTATGAGCATCCAAAGTGCATATGAAAGAAGTATGTGAAAGATTGGTATGATGGTAAATGTATTTGTAAAAGGTATGTGTGAGGCAAAACAGTTGCCCTCATAAATCAAAAACTTCACTGTCTGCTCTCAACTCAGCCCCACAGAATTTCATCATCTGTAGCTGATAGAAATTTGTCTTTGACATTAATGTTTCCAAAACGTGTAATCAACAGAGAGGATTTACAGTCATAGACAACTGGATTTTTGCTCACACACTTTATGTAGCACCACATGGTGGTGTAGTTTTCCCCTTTGCTTCCTGATGACCTCTTACACTAAATATAAAAATAATGAAAAATAAATAACTTGCAAAATATAAGATTATTTAGATTTTTTTTAAACACTACAGTGTAGTGAACCTGAGCCTAAAACATTTATTGCATTATTAGTAACATAAAAGCTGAAAATGTTCTTCAACTTGGCGCTCTAACATCATATTTCATAAGACATTTGTAAACAAAACTAAAACCTAAAACAAAATCCCGGATTTCTAAGACAATCTTACACTCCTTGAAATAAAAACAGGCAGACAAAGACAATTAGCAGTTGTGTTTCTTTTCAAAACAGAATCACATACAAATGCATCTTTTTAATGTATCATTGTGTAAGACTAAATTTACAAATCAAATTACAGCAGTTGTACAGAAGTATGAATACACAAGGTGACACAACATCGCTGCAACATTTCAAAAACATCATAAAAACGTTCTCCAGAGAAAAGTAAGGCACCGACTGAATCGGTGGGTAGGCAATTCATTTAAAGCATTTTGAGAATAAACTGAAACGACAAAATTAAAAGACTTGCAAATATAAACATACATAATGTTTAGAACATGTATAAAATGTTTAAAACTGGTTTAGTTGGAACACACCTTGTGAAAGTTAAAAGTGTCAGTGGGATGTTAGACCTGAATCACTTTGGGACATAGAGAGAGCACAGGGAGAGTGTGTGCTATGCTTCTTGTGCAATAAATCCTAAAACGTCTTAATGCTGGTGTTTATTAGTTTTGTAAACTGAACAGAACCCCTGTCACTGAGTTCAGAATAAGATGTGTTCTTTAAATGACCGTCACTGGTCTGTTGTCTAAATAATTATATCTTCTCACATACAGACTACTGAAGAGCTGTGGAAAAACCTTATGGGAGAGGAGCTGTGACAGCTGTGAGCTTTTATCAGGCACTGGAAAGACTCATTCACACACATTAAACATTATAAGAGAAAATGCTGTTTCATCTGTCAAGCTGTAAAGAAACGACTCTCCTTAAGACACCTCAGTCGGATCAGCAGAGAATTTGCTTTGCATACCAGTGTCTGGTCGGGCTAAAGTAGTTTGAGAATTCTAAAACTAGAATTATAACATTTTCTAATAAAATTCAAATCTTGTCATTATTCACTCACCGTCATGTTGTTCAGATCTCATATTAATTGTTTTGTTGTCAAGTTAAATATAATGATTACTTTGTAAATTACGAAAGTAAGTGGTGATTTACACGACCAAACTCAAAAAAATAAAAATAAATAAATAAATAAAAACACCTTACACATCATAAAAGCATTTCATGTGTGCTGTATTCCAAGTCTTCTAAAGACATATATTTTTGTAAAAGATTGGGGTAACTAATTTTTTAAAATAAATTAATGCTTTTATTCTGCAAGGATGCATTAAATTGATAAAAGGATAAAAAAAAAATTCAATTTAATACTGTTCTTTTTTAAACTTAAAACTTAAAATCACGAGCCACAAACCATTAAGCAGCACAACTGTTTTCAACATTGATAATAATAAATGTTTTTTTGAGCAGCAAATCAGCATATTAAAATGATTTCTAAAGGATTATGTGACACTGAAGACTGGTGTGTCTGCTGAAAATTCAGCTTTGCTATCACAGAAATACATTTTAAAATATATTAAAATGGAAAAACTTTATTTTAAATTGCAAAGATATTTCCCAATTTTTTTGGATCAAATACTTGGAGCCTTGGTGAGCATAAGAGACTTCTTTCAAAAAAAACAAACATCTTACTGACTCAAAACATTTGAATAGTAGTATATGACAGATTTGTGTGTGGAACAGGCTATTATTTAAGCCAGTATTTACTAATAATCTTCTCCCTCTATCAGAACCCTTAAATGTCATTTGTGCTTGTATTCATTGTAAAAAAAAAAAAATGCACTAGATATGATGAGCCCTGACAGAGGGGATGTTTATCATTGAACAATGAATTTTGGTCTGTTCCACACAAGCTATCGTATAGTTTTAGAAGACTAGAAGTCTTGGAGCATGGAAGTACAAATAAATTGTGTAATGTGGAAATGTGCAGCTTGTACATTCTGTCTAACATCTCAAAATTTGTGTTTCATGAAATAATACATGCAGGGTTAGAACAATATGAGGGTGAGAAAACGATAACAAAATGCTATATCAAAGGTGAACTATCCCTTTAAAGATGGACTGGTCAGAAGCTACTGGGAGGTTTGAGTCTGAGGGACTGCAGCCTGGCAGCGCCATGTAACCAACCTATTTAACTGATTTACTGTAGCTGCATTAAGATTCTCATTTATAGTGGGAAAATAATTTGGAAGCCATATGTGCATGAGGCAACAGTGCGCCAAGCCCCTAATAAAACTGTCACGAGTGAGACATAACAGCCTCTCTGTGTCAGTTTGTGACACAGCTGTTTTCTAGTCATAATGCATTTAACATCCTACATTTCAACATTGTGCTGTATTATGTCATTGTAATTTTGACAGCTGTGGCATTTTCTCAGGCTTAAAACTTGACGGAATGGTAAAATAAAATTTCGAGACTATTTACTCAGTTTGCCAAGAAGAAACTGAGAACATCTCCCAGTCCCAGCGTGAGAGGGAAAGCTCAGCCCAGCTGTGTGTTTCATGGGACGTGGTCTGTAAGGGAGATATTGTCCAGTTGTGACTCTCTGAGGACCATCACAGTCTGAGACTCTTTCACAAGATGTGTTTCATGATTCCATGTGCCCTAAAAATGTGCTTACAAAACATATCAGCTCAAAGAGTCCAACTACTTGCCATACCTGACTTCTCTCTCTTTTAAGGAGGGGAGTAAAACAGATTCATACATCACCTGAAATGACGACATCAGCAAAGCTAAGAATACATATAACATCACACCGAACCTACACTCCCCTTTTCTCACACACTTTCTATCAACCTGCAAGACTGTAACAGGGACGAGAAGGTGAAGAAGGTTTTTTTTTTGTTGTTTTTGAACATTTATCTTGTCAAATTTTGAAACAGCACACTGAAAGTGACACATTCACTAATAAAACAGTTCTTTTAACCAAAGAGAACGAAAATCAACTGAACTGTGAAAGTAGAACACAGTCTACAACTCCATACTGCTCACAGAGCTTCATACATTTACCAAGAAAGTGAGTCCATTTTCTCAGATATACAGATACAAAAATAGATCAGCAAAATCTATGTGCCATTTACAGTACGTGACAATCACTGAGTGAGTTTGCTCAAGAAAGGAAAGAAACTAGTTCAAGACAGGTTGACCGCACAGAGATCAGGACACTTGTAAAGACAGAGCAAAAGCGCTGAGAAGCCTCCTTACCATCATATACTCTAAACGTCCTCACAGTTTCATCACTGGTCCTCTACAGGACATTCAGCCAGAACACTGGCATTCAACTAGACTGTCAGGTACTAAACTTGAACATTCACGATCGTAAGATCTCACAAATTCAATACAAAAGATAAGAGGGAACAGTCTGTTGTAAAAGTATGGCAAATACACACCCATATTAGAAACTGTTAACTTAATGCAGCTTTCATTTCACCATGTTAGAAACTATTCAAAAATGGTTTCGTAATGGTCTTACGATTCAGAACAGTCACAGATTTGACTTTAAAGTCGAAGTAAGAGCTGATGATGTATGTGCTCATTGTTCTTCATTAGGAAATGATGTTTTAAATCCCATTTGTAATTGCATCGACATAGCTTATATAATAAACAGAGCGTTATCGTCCGTTATAACAACTAATATAGTTGTTATAGTTAGTGTTACAGTTATCATTCTTGTGAAAACATTATGGTCAATATTGTATGATTCAATTATCATCAATTTTGTATTGACATTATATTACTTTATTAAAATTATTTGAAGGTATTTAAGGGATTTCTTCTATAATGTTTAGCTAAAATATCATAAATAAAAAATAAATAAGGAAATGCTTTTTTAAAAAGTTTTATAATGTGTTTCATATCATGATTGTATATGTCAACAAATAATTTATATACTTTATATTTTTTACATAATTCATTTTTTTATTATAAGGGTATTACATTAAAAGTGTTAGAAATATATTATTAGATATAATATTTTATTAAATTAAGGTGTTTCTAGAAAAGTATAGTAAAAACAAAAATTCTATCCTTATTGTCTGTTAGTCATATTGAGAATGAAAGAATATTTCTCTATTATCTGTTTGTTTTGTGGTGTGTTTCTGATTGCTAAGTATTAAATTCAGAATGAGGGGAATAAAAAAGCTGACATATAATGTTGGATGGCAGGCTGTATGTGGTGAAGTCTGGATTGGCACTCTCATAGTACATTTCAAAGTGGAATGAACTAAATCACGTATTAGAACACAATCTAGACATCTAATCACATGTTGAGGAACCCAGCCATTTATATAGATACGTCTGTCAGAGTTTCCATTAAAATGTCTCAGAATGGCATCTAGTCAACCTGACAGTAATTGCACCCCGTACTACTTTGGTAGGTCAGAGTAATGTAATGTAAGATATTTTAACTCGTCTCATATCTGTAGATCTTTCACATCTGGATCTCAAACATATATTTGTTTGTCCTTTCTCTCTTACTGTGCCTTAAACACCATAACCCCATTAGAACCATCTTAAGCAGAACAAAAATAGAAACATCAAGTCAAAAAATATACAAATAAATATCTAAATAAACATAAAACTCTGTCTGTTTCCTCCATTAACGGTGTGGCATCTCTTAACCCTGTTCTCACTATTTTCTCTAATCCGTTACCCACAGTGCATTGGGAAGGAGAGCAGATTTCGTCCCCAGAACTACTCGCGTTTCTCATAATACACTGGAGTGAGGGCCAGCTCTGTCGTCTTGGGGCCGTTTGAGGGCATGACCTGCTCTCTGTCACCCATGCCATTACACACATCATTGCCATCACTTGTTGACATTCTAGGACTCCAAAAGACTGTGCCATCGACACACCTGTTGTCCCTTGGATTCCTTCATCTGTGTCCAGTGTGTCAGCTCCTCCTCCCCAGAGCTGTTCAGCCCCAGAGAGATCCAGCCAATCATCTCCTTCCGTTTCATGCTGCGCTTGTTGTAGACCGACAGGATGAGCGTGACGTCAGAGAGCTGGAACAGAGCTACTTGGAACACGAAGGTCTCCTTGTAGGTGGGGTTGGGTTGGCCTCGGCAAATGGATGTCTTGCACTTGGACATCTCTTGACCCATTGAGTTCAGTAGAGTCAGCTTTACATAAGTGTCTGAAACAGGAGGAAACAAGATGGCAGTTAGAGAACATTTAGGATCAAATCTGTCAAGACTAAATTTGATTTGACCATGAGAAATTTGAAATGACTTTCCTAAGCACTTCCTTACAAATATTTTCCTAATCAGTATTTTGATTTTGTTTTTCAGTAAAAATGTATTTAAAATATATTTTTGTTAATATAAATGTCAATATTAAGTCTATTATTAGGAAATAATGTAATATAATATAATATAATATAATATAATTATTTTTACCCGATTGGGAATTTTTTTTAATGGTAAATCTCACAGAGTTTTGTTAGATTTGGGGCCAGATTTACTAACAGCTTGCGCCAATGCAACCCATCTTTTGGCGTAAAAATAGTACTGTCGTGCAGTGAAGAATTAGCGCTGAAAAGGCGTGGAAACAGTTATTTTTGCGTCTGACCTTACTGAATATTCATTTGTAGGAGTTTCCTGCAAAATGTGTGGGAGGAGAGTAATAAAATGAATGACGCAATGAATCTGACGTTTAATACTAATGTTTGCGAATGCCAAATGACTGGTATTTGTGCCATTATTTAACACCAAAAAAAGCATGTCTTAAAGAAGGCGCTAATTTGGGCTGCTCTTGGTAGATTGTGCTGGTCATTATGGAAATATAATGTTCTTTAATGTGTGCATTGTCAGTAAATCACACACAGAATTTTCCCCTCCCATCAGCGCTTTTATGGAATTGTGCTTTAACGCTAATTTACCCTGTTTAGTAAATCTGGCCCTTATTCTTAAAAACAAGAAAAAAGCTCAGTGTTAGTGACAAGATAAAGAAACATAGTTTTAAAAATTAAATATATCTTGTTATAAGGCAGTTTTTTTTTTTTTTTTTTACATTTTTTACTACATAACAAGACATAAATACAAAAATAGATTTACAATAATAAACAATAAAAAAGAAAAAAATAACAGTTTTCAGCTGGGAGAAATAAATTGCAAAAAGATAATACTATTACAAAAATTGTAGGTTCAGAAGTTAGGACGTTAAATGAAGTAACAGGATATATCATTGTGGTACAGTTCCTCTGCCAGCATGGAGGTTTTCAACGCTACAGTTCCAGCATGGCAACACTTCAGTCTCTCAATTTATCTGAAAAGCAATTGATTATTCCATTCATTAATACAGGATGAAATTTATTGGCTGAAAATGGGCCATTCAGTTTATTTTTTGCATTAACGCTCAGTGTGAATCAATGCTCACTGATTAATAATTGAGTCCCGCATCACTCCTTTGTCTTCTCCTTTCAGAACCTTTTGAACTGCGACTCTACAGATGCATTCAGAGCAGACTCTGCGGTAGCTCAAGGCCTTTCACCAGGTTTAATTCAGAGCGCAGTTGAACTCCTCTGAGCGTGCTTTCTGCTGCCCTGCCTGAATACACTACAATACAACAGACGTTAGTATTCTCTGTGTCTTTGTGTCAGGGCGACGCTTCTGTTCCACGACTCATCGATTGCGGGCTTCCTGTGGAGTCATCCTGCTGCGTTTTCAAGAAAATGTTTCACTCTCCTCTATTTTTCCAACTAATAGAAGAGCCGAGCTAAAGAAGCGCTGATTTCAGAGATGGGAAAACAGACTCATACCTGACACTGAGGAAATCATCTCCAGCTCCTCAAGCTGAATGTGAAAGGATTTCATTAACGGTTAAGAAGGCTGATTAGACTCTGTGATTCAGTTATTCAGGAATCTGAACACTTCCATCACAGCCATAAAAATCAACTTCTAGTAGTCTACACTATGTCCCATTGCCTAAAATCCTGGTCATCTGCATTGCTAAAGTTATTTATAGAAAATTACTTTCATATTTTTGTGCTATATTACATATATCTATATATGTACAGCAGCAATTTCCTTTTCACAATTTTTGTATCCCAAATATGATATCCAAAATATAAAAGCTATTATATATTTTAAGATATGATTATATATCATATATTTTAAAGCTATTATATATATATATATATATATATATATATATATATATATATATATATATATATATATATATATATATATATATATATATACACACTGCCAGTCAAAAGATTTTGAACATTTTTAATATTTTAATACTTTTTAAACAAGTCTCTTCTGCTCACAAGGCCTGCATTTATTTGATCCAAAGTACAGCAAAAACAGTGTAATTTTGAAATATTTAAAAAAATTTTAAACAACTGTTTTCTATTTGAATATATTTTAAAATGTAATGTCTTCCTGTGATTTCAATGCTGAATTTTTTTAGCATCATTACTCCATTATGTTGAAAACAGCGGAGTAGAATTTTTTTCAGGTTTATTTCATGAATAGAAAGGTCAGAAGAACAGCATTTATCTGAAATAGAAATTTCAGATAAATTACACTGACTCCAAGCTTTTGAATGGTTTAGTGCATAATCTTACAAAAGCTTTTTATTTCAGATAAAAAGATAAATCTTTGGATCTTTCTATTCATCAAAGAATCCTGAAAAAAATGTACTCAATTGTTTTAAATTATTGATGATGATAATAATAATAATAATAATAATAATAATAATAATAATAATAAATGTTTCTTGAACAGCAAATCAGCATATGATTTCGGAAGGATCATGTGACACTGAAGACTGGAGTAATAATGCTGAAAATTTAGATTTGATCACAGTGCAATTACATTTAAAAATGTATTCAAATAGAAAACAGTTATTTTAAATAGTAAAAATATTTCAAAATGTTACTGTTTTGCTGTATTTTGGATCAAATAAATGCAGGCTTGGTGAGCAGAAGAGACTTCTTTATAAAACAAAAAATCTTAAAAACTTTTGACTGGTAGTATACACTATATTGCATACATATATGTATATACATGTATAAAGTGTATAAAATGTATACCATTTTAAAGACTAATTTATATTTTCTAAAACAATATTAATGAAGCTATTTTTATAATTATGTTGTCTCTGAAATGAAGCAAAATCTTAATAATAATAATAATAATAATAATAATATCAAATTATTATTAGATTATTATTATTAAAATATTATTATAATAAAGGTTTATTAAAATTATAATAATAAAATAATAATAACTGAAAAAAGAAAAAGGAATCAGGAAAAAAATAATTGTAAAAAGTGTTTTAAACATATTTAATTAATATCTTAAGTTAACCATGAGAGCCCCAAAAATATATTTTGTAAAAAAAAATTCTCAAATTTTCCACAGTCTCCAAACACAGATGGCAACAAGTCTACAAAGATTTCTACATCTTTCTGGCAACTACCAGTCACATGACAGGAAAGATTCAAATGATCCAAGCAAATGATCTAGTAAATGTATTTAAAAAAATTCAAACATTAAATAAAAAGACACATGGTTAGGGGACGCATGCAAACATCACTATAGAGGACAGAGTATAACAACATACCATCCAATATAACATCTAAAATAACAGCGTTTTAACCTTCTCCATGGATGAAGACTGAATGGATAACAAATTTCAAATGTTTTCTGAATCTTCCTCCTATATTGAGTTTTACACTAATTTGCACTCAAATTTTCCACAGATCAAACCTTCAGCATCCATGTAGAAGTGTTCGCCAGTCTAACACCAAGGATCGATAATGAAGAGAGGAAGTGTGAAAACAGAAAGATGGATGAACAGCGTCCGATGCTGATAAAGGTAGCCACAGAAAACTCACCTCGGATTATGTACACCTGCCCACCTATCAAGTGCTTTAGACAACAGAACAAACCATCTGACAACAGGAGAGGAGTGACAGCAAGAGCAGAGGGAATCGGCAGACATCAGGGAGAAAGAGAGAGAATATCAACAACGGCAGGAGAAAAAAGGCAGGCCAAAAGGTCTGAAGGTTCAATGACATCACATTAGGTCAATGTAACGTGTTCATAAAGCACACTGCATCACTTCAGGTTAAGGGCCAATGCATAAGAGAGCCATGCAGCCTTCATCACCATTTCATAATGCTATCTGAAACTATAGTGTGAATGTCGTTTCATGACATGATGGTATTTATGAAGGCTCTTATATTGCGCTCTTTGACTGAAGTGTGACTGAAGCTTGGAAAGGTCAGGAGGTCATTTAAGGTGGCGTTTATCAGAAGGGTGATGGAAAATTATGGAGAGAGAAAGAAAGAGGGAGCACCTTTGGGGTCAAAGGTGAGAGGTGACACTATTTGATCCTGGAAACCTTATATAAGATGATACAGGAAATGCAAGACTGATCTGATGGTGGAATGGCTATCTAAAGCAATCATGTTAAACAGCTTTTGGACTCACTGGGAGGTTTATTCGCTGCCAGGTTTTTAAAGTGGCTTCCTTTGATGACCTCCACAGAGAGACGTCCTGTAGTGGCGTTGTACACAAGCCCCAGAAGGATCTCCGGAGCCGACCCCTGACCAGCAGACGGGAACGACGAGGCTGTTTCGCTGCACGATACATCTGACACGCTTGCCTGAGAGTCACTGCCCTGGGACACACACATAATCTTTGGTTAATATATATATGAGAGAGATATACAAATATATACATACATACACACACACACATACCATTTTTGAACTGATTTTTAATGTTTTTTAATGAAGTCTCTTCTGCTCACCAAGCCTGCGTTTATTTGATCCAAAGAACAGCAAAAACAGTAAAATTTTGAAATATTATATTTAAAAGAACTGTTTTCTATTTTAATATATTTTAAAATGTAATTTATTCCTGTGACCAAAGCTAAATTTTCTGCATCATTACTCCAGTCTTCAGTGTCACATGATCCTTCAGAAATCATTCTAATATGCTGATTTGCTGTTAATTTTTTTTAAAATTATTATTATCAATATTAAAAAAAAAAAATAATAAAATAAATAAATAAATAAAAAAAATTTGGATTCTTCGATGAATAGAAAGATCCAAAGACCAGCATTTATCTAAAATAAAAAAAAAATTGTAACATTATACACTATACCATTCAAAAGCTTGGAGTGTATATATATATATATATATATATATATATATATATATATATATATATATATATATATATATTTTTTTTTTTTTTTTGGGAAAGAAAGAAATTAATACTTTTATTTAGCAAGGATGCTTTAAATTGATCAAAAGTGTTGATAAAGACATTTATAATGTTACAAAAGATTTCTATTTCAGATAAATGTTGTTTATCTTTTCTAATCTAATGTCTTTCTATTCATCAAAGAAACCTGAAAAAATTCTACTCAGCTGTTTTCAACATAATAATAAGTAATGTTATGAAAAAATTTGTCATGAAAAAAAAAAAACATTTATTAAATTAAAAAGAAGCATTTTTAGTAGTTTTGGACATACTATTCTATCACACTCACAGGTATGTTGCAGCAGGGGTCCAGTATGATGGGGACCGACATCTTGCCCTGCAGGTTGAGTTTGGTGAGGTAGAACACCTTCTCTCCGAGAGCCTTCTCCTTCTTCATCCTGCGGATGCTGTACAAGCGGAACCGGACGGCGTAGTTCCCGATCATCTCTGACTCGATATGGCTGAAGTGAAATGTCTCTGTGAAGACGGGGCAGGGGCCACGCTGGATGATGGTTTTCGCCCTCTGTTTTTTGGTGGGCAGCAGCACCAGATGCACCTGCCAGGAGATGTTACCCGTGCGTTTGAGAGAAGGAATGTCCGTCAGCGCTGTTATTGTGATGGACAGACGCTGATCAGACGATTCGTAGTTGAAGATGACATCGAGAGTTCCATATTGAGCGAGAGGCTCGGGGTCGTAACCTTTGGGAAGCTGAGCCGCCGATCCACGTGCAGACAGATCCTACATAGATGATTAGCAGAAAAAGGAAGAAATTTAGAGGGAGTAACAGTTACCATCTGAGGCTCGAGGTAGTGCATGGTAAGTAGATTAATATGGTACCTGTGCAGGAGTTTACATTTATATGAGCTCTTATACACTAAAAACAGACAGTTCCATGATGGATGAAGATATTTTCAGTGATTGATGGCTAAGACATTTATTGCTCTCATTCATATATCAAAGTTAGACAGAGGATGTGGCTCAGTACATTCACTGCTGCATCACACTGCTGTAAACATATCAATTATTACGGAGGTGTCTACAGCACATGCATATTAAATTATGAAGCCGTTAGTGCATGCATCTGTGTTTGTATGCATGTGATATTACAGTAATGAAACTATTAAAGTACTTTAGCTAATTACACGTGACAGCAATGCCCTAAAAAATTTGTGTTAAACTAAACTAATAAAGACCAATCAAAATGAGCTTCTCACTATAAAAGAGTTTGAAGGTTTTTAAATGAATGTCTTTTTAAACTGAGGGGGTTGAGGGAATTTTGAATATACTGTAACTTACAAAAAAGGATTTGTATCTTTAATATTTTAGTTGCCAGATTGGCAGAGAATCACCATTTGCATATCTAAATTTGCTCAGACGAAATACACAGATCATTTGAAATTTTGTTCATCATTACTCGCCCTATCTGTCAAAAAAAGCATTAAAAAGGATTTTAAATACATAAATATTATTTTAAAATTAAAAATAAAATATTTATCAGTCATTATTCCAGTCTTCAGTATCACATGATCCTTCAAAAATCATTCTAATACACTGATTTATTATGAATCGTTTTCCTGCTTAATTTATATATATATATATATATATATATATATATATGAGGAACTTTTTTCAGGATTCCTTTATGAATAAAAATATCAAGCAGCACAACTGATAATAACTTGATAATAGATAAGCATATTAGAATGATTTCTGAAGGATCATGTGACACTGAAGACTACATTAATGATGCTGAAAATTCAGCTTTGCCATCATTATGATCAAGTATATTATTTTATACGTTGCATTATTTTATATTTATTTAATATTTTACAATAGTACTGTTTTTCCCCCTGTATTTTTGATCAAATAAATGCAGCCTTGATGAGCATAAGAAACTTTAAAAAACATGGAAAATCTTAGTGATCCCAAACTTTTAAATGGCAGTGTGTGTATATATAAAATACATATAAAAATAACTTTAAATATTTCAAAATTATATAGAATTAGTTTTAATTTAAAATTCATACTATGCCCCTGGTAACAAGGAACTTTCATCTATGCAGTAAGTGATTTCTGCATATACTGATTTTTGCTGAAACACACCTCTGGGCTGAGTACAGCAGTGCTGTCACTGGGCACATCTTCTTCATAGCCTTTGTTAAGGAAACTCTCTGTTTCCTGTGCTCCGCTGACCTCACTTGGACATTTTCCATAGCTGTGTCTGGGGCTCTCGCTCCCATGGGAAAGGTCACATTTGGCATCGTCCAGGTCAGAAGGTGTGCACGACATGCGTGGCGACCCATCCTCATCCTGGTAAGGTGGAGGCTGCAGCTCATCCAATGGTGGAGTCCGTCTCATCCGCTGGATACAGTTTACTGATGTGGAGCAAAGTGAGAGAGATGCATTTAGTCCAATTTAGCTCAATGTTCTCAAGCAATATGAAAAAGCAAAAAAGAGGGACATGAAATGGCAGATATCATCTTTTAATTGCTTAGAAAGTGCATTAATTGAAGTGGAAGTTTCCTTGAAATAAGCTTTATGAACAAGGGCAGAATGAAGCAGGACTGTGATCTCAGTAACTCAATGTAATTCATTCTCACATGAGACTGAACCTGCAGCCTTTGTGTTTTTAGGAGACCAGAAAAGTATCTATTAGGTTTGTAATTTATAATACAGCTCGTTATATGGCATTCAAAGCTCTCTAAATAAAGCCTAAAACAGCAATGGTTCTTTGAAATTCTCAGCTCAATTCAAGAAAAGGTCAAAACCTGGTTTTACACACAGTGTAGTAAGACTATCCCTTACACCTGCATCTTCACAAATCATTCAGTTGTCCTCCAAGAGCTACAAATCGCTGTGTATGTGTGTGCGTATGATTAAATTAAACAAATCAGTGTGTTTCACCATTTGAAATGCAGAAAATGAAGAAAATTAGAGAATATGCTGATGCTACTAGCGGCTCTGTGAGACTCTGAAATTGAGATGAATGGCAAAGCGTGGCCTGATTTACCTGCATTCACCCTACAAGTTAAACTGCTCTATAAAGAGAATGAACCAAGTGGCTGTTGCCATAGTAACATGCTGCCAGTCAGGACAGGAAGATTTAGCGATCTCATAAATACAGCGCATTCTCTCTCTCTCTCTCTCTCTCTCTCTCTCTCACACACACACACACACACTCGCACTTCTGTTGGAGTGTGGCTGGGATAACTGGTTCTGACTACTGGGAAGAAACATTGCTGATGCTATGAATTTTCAAGTGGGGGATTAGTTATCCACTTTCTCTAAACTCCCTTCCTAGATGTTATTTCTCAGTAATAATAATTTTCATTATTTCTCATTTAATATAATAACTTTTGTTACAAATTGGATTATTAGGATAATAATTGAAAAACTGTAATAATAATAACAACAACAACAACAGCTGTTATTAGAATAATAATAATAACCGTTGCTATTAGAGTAATAATTATAATAAATCATTATTATTATTAATCTATTTCCCAGTTTCAAATTATGCTGATAATACAATCTGAAATAAAAATTTGAAATTATTGTTATTATTTGTAAACATCAATAACAATAATAATTACTAACGACAAAAACAACTTTTTTTGCAGTTTAACTTTTCAAATTATTATTTTGATAATACAATTTGTTATGGAAATTATTAAATTATTATTATTATTAATCTATTTCCCAGTTTCAAATTATGATGATAATACATTTTGTAATAAAAATGACAAATTATTGTTATTATTTTTAAACAACAACAACAATAATTATGAATAATAATAATAATAATAATTATTATTATTATTATTATTAATAAAGTGTTATTATTACTAACAACAAAAATAATAAATGGTTTTTGCAGTTTAACTTTTCAAATTATTATGCTGATAATACAATTTGTAATGGAAATGATTAAATTATTATTATTGTTATTATTATTATTATTATTATTATTATTAATCTATTTCCCAGTTTCAAATTATGCTGATAATACAATTTGTAATAAAAATGTCAAATTATTGTTATTATTTGTAAACAACAACAACAACAACAACAACAACAATATTATTATTACTACTACTACTACTAACAAAAACAACTGTTTTTGCAGTTAAACTTTTCAAATGATTATGCTGATAATACAATTTGTAATGGAAGTGATTGAATGATTATTACTACTACTACTACTACTACTACTATTATTATTATTATTATTATTATTATTATTCATATATTTCCCAGTTTCAAATTATGCTGATAATTCAATTTGTAATAAAAACTACAAAGAATTGCTACTATTTGTAAACAACAACAATTATATTGAATTATATAACAACAACAATAATAATGATAATAATACGTTATTATTATTATTACTACTAAAAACAAAAATAATAAACCGTTTTTGCAGTTTAACTTTTCAAATTATTAATAAAATATATATAATACAATACAATATATATAATACAATTTGTAATGGAAATGATTATTATTATTATTATTATTATTATTGTCATTAAAGCATTAATTGTCACGGGTTGCCAAGGCGAGGAATACGAAGGAGCACAAGGAGGCAGAGATTCCAAAATAAACAGTCTTTTAATGACACGACGGAGCAAACGTAGGAGAACACAACCACATCAAAGGACGTTCAGACAGAACCTACCAAATAAGGAAAACAGGAACTCAACAGAAACATAGACGTGACAGATCGCCCCCCTCCCGGACGGCGCGGGACAGTACCATCGGGGAGGGGGGGCGGGCGCCCTGGAGGCTGGTGCAGGACTGGAACAGGGCGGAGACCAGGAGAGCCTCCAGGGCGGATCAGGGAGCCATGGCTGAGCAGACAGTTCGGGAAGCCATGGTGGATCAGGGAGTTCGGGAGGCCATGGTGGATCAAGATACTCAGGAGGCCATGGCGGATCAGGAGACACGGGAGGCCATGGCGGATCCGCCTCCGTGGCCTTGGCACCTGGAGGAGCGGGCACTTGAGGGCGCTCTGGAGGAGCGGGCACTGGAGAGCTCTTTCGAGGAGCGGGCGCTTGAGGGCGTTCTGGAGGACGACTCTCTGGAGGAGTGGGCACTGGAGAGTTCTTTCGAGGAGCGGGCACTTGAGGGCGCTCTGGAGGGCGTTTGTGAGGAGCGGGCTCTGGAGGGTGTTCTGGAGCTGGAGCCCACGACATCCCCTCATACTCCAACAGCAATCCTAGGGGCACATGTGAGGTGGATGGCGGGCTTGAGTGAGCCGTGGACGGCGGGTTTGGGAGAGCCGCAGACAGCGGTGTTGATTTCCCCGCGGACGGGGAGTTTGGGAGAGCCGCAGACAGCGGTGTTGATTTCCCCGCGGACGGCGGGTTTGGGAGAGCCGCGGACGGCAGCGGGCTTGACTTTCCCGCGAACGGACAGGCTTGACTGGGGTTTGGCGGACGGACTGGACGGCAGGCCGGTTCTGGATCGGGGCTGGACACTCTCCAGACACCGGAGAATCCCTTCCCTCCAGCTCAGTCCTGTGGTGTCTGGGAGGTCCACGGGGCGATGGTAATTAGCCCCGATCCAGAACAGGGAGTTGATTGTGGCATCATCCAGCGGCGAGCCCGCAGAATTCGCAGGCGAACTCGACGATCGGGAGATCACGGCGGGCCAGTGTGGAGAACAGCTCAGCGATCTCCATTTTTCTGTTTGGTCCTGTCTTCTGTCACGGGTTGCCAAGGCGAGGAATACGAAGGAGAACAAGGAGGCAGAGATTCCAAAATAAACAGTCTTTTAATGACATGACGGAGCAAACGTAGGAGAACACAACCACATCAAAGGACGTTCAGACAGGACCTACCAAATAAGGAAAACAGGAACTCAACAGAAACATAGACGTGACATTAATAATAACACTAATAATACTTAAGTTGTCCTCCAGCATGATGTGAGAATAATTAAAAGAGCATCTTGTGCTTCATTGCAAGTAAGAACAAGAACATCTGGCATTCACATGATCAATGTCACAAATTTACTTATGACCTAGAAACAGAGCAGAATCAGAAATATTACTTCTTCATTTTACATCACAACATGTCTTTGTTTTAAACATTTCATAATTCTAAAACGGAGAAGTATGACAGTACAAAAGATGGAAACTCAGAATCAAAATTCCCTTTTAATGAGGATGGAGGAAAGAAACATCACTATGATTAAGATGACGGAGGAGTACGTCCGCTTGCCTTCTGTGCCTCAATGCTGAATGACGTCTTTGATCATAAACACTGCAGCATTTTCAACCTCAGGCTATGAACAAGAGCAAGAGAAATGTCTGTGTATGAGAGAGTCTGCCCTATATCTCAATGATGTTTTGATCAACTCTCATGTCAGACATCTCTCATGTTTCAATTTGATCTGAATGTCAGAATATATGCCACAGCTATAATATTCAGTATCATCAGGACTTCAATGAGCGATTAGTAACATGACATTTACGGCTCAGTTAACTTGATTTTCAAGTTAACAAACACTCAGCTCATTTGTTATGTATGAGTGTAAGAATGTCAGTATGTCTACACAGTATGAGTTTTAGTGTGTTTTTTATGTGTTTGCGAGCAATAGGAGTGTGTAAGTGTATATGTAAATGTGTGTGTGTTTTTGTGTGTGTTAGCTCCTCATGTATTATACAGATGGCCTGAGGCTACAGCCTCTCCTGCCTCCAGGAAAACAGCTCACAAGAAAAGCATGCAGCTCTATCTGTCTCTCTCTGCAGTAGTTCACAGAAACAGAGGGGGAAATCAGAGAGACATATCCACCAGCTTCCTGCTTTTTTCTTTCTGACAGCCCTTCCCTTTGACACATTTTCATTCTTTCTCTTCATAGACCTCTGTAATCTCTATACTCTGTTTACTGGAGTATCTGCAATGATTCCAGCAGAAATTTCCAGCAGACAACTCAAACAGGCAACTGGAAGTACAAAAATCATCTTACAGCCAAGTATCTGTTGGATATAAAAGCAGAGACCATCATCTTCCTCCAAAACACAGAATAACATGATGATCCTATTCCTTGAGGAGCAGAACAGCCAAGAACTCTCTTACTTTTTAAGAGAAAAGTGTGTTCTGGCTTCTTATACAAAAACGTGTTCTTCCAGAACTGTCCTGATTCATTTGATATCTCATGATCTAAACCCTTTGCTCTCTGTAAGAATCACTCCTGCCAGAGAAAGAGCACCCCACAGTCATTTTTATTGAAAACAGGTTTCATTCAGATTTTTCTACAGTGTCTGTTACTGACTGCTCTTAAAAAAACAACAACTTAGTGACGCCAAAATTCCAGTGAAAAACAAACATTCCTAAACAGAAGAAAAGTAGTTGAGCAGCGCCATCTAGTGTAATGGAAAACAGTTTTATTTGGGTTCCATTCTATTTGTTTTGGCCAGTCATCCCAGATGCCAAATCATACATATCATACATATACATATCGTACAAAGTTTAGGGTCAGTACTTTTTTTTTAGTTTTTTTTTTTAGAAAGAAATCAATAATTTTATTCAGCAAGGGCACATTACATTGATCAAAAGTGATTTTAAAGACATAATGTTACAAAAAAGAAGTTACCTTCCAAACAAATACTGTTTTCAACATAATAATCAAGAAAAGTTTAGAATTGAAAAAAATAAATGTTTCTTGAGTATCAAATTCAACTTTCCCATCATATTTTAAAATATTTTCAAACAGAAAACTTGTAACAATATTTCACAATAATTCTGTTTTTGCTGTATTTTTGATCAAATAAATGCAGCCTTGGTGAGCAGGAGAAACTTCTTTCAAAAAAAAAAAAAAAAAAAAATCTAATAATGCATACAAATTCAGCAACCCATTTTAGCACAGAGTTTCCTATTCGACCATACTTGAAGTTAATTTGGATCACACCAGTGAAAAGTAAGTATCACTCTCCCCTTTCACTCCACTTTCATCCCACATAAATGTCTCATGAGCTGTGAGAAAGCTGTTTTTTGTGTGAGGTGTAAATTTACCATCATCTGCTGAGGCCTCGCTGCTGTAGCCATCATATTCAGCTGCTAGGGGGCAGTATTTCTGCCGTGTGTCCCAGCCATAGCCCTTCTGGTGGCGTGAGTTAGTCCCCGCTGAACCGCCCCGGAGACCCTGCGATCGAGACACGGCCTCCTGGTACTGGCCAATCACCTCATCATCACTGTCTGACGACGAGCAGTGATAGTCTGCACTCACATAACTCTTATCTGAGACAAAGAAAACGAGGAAAGAAAGGGGGACAATTTAAGAACAAAATGAATATGCGTTTGCATTTTGAGCACAAGAAGATATATCATTTTATCACAATCAAAATGTTCTCCACTTTTTCTCAACAACCTATTTAAACATTGTAGCACTGGTATGTCACCAAATAAAGGTAACAAAAGAAGAGAAAACATACAATAAAATAATAATGTGACTTGATAAGTATACTTTTGTATTAAAGATTATAGAAATGTGTAATAATTGTATAAAGATCTATATATAATGTATAATTTAAAATCTTAAACTAGAGGAATTCAATGAATAAAAAAACTC
The DNA here is from genome assembly GCA_039654775.1 of Spinibarbus caldwelli. Taxonomy (NCBI): domain Eukaryota; kingdom Metazoa; phylum Chordata; class Actinopteri; order Cypriniformes; family Cyprinidae; genus Spinibarbus; species Spinibarbus caldwelli. The sequence goes on along the minus strand of CM077243.1, from coordinate 12,388,584 downwards.
TTCATGTATATTATGTTACAGATAATGTATATCCTCATGCCTGTTTAGCATTTCTGTAACATTGCCCTACCACAAACACCATAAATTTGTGCTGTAATCTTCAGCACAAACACTAGAGGGCGATATAGTTTAACAATTAAAAACATTCTCACATAATAAGGAAGGTAGCATTCAGGTAATACAGTCATATATATTCCCTTAGCCAAAATATAAATAAACATCTGTGGAAATTCAGTTTGAGAGGCCAAGAATGGCAGTGACATGCATTAATAATTTATGCTAAAGAAGGAAAACCAAATCCCCTGTATTTTTTACACAGAAAGCGGAATAAGAGACAGGGAGAAAAGCATGAAATAGAGATACATATTAGGAGTCAGCAACCACAGAGAGTTCAAGTCTTCTCAAAAGGGAGGGAAAATAAAGCAGCATTTTGACCACAGCAGAGATCATTCCCACCAGATGAAGAAATCAGACAGACCAGATCAGTTTTAAAGAGTCCAGGTGGATTTTAAAGAAAGAAAAGATGGTGGCTTCCTTTTTTAGACAGTCATCCAGTTAAAAGTTCGGATAACTGAGGGAAAAGTCAGCAGCCTCATCCTCTCACCTTCAGCATGTATCTCACTATTACTAGATTTCTTCTCCTCACAACCATCTGCTGGGCTTCTAGATGTTTTTAGTTTAATGGTCCCAGTTCTTTCTTTAACACAGGATCTATTTTGTTGTCGTACAGAAGGTGAATCGGCACCATTTTGCGCTTTGAACTTTTCTTTCAGAGTGTCAGAAGCCTGTGAGAGGTCGCTTTCTGTAGTGAAGGTCTCAGTGAACAGCACTAAACCACTGTCGTTGGCTGTAGTCTGAGGTTCAGGGTCCTTCACTAGGCCAGACGCAGCCTGGGTCTGGATTTCAGTTCTACCCAGAAAAGGATCTATTTCCTGGGCTTGTCGTGCTGCAGCCTCCTTCTCTTCCGCCTCTTTCTTACGAATCCTCTTCAGCTCCTCGGCCTGGACTTTGTGGATGATGGTGTTGACATGTTCAGCAAGTTCTCCACTCACCGTGAATGTGACATCACTCAGTGCATAAGCCAGGTCATCAACTTTTTCTGACACTGATTCCAACATGGCAGACATGGAGGGGAGACTTTGCTGGAAGGTCTTAAAAAATGCCATGCTGCCATGGATGGCAGGTTCGATTGGTCAATTTATGATTTCTCCAGAATGTCTAACTTCCCAGGCCAGTCTTACATTTATCATAGATGGAATGTTAACTTCAAAATCCTCAATAAAAAAGCTTTAGGGAATGTCTGGATATTGGATTCATGTAGACTGCTTAAAATCTACAGTTAAAAACTATTTCAAATGGCAAAAACATTTCAAACAAAATGAAATGAGCACCTAAAAGAAAAAAAAAGAAAAGAAAAAGGAAACAAATCATCTTTAAATAACACACAATTTCCATATTTATAAACTCATGATTCATAAAGCAGCTAAATTACAGTACACAAGTCTCCTAGGAGGTGAGATATCCCAGCATGCTTTGACTTAAACAACTGCTACACGGGTGAGGCAAGCAATCAGCCACAAACCACACACAGACTGAACCAGGAATGAGCCAAATTGCCTTTGAGCACAATCAGATGTGCGTATGTTACGATGTATAATTGTAATTATGTATAATGATTGTAGTTTATGCAGCTGTGACGTATGCAGCAGATGGTTCAGGGAACCACGGACACCAGGTTTAGAGTTTTTATCCAGCCAATTTACTCTACTACAGTCTGATAAATTTGGCAGTGAACATAAGTAGATGTTCCCCTGAGACAGAGGGCAAAGGAGTTCTGTTCATATTTTTTAGACGGAGAACACCACAAGGGAACTCCTTTCTGGCAGGGTATAAAGTTGAATACCCTCTGTCGTAGTAGTACTGCAGAGGGTGTCCTGCTTTTTGGCTTAATATGTAAATGACCTCACATTCACTTTGACTGTGACAGAGGAATCATGGCCAGCATCCCTGCAGGACCTCAGAGCAGAGACATGAAAAACTGCCTGTCTGACTTTACCCTCGACTGGCCATACAGACATACAGCACAGCAAGACACTAAATGACTACAGATGACATTAGAAACCGTCACAGTCAGTGAACATTTACACTTAAACACAATTGTGAACATTTATTATTACATATTTATTGCATTTTACCAATGCTGGGGATACTATGCTGGGGAGTTATTCATGTTGTTAAACTACAGTCAAGCTATTATTCTGAAAATAAAATAGAATAAGTGTAAAAAATAAAGTATATATAAATATATAAAAAATACATACAATGTTGCTATACTACAAGCTACTAAAAAACTAGCTAAATACTATATATATTGTTCAAAGGTTTGGGCCAGAAAAAAGAAAAAAGAAAAATACTAATACTGAAAGGATTAATAATGCAACAATGTGCATTAAATTGATCAAAAATGACTAATAACTTTCTCAAATAAATTCTGTTCTTTTGAACTTTGTATTCATGAAAGAATCCTGTTTATTAAATGGAAAAATTGTTATTTTAAATCTAATATTTCACAATATTACTGATTTTACTGTATTTTTGATGAAATAAATGCAGCCTTGGTGAGCATAAGAGAATTTCACAAACATTAAACTATCTTACAGACCCCAAACTTTTGAAATGATCGGTAATATAAATGATAATATTCATTGCAGTTTATATTCACATTCAGCATTGTTTTTCTCTGCTGTTCATGCAACCCAAACAAAACAAACATGTGATTTTTATATTAACTTGCCAGTTAATGAAAAACCACTGCACTATGCTACAACTTATAATTTCATGTTTAGTACACAGACATGTTTATTGTGCTTTGTCATAGACTCACTGGGTCAAATAAGTGCAAACATACTTATCCAGTAAATGTCATTCTGATTATGCCACTGATTCTGATGCTGAGCAGAGTTATGTAAAGCGCTGTGTGTGGGCAGCTCAGAGATGCCTGGATCCAGAACCTGTCTGTAGGATGTGTGTGTGTGTGTGGGCATCAAGTGCCCCTGTCAACAGTATAAGTGTGTAGGTGTGATTGAGTACATGGTTTAAACAAAAGGTAGTTGTGTGTATAAATGTGCATGGTTCATTGAGTTTATTCAAACCAGTTTTATTATGTGAGTGTGTGTGTGCATATATACTAACAATGTAGACATTTGATCCTTAGTGTGTTTGGATTTCTGCCCAGATTTTCTCTCAGGGATGTTACATGATCCCTTCGTTCATTTTCAGACACATACATTCTTCATACATACTATTGATCTAATAATTGGCCAGCGGCATCTGTCCTCTCCAATCAACATCCGGAACTAAAGATCACAAGCCGATCAGCTCAGCACGTCACTGTGCCTGACAGACAAACAGGAAGTAGTGTGTGGCATATCCCAGAATTCCACACCACCAAAATCATCTCTAAAAAACCTCTCCATCGCCTAAGTGGTGCTAATTAAGCTCTGTTAGTAATTCTCACAGACTCTGATCGGGAGCTTAGCAGATAATTACCTCTCTGGAGACTGTCACGCAGTGTTTGAGAATTTGGACTTATGTTATCCTGGACCTCTCAGTTTCAAAAACACCATGATTTGGTCTCAGTCATCACAGAATGTTATGAAGTTATTTTAATCTAAATTAAAGAAAGAAATCATGTCTTTTTATGAATGCCCACTGCTGTGCTAAAAATACCAGCGCGAAGGGTTCAAAGCAGTGTTGCTCAATGAAATGTTTACAAATGAGGTGGAAATCCATACTGTACATCCGGCATTTCTGTTTCTCTTCTCAATTCACCAGGAAAAAAAAAAAAAATCAATATTCCTTTTAGAACTAATAATGTCTGCAGTTACAAAACAAACACTTCCTGAACCTTCTTTTACAGTGACCCTAAAAATTATTTTGTACACTTCTAGACACTTAGGTCATGTTAAAAATATCTGTATACAAAACACTGAAACTGGCTGAAAACAAATTTACAGGTGCCCTCAGATTTACACAGGTGTCATAGCAGGTCAATTTAAAATTTTTTGAAAGAAGAAAGGCTGAAAGTTAAAAAAATGAACAAAAATAATAAATAAAATACATTTAACATTATAAATAACATTATAAATGTCTTTCCTATCACTTTTAATCTAATTAAATAAAAACGTTAATTGATGTTTTTTTTTTTTTTTTTTTTAAATATGACTTACAGTAAGTGTCCAAATACAGGGGTCAAATACAGGTATTATACACACATGATTGCAGAAAAAGAGCTACAAACCTGCTGGCTCTGTGCTCTTTCTGTACTGGTCAAGGCTGGACAGTTGGTTGGCACTCTCAAGGGATAGTTTGTTGTTGAGGTAAAGAAAGAGTACAATCACAAGAAAGATGAAGACACCAATGCCAGACAGGAACCCCAGAGCCTCAGGAGACACTGTGGAGAGAAAGAGAGAGAGAGATTTATTTATTACTCCAATAAGGTACATTGAAAATGAGACGGAATGAAACAGAAGAATTTCAGTGACTTTTTCATGACCTTTCCAGTCAGTTGGGATTACTGGTTGAGGATCAGCATTCAAATTCGGATTTCAAACCAAATTGTGTTTCCATTACTTTTTACTTTCCTGAAATTTTCAAATTCCTCAAATTTGAAATCCATGTTTTATGTGACAGTGAGAACATATTCATATTATTCAGTACTTTGTCTTTTAAAGCAGATTTCTGCTTGATCTAGGATCAGTGAATCAATCACAGATCAGTCTGAGCAGCACTTAAAAATAAAGAGAAAGGCATTAGTCTAGACATTACAGAGAGAAAGAGACCAGCCATGCAGAAACAGTGCAAGATGAAATGTTCACAGTGGGTGCAAAGGGCTTAATCTGATCACCTTCCTTCACTCATCAAAAACCACAGAGATGATATAATGTAACTGCAAGTCTATCTGCTAGTTTTGCTCTATGTGGCCACATATTTCAGGATGACAGAGGGAAATGACCCAGTTCCAGACGGTTGATTTCCCACTTAGGGAAGAAATAAACATACCAGTGATGATTTCTGCACTGAACTGAATCACAGCTTTCTGTGAGTGTGAATTTGACTCTAAAGCTCCACACACATCCATTCTGCAAGAGTAAGTGTGAATTATTCACACAAATTATGCAATGTGATTCTGTCCCATCAGCCTCTGTTCCACAGAGTCTGACAGGAACAGAGTTAAATATTAAAAAGAGAAAAGAAATCTTTCCATTTTAAATCACTTTAAATCACTCTATTACAGCTATCTAGAATATGATATCTAGAATATCACTGCGCTTTTTTTTTTTTTTTTTGGTTTGGAATTGAAACTAAAATCTATTTTATTTCGAGGGTGCTGGTTAAAAGTTACAATGAGCTACAAATGTGTCACTCGTAGAAACCATACAAAATATTATTATGGCTGTGAAGTCAGGCGTAACTCTAATGGTTAAAAAATGACCAATAAATAATACAACAGATTTATTGATGATAAGATTGCAATTTGAAATGTTGCCAAAGGCCAATCAGGTTAAGATGAGGTCAAAAGTCATTAAGCCAGGGTCACTACTTTGCCGGAATGCACATAATCAATAATGTTCCATTCCAGAGTGTGAAAAAAATAAAATAAAAGAATGTTCCATGGAATGATCTTTGTTACATAACAGCAGCTCTTAACCATGGCAACAGAGTTCCTGCTGTCACTGATCCTGTTTAGCCAGTTAACAGCGTAATCTAGCTAGCTGCTGCTGTTTTTAGCACGCAGGAGGACGTCACAAGTCAAGTCAAGTCACCTTTATTTATATAGCGCTTTTAACAAAACAGATTGTGTCAAAGCACTTTACAGTATTAAATAGGAAAATAGTGTGTCAATAATGTAAAATGATATAAAATGAAATAAAAAAACAACACAGGACAAACAATGGCCAAATGCAAATGGTGGACACTGTGTAGAGATTACTGAAGTACCATAATTAGCTAAATTCTTGAGAAAACAGCAAACTTTGAAAAGAATACCTGTTAGGCAATAGAGAACCTGGTCTCTGTTGTTTGTTTAGCCTAGTCATGCGCACAACACATTTGTGTGCATGCGACGGTAATGTAGCGGGCTGATGGAAATTCGAAATCTAATTTTCCTTGATGTTTGCCACTGTGCTTCCTGACAACAAATACACTAACATCCCTACTGCTTCTAAACAATCACAAACTGCGGTAAGACATCAATAGCATAAGAGAGCAATAAGAACAGGATAAATTATTATATACTGTAGCACTTGTGTATGACTCACATATTTGCAACAGATACAAGGCTGATAAACATTCTAAAATAAAGTAGCGACACCATTAATTTCTATGCCTGTTTCTGAATGCAGGCAATGGGAGAGTTAATACAGTCTCTGAGTGTTTGAGGTGATTCTGGTCAAACAAACACTTATAAAACAGCTCTCCCTCCATCTGCTATTTTTAGTAATGCTAATTGATTTACAGCCTGTGTGTTTCCTGATCAATGCAATGAAAATATTTCCCTCATAACCCACTTGCCTCCTCTTCCCCCTCATGTTTCCTCTTTCTGTTCTGTCATTTATAATTATTTCTGGTTTCTGTTCTTTCATGTTCTATTTAAAATATACTTAAATCACTGTAAGACGCATTTAATCATCTTGCAGAAGGGAAAAAAATCCATTAGTCACAAGTTCTTCTGAAAGTCTTGCCGTCAGATGCCAATTTAGTCAAAGAAGCCTGAGTCACAGACATCAATAACAGGACAAAATAATCCACTGTACTCAGAGTTCCTCCTGTCAGTCTCCACACACTTATAGAGGGGAGGTGACAGGATAAACTGACAGCATTCGGTACGGCTCAGTACTCAAAGAAGGAACATTTACAGTAGGCTTTTCAAATCTGCACAGTTTTAAAGAAACAGGTCACCCGAAAATAAAATGTCATTCTAAAACTGAATGACTTCTTTTCTGTTGTGGACCACAAAAGGAGGAATTCTTAAGGTTAAGCTGGCTACTGTTTTCAATGTAATTACAATGAATGGAGACTTTTGAAAAATTGTAATTAATTTTGAATAAACAGTACATAAATAATATGCACAATACCATTCAAAAGGAGATTTTTACTCTTCAGTGTCACATGATCCTTCAGAAATCGTTCTAATATGCTGATTTGGCATAAATGTCTTTATTGTAAATTGTAATATTATAAATTTGACTGATCAATTTCATGCATCCTTACTGAATTAAAGTGTTCTTTTTAAAAAAAAAACTTTTTAATTGTTTAAAATTTCTTACAAAAATGTGAGTAATGAACATAATTTGCATTTTTTGGGTGAAGTATTCAAAACTACTTAAAAACTACACTTAACAGTAACAATATGATTTAATGCTGTTTTATTAGACCAATAAAATATATATTTTGACTACAAAAATCCATCTACAATATCATACAGTATCCTTATAAGTCAGAGGAATTGCAAATCAATGGGGCTGAAAAAAATTGGCGAAAGAAAGAAAGAAAGAAAGAAAGAAAGAAAGAAAGAAAGAAAGAAAGAAAGAAAGAAAGAAAGAAAGAAAAAAATATGATGCATTGAGAGATGAATGAACACAGATCCCATGTTTTTTATAGCCTCTGATGTGTGTGAAACAGAGAAAACTCCTTGAGAGTTAATAGTCTGCACACCTGTTGCACAACGCAGAACTGCATTTCTGATGTAAATCCAGGTCATCAGACAGAACATCACCTGAGCCAGGACAGAATCTGGGCCAGAGAAAAGTACAGCTGGACAGAACAGGTGCATCTGGAGTAAAGACACTGCTGAGCAATTCAAACTGAAGAAAGCAGGCCAAGGAGGAGAGGAACTCAAACTACACTACATCTAACCCTTAATAAATCTGTTCTAAAAAATGTGTACTTACACTTCTTCTTTAATATGACGTGTCAGAGATAGTTTGTGTGTAGCAATGATTCAAATAACCATCTTCGCGCATCTTTTTATGGTAAATGCCCGGTCCTGCAGATTTGCATTATACAATATTAGGAAGATCGGGCCCTTTCTTTTGGAACATGCAACACAACTCCTTGTTCAAGCTCTTGTTCTGTCCAGACTTGACTATTGCAATGCTCTCTTGGCAGGTCTTCCAGCCAATTCCATCAAACCTCTACAATTAATCCAAAATGCCGCTGCAAGATTAATCTTTAATGAACCGAAAAGAACGCACGTCACACCGCTGTTCATCAATTTGCACTGGCTACCAATAGATGCTTGCATAAAATTCAAGGCATTAATGTTTGCCTACAAAACCACCTCTGGCTCTGCACCCCTTTACCTAAATTCAGTACTTCAGACCTATGTGCCCTCTAGAAGCTTGCGTTCTGCAAGTGAACGACGCATTATTGTGCCATCTCAAAAAGGCACAAAATCACTTTCACAGACTTTTTCATTCACTGTTCCCACCTGGTGGAATAACCTGCCCAACTCAATCCGAGCAGCTGAATCCTTAGCCATCTTCAAGAAACGGCTAAAAACCACATCTCTTCCATCTTTATTTGACCCTCTAACGCTATCACTCTCTATTCTAATTCTATTTTATCTGTCTTCTTTTTATTTAAAAAAAGAAAAAAACACACACACCCTTGACCCTCTATCAATTGCATATTTATTCTCTAACTGCTACTTTTTCTTTAAAAATTAACACTAGCTTTCTTTTTTCTATATTCTATCTACTTGTTTAAAAAAACAAACAAACAAAAAAAAAAACCTTGCTATGTGTACTGCGTTAGGCTAACCGAGACTTGTCATATCGCTTGCATGTTGTTGCTCTTTTGTTGATTTTGATGACTTCTATTGTCCTCTTTTGTAAGTCACTTTGGATAAAAGCCTCTGCTAAATAACTAAATGTATATGTAAATGTAAATTATTATCACACTATTATAGCTAGAAATTGCCTTCTGCTTCTTGGATACTGTTGGCTGGTTCTGTTGTCATAGAAACAGGTAAAAGCATGTCAGGATGCTTAATTACAAAATACTACAGACACAAACACACTCACAAAAAACATTGCACACTGTTGTAAACTCCCACATAACAACAGACCATAAGTGCTCTCAGAGGCCCACGCACACGCCCTCAGTCATAACACCCTCACACACACACACAAAAACATAGACAAGAGTGCCCTGTACACTCATAGAGAGATATACTACAAAGTAATCTGAAACACAACCATATATGTCTGCTAAATGATGCTGCAAACACACACACATAATGTCTAGTCATACTTGAATAGAGAGGCAGCAGGCAACACCTCCATTACCAGATTTTATAAGCCTCATAAACAGCTCTGCTTTTGAAGGACATTAAAATATCATCAAGTGATGGACCAGCAGGATTTAACATTAGTTTGTTTAATCTTAAAGTGTTTTCATTATAAAACAGCACTTGTGTGTAGTTTCTGCAGAGCTGTTCCTCTTTTTCTTTTCTATGCCAAACTGACATATATCTGTCTCTCTCCTTCTTTTCCCTGTACAATTCATGTTAAGCTAATAAACTGTTGCTAACTACAGTAGCTATAAAAAAGCAGTTTGAGATAATTTACTATTCTTTTTAAAACACAGGATAATTGGATATAGCGATATACCACGCAGAGTTTATGAAATCAAAGTAATATAAACAGATCAATATACCCTAAACACCACCAATAAAATTAGACACAGCATCATTTGCATATGAAACGACAATTATGTGTAATACAATGTAATATAATATCTCATTTTGTAAAATTATTGCTATAAAAATGATTATACCGTATATCATGGCAAAACATAAAATAGGAACTCCAATAAATTGGTGAATCATTTTTTTGAACTAGTACATTTAAAAGAACTGATTCACCAAAATGAATCAGACTTCCCACAGCTTAATATCAGAAAAGGAGGACATTTTAGGATATATTTGATAATTACTCAAATTGACATGGTTGTAAAGCTGTGTTGAAAACAAGAGAGGAGCAATTTGTTATGCTACACTGCTATTCATTGGAAAAGAAGTTTGTTACTGGAAAAGCTACTCTAAAACTACTAAACTACTGTCTCACCACAAATATATGTACAGTACTTAATCTTGTAGCATCTCAACTTTAGTGAGTCACTCCCTAATACTCATCGCAGCTATAACCTGTCAGGAAACAAGCATTAGCCACAGCAGGAACGTCCTGTCAACAAACACCTATGACCCTGACTGACAGTGGACAGATGTTGCCTGAGGAATTCTTGGACAGCTCAACTGTGATATGATACAATTACGCTCATTAAAAAACATAATGGAATCTCCCTTTATTTATCTGGACATTCACAGTCAACACAGATGTGACCTTGTGTGTCATTTAGGCTTGGACAAAAAACTAAATTGCTGGATGCTGGTGTGAAGAGTCATGTCTAAATGGGGTCATCAGTACTGATGGGTTCAGACCTCAGGAACAGCTCTGCAGAGACCCAGTGCTCATCCGGTCCACCTGGACCATGAGACTTTATTACACTGGGACCGCAGATCCTCACTAATGATGTTAAATCTGCCGTGACTGAGCTCTCACTAAACAAGCCAGCCAGTCGATAACAAACAAGACAGCTGGACAAACCCCTGAGGAACTCGGGAACAGCCTCACCATCCAACAAAATGTTTAATGTCTCATCCACTGAAATCTATTTTCTCTCTTGTGCACAATAAAAATATTTCTCATACATATTGTCTTTATTTTTACACTTTATTTCACACACGGTTTGCAATCTTCCTTCCTTTTCACAAGGATAACTAAAGAATCAATCAAACCATCACAATCTTTCTGAGAGGATAATTGAAAAAAGTTAGGTTTGACAACATACACACTTAGAAAACAAAAAAAAATGACAGGCCATGAGCACAAAGGCTGATATATGAAAGCTCAATATAACAACAAGGAAAGTGAACAGAAGATCAAATAATGACACTTCAACATAGTTACGAATATATTTAGAAGACGACAGACAGACATGGACATGAACGGTGATCAAAACGGTCTCTTTCAGTATGGAAAGCAAAAAAAGTGCCATATCTGGGTTCAAAGCAGCAGATAGTACAGGACAGGTGGCAGTTTATGTTTAAACTGGCCGCTTACCTTTTCTGATGCAGATAAGCTCATGTACTCCACAATTCCGCTCTCCACCTGCAGAAACAAAGCAACATTTAATGGCAAACAATACACACATGCAACAACACATTAAACAGAGACAAACAGAGAAACAGACAGACACTTATAACTGATGCACATGAGACTGCAAGACTTTATCACATTGACAAAACAGTGGACAATATGAAAAACTATATTATATAAAAAAACATAAAACTAAAATAAAGAAAATAATAATTTGCCTTTTCACTGCAAAGTGAAGAGTTTTTTTTTTTTTTTGCTATTTATTGTGGGTAATAAAGATTTTAAAGGTCCTTTTACTTAAAGGGCCCTTTACACTGTTTAAGGCACAAGGCCTTCACTGATTGTTTTAATATCTAACAGCACTTACAGTCAGGGCTGGGTAGTAACTGATTACATGTAGTTTGGATTATCTAGTCAGATTCCAATTTGTAATTAGAGTATATTACATTTTAAAATGCTCATAATCAGATTATAGTTAGTTTTCTATTACATATTATTCACACAATGGCCGTAAATCATTCATAATTTATTGATGCAGTTATTCCCAAATGTTTTTGTCAGCCAAACTCCTTAAAATAAAATAGTTCAGTTAATTTTTAAATAATTTAACAAAACATTCACGTTTTAGTTCTCTGATATCAGTTAATGGTCACATTGACATGCAGGTAAACAAATGAAATATTTCTATTTTTAGTGTTCAAGTGTGAGAATTATTTTCATTTTACGTTTTTATGATTTAATTAATTATTAGATTTTTATCAACTCACAAACCCACTGCAGTTCTTACATTAAGCATAGTTTGGGAAACCCTGGTGTAATGTAATGTTTAATGCATTTTATGATGTTAATATAAAAAATGGAATATATTTTCTTTCTCTTCGCTTTTTTATATCAGTATGGTATGTTTAATGGTAAGCTTAAAACAAGTTAGATAAAAAAGTGATCTAAAATTAATCTAAAAAGTAGTCAGAATACATTACCTAAAATAAGTAACCTAAATTGTTACTAACTACAGTTTTCATAATGTAACTGGTTATCAGGAACAGACTACACTTTGTAAGTAATCCACCCAGAACGACAGTGTTTAAAACATGTTCAGTATGCTCACATAAAACTGCAGCACAACAAATTTTGGTATCAACCTACTAATGTGCCCCGGTATCTAACTTTAGCAAGCATAACCTACTGTAAGTCTTTAATCTATGCCCTGCTAAATAACCTTTCAAAGGTAATGAATTCAAACAGGGATCACTGTTGTGTTAATCTGAACTCTGTGCAGTTAAAACTCAGACACACAATCTCAGACATCACCTCAGCAGAACGGCTCACTTTACACTTTGCAGCTGTGCTCGGGACAGTTCAGGTCAGAAATGTCTTTAAAGCTGAAACCCACACTCATGCATTAGAAAGCAGCAAAAAAAGAGTTTCCATTATGTACAGCGTAAGGCTAACCCATAATGGTCTGCAGAAGATTTCAGTTGGCAGTGGTTGGATTCAAACCTGGGAGGAGTGAAGTGATACCCCAGACCAGAGCTAAGCATTCAGTTTAAACATGGAGCCGTGCTTAAGTGGTAAAACATATGGACTTTTTCCTGTGTGATGAGAATTAGCATTAATAATGTTCGAACACAAATGATGATGATGTTCAATATGATACAGTAAGATGGTGAATCATCATAGGTTTGCCAACACAATACATTACATTTTTAAATATATCAAAATAGAAAACAGTATTTGTAAATTTAAATTGTAACAATATTTCATAATATTATGGTTTTTACTGTATTTTTGATCAAATAAATGCCGCCTCTGTGAGCATAAGAGAGTTTATATTTAAACAATAATATTATAATATTATTTATATTTTTAAACACGTAAAATAAATAAATATCATTACTGTGATTACTGGATGACATTGTCCTTGTTACGTTTTTCAAACCTTCATAGACAAAATTGACCGATTTGACCTCATTTTAATTCAAGTGCTTCTCAAACTAACAAATGAACAAGAAATTGTATGGTACTTCAGTCTGAGAACTCTTGGAGTACTGAATGAGCATCTCTGCACTGCCAAGAGCTTTATTCAACTCAGTGTTCAATGGCAAAGAGGTTGTTTTGCTTTTGTCTACTTGTCTTTAAACCATATTCAGTGGAAGGGTTTAGTTTAGTTTAGTTATTTAAAAAAAAAAATCAATTCAGCTCAAGTATAGCGCTTTCACAATATGTCGCTTCAAAGTAGCTTTACAGAAAGTGCAAGTTTCAATGTTACAATTGCGTAATATCTTGTTATTTGTGCATTAAATCTGATTAGTGTTGAAAAAGGGAGATTTTGATTCTGGCTGAGAGTTGGTGTGAATCAAATCCCCTTGGCCTTTAGCCTGTGGGGGGTTGTAATGTCAGGATGACCTGCAGAGGTTGTTTGTGAGAAGGTGAGTAAAGGTCATTCTGGAGGAGAGAGATGGAAGCAGCCAAGGATGTCAGTTTATGCATTCTTAATGTGTGCTGTCAACCTGTAACCCGATCGAAACCCCAGACATCTGTGATGTGGAGTCTAATCATGGTAGAATTACATCTAAGACTAAATTTCACAATGTGGTTCTTTCCATGGTAATGAAGCTTGATCACTGCTATTATAACAGTACTGTAATTAGGTAGCATCTCGATTACTGCTCAATGGAAGCTCACATATTGTTATATGAAGACAGATCAGAGAGTCCCGATGACTGATCTGCATCACCTACAGTACGTTTAAAAAAAATTAAACACTGGCAGTTTAATTTTGGACATTCCCACAGAGTGTTTTTGGTCTATCATATCCCACCTAAATGACCAACAGCTGAATGTTTAATCAAAAAAATACTACAAATAAAAGAATTAAAAAGGTGCACATAAGAATGATGAAAATAATCCTGACAAATGTAGCCTGCAGAGACAGAGAGAGAGAGATTTCTGAGCTACTGATATGGTCTTTTGTCACACAGCCAGTGTGGTTTCAGACCCACGGTGTACAAAGCAGATTAAAATCACATTACGATCTAGCAGCTCTGCTAAATATGCAATAACTTTCATCTAGTTGAACTGAAGTTGAACTCACATAATTTGAGATATCCTAGCAAGGGTTCCTGCTACAATCCCTCCATCTGCAGTTTAGTTTCAGCCCATTGTTTAGGGACAATCTAATGCACACTGCAGATAATATGGCACAGATAACTGAACACTGATTTATTACTTTTCAATGGAAATTCGGAACACAAGGTTTAAATTGTAAGTTTAAGATTTATCTATCCAGTAATGTTAAGTAAAGTAAGTCTTTTACTTATAAGTTCAAGAGCCTTTTCCCCATCTAATTGGATAGTTCGCAGTCAGAATAAACTGCAAAGTGGACCAGATAGTCAGAATCTCTGAGGCCTGTAGTTCATCTCCAAGGATTCTGCTCTGGAGGTCAGTTCTGATTCAGTCCTGAGGGAAACTGTTTGATTGATGCCAAGTCTGTAAATAAAGTAAGTAAACTAAGCCAAGGTGAGGTTGCAGGGCCAAACCCTAAGTACTTTTGTCCTCTCTCTCTCTTTCATCCATCTACCCTTCTCAGACAGAGCTGTTTTGTATTTATAGAGGCCCGTCCCAGTTCTATACCGGTATTTCCCTCTATTTAGTTTTCAAACCCTAGAATGTGGAAAAAAAACGAGAGAGAGAGAGAGAGAGAGAGAGAGAGAGAGAGAGAGAGAGAGAGAGAGAGAGAGAGAGAGAGAGGGGGAAAGAAGCACCCTTGGATCTGGAGATCACACTTTGTGACGCAAAGCCATGTCAAACTTTGCAAAGCACAGTGTATCCACCAAAGGATATAAACAAAAATATCTGCATTAAACTGTAAGATGCACACAACTTGTTTTCAAATAATTCTGAATACAGATGTTGTAATAAAATTTGAGATTTGAAATGCCAAAATTGAGTAAACAGAACAACGTTTTTTTCCTACAAAAAGTGTTACTCTTTCAGTATTCTCTACTAATATTCCCCCCCTATCATAATGCATTTCAAATTTATCCCAAAGATCACAGGTGGGTGCAGCTTGTCAGCTCAGTTGGAGAGTTAAGTATAGTAACTCTGAGAACTATAAATACTGACACTGATCTCCAAACCAATTCATGACTATAATGAGAAGAAGGTAGAGATTCAAATATATCCTTTTCCTACAACTTTATATACCTATACCTAGAATCCTTCCTGCCTGGGCTTAACAGCTCCAGATTTTTGTGTGCTATTTTCACCATCTCTCACTCTCTATAAAGAAACAACATCTTATTCTCACAGACTGACAGATTTACACACAAATCCGCTTCGGCTTCAAAAACAACAGCGCACAGAAGCAGCTCACCAGAGGGGATGTAATGAAAATGCCACTGAGGAACAGAAAAACCTGTGATTTTCCAATATCTCATGGTGGGTTTGCTGACTGACTACTGAAGCTCATTAGAAACGTTCTTTTTTCTTAGAGAGATTTAAAAGTGGTTGTGGATTATTTCTTTGGTCAGGCTGAGGCTCGTTTGTATGCATTACACTCTGTTAAGAGGGTTAAGGACGAGTATGTACAGTATATGGGTGTTTTTTCATCTGCAGCCAGCTATAACATTTTCCCTAATTATGTTAGATTTAGTTTAATTTTAGTTAATTTTTACCACTGAGAATGTCCAACAGCAGACTAAATTTAAATTTTTATTTAACCTTCAAAAAGGATGCAGAGACCTGTATATTTCATATTGTGAATTCTGACTAGAAATCTGCAATGCTAGAATAACGTAACACTGGAGCAACTGCTGAAATGTGATGCCATAAATGGCAATTGAATAGATAAAATCATTACCACCAAAATAACTGAATAATAAAAAAAGAAATGTGGAAAAGAAAAGGGTCTGTAACAAGATGGCAAACTATGCACTTTAAAAACATTATTGGGGGACAAATGACTATAATTTGTCATGGAGAGCGTAAAGAGCATGAACCAGAGAACAGACTGGACAAACTAAATGCCATAGAACCTCACACTCAAAAATGCCACTCGATAAGATGTGCAAACCATATTTTAAAAAGGCAGAAGTTGTATTTATTCATTTTAAAGGTATGCTCTGAACCAAAAATATACTCATGCAGCAAAGCACATTATATACTAAATTAAAATTAAATTCACCTCTGACATTAATACCAAACCCTCAGTTTTCACAATTAACAAGTGAGGGAGATTATCACATGTAAGTATGGGTGTTTGTGTGCGTGTGTGTTAGTAAAGGTAAAAGTCTCTTAATTCTGGGAATGTTGAGTACAGTTCTAGCAGTTAGAGTCCAATCAACACATTACAGTTTTAGGGTTTACAGTGTGTTGCATGTGTGGTGAATAAGCTGAGCCCTTATTATCAATGGTTTAAGAAAAGAATAGTCTCTGACATACAGTTTCAAGACAGAAAACAATTTATAGAAACTGTTTTAAATGCAATTAAAGATTCATTTTAGGCCATTTACATGCTATTAATCATCTTCAAATCTGGCAAAATGCTTGGTAAAATAATAACTAAACACGCTCATTGGAATGACAAGGGCTGAGGGTTGGGTAGCGTCATTTAATATGAACCAACTCCAACAGCCAACAGTTTAAACTTCTGCCAACTCCATTAAAGAATCATTAGAGCTTGATTCATAGGGACAATTAGCATCCTTCCAGACCACACTCTCCAGAGTGATCACAGATTTCAAAGTAAGATATTAAACTGCCCTAAGCACATACGGGTTATCTGTGCTTTTGTCTGGCACTGTTAGAATTTTAATTTCATCTGAAGCAAAATGTGATTGTAAAGAGAAAAATGACTCAATATCATCAGCTGAGAAATTCTCTAATTTAGCTGATGCTTTTATCCAAAGTGATTTTCACTTAAAGTGTCTTGATCTACAATGTTGGTCCAGGAGTGCTAATATACAGTCTAACAGCACTGGGGCTTTCCACTGTTTATATCACTCTGCTTGTCTGTTTTTGTGTCCATTAGTTGTGGGGATTTTCAGTACCTCCCTCTGCAGGTCTTTATGAGAGAGTCAACGAATTAATAACTCAACAATCAATTGGTTCAAAAACACTGATTCATTCAGGAATGAAACCAGCACTGTAACTGAATTTATAAGTGAGTTATTGAATCACTGACTCAACCGATTTGTTCAAACACACTGATTCAGGAACAAAGCAAGCATCTCTGTGAATGAGTCAATGAATCATTCAATCAACAATTCGTTCAAATCTACTGATTTATGCAGGAACCACACACAACAATTCTTTCTGTTTTGCAGCAAAACAAACAAACAAAAACAAAAACAAATAATGAATAATTAATCTTAATCTTATTAACTAAAACACATAAGTTACTTAATATTAACTTATTTATTGAAACATTGTATAAAAGCTATGTTGGTTTGAATATCAAAATCATGATTCTTTGCAGTCTTTCTCTTCAGTTTTGTAGCGTTGGGTTGAGAGTTACACCAGTATCGGTTACATGTAGATGTCTTGACTAACTGTGACCCAGACTGATAGCCAGACAGAGAAGAGACAACTTTGCCCTAGAGAGTCTCACTCTTTCTCTCTCTCTCCTGCACACACATTACCAGTCTGACACACAACGCCACAATTAACAGTTTGGCCCTCTAAGGGAGATCCTATTCACTAGTCTACATTTCTCTCCCTTTCTTTCTTACTCACACACTCTCTCTCCTTCTCATTCTCCAGGGAGAGAGAGAGAAGCAATTTAAGTCAAGACACATAAAAGCTAATGGGCATTTGCAAACAAGTCTTAAAATCTGCACTAGATCTGAAATCCCAAACCAATTAGACAGAAGATTCTGATTGCTGGCATACGCCTCTTCTCCACAAACTCCTCCAGGCTGCTCACGGTCCTGTGGAGAGTTTTAAATCAGACATCAGAACAGCAAGTTTAAATAACACTGATTAAAGTCCATTTGTTTTCAAGAAGCATTTATTGATTAGATGCAATTTAATCTTGTAATCTGTGGGAGGCGTTAACTCTGCTAATCTGGAAACAGCAGAAGAGGAAAAAAAAGCTGAAACTCATTTATGTAAATAACTTGTTTGCTTTCTTCTTCACAAGCGCTCAAATAGACCAACAATCCACAGCAATTATGGCCCTGCGCCTCCACTCTCTGGAGTCCTCCACTGCCGTTGGGAGAGGGAATGGGTGTGTTTTGGTGACCGGACTCTGCTGGGACTTCATCTACTTCACGCTCTGCATTCAGACTTTGCATTGGATCAGGTTCATGATCTGTCTGAATTGATCTGAGTCATGAAAACAGACTTTGCAGAAGTCAGACTCTTGAGAACTGCGCCACAGCTGATGCAGTTGATTTCATGCACAAGATGCCCCTAAAGACTGACTAAGACCAGTGTGTGGGTTTGTATGTAAGTGTTAGTCTTGAGGCGAAGTACAGGCAAGTCTTAGCAGTTTTTAAATTTGCATTTCTTTTTTGTTTTAATCAAACAGTGTGGCAAAAAGTGAAACATTTGATGTGAAACGAAAAATGCTAATGATAACGGGTACTGCTAGTTCAGAAATCCAGTGTGTGATATTCTCTTTGGGATAAACCACAGTTGGCCAAAGGAGTGAAATCAACATCCCACGGGCAGCAGGAAAGAACCAGAGAGAGAGAAAAATGAAAGATATCATACAGCCTGTTTGGAATTACAGATTTATTCTGCATCATGCCCATTCAAATGTGCCCCCTTAAAAATTTGAGCCAAGTTCATTTTGAACGCAACATCCATAAAAATATTTGTACCTTTGGTAATTGGCAGTCAATCTGAATGATTACTGTAGACAAAAAAAGAAAAAAATCATACATGAGAAAAATAATTAGATACAAAGAAAAAAGTTAATATTTTTATTCAGCAAGGATGCAGTAAACTAATCAAAAGTGACAGTAAAGAAATGTATAATTTTACAAAAAATAACAATAAAAATTTCAAATAAATACTGTTCTTTTGAACTTTCTATTCATTAATGAATCCTGAAAATAATATATCTTGTTCTCCACCAAAATACTGAGTAGCACAACTGATGTGTCTTCTTAATAATAATAATAATAATAAAAAGAAATGTTTCATGAGCACCAAATCAGTATATTAGAATGATTTCTGAAGTATTGCGTGATACCAAAGACTGGAGTAATGGCTGCTGAAAATTCAGCTTTGTCATCAGAAGAATAAATGACATTTTAAAATATATTAATTAAAATATATTAATATTAGGAAATATACACATTATTTCCCAAACTTTCATAATATATTGGTAGAGTATATTATAAAAAAAGAAAAAAGTAAAGAAAAAGAGATCAGACTATTAATTTCTAAATTTGACCCATCCAATCGATTCACATCTTCCACAGATCATTTTGCTTTAAAATGAAAATTGTGTTATCATCTATCCACCGTCACATCACTCAAAACTCTTATGACTATTTTTAAACGTGGAACACAAAGGCAGTTATTATCAAAATGTCAAAGGAGCAAAACGGAAAACAGAATATTTCACATAATATCTTTACTGATTCTATGCTAGTTTTGAAATCTTAAACCACAGTTCAACCAAACAGTGCATCATTTCTGTGTATATTTTGACAAGAACATTTAAAAATGGGTAAAACAGCAAATTAGATGATCTCTGTACAGAGAAAAGACACCAGACAGCAGATCTAAAAACGCACATATTTGAATAATTCTATGTAACAGTTTCGTGTTGATGCAGTCACTCTGGTGTTAACAGAAAATGACAGCTATTTAATGTGATTAGCAATGGAGCTTAAGGAGCTGAGGGAATGTTGCCTCCAGAGCTCTGAAATAACATCACTTGTAAACAGTTCTGTCAGATTTTGACAAGCTAATTTTCTCATTTACAGGTAAAAGGAGGCAACATACTAATGGTGAGTCAAATGACTGATGAGACTATTCACTGGTGAACAGTAAGGTTTATCCACCTATACATTAAATAGAAGTATCTTTAACACAACTCACTGCACCTGAATCATTGCATGCAAGTATCATTTGAGGGTTTTAAAGGTCGTCCATTACAGACATCCATCAGAGCTTGAAATTCACCTGTCAGCGCTGATGATAAAGTGCCTTCTTTTAGCTATGGCTGAATTACTTCCCTATAATCATTCCAAATTCGTCCTTCATGTGAAACAAAAGGCTGCAAGTGACGTGTGAAATTAATGTTTTCAAAATCCATCACGATGGCCATCAAGTTCTCTTCCTTACAGCATTTATCTACAAAAGTAAAGTAAACAACTCACAAAACATTACTCCGCAAACAGAACCTCACAAACACACACACCTGAACACCAGATGTTTACCATATAAAAAGTAAAAAAATGTAAAGTTTTTCATTCAAGAGGTTCATGGGAATTAAACAGAAAAGAACAAAAGCAGAAGCTCTTTCAGGGGCAGCATACTTCACTGAAGTGATAACAGTTAAACAAGCACTCAACAGCCTCTTTTTTCATCCTATTCTTCCTTATCAGCAATCCACGTCCTGCTTGATGTGCAGCTCTTTTGTTATGCCAACGTGATTTTGGGTTTTATTCTCTGCAGAACAGTGAAGTGCTGTAAATATTTGATGTGGACTCACTGTGCCAACAGCTGAGAGGGGAGAGGAGAGGAGATAAAGTATCTGATTGTCCTGAGGCAGAATTGGTCTGTTTGGATGTCAGTGTGTCAATACGGTTAACTGACCTGGAGTGCAATGCAAAATAACCAGCGCCAATTGTAAGCATTACAGGTTATCTAGGATCTCTACATGATACATCCACATTTCTATTAAATATTAATATTTACACATAATCTGAGTAGACTGCAAACTGCCTTTGTAAAAAAGACTTTCCCCTTTTGACCTTCACATTATTACAGATTTCTGGCAAAAGGAATGAACACTGGATTCTGCAGTGGATTATTTATTATTCATTACAAGCATTAATATGCATCTAACATCATGACATGCTGTCACTAGCAAATAATAGAATTTGTTGTCAAACTAAACTGTTTTCCCTTAGAGGGAACAATGCAAAATAGATTTCCGAAGGAGCACTGATAAAAGCCATAAAAAAGGTATGCAATTTCTGTGTGATAATTATAAAACAAATGCACTGAATTTCACTGTTTTTCCCGTTTAAGTGGGACAGATCATCATCAAAAATGGGATAGTGATTTTATATTGATAGCAAATGTGTTTGCAATTTAGATACTAAAATAACACATTAAAAGCTATTTCATTCTATGAAAACTAAAAAAAAAAAAAAACTAATAATAATAATAATAATAATAATAATAATAAATATATATATATATATATATATATATATATATATATATATATATATATATATATATATTTTTTTTTTTTTTTTTTTTTTATTTATTTATTTATTTTTTTTTTTAAAGGCAATCAATAGAAAGCTTATTTCTCCCACCTCACCTGATGGCCCATTTTGCTATACAAATCAGTTAACAAAAAAAAAACAAAACCAAAAAAAAACACAACAACAACAACAACAACAAAACTATCAAATCCTACCAAACATTTGCAGATAAGTTAATGTGCATGCAGTTTAAAATCATTAAAATTTTTTTTACTAATCTTTCTCAAGCAGCACATTTCAAATGAACTGAAAACACTGCACATTCAGTAAGAACTCTTTTCTCATGTGGAGGCTGTGTGTGGGTGTGTTGGTTACAGTCATGGTCAATAAAAAAGCAAGCCTTTTAAACACAATCATAATCTAGTCATACAGTGAGAACTAGTCTTTACATACAAAATAACATATTGATAAACTTGCGCCAACTGATATACACACCACCTACACACAATATAAACTGCATACATTCAAAAACCAGCAAACAGCTACTATTTGAGTATTCTCGATGTGAAGGCAATTCAGAAAGAGAAAATGCAAACGGTTAACGCAATGAAATGAACAAATAACATCTATGCAAACAGACACTAGTGCTTAAGAGCAAAGATTAGAGAGCAACGTAATCCTTGAACAAGAATATCTCAGCTAAATAGACCTCGCGCAACTCTTCGCGCAACCTGTACGAGTGTCTCAAAATAATACACAAAGACTGAACACTGGCTTTAAAACAGCCTCGATTTCTATACTATCCCCGAGTTACATCACAGACGGCGGCACACTTCCAAATGGAGAAGTGAAACCACCGGATTTCCTCAATGAAACGAGCGCGCTATAGTGGAAGAAACCATCAAATAGTCAGCGAAAGTATCGGCGATGCCAGTTGATTGAGGGAGTCGGCAGTGCGGGAGCTGTTCTTTCAGCACCACAATCACTCCAATCCACTCTACAACACAAACTTTACCACCAACGTCCCTGTAACACAAAAACACTCCATGCCTCAATCTGTGGGGAAATAGTCACATTTAACCACTTCACGTACAGCTAAGCGAGGGGCTTTGGAAAGAGAAGTGAGTTTGAGAGAGCAGGAGAGCTGTATTGGCCTACTTACCATCTATCGCCATGATGTTCTGGTCTGGACTGAACCATGGCGCGCGCTTAAAACGGGGTGGGCTCGACCGCTCCAGTGCGCGGGGGAGGAGAGGGGGGACGCACATCAGATGGTACATTCTGGAATGACAGAAAAGTCTATGCTGGGTTCCTGCTGTGCCTCTTAGCAGGATCCTGATGAACTGTTTTCAAATAATAATGCTTAAGGGTGGGATAAATTATAAGACAGCAGTGGAAAACCAAAAATGATGTGTTTCCCGCAAATTAACAAGCCAATTAAGTGAATCATTTGGATTAATCGAATTTGTACGTCAAAGCATGTCAATGATTACATTATATAAATAAGCACATGGTGGAATATTATACAAGACACAGCTAGAGATTTGAAAAACATACACCCTTGAAGCTCAGTTTGATACAGCTCAGTTTACAAGATTTCTTTACAATTCTGCTTGTTAAGTAGAGGTTAGTTGGTTGGTTGAATTTAAAGCAATAGCTTACCTAAAAATGAAAATTTGCTGAATTAAGCACCTTCAGGTCATCCAAGATGTAGATGAGTTTGTTTTTCACTGGAACAGATATGAAGAAATTTAGCAATACCTCACTTGCTCACTAGCGGATCCTCTGCAGTGAATGGGTGCCGTCAGAACAGCTGATAAAAACATTATAATAATCCACAAGTAATTCTCATGACTCCAGTCCATTAATGTCTTGTGAAGTGAAAAGCTGTTAGTAATAGCCATCATTATAAAATCCATCAAGACATTTTTAACTTCAAACCATTGCTTCAAGTTAAAAAAATGAATCTGTACTCTAACACTTCCTTCTCCAGTTCATTTTTGTGTAATATATTCCTTTAAAGTTATTGCCATATCATCTTCACAGGCTCTTACATAGCAGACAACATTCCACAAACAATACAATAAATACAT
The DNA here is from genome assembly GCA_039654775.1 of Spinibarbus caldwelli. Taxonomy (NCBI): domain Eukaryota; kingdom Metazoa; phylum Chordata; class Actinopteri; order Cypriniformes; family Cyprinidae; genus Spinibarbus; species Spinibarbus caldwelli. The sequence goes on along the minus strand of CM077243.1, from coordinate 12,364,869 downwards.
TATAGGTATTTCTGGGTCCTTGTGATATTAAAAATTGGACAGACCAAAAACAGATGTTTTATAGACAAGTCAGTACTACAATTTTGACATTTTGGTGGTCACTTGGTTAATTGGACAGCAAATAAACAGGAAAAATCATACTGACTATAACATTATTATACAACTCTCTGTAATACTTGATTCTGATAAAAAAAATTAATCTTACATGTTTATTTGTTATTTTATTTGGTAAGCAGCCATGTATTAAGAGGGATAATGTAGTGTCATTCCATATTTTCTAATCATCTGGTTTAGTCTGGACAGGATATACTCTGATTTTAAGAGTGTTCACTCATTTGGTTTAAGCAAAGATCAAATATGAATTGCAACAAATATTAGCAGTGATCGTTTAGATCCTAAATTTCTACCAGCTCTACTGGGCTTTTAAAAAATTCATAACCAAACAGCAGGCATTCTGCCTAATGACAGTGACCTTTAGAAAGCATCTGCATTCAAAAGCAATTAAATACACAGCTTCACATGCTCTCTAAACAGCCTCTGTATGTCCATGTATGTAATTCAGAGATACTATCGAGCTAAATGTTTTCTTTTTAATACGATTATGTGATTATAACCGTGTCCAATTTGTGAGACAGTGCTCTACACTGATAATTGCATTATTTGTTGTAAACTGGGAACTCTCTGTCTTCGCTTTTTACTCTGTTCTGAGAAGTGCTTGTGCATTTCCTGTCAACTGGGATGTCATTAGATTTCTGTAAATACCGGAAGCCATTCAGAGCACTTACAGGAGAAACGATGAAACACATCTGGGAAATCAGCTTTGTCTTTTCAGAGTGTCAAAGGAAAAATGCAGTATGTCTGAAATTCCAATAAGGACTTCATCAGATGTGAACCTAACAGTATTGGCAACGTTATCATAATCCCATCCGGCCACCTTAAAAGTCACCATGGTTACCCGCTGTTGCCATGCACCCATTGTTCTGGTTAAAAACACAAGCACGTGCCATCATGCTAGAAATAACAGTCTCCCATCAGTCTCTCTCTCCATCTATTCAATCATTTCCCATCCCCTTTTGTATCTGCACAATGGACCCCACCAGTCTTTTCTTTTCATTTCACGTTCAATACCAGCCTAAAAATAGACACAAAAACATTTTCAGTGCTAACTAGAAGCAGGAACTGAGGTTTAATGATGTGTATGAGGTCATCTACTCCAATTCCCAAAGCCATAACATCACAGAAATGTCACTGACAATTAAGAATGACTAAATAATTCTGATCCCTCTTTCTCTCTGGGTGTGAATTGAAATAGGTTTTGACTGCTCACATCTCTCTCTGTTTATGCTCTATTTGACTGTTAATAATTGACAGAGCAAATGGGAGGACATGCTCCACCAGCCAACTGCAAAAAAGGACAATGATCCCAACACACAAAATCAATGGAAACAAGCACTTTAGACTCTGTAACTTCTTGCCATTACTTTGAGTATCTTAGAACAAACACTCAAACATTAAAGTAAAAAAAAAAAAATGTTTACAAACTGACCCAAATTTAAATTTGCTGTATTTAATCTGGCATTATGATCACTTTTAGTTGCTATTTTTATATTTAAGTATTATTTTATATCATCTAAAGCAGCCATATGAAGGCCTGTTAATGTATTTATTTATTGTATCTTGTATCTGTTGATTGACTTATACAAAGAATATACCTTCATGTCGGCACCGACAGCCTTGTAGTTAGTGTGCCGATATATAGTGCAGCTGTGTTCACAGTGACCCGAGTTCGAGTCCTGTCTCTGGGTCCTTTGCCAACCCTGTCCCCCTCTCTCCACCAAAATGAAGAATATGCATTTACAAACACATTTTAGAAAGGAAAATTTTGCAAAGCAGGCAGTATCTGTCCAAGGTTGGTAATTATTTAAAATCTTGCACAACTTTTAGAGGTCTAATTTAGTATGAAACTTGCATCTGAGTTGGAGTTGGTGTGAGAGGTTATCTGACTGGGTTGGTTTGGATGTCTGTGCAGATTTTTCTCTATCAATAATTGACCCCCTTGCCATCTCTTTAGGTTTGTTTTGTACGTGGTTATTTTTGGATTCTGAATTGAGAGCCTCTTCCAAATGGTTGTGCTCATCAGTCTCATCGGTGTTGTCATAGAAACACTCAGACATCCATTAACCCTTTCAGTTTCAGAAAGAGACGAAGAGGAAGACTGATCTGTCCTCAGACAAATCAATACAACTCTTTGGTCTTCTCTTTTAGAGAGATGAGGTGAAGCATCTTGTCTTAAAATAAACTTGCATGGATGTTCACAACCTTCTGTGTATGTTTTGAGTGTAAGAACAATCTGATCTTTGCTTTTTTGTGCACAGAACCCGCTTGTAAACTGGGAAGGGATGTGCCTCCTAACCGTGTCTGTTTCTGTCTGTGAGACGAGCGGCTCGAGTTCTTCTGGGAAAATGATAACCTATCAGACACCTTCTGCTCCGCCCTGGTGGGCTTCAGTTCCACTTGCTCTGCCCTGGAGGGCTTCAGCTCCTCATGCTCTGCCCTGGTGGGCTTCAGCTCCTCATGCCCCTCCCTGGAGGGCTTAAGCTCTGCATGTTCCATCATACGGGCCTGGCCCACCATCCCGATTCCTTGGTCCGCCATCCCGTCCCCTGGTCCGCCTCTGGGCCACCTCCCTCCTGGACTTTTTGTTTTCTGTTTTGGACTGGGGAGCGACTGGAATCCGCTCCTTAAAGGGGGGGGGGGGGGGGGTTATTGGCTGGTGTGCCTTAGATGGCCACCGGAGGTCACTGTGTCTGTTTGTTGAGCACATGGCTTGTTGTTTGTGCCATGTGCTCTCCTGTCTATTGTCTGTTCCCTCCCATCTAGTTACCTCATCATTTTTTCAGTTGCTCCACCTGTGTCTCCCTTGTTACCCTCCTCGTTTGTCTTCCTATTTATTCTCCTGTTGTTTAATGTCAGATGTACTTGTGGATGGGTTGTGTCTACCCATGTTGCTGTTCTTGGCCTGCCTGCCTGTCTTTTCCGCCCTCGGAGTAGTTTTTGTTCATTTATTATTATTTATTATTAAAAAGACCCATTCTTCCTGCACATTGAGTCCTCGCCTCATCTCTCCACCCGCACCATGACAATATTCAGACCAAAATTATTTAACAGTTCCATTAACAAGTTAACAGTGAACTACTTATATGAAACGCCAGTTACTTTGTCTATTTTTGCTCCACCAACGAAAATAGTTAAGGCAGAATTATTCATTGCGCATTTCATGAAAGAATCTGTTGAGTGATTCAGTGACTCATATGTTTTTCTCCAGAATAGTTCAGGCTGAATTTGGAATAGTATACTACTTTTAGATACTAAGAGTATGGATTTATGCTATTCTGAATTTAGCCTGTTTTTGAAGAAATCGGACAAGTGAACGATTAGCGATTCACTCATAAAGACTAACTTATAAAGACATTTTTCGCCCCCTACTGGCGTATTAATGAAGCGTGCAGAAACCAGTCACTTAAAAATACCCACAACTAACTTACAGACTAAACATCTGTCTGGAAGAGTGTTATTTTAATTGTATTTACATACTATTAGAGACTATTATAATATTGATATATTTCAGCTTTATTTCAAGTAACAAATGTATTTTTAGTAGTTCTAGTTAATAACAACTCTGGCCTGGAACACACAAGCACAAAGTTTATAATACAAAAACTGAAAAGAAAAAAAAAAAAAAAAACTGATGATGTTGCATGTATCAGTGTTCTTCAATTTGGCTGTTGAGAAGTGTTGTATAATGCAGAATGCAACATGTGATTAAAGGCCCCTGTGCAATTACAGGTGAAAAGAAAAAGTGCTCCTGATACCTGCTACCGCCTGATGGGCAGAGCTCCAAACACAGTTCAGAGCTCTCACTCTCTCCCAACACACACACACACTAGCCATGATAGGAGCACAGAGGGGTTTCCAAGGCAACAGACTACCCACACGCTAATAAACACGAGAGGCTAGACACAGGAAAAAGAGAGCGACGGAGTGCATAATTGAGAGAAAGGTCACCTTCGTTGGTCAGGTCTGTCTGTTTTCACAGGTCATCTATTTCTTCCCACACTAACAAGCCTGATTGAAATTACAGATGCAAATATTCAGTTAACATTGATTAAAAATGTGACTGAAACTGCACCATGACTAGAGGAATAAAATTATAAAGACTGCTTTTCTGATGTGATTACATGAAGATCCCATGCAAGAAATATTTTAGATTCTTATATTTTTATATTTTAAAAAGCTGAAACAAAACCAGAAACACTATAATATAGAAGAAAATGGGGCTCAGGTGCAGAGGTAGGCACGCACACGTCACACTTACAATCATTACCGTCTCTTGCATGTTTGCAGCAATACACCGCCTCAGCTAAAGGACCAAAAACACCAGCTCTACTGTTTAATATTTCATAACATACCACTCAATGAAACAGCTGCACAGAGCCCTTCCTCAAATCCTTTCAACAATACATATGAGAGTTTATTTAGATACATTTCCTTAGTTTTGGAGCACTAAAATGATACAGAGATACTAATATGCAAGCTCAGCAGAAATAATGTTTTGCGGCATCACTGTGCGAGCGTTCAGAGGTCAGCAGATGAATCCCAGTGGAGTTTTAGAGCGGATTCAAAAGGCAGCACAGCAGGATGGTGTGTTCAGGGAAAAAACTGGGAGGAGATTTGTTGGCTGGATCAATGGTTTTGTTTGATACAGTCAGATGCTGGCCTTAACCAAACAACTGACACACTCATTTCTTTCATTATTTATAACATGTGAGTGTATACATGTGCCAGCTACAGAGAGACAGAGCGCACATCTGTGAAAGAGAGCGTGTGTGTGTGTGTGTGTGAAACAGCTGCTCCATTTTCCAAATGACAGAGAAACCAAGCAAAGAAAAAAAAAGCAAAAAAAAAAAACCCAAAACAGCATCTGATCACTGGGGAGTTTGAGAGACAATGTGACTTTAAAACCAAATTGTCAAACGTTCCACTTCATACAGACCTGTCACACTGGGAGGTAATTAGATGAATCACAGTTATTTCCAGCATGATCATTGTAGGTGAATGATTTAACAAGCCACAATAAAAAGCAGTGATTATGAAATTACTAAATCAAATTCATCTAATTCACTTTCAAAATGAGATGAACTGCAACTCTGTGTATTTTTGTGATATTTGGTATAACTGTTTTAATTTAAAAATGTAGATGACTTCTGCCAAAATTTAGCATCAACTTCAAAGGTGATTTAATCCTAAGATCTCTTGAAGAGCGCATATCAGCATTAGTTGCTCATTGCAATTTACAACAACATTCAATAAACAAAGTTTATTGGACAGGACACTTCAATTGGTCAAAATTTATCATCCTTATTGTCTAGCCGTGTAAACCTTTCGAAAGTAATTTAAAAAAAACACATTGGAGCCAAAGATCTGGGCTGTGACTACAGCGAAAGAAGACTTTATATTAAAAAAGAACAAAAAGACACGAAAACACTACGTTCAGTCAAATGACTGAATTTTAACTGAAGGGAAGTCATCTTTCTGTTCATTATCACAAACACATTAATTTCTTTGTCTGAGAGGTTGAAAATGTCACATTTGATTTTCACAATACCCCTTCATGTGTTTTTCTCCTCCCCTGTGATGAACAGTTTTTTTTGGAATGCAGCATCTGAGCGGCGCGATCGGCCCCGGTGATGGCAGCCAGACGGTGCATGTCATATCGGGAGTAGAGGGCTGTGCAGGTGAAGCTGACAGAACCACCACCCTCTCTGACACCAGCCTGAAGCATATTACACACTTCACTGTAGAAGTGAGGGTACGTGGGCAACCCGTAGAAGATCAGGTTATGGATCCCCTTGATAGTGTATCTAAGAGAAAAGAGAATTAATAACATGTAAACATTTAAACTTAAAATAAATTGAACAAAATTTAATATAATTTAAAAGTTTTTAATAGTATTTTTTCCCAAGGAAATTAATTGCATTTTTTTTTTTAAATATTGGCCTGCATCATTTTTTTTAATGAGTTCTATAATACTGTTGAAAGCCTTGGGCTCAGTAAGATTTTTTGATGCTTTTGAAAAAAAGTCTCTTCTGCAAACCAAGGATACACTTATTTGATAAAAAATATAGTAAAAACAGAAATATTTTGAAATATTACTACAATATAAAATAACTCTTTTCTGATTTAATAATTTTAAAATTTAATTTGATTTATTCCTATGGTGGCAGAAGTGAATTTTTAGCAGCCATTACTCTTGTCTACCGTGTCACATGATCCTTCAAATCTTTTTTTTTTTTTTTTTTTAACTTTGAACAAAGGTATTAATTCCAAAAAAAAAACAAAACAAAAAAAAAACTCTAACTGAACTCAAACTTTTGAACGGTAGTATATATGAAGTATGCAAAAGATAATACATTTACAAAACACACACCTCTTGTAGAAGTGGAATCTTTCAGAGAAGAGCATAAACTGCTTTTCTCCTTTCCAAAAGAAATATCGTGCTCGAGACACCTCTGATCTCTGGGAGTATTCGCTCACACTAGCAAAACTGATGTCTTCCTTCTTCAGGTAGTTTTGCAGATGAACAAAATCAAAATATGATGGCATATAGATGAAAGTGTGCGACATGACAGAGTCTCTGTACCGGGGCAGGATCTTATCCACAAAGAACTGGAATCTAAAAGATAATGTAGTTTAAATATTTGCAAACAACTCTTAAACATTATAGACAGACTGTGTACAGTCATCTGAATATGATTCTTTGAAAATATCACATTTTGTAAACGCAGTAGTCATTCAGTATGAACTAGTATATACATAGCTTTCAGTCCACAAACAATGATAGCATCTTACTCACAATTGCTTGTGCACTTTCCAATATGAGTTTTATCAAAACATCAGTCTGAAATGTATCTTTTACATAAATGTTTTCATAGTTATAACAACATTTTCTCTCAGAGGTTCCTCTGTGCAGACTGAACATTGCTGTCCTCTAGTGTTCAGAGTGAAAAACAGCAGGCATATGCACCTGGCATCCTGGTCCATGAAGCTGTCAGAGTGAAACATCTGGAATACATGTGGCAGCTGCATGAGTACCTGACAGATTGAGCCCACCTTTGGAATAGTTTTACTGCACACCTAAGAGAAAGTAGAACAATAGTATCTGCATACATACACTACCTTCAAAAGTTTGACGGTGTAATTAACTTTTATGTAAAACAGAAAATGAAAAGTGTTTTTATTTTGGTGGAAAACATAATACATTTTTTTTAGGATTCTGTGATTAATAGAAAGTTCAAAAGAACAGAATTTATTAAAAAAAAAAAAATCTATGGTAACATTATAACTAGGGATGCACGATATTATCGGACCGATATTGGAATAGGCCGATAATGGCTTTAAATGTAAATATTGGCATCGGCCCGATATGAAAAATTATGCCGATATGTCTTCCGATAAGAGGAATACGTTAACTCACATGTGCTCAGGGTGTGCTAGTGATTAGATAACAGTGTGCCTCATTCTTGAAGCAAAGTTTTGTCTGAATGATGATTAGATTGACTGTTTTGGATCGCTTCATTTAATCTGTGAAAGCACCTATAGAATGACGCGTTCGGTGTGTGATAGTGTAAACAGTAAAAGCACGTGCAGCAGAAGCAGTGACAGCCTCCCCTAATGCCCGCTCAGCAAGGAGTTTTAATCTGTAGGGGGCGTTGTTGGCCTACTTCTAATTAAATCAAAGTAAAATAGCCTATACAAATAACATTTATACTGTGTTTGTGATTAAATAAAGCAGTAATTGATGTCATAAAATAATGAGTATGTTTTGATTTAAAGGTCAGAAGCTATAGCTTACATGAAAAAAAAAAAATCACAAACATGACACTTGTAAATTAAATAATTTTATATATACTGATTTATTAATTAATGTGTAATATGTTATATTTTTTTAAACAAATCATAAGCTCTAAAAGATTTTCAGAATTTTTACAACTCTTTTGCTTTAGACCATCTACAAATGTTAAATCTTAAAATAAAATGTTAAGGTTAACACTGCATCTTTCTGGGGGGAAAAAATCCAGCGATTGATATATATAGTTTATTTATAGTTATTTTCAAAGCTTCAATGTACTGTCAAAAAAACCTTCATTATTGTTTATTTAATTCTAACAATTAAGTTCTTGTTAAAAACTAACCAAAATTAAAATATTTTGTTAATTATTTCTGCACAGGCAGGACTCATTCTTCCCACTGGTCGCTCTTTTGCGACTTTCTCAGTTGGTCGCACGAGCACATAATTTGGTCGTAATTTTTTTAATTTATTTTTTCTACAACATGGGATTAATCAATGCATGCTGATGAGCTTTTATCATAGTTTATAGTTATATGGTAATGAAAGTGTTCAACATTCAGCGCGTTCTTTTTCATCATCATTATTTATGATTTAAATTTTGTGAATGGGAGATCCTCTTTTGCGGTGTTATAACCCGGGCATCGTGCGCTTTCACTTTCGAGAAACGTGAGGTAAACAGCAAAGATAAAATACTTTTCAAAATGAAAACAAAAAGAAAAGTAAAACTAAACTGGATGTTGCTGACAGGTTTTAAATGTTTTTTTTTTCCCCACAAGAATGCCAACATGTTCACCTTCTCTGGTTTAAGAAGCTGTCTTTTACTTTAGCTTGAAAACTAAATCCTCCCATTGCGCTCCGTCCGCTGCGCGCACCTTCGCGCTTATGCTGACGCTTCGAGTAAAGGCTGAAGGCTGGTTTATACTCGACGCGTCCGCAAGTTCTACAAAACCAGGCTCTACACCCGAAGCGCTCGCGCTGAAAGCGCCTCTCTCCACGTTATCAGTGAAATCTGACTCCTGCTACAATGTGCCGCGGCTCGGCAGCGCGCGCTGTATGGAGCAGGAGCTTTGGAGCAGCGCAGACTGTGCACTAGCACAAATGCGACCACGTCAAATTTTAACTCGCACATTCTCAAAAAAACGGTTGCAGTCTAGAGCCCTCACAGGAGAGACTTGGTGTTGTTTCCAAACAAAAGGAAATATATCGGTATTGGCTGAAATGAGTTGAAAAATATCGGCATATCTGATATCGGCAAAATCCAATATCGTGCATCCCTAATTATAACGGTCTTTACGGTCACTTTTGACCAACTTAATGCATTCTACCTGAATAAAAGTATTAGTTTCTTTAAAAAAAAATGGTACTAACCCAAAACTTTCGAGCACTAGTGTAAATACGTTTAGTTATAATATAGTAGGAGTTCAAAAATGACCATGACACACTCCCTTAAGACCAGATTTCAATCAGATTAACCCCCCAAAATACATCATAATTTGAACAATTCTCAGGGTGTTTGGTTGTGTACCTGGCCCCTGTAGTTGTGGCAGTGTTTGGTAAGGATGTTGGTGATCTGAGGCTCTTGTATGGCACTGAACACCAGCATCTGTCTGTAATGCGCTGCCCAGTTGTTCAGGTTCCACATGCGCACAGGAAAGAAATCAACATCGTGAGAATCCAGCGGCTGCAGATTCAAATGCTTCAACACAAACAAATGAAAACAGCCATTTATACATGTTTATATACAGAGTAATCCAAAATATACCTACATTACAATTTATTACACAGAGAACACATTTACTGAATTACTGTGCTACTAAATTTTAAATCTAAAATTTAAATGGAAACTAAAGTGTTGAAACCCACCAGCAAGTGTTCCCACTTCTGCATGAAGAACACATCAGCTTGGTCCACAATCAGAAGGTCGATGGAAGACAGGAAGTCAAAGTCTCTCTTTTTCTCACTGTCGGCACCCAGAACTGTGCGCAGACCCAGTGGAGATGCAATGATGATGTCAGAAGAGTAAAACGGAGAATAGAGACGCATACTGCGTTTCATGATAGACACACCTACCCCGTAGAGAGAGGGGAAAAAAGGAAATAAGGCACAATAAAAGGTCAATTAACCAGTTATCAGGTTGTATACTTTCTGTCACTAGAAGAACTAAAGGGCTTGAAACAATCCATTATCAATGTCTTACTTAACTCTAACCCAATATGCAGAGAGATCTTTAAGTATTTTAACATTCAAACATTAAAGTGCATCACATATGTGACCCTGGACCACAAAACCAGTCATAAGGGTCCATTTTTTGAAATTGAGATACATCATCTGAAAGCTGAATAAATAAGCTTTCCATTGATGTATGATTTGTTAGGATAGGCTGAGATACAACTATTTGAAAATCTGGAATCTGAGGGTGCAAAAAAAAAAAAAAAATCAAAATATTCAGAAAATCGCCTTTAAAGTTGTTCAAATGAATTTCTTAGCAATGCATTGTACTAATAAAAAATTAGGCTTTGATATATTTACAACAGGAAATTTATAAAATATATTCATGGAACATGATCTTTACTTAATACCCTAATGATTTTTGGCATAAAAGGAAAATCTATAATTTTGACCCATACAGTGTATTTTTGACTATTGCTACAAAATATACCCGTGCTACTTATGACTGGTTTTGTGGTCCAGGGTCACATATTATAGTTTAAGATTTTCAGTTAAGGGGAAAAACTTTATCATACCTATCCTGAAATGGTCATCTATATTTCCAGAAAAGACAGCATGGTAGTCATCAGGTCTGTGCAGCTTGGGTGGACTTTCACCTGGCACCTCTCCAAACTGTTCCTTAAAACTCTTCTTGTTACTGACGTCCATTATCTTGCCTTTGGGCTCTAAAAGTGTTATGAAGGTCTGGACCACTCGCAGCGCTCCATCTCTAAATGGCACCAGAATCAAAACCTAAAACAGGTAGAGTTAATTATGAGAATGTGGTTGGCTTATTTAAAGCACTTTTATTCATGTTCTAATCAGAGAACATGTAATTAATTGACATTTAAAATTATTTTATAACATATTTACATTTAACATCAAGTAATGCTGTGGTATGAATCTGAAGACAGTGGTACCTTTGGTCTAGTAATGCCCTGGTCCCGAAACTCCTCATTTACATCTTTAGTTTCTTTCAACTTGGCATTATTTCTAAGCACACGAGTGTTTGCCTTTAACAGATGAAGACAGTACGCACTCCGCACTTCCTTGGCCTCCCTCAAGGGGGAGCTGTTTGCAAAATGCACATCCCTGTAAGTACCTGCAAAAACAAAATATGGGAGATGAGGATAATAAAAAAAGTCATAGCAAAGTATACTTTTAAAAATTAGGATGTCTGGTGTTAAAATTTATTTTAATTTTGTTGACATACCCATGAGCCCAAGCAATTCCTTCTGCGGCTCCGTTACATCTGTCACAGCGCCTCCTTCAGGTGAAAAGGACTGGTTTAACAAGTGCCAGTTTGCCCCCAGGGTTTTGTGGATGGTTGGAAGAGGGGCAGAAGAGGGCTGACCCAAGGCTGGAACATGTTCCAGTGGAGACGCGCACTGCAGAGTGCCCAGCTTTGGCCACTGGAGAGTGAGAAAGAAGTGAAATTTCACACTTTTTTGTGGTCAGTAAAGTTTTTATTACTATTATTATTTTAATTAAAAAAAAAAAAAAAAGACTTTTATTCAGAAAAAGATCCAATAAATTGATCAAAAGTGTCAGTAAGACATTAATAATGTTACAAAAGATTTCTATTTCAAATACATGCTGTTCTTTTGAATGTTCTATTCTCAAAGAATCCTGAAAAAAAAACAATGTTTCATAGTTTTCAACATTGTTAATAAAAATGTTTCTTGAGCACCAAATCAGCATGTTATCACTATAATAATAAAATGTACAGTTATTTAATAAATTAAATAACAGTTAATTAAATGACATTAAACGGTTATTTTAAATTGTATTCATATTTCACAATATTACTGTTGTTACTGTATTTTTGATCAAATAAATGCAGCCTTGTTGAGCCTGAGACTTCTTACAAAAACATTTAAAAAAAATCTTACAACTTACCTTAACCTGAGTCTTAATCTTTGATCCTTGCAAGATCAGGCCCACTTCAGTCAGCACCTTGGATCATGGTGGACAGCAGTTTCTGATAAGCAGACTGCTGCTCTTCATCACTGTCTTCCTCACTGTCAGGTTCAGGGTGCTGTGGACTGTCAGGCTGTTCAGATGCAGAAACACTTTTATTATGATAGTTTGAAACAAAACATGAAGAACTGCAACTATTAAGATTAAACCGGGGCAGCTTCTGTTATCAGATCTACCCAAACACATTTTCCACCCTGCTTGTCCTATACATAATATTAATCGTGCTGTACATGCATTAAACGCTTCTCATTCACCTGTTTTATTGACTGTGATCAGGAGGAGGTTGCTGGACCTGCCCGATCAATTCTTCTAAAACATAAGTCGTAGCTAAAGAAAGAATATTAGTCTATAAATACTTACCAAGCGCAAAATCTGAGTCTTCTCCGGTCTATCAACAACACTAAAAAACGAAACCATTAAGAATGTTAGTACTTGCTACTTGAAGCTCCCAGTGTATGCTAACTTATACTGTCCGTGTTCTACAAACAAAACAAAACACATCGCTACACTTACTTATCGTGAAAAGGGTGCTGTTCTCCAAATTTTTTTAGATGTTTCTTAGTTAAAGTGGTAATCTCTTGACTTCCTCGCCTTCTTTTGGCCATGTTCTTCTTCTTCTTCTTCTTTGACGTTTAATGGCGGTTGGCAAACCAGCTTTGGTGCATATTCCGCCACCTACTGGGATGGAGTGTGAGGCATTGATATCAGAAGTAAAAAAAAAAAAAAAAAAAAAATTAATATATATATATTCTATATTTTTTTATATAACTTTGTTGCTTTCAAAAAAGAGATAAGAGCTTTATATCCTTTGTAAGAACTATTAAGTATATTCTGCAAAGTTAAAGATTCTATGCCAACAGAAATTAAATCGTTTTCCAATTGAATTCTTTCACTTTCATATGCCAAGCAATCGACTATTACATGCTCTACAGTTTCTGCAAGTCCACATTTATTGCACTGACCAGAATCATGTTTCCCTATCATTAGAAGTGATTTGTTGAGGGTAGAATGACCAATTCTCAGACGAGAAATTACTATATCTTCCTTTCTATTTTCATAACTATTTCTAACTAAACCAACTTGTTTTTGTATATTGTACAGATGACGACCTTTATTTCCTTTATCCCACCTCTCCTGCCACATATTTTTAATAGCTGTTTTAATTAAACCTTTCATTTCAGATTTACCCAAAGGTATATCTAAATCAATAACATTATGTTTAAGGGCCTGTTTGGCTATCTTGTCCACATCCTCGTTACCCTCCACACCAACATGAGCCGGCACCCATAAAAAAACTGCTGAAAGTTTTAATTGGCAAATTCTATACAGATTTTGTAAAATTTCTATTAATATATCTTGTCTGGAATCTGATTTCCCACTTATTAAACTATTAAGAACTGATAATGAATCTGAGCAAATTACTACAGCAGACGGTTTAACTTCTTCAACCCACTGTAGTGCTATCAAAATAGCCACCATCTCTGCAGTATATACAGATATATCATTAGTAGTTCTTTTTCCATCTCTATACTTATAAAGAGGGATATACATAGCTGCAGCTGTTCGTCCAGTTACTGGGTCTTTGGAACCATCTGTAAATATTTGTAAATAATGGAAATATTCACTCTCAAGATGCTGTTGCACTACTATTGCTTTAGGAGCTTGATTTTGTTTATCTTTTATAGTTTTAAATATCTGGAGATCCACAGAAGGCATTGAAAAAAACCAAGGTGGAGATACTGGCAATGCTACTGTAGGACTAATATTTATATTATTAACACCTATTTGCTGAGTTTGTTGTTCTACTATCCATCCAAAACTTTTCACCTGTGATCGTTCATATTCCCAGCAACTTCCCAAAACATTTTTAACTGGATGATTTGGAAAATGACCTTTAATATTTGCCCAGTATACCAGTCTTAGCTGGAGCTCACGTAAATCTAAAGGCATTTCTCCCATCTCTACCTGCAGTGATGATACAGGAGAAGATCTAACAGCTCCACAGCAAATCCTAAGGGCTTGACTTTGAATTGTGTCAATTTTTATTAGCAAAGCGTTTGACGCTGATCCATAAATTATCCTACCGTAATCAATTGATGATCTAATTAGTGCGCAATATATTCTCTTTAGTGAATGTCTTGTGGCACCCCAATCCAGTCCTGCCAAACATCTCATTACATTAACTCCTTTCTTACATTTATTTATTACCTTTTGAATATGTGTTCCAAATGTTAACTTTGAGTCCATCCATACTCCCAGATATCTAATAGTAGATACTTGCTCCAAAGTTTGCTCATACAACTTTAATTTTACTTCAGGAGTTTTCTTCTTTTTTGAGAAACAAATTACCTGAGTCTTTGCTACTGAAAGACGAAAGCCCCACTGATTAGTCCAGCTTTCAACTATACCTATTGCTTTCTGCATTTTTTTCTCTAAATATCTTAGATTTCTTCCTCTTATCCATAAGGCTCCATCATCAGCATATAATGACCTTCCTATTTCTGATCCTATTTCCTCAAATATGCCATTTATCATAATATTAAAAAGTACTGGACTACAAACGCTACCTTGAGGAGTTCCGTTGTCTATTATGTAGATATCAGAGTAATCTTTACCTACTCTTACCTGTATTTTCCGTTCTTTTAGGAAATCCATAATCCAATTAAACAACTTCCCATTAATGCCCATTTGATTTAATTTTATTAACAGTCCTTCCTTCCATACCATGTCATAAGCTTTCTCGATATCAAAGAATACTCCTAGGACCATTTCTTTTTTCACTTGAGCTTTCCTAATTTCATTTTCTAAGCAAATTACTGCATCTATGGTACTACGTCCTTTTCTGAACCCACTCTGATAAGCATGTAATAAATTTCTAGTTTCTAAAACATATAATAGACGAGACATAACCATTCTTTCCATTATTTTACACAGGTTAGATGTTAAAGCTATTGGTCTATAATTTGTTGGTACAGTATGATCTTTCCCAGGTTTAGCTATTGGCACCACTATACCTAATTTCCATGAGCTAGGAAGTCTCCCTTGCCTCCAAATTTCATTATAAAATCTTAAAATAACTTTTAATCCGATATCTGAAAGATGTTTAATCATTTCATAACATACTTCATCTTTTCCTGGTGACGTATGTTTAACTCCTTCCAAGGCCTGCTTGAGTTCATATAATGTGAAAGCAGCATCCATAGTGCCTTCTGATAATCCTTTTTGAGCTAAAATTTCTTGATTATCTCTTACCCTTTTCTCTCTTAACTCCCTCATATCATCTGATATATTGCTATTGCTATGCACCTTTACAAATGCTTCTGCCAACACCTCAGCTTTTTCTTTATTATTAATAATCTGATTATTTCCACTTATTAAAACAGGAATTCTATTAGATTTTTGTATTCCCCCCATTTTCCTTATCATTCCCCATATCTCGCTAATATCTATATTTTTACCTATTTTGTCACAGTATTCTTTCCAGTAATTTCTTTTAGCTGCACGTATTACTTTCCTTACTACAGCCTGTGCTCTTTTATACAATATAAAAACATCAAATGAATATGATTTCCTTACTTTCTTTAAAAACCTATTCCTTATTTTAATTGCCTGACTACACTCAACCGTCCACCAAGGTACATTTTTCTTCTCTATTCTCCCTACACTTTTTCCTATCACTTTCCCTGCAACTTTACAAAGACTTTCACAGATTTTATTGTTATATTGCTCTACATCTTCTATTGTACAACTTAAATTAAGTAAAAACTGTTCACATTCTTCTTGAAATATGTCCCAATCTGCAGACTTAAATTTCCATCTAGGGATCATTTCAATTTCTGTTTTAGAGACTTCTAATCCAATTTTACAATTAATAGGAAAATGATCACTACCCATCATGTTTTGATTTATTATTTTCCACATACTTATTTTAGCTAGATTTTCTGACATAATTGTTAGATCTAAAACTGAATATTTCATTTTAGATACATCCAACCTAGTAGCACTTCCATCATTTACACATACCAAATTATTTGTTTCCAAAAATTCCTCCACTTCTCTTCCGTTATAATCTGTTTGTATGCTACCCCATAACGTATTATGTGCATTAAAATCTCCACACCACACCTGATTAGACTTATGCTGTCCCCCTATTTTAGTCAAAGTTTCATTATTTAGTCTTTTACAGGGATTATATAAATTTATTATTCTAATTTTTTGTGTTCCTGCCCAAACGTCTACTGCTATCGCTTCACAATCTTCCTCCACATCAACTTTCTTATATGCTACCTCAGATTTAATAAATGTTATCACTCCACCGCCCGTACCAATTTCCCTATCCCTTCTAACTACTGAGTATCCTTTTAACACAAAGTTTAAATGTGGCTTAAGCCATGACTCTTGAATACAAATTACATGAGGTTTATCACTAATATCTGCTATGTATTTCTTAAATTCTTGACCATTTGAAATCAAACTTCTAGCATTCCATTGAAGAATTACTAACACCATTAAGATCCACCACATGTTGTCTGAGAATTTGTTACCTTTACCTTTAATTTCTCATTTATTTGATCCACCGTTACTTCTTCTATATTTAAATATTTTCCAGCTGCTCTTAGAATTATTCTGATTTTTTCCGTACGGCTTTCTGTTTGCGCTGAGCAATTGACCACTTCTGCTATAAATGCAATAAAAGACATCTTATCAACCAACAAAGTATTTTCGTTTATTTTACTACTGTTTACATGTTGTACAACCCCTACCGAGGGATCTTCCACCGGGACTATCTTTTCAGTACACATCTTTGAGCTTTTCTGGACTCGCTTTAATGCATCAGCATATGATACTCCTTCAAATACTCTCAAGCATTGAACTTTCTCAGCATCTTTCCTTACCTTACAACCCCCATAACCTGCACTATGATTACCTCCACAGTTACAGCATTTTGGGAGAACTCCATGTCCACATTTCCCGTATTCATGCTCACCTCCACACCTTGCACAGCGCTGTTTTCCCTTGCAGCTTTCAGCAATATGTCCAAATCTCTGACACTTGAAGCATCTAACAGGCGGTGGTACATATGGCCGAACTCTGTAACTTACATACCCAATATACACTTTATCAGGTAACTTTTCCTCATCAAACTGAATCATAACTGACAAGCTATCCGCCTTTTGTTTATCTTTTACATATTTCAGTCTCCTCACATCAATCACCCCTGCCCCTGACAAGTTTTCCTTAATTGATTCAGTTGATATATCTGTCGAAACCCCTGAAATCACTCCTTTTACCCATTTCTTATCTTCCAACACGGTACAAGACACTTTTATCCCTAGTAATGTTTTTAGTCCCACGGCTGCTTTTTGTTGATTTTTATCTTTACAAATCAGCAGTAGTCTTCCATCTCTTGTCATTTTTGCACTTTCAATTTTTCCAATCGCTTCTTTCAATGCCTTAGTTATTTTAATTGGGTTTAACATTTTTGTGGATTCTGCCAGAAATTTTAGCATTACCTTGAATTCTACTTTAGGTCTTCTAATTTGCTGTCGATCTCTTTCACTTTCTGAACCAGACGTTTGATACCACGTTTTCTTTCTTTTGCGATTTTCCACTAATTTCCAATTACTTGCCGAACTTTCTAATTCCCCGCCATCCATTCCATCCGTTTCCGGATCACTTCCTGATTCTACGCAACTTCCTTCCATCTCCGCCTCAGTCACACCCCAGTGCTGCCCACACGTCTTTTTGGCCATGTTTCTATTCTACACGTGTGTAACTCGCGCATGTGTTTTCTTCACGGATAGTTAGAGTGCTGCTATACTCTAGCGCCACCTGTCGGTTTGGAATAATGGTAGTAGCGCTACAAACAAAAGGGCCACAGATTTCACTAGATATTTTGTTTATTTAAAATAACCTATTATTTTAATAATAGGTTTTGTCATTTCTAAAGCATAACTGCTTTCACAAACACAGATCGGATTATTGAACACATCGGAATTATGTGAGCAGCACACAGTGGGCCTGATTTGATGATGTTTTAGCAGCTGTCAAAGCAAAAGATTCATGTCATTGGTTTATCTTTCACCTCATTTTGAGATTTTCTCACTGTTACATTAGTAGATGTTCTGCCACAATATGATTAGTGCCTTTAAAATGCTCTATCATTCCCCTATGAGTCAAAGAATCAGACTTTTCCTCCGGGTGTGCGTCACACAGCTTTAACTAATTACAAACACTGCAGGCGTGGAGGAATGGATCTCACCATCCATTCAGGTGCAGCAGACGTATCGGGTGTTCATCAGAATCAGAGCAGAACTGATGTTTGATGTGCGTTAACTCGACTGCAGCCGAAAATATCTTGGCCGGAGCATGTGTAAGAATGTATGTAATTGATTTGAACACTGTTCCATAACATTCAATGAAAACAGATGTGTGGATACCAAATACGGAGACATTTTTTAAAAGTTATTTATATATTTATTTATTTAATTCTCCCTGAGAGACCCTCCTCCCCCCAGCCTCTGAGAACATGTGGTCTGTGATTATAAAGCATATTCCCCGCTGGTGATTAGGGTGCCTATGAATAACAGCAGGGCTGGAGGCCAGTGAAAACAAGAGGAGTGAAACAAATGAACCACACACATCTCGGCTCAGGGGTGAGTCATAAACACACCAAAGGTTAGAAAAACACGATTGGGTGCCAGCGTGAAGGCGAGGTGAGTGTCCGTGAACACCACCGAAAAACGCCATCTCAAGGAGACGAAGCAGAGCTGATCTACTGCAGGCCAAGGGTCTCATGCCCACTTCCTGTGATAAAGATTTGTGTGTCTGTGTGCAAAAGAGGCAAAATCATTCACTTGACAGGGCTGACGTTCTTGTATTTTTTATTTCTTTTGCTAAATGTTACCTTAAATGTATTTCATGTAATGTGATGTGTGTTGAACAATGGTTTGCTTTTGCAAAAGCTGAATCTTGTAGTACTCTGTTTTGAGTCTTTATGATTTCTCAGTAATTCTTGACTTGGACTCACTCTATCAGTGATCAGGTTGCAGCAGTCAATGATCAAACACAAGTAGGACTAGCAAAATAACTTTTCTTCCATGCTACGATGTATTTCTGAGTGGTAATGAATTATCAGAAAAGAAAAACTGTAGGATGGGACTTTGTTAGGCATTATTTATTGATTGGATTTTGGAGACTTGGGCGCTGCATTCAAAAATGGCAATGAGTGTGAGCTTGAAGGGGCAACATTTAAGCTGAAAGGTCCAGTTACGGCTTCTTGATTAAACATTTTATGATCAAAACACTTAAAAAATGAAACATGATTTTGCTAATATTAAGATCCATAACAAGCATTTAGAAAACAGATAATAGTGAATTTTCATTTCATGCCCACCTTTAGCAGCTCACTAGAAAGAAAAAACTTCTGGTAATGTTAAAAAAAAAAAAAGAAAAAAAAAATGGTAACAAAGCATATGGCTTACAAACTTAGTATACAAGTCATTAGCTTTATTTTGATTTTGCATCTTTTTTTGAAGCCTTAAAGCTTTAATCTCCGGTCAATTTAATTGATTGGGAAAAAGGACAGCAGATTTTCAAAATTTCACTGTTTTGTGCTCACAGTTTGGGAAGACATGAGTAAGTAGAATAGAAATACATTTTTGGATTGCCATTTTTATTCTTTTAATAAAAATTATTTTCCAAGACACTAGAGGGCATTGCTTCTTAATGTCAATCTATTGATTTATTTAATAAAACCTCATGCAGGCAAGTACAGTGGTGCTGAGACGGGAGAATAAAGCAGCATTCATTTTCATTAGAGGTGCAAGAGCAGTGTTCAGAATATTCTCTGCCTGTTCCAAAACTGGCATCAAATGAATTGCATAATTATTGGAACATTCTCAGATTACGATAATTACACACATATCAGTTGCACTTACTTGCCCAAATTGCATTTAATTGAGCAAATATTTATCCAATTTCCAACTCAATGGAATGGCTTCTTTTTTTAAACAGAAAATCTTTATTCTGTTCAGTAAAGGATCCAACACGCTCAAATCCTGTTGTTGATCATTTGTGTTGACCTGTTGCAGCTGGTTTGCATGTGTTGGAGTCTGATTCCTCTTGAAGTGTTTTCCAGCTTGTTAAAGAAATGAGAGACAAAACTACAGCACTCTGAAAGAAAAATGCAGACGTTTACGGGACTCTTGTTAAATTACCCACATCAAAATGAAACAGCCCCTCGCCAATAATTGGCAGCAGAGTTAGTTTTACAGAAACACTCAGCCTTGGGCAGATAGCGGCTTATGTGCTAGCATGAGGGCAGATAGTGGGCTAAAGATGGAAGAAAGCGCTATACAAAATGTGATATGGGGTAATTGGGGCTGGACAGCGGCAAACAGGCAATGTACTGTAGACGGTAACGTAAGCATAGGATGATATATAAAATCTTTAAGTGTTGTTGCTGGACGTTTACACTTGTGAAGTCAGTGGGCTGACATGTGTTGAAGAAAGTCACGTTGAGATGGTGCCTAAATGTCCAGCAGAGTGAGATCTCACACCTGGGGTTTCAGTAAACAGTGACCTGACTGAATCCCTGAATTCTGGGCCAGGGCTAATGCTAGCTTAAGCAAGACAACTAGAGAGAAAGTGTGTGTGTGTATATAGTTAGCTATAGTTTCCAGACAAAACTGTCACCAATAGTAAGCTAAATATTCAAACATCCAAGGATGTCCTCAACTGGAGCACAAAAATTAAAACGTAAAAACAAAAATGTAAAAATGAAAGCTATGTATAGAAACGTGCTAAATCTTGCAAAACCTCAATTATTATTTATAATTTGGGGGCAAAACTGAACTAAAAGTGATCTTTGTATGTCCCTGTTTAGATAGCTGAGTAAATGTGTGTGTGTGTTTAATTAAAGTATTTCACCTGGTAGTATTTGTTTAGATAGTCTGTTAACCACAGATGGAATGTAATCGGTCTAAATGAGTGAAGGTTCACACTTATTGCCCACGGCAACCTGGAACATTCCAAAGCCGCCGATGACAACTTTATGATTAGAACTAATTCACTCCTTTGTGTCTGCATGTGTTACGGCTTTTATACAAATGTGCTGAGACTTTACACCGAATGAATCCCAAGGGCAAGAATGTACCATGGACTGTCCTCAGAGTGCTGAAGATGTTATTCAAAGTAAAATGTAGACCTAATTCTCATTAACATATAAACTGGACTTTTTCTTGCATTTACAGAGGCACTGAGAATTACGACAGTGTCAGATTGTTGTCTGAAGGAAATTTCATAAGAGCGCAAGTATTAAGAACATAAACAAGTATCACCTGCCAGAAGGATCTTTTGTGTAATGTTTCTCATTTGCATAGTGCCAAATGTTGCAATAACGGACAGACACCTAAATGACAGCAACTGCCAACAGGATGGCAAAAAAAAAAAAAAAAATGCAATTTACCTGCAGAGGCGTGTCTGACTGTCAGCAAATATGTGCACACACACAGCACACACACGTTGTTTGTTGAAGAAAAGGGTATTGTCTGGTTTCTGACAGGCGGTGTTGTCTAATGGTTTGTTTTCTTGACTCTGTGGAATGAGGTTTGTAGCTTCCTGATACACCCCAACTCATTACACTAGTCTTCCTCCTTAATCTTCCACCTGAATGCACCTGCTCAAGACAAGGAGAAAATAATGCTGAGGGGAAAGAGTACTACTAAACAAACTGAGAAACAAATTCAAAAGGTTTTTAGAAGAAAAAATATTAATTTTATTTTTGTTAGAGAACCTTGCTCTAAAGTAGTGGCTCTTATCTAGGGGTCTGGGGCGCTTTAAGGGAGTTTTGCGTGGAACTTCCAAGGGGGCCTTAAGATGACTTGATTAATTTAAAATAGAAAAAAAAAAAAAAACCTTGAAGCTAGAACAACTAACAATCTACATTTCTTTCTTTTTTTGTTAATCTAAAAATTAACAAATTTGACGTATTTAGAACTATAGTTACTTATTTTAATCTTTTAATATTGTTGTGAACAGTGGGCCAGTCAAAAAGGAACCACTGCTTTAAAGTAACAAGTACATATAGTTGAATAAACGTGTAATTAATAAATAAGAATAAGAAAGTTTAGCATGCACATAAATAAGAATAAGACATTTACATGCACATTAAAGCTGAAGTGTGTCACCTATTAAAGGTAACATACTTTTTTCCCACGTGACAGCTATAAATATGCCATTGTTAGGCTGATATCTCTTAAGTGTGACAATTCGGACAAAACCTTTTCTGTTTGTTTAATAAATCCAACCAGCCCAGCACAGCAACAGTGACTCAACCAATAGCATGAGATTAGGGTGGGGCCATCCATTTGAATGACCAATGACAGAACGGGTGAGTGTTTGGGAAAATTGTTTGAAAACAATCATTGTTTTAGCAGTTCCCTTTGGTGTCGCTAGTGGCACAGAAATCACATACTTCATTTCTTGTGCACACACACACACACAGTATCGTTTCACTATATCAATAGAATCTCTGCTTCTGGTCTCTCTCCCGTTTTTGTCCATTCCTTCTTTATTTATAACTAACCATCTTTCTCTCTTGTTGAGTAAAAAGTCAACACTCTACCTAAATTCTTCATTTATTTTCTCTGCTGGAACTCTGTCATCCAATCTCTCATTCGCTTTTCTTTCTTCCAGCGTTGTTCTCTTGGGTGGAATCGGCATGTCCTTGTCGGGGTCTCCTTCCTCCTCTCCTCTCTTGCCCTCTTTCTCTCTCACCGCGTCTCTGAGGTGGTAGAACAGTAGGCCGTGTAGCGGCGCAGTAGGAACAGTTTGTGTTGAGATCTTTGAGCTGTAGCTCTTTTATTCCTCTGTTTTTCATTTCTTCCTTATTTTCATTCCCTTCATCATCTTTCCCTGGGAAAGCAGGCCTGAAGGAACAGATGGAAGGACATGTTAAAGAAAAATGTTCACTTATTCATCTTAAGTACACTAGGTTCACAACAGACCAAAGACTCTTCTGTGCCTGATTATAAATGACAGAAAAACGATTTACCATGTATCTTATTTTTAAAGGGATGGTTCACTCAAAAAATAAAATGGTCATCATTTACTCACTCAAACCTGTATGACATTCTTTTTTCTGTGGAATACACACACAAAGATATTTAAAAAAAATGTCTCAGACTCAGAGAAGAAAATGTCATACATGAAACAACATGAGGGTGAGTAAAAGACGGCAGAATTTACATTTTTCTGTGAACTATCCCTTTAATAATTAAAATGTTAATTCATGTCTTTAAAATCATCAATGTTACTGAAGCTAAAATGGTCAAATTACCTTTCTTTTTGTTGTCAGTTTGCCTTTGTTAGTAAGCTAACATCTTAGCATACTAGCTTAGTACAGTGCTAACTATTTAACAAAGCTCTTTTGGTTAGCTAGAACAACATAATTTAAGGTCCCAGTGGACAGAATCAATTTTCATTACCTGCTAAAAAGGTTGAACAGTTCCTGGCAGCATTCTGGCACAAACTCTGAAATAAAAAAACATTTTAGCTTACATCTCAAAGTTGTGTTTAAATGTATAGATTTTAAGAGGTGTTCACTACATGATACAAATGTGGACCATACGTTAATTTCCTCTGTAATACCATACCACTTTTTGGAAAGTCTGAGTCAGGCAGGAGTGTGCAAATGTCCACATGCATGTCCAAGGCTTTCATATGTTTTCAATCGCACAAACATGATTATGTGTCTGACATATCGCTGCTCCAGCCTGTGTTTCATTCCCACCTATTTATCAAATATCAGGCCCTAGTAACCTGGTATCCATGACGACCCAATTGTCACGGTGATCGCATCTGTCCAATTAGTTGTGGTTCATTACTGAGGGATCTCAGCCACGGGACTGAAACAGACCTGATTAGAGCTGAGAAAGAAGGGCCAGCGCTCTTCTATACAGGGGGGAGATGGGTAAGGATTCTTGAAGCAGAGACCCCCAGGAGACTCACTCTGTCAGGGGCAAGAAGAGGTCAACAGGAGGTTCTCAGCTCAATCATAGGCTGTCATCATCTCTGAATGTCACTGGTGTAACCAGTGAAGGCAGCATCAACCCATCCTCACAGAACAGAGTCAGGACAGCCATCTTGTAAATGAATACCCAGCCAGCAGCCCGTAAACTTTGCCCTTTGACCCTGAATGCGGGTACACGAGCAAGAGAAGTTTCAGTACACGTCATCAACGATGATGTTCCCTGATTGAAAGGCTAACCACAATACATTCACTTCCCTCTCTTTCAAACACACACACACACACACACACACACACACACACAGACACACACACACACAGGTATTCCTATCATTATAGAGACATTCCATAGACGGAATTGTTTTTATACTGTACAAACTGTATTTTCTATCCCCTTACCCTAAGCCTACCCATCACAGAAAAACTGCATTTTTCTGCATTCTGCATTTTTAGATTTTCAGAGCACTTCATTCTGTATGATTTATAAGCTTGTTTCATTTATGAGCTTTGTCTCATTTGGACCGAAAAATAAGTAAATAAATAAATGCTCACACAAGGTCAAAATTTACTGGTTTTACCATCCTTGTGGGGATATTGGTCCCCATTTTGTAGGGAATACCAGGTATATACACACACACACACACACACACAGGTTTGGAACAACTTGAGGCTGAATAAATTATGACAGAATTTAATTTTTTTTGATTGGACTATCCTTTTAACACTGACCTTGTTACTGTTCCAGCAATCTTTATTTTCAGTCTACATGTGTTAAAAATGTTTCCTGTAAATATGCATTTCCAGGGTATAATCCAGGGTTTATATTGATTAGAATGGACAATAAAAAATCTGTTATTGTCATTGTACATATGTGTGTATGGTTGAGAAACAACAAAAAAATTAAAGACAGAATGAGATGAAAACCATCATCACGTTCGTGATAAATTCGTGACAAATCAATGTCTGCTTTGCAAAATCAATATTGACAGTTCTCAAATTTACACTTATCACCACTCTGTATGTGAGGGTGTGTTTCAGCTCCCTGTGGTAGAGCTTCAGTAAAAACAATAATAAGGTCTTAAACAAAGGCTCTACTGTAACTGAGTGAAACCTGCTCCTCTGCTCTCTCCAAACCGCTGCCATGCTGTCCATCAAATCCCTGAGTTTATCTAAAGTAAACCCTAACACTCTCACTGTTTTATGTCCTTCTCCCCCGCTGTCTCTGGCGGGTTTTTTCACATCACACTTAATTCTATGTTAATATATTTTCAAACCCCAAATAAAGGAAGATTTTTCACTAGGTTAAGCAACATTTCACATTTGTATTTTTTTTGGGCATCACTTTTAGTAGGTTAATACCTGAATTGCAGAAAGATATAAAACAAAGCAATATTAGAATGCTACAGAAAGTTATTTAGCTACAGACAACCAATCAAAGACTTCCCTAGTTAACTTACCCCATTAAATATTCATGCACTATGTAAAGTCACAGAAACTTTCACATGCTGTTTAGTTTCATCATCTAAGGGAAACAGTTAATATAGATGCAGTTGAGTTTACTGGAGTTACGAAGACTTTATTTTTGTAGTGTCTTTAAGATTTAAAACAACAAGAGCAAATTTACGTGTCAGTCTTTGCTGACATTTTGTGTACTATACTTGACCAGTCAATGTTATTAACCTCATAAATATGCAAATGAGAATGTTAACCCATGGTTTACATATGTTAGCTATAGTGTGGAATATCGAAAACCTGACAGTCCAGGTTTAATTACTAACTCACGACAAAGTGAGCAGTGTGAAACATATGACGATAATGGTAAAATTAAGAAATATCATATTTACTGGCTATTATTGTGAAGCGACCAATCCAAAACTGTGATGAATTACGTGTTTATTCCAGCAGAGGTCCTCGTAAGCGCACTAACTTTATGAGAGCTGGATGGAACATCCGTCCCACCAAGTGATGACAAGCATACCTACAACATTACATCTTGTCATCTTTTTTTTCCTTTTAAACTTCTTCTCTTTCCCTATCTCTCCATTTCCCTCCAGCATTCTCTCTTTGCCTTTTTGCTCTAGCTCTTTCTCTTTCTGTATGCCGGTCTTTCTCTCTTTCTTTTGTTCGGTGCCCTTGCCAGATTGGGATTACTCTGCGATGTTATCTGAGTACTTGGGGTTTGTTCAGTTGTAATCTATTTTTTTTTTTGCAGGAAGGTAAAAAGCAGAAATGTTTTCCCATAAATCAAAAATAGCATCCATCTGGATCTGTCTCTCCAACTCTTTGCTCTCTCGCTCTTTTTCTCTCTCTCACATACACACTGAACATATCACATTTTTGTGGATAAAATCTCAAAACAAAAATCAAAACAAATCAAAACAAATCTCAATGAAATTAGTCTAGTGCGGCAGGCTGAGTCTGAGATGACTCTGAGGCTTCTGATTAGAGCTCCATCTGAAACTGTACATATTCACATTTTCCATGATCCTATCAACAAAAACAACTTAGGACTCACGACGTCTGCGTCTCTTGTGACCAGAGATGAGATTTCTCAATCACCTACACCCTGCAGCTATGCCAAAACTGCGGAAGACATCAAAAGTTCAGCGCAAGATTTCCAGAAGTTGAGGGCGTCCAGGGAACAGGAAGTCAAAGGCTTCCACTGTGATGTCAGAGATAGAGAGACAGATAGAGGAAAAGATGGAGAAAGCGGAGCAAAGGTCAGAGGCTTCCTCCCTGTTGTCTGAGGAAAAACAATGAGAGTCTACATTCGGCTGAGGTCAGTCATTTGTTTCGACAAGGGATTGCGCTAATCTGAGAAATGAGTCTGATTAATACTACAATCTGAATGCTTCACTCCTCTGAAAATCATATTTCCAAGTCTCTCAGGAAAATAAGCTATGACTAAAACTCCAGAGGAGATCACGATAATGAGAAAAGGAACAATTTAACAAGATTACAGCCTTATTAGAGGTCCAACTATGACAAGAAAAACAGCAACAGTATCACGTAGTTTCTTGTTACTGGGATTCGTTAGAAGATGCCAAGTAGTTCTTCAGCTGGATCTCTCTGTTTTCTGTGAAAGCCAATCAGTTTAAGTTCAAATCAGAGCTCTTTGATCAAAATCGTTGTCTCAGACAGTTTCACAGTACTTCAGGCCTGAACACCCAGTGTTCAGCCAAATACTCCCTTGGAGCCATGAAAGAAACCTATGCTCCTCCAAGACAGTTTAGTAACAGTAACTGTCTTTCTGTTTGCTCTGATCCAGTAGTCAATAAAATAGAGTTGAAACTAATACTATGACAAAGTGCTAAGGCTCTGTCTATAAAATTCCTGACTTCCTGACATTCATAAAAAGGTCCATACAAACATGCGGAGTTATTGAAAAGAAAGAGAGAGATTTTACACAACAGTTTAATAAAAAGGAAGTAAACATTAAGCAAATTGTTTTAGACACAATATTGCCTGTTACTTTGTCTATTTTTGTCTATACCTAAGGAAATAGTTCCAAATGAAGTCAAAGCAGCTGTTGTACTATTGTACATTTTGCATGTTCCTGAATGAATCAGTGTTTTTGATTTGAAATGTTTTGACTGAATGATTCGTTGAAAAAATTAGATAAAAAAAACAGTAACATTGGGAAATATTAGAATAGAAAAAAACTGTTTTCTATTTTAGTATATTTCAATATAGTAGATTTATAGCATAATAAATATTATTACAGTATATTTATAGCATATAGTATATTTCTTATGAAGATCTGAGATGATTGAACACCTGAGAAGAGATGATGCCAACCCCTCCAAGGACCTCAGATGATGACAACCCTGAACCAACATACAAAACTACCAAATGTTCCTTTAAGTTTGATGGCAACATATAATCATTGCTGTTAATAGTCTTCACCATTTGTTTGAATACATGTCATTAACTAACTGCATGATTTTTACTGTACATTTCTACCATATGGACATCACCTTGACACAGTCACCACTTATACTACTCCTAGATGTAATGTAGAAACTTTCATTTTCTGTGAAGCTGCTTTGCAATGATTTGTATTGTGAAAAGTGCTATACAAATAAACATGAATTGAATAAACGTGAATTAATATGTAATTATGAATTAAATATGTAAATCTGAATATGTAAAGCTGAATTTTCAGCAGCCATTGCTCCAGTATTCTGTGTCACATGATCCTTCAGAAAAAAATTCTAATATGCTGATTTGGTGCTCAAGTAATTTTTCCTATTATTATCTGTGTTGAAAACAGTGAACAGTGTTTTATTTATTTATTTTTTTTTGTGAAAACTAATACATTTCTTTTCAGGATTCTTTGATGAATAGAAAGTTCAAAAGAACAGCATTTATTTGAAATATAATTTTTTGTAACATTATAAATGTCACTCTTGATTTCAGTTGAATGCATCCTTGCTGATAAATGTACATATGTAAATGCATGCATGTAAGTGTGAGCACAGGTTCCTCTGTATCTGCTGGAAGTTTTTCACAAACAGATGCCTAGTGTGTGCAGTTTACTTTTTTCTGATAATCATTTGAAGATGAGTGATGAGCTTTCCCACACTGCAGTGGTTTATCAGAAACTTCAGCCAACTAGGTCCTTGTTCTCCTGAATGTCGGTGGGTGGTTGCGGGTCTCCAGCCAAATGAGACTTCATTCCTCTCCCCGCTGCCCATCATTTTTCTTTCTCCCTCTCTAGGGATTCTCGGCATTGCCAAACCATCCTGCTGCAAAAACATCTCCAGTCCTTCTACATAAATACAAACAGAAAATAGTTTACATTATGATTTAGAAAGGTAACCAGATACAAGGACTTATCTTTCTGAAATGTTGCTATGCTGATAGCAGTTGGCGTGCACATATCTCTTTGTCCATTGTAGGGTAATCAAGAAAATGTTTAGATTTTCATACATATTTCAAAGCTGCAGCAAAAATCATCCAGTTTGAAGAACAGAGATAATGAAAGGCAGAATGCCGGGCGAGAGAAGTTATAGAGCTGGTGACGGCACCCTCACTGATCTGTCCAATTAGATGGCTAAATTGTTCCCACATTGAGACTGCAATGCAAATGGTCTGCCTTTCAGGGACAGAGCTAATGAGCTTCGCTGGGTTAACCACAGTGTTACAGCTGAGGCGGCAGCTATTACTGTACAGCTCTCTCTAATCTGACCCATTAACTCTGTGTACACACAAATCAGTGTGAGTGTGCAAGGAGCCGTGGACTATAATGACCTAATGAGAGAGAGAGAGTGTGTGTGTGGGTTGGCAAGCGGCAGCATACACCTAAAAAACTTCTCCAATCAACAACAAAATCTCCTTGACTTGATTGACTGCAAAAATTCTCCAAAACAGTAAAACTGGAAAACAGAGAAAGAGAGACTGAAGGAGAGAGAAAGAGCTCCAAATATGGCACAAATAGGTGAGTTGCCCAGAACTGCTCTCAGCACTGTTTAAGAGCTATAATGATACATGTGTGAACCCGTGTAAAAACAAGAGCTGTCTGAAATCACCTCTGTGCTCTCATTCATTATTCTTTACGTTACACCCTTATATAGTACACTTTAAGATGTGAATGGAAATTCACAGCGAGTTCAGACACTGAGTGCATCGAGAGGGCTGTGGATGATAATATGTGGGAATTCATTTGGTGCGACCTTCACATCGGTTAACTGCATTATGGGATTAAATGAATGCACTCCACGGTGGTTTCAAACACCACTACAAATGGCTGTCCTCTTAAATATTGGACTATATAAGCGTATAGAGGGTGAGTTCAGACACAACCAAGGGAAAAAATCCTGTGTGAAAAACCCATCTGGGTCCGATGGCTGGGTTTAGGAGGGTTTCGAAAAGTTTCAGTTAAATCAACTAAATGCTGGCTTGGCCAAACTGGGAGATCTTTAACCAGCGGTGTCAACAATTGTGCATAGATGAGATCACAATGTATAAGAAATACTATTATTAAGTCGCGATGTAATGGAAGTAGCGACATGTTGTGATGCACATCGAGTGAATAAAAATGGCTGAAATTTAAAAAAAAATAAAATAAATAAATATTTAGGCAGGATTTGGATTTATTCAGTGGCTGTTGATTGAATGGAGGCAGATCTGAATGTGATCATGCAGTCAACTGTAATAAAAGAGTGTGGTTTATGCAGATTAAATGATTGTATAACCCTGGCACCGGAAGGTTGAGTTGACATTTTGATTAAAAATGACAAGTTTAAAAAATGAAAAAGAAAAAAGATCAATAAGATGGATTTAGAAAATAGACACGGTGGATTTCCATTTCATGCCGACTTAAAAGATATAAATGAACTACTACTGGAGCTCTTACCTTACTTGGTAAAGTCTTGCCACCATTCCTATGTTAGATTTGCCTATTTTGAAGGCAGTTCTGCTCATTCGGTGAATGACATGCTGCTTCAGAAATGCAGAATGATTTTTTCCCCACTTGTGGAGGAAAAATCTGATCAGTCTAATCAGAGAATGATTGCGTTCTTGGCCCTGATTGCTTTCACACTTAATACAGCCACCTTTACTCAGTCACCCTTTGAAAACGACTCTGTGCACATTACCCGATGAGTTATTCCACTCTCGCCCGCCACTGGGCTGCTCTGCAGATTAGTAGCTCTTTGTGCTCCAAACAGACAGGGCGTGATAACGCAGCCGCAACAAGCCTCTGTTTATTTCCTGTGAAAACACGGTGAAGTGGGGGTCAGTGGAATGTCGACCAGTGTCCGAGCTAGCACCAGTAAAGCAAACATGCTCCATATTTTACCGCCAACAAACTTGCAGGCCGGGGGTGGTGTTTTTCTTTTGCCCCTTAAGCAAGCAGCAAATCAGTCCAGAGCTACTGCTAGCAGCTGCAATCTGCGGTCGCTTATCAGCCAGAATGATCAGGCCGTCTGGAGCTCCAAGGTTCCTCCATATTCTTAAATGAGGTTTACGGCAGTCTTAATTCTTGGTACAATAATTGCAACTATTGCAAGGCTGACCTCATGTGACCATGTGCTAATTGCATCTGGTTGGTTAGCGTGTTTCTTATCTTAGTCTATTAACAAGTTTGACATAGTTTATTATGGTGTGCATCTGCTGCATAACATTTTTTATATATACATTTAACCAAGATTGGGCCACATGTTAATATACACCCATTTGAAACATGTATCAATGACATAGTGTCCCCTAAAAATAAAATAAACCTTTTAAAAATCTAGTGCCAAGTAAGTTCTTGGTCTCAATCTTAATCACACTTGCAAGTGTACAAATCTTAATCAATGAAGTGTATGACTTTCAAAAAAGTTTTTAATATATAGTTTTCAATGTAGAAAGTTTTGTCTTCCTTTATCAATTTACTTTTTTTTCTTTTTTTTTTTTTTTTTTTACAAATATCAATAATTATTTATTACAAAATATAATTTAAATTAAAAACAAAAGATAAAGGTAAAAAGTTTTGATGGAGTTTTACAACTTGTCATATAAAGGTCAAATTTCCTTATATTTTAAAAGACTTACTGACCTTGATGTCATTTCCTTTTTTCTGCATTTGATTAAACCATGACTTTGATACGTTTTTGAAATATTAATAAGCAGTAAAACAATCTAGCTAAAATATTATAAATAATAATAGATATCAAAGTACTCAATTTCTTTCTTTTAATTAGACCTTTTCCTTATTACATTATCAGGATGAATGAATCACCCAGACATTTTTTTTTTTTTTTTTACTCTACACCACCCCCTAAAAAAATTCAAAACATGCTCTTTACAGAAGTGGTGAATTCAAATTATGTTTATTTTGCATTTTTAATCTATTATAGGAGAACAACTGGCTGTCATGTCATTGACCAAGACGAGGCATGTAGAAACAAAGCTGTGGTTAAAATGCTACAATAACTGTCACCTTGCCAGAAATGGGCCTAACTTCTGATATCACTCTTGAAAAATCCCTAATAATAATAAAAATGTTAACTATGCTCATAGTGCCTTCATGGTGCCAAACAAATCATTAAAAGCTGTAAATCTGAGATGGAGTCTCATGTGGCGGCTGCAGGACTTTTGGGACTTCATATCCTGTAGTGAAATACAGTAACATTAACATACATGTTAACACAGTTTACAAGGCAATAACCTCCCTCAGGGGAACCAGTGACCCTGCACACAGACTAAATCTATTAAAGCTCAGGAACAAACTGCTTTTGAACACAGCACACACTCGTAAAACAGACCACAGTCCTTAGGTTCCGACTAGAGGTTATGACTTTGCCTTTTTAGCTTGCTACAACTATGCGTGACCTTTCCTCCCTCGGCATACTTACTGCTAACATGAGAGCCTTCACAATACCTTCTGCTCTGTTTAGCTTCAAAATTAATACAAACTTCTTGGAACCTCTCCTGATGTAACCCAAAAAATATTTGTGAGAGGATCACGTATCATGGGTCTATCTCAAATAAGACTCGATTTCCTTTGGATTTGGACCTGCCTTGAGGGTTTATTTGGGTGAAGGTGCAGAAAATGAGTGACCAGAGAATTGAAACCGTGTTCACACATAGACAATGAACTTGAGGTGGGAGCCATGGAGAAACTCAAAGATGAAGCTGAGTATTGGGGATTGCCCCACTGAATGCTGGTTAATAGTTATTGACCGCTGCAGAACTCTTGTCAGGGAGTTGGAATCATCATATTGAGTTTGACCGTAAATTGCACAAGATTTGACCATATACACGTTAGTGTATTTGAGGTAGTTTCTGAAATAAATAAAACAACAGATATAAATATTCATTGTTCAAATATAACAAATGACTCAACATATCACAAACTCTATAATAAACAACTTTGTAAAGTGCACTGATATATGGAATATAAACTGAGAAATATATCAGCTATCTCTGTGACAATAACAATCTGCATAGTGCAATGAAGACTACAAAAACAATGAATTATAAGTTATATATAGAAATGAGTCTGTATCATTAATACAGATGTGAGTAGTAATGGTCGTTGAAAAGTATTATCACCATGAAAATGTTACACTTAAATGTAATAAAGTTGTAAACATGAACAATGCACGCTGCGATGCTAACGGAGCTAAGCCGCTCATTAAACAGGATCAAATTACACTCAGAAAGATGCTAAACATCAATAACATCATAAACACTGTCAAAGTTAACACAATTGTGGTAACACTGTAATAATCTAGGTAATTAACTATATACATCGAAGTAACTTTGTCACGCACTTTCTCTTGCACATAAATGCTGCACCTGAGTGAGAGCATGCGATGTGACTGCCGCGCTGAAGTAACTTAGTGAATAGGCAGTTACGCTAAGACCATACATGCTGTGAACACTGCCCTATGTTATTTACGTAAGTCATTACTGAAACATCATGCAGATCGCAAGTCTTACACTTAAAGGGGAAGAATTCCCAACAGCCGCCCCCACATTTGAGCAGTAAATGGGCAATCAATGGAATTCTCTAAATGTCTTTGGTATTACCTTCTAAAGCAGGGAACTCTGTCAGGCGGGCAACTGGTCTGATGTAAGCTTTACCATCAACTAACTTCAGCAGTCCGCACACATCCATCACTACTGGGCAATTTCTTTCGAACTCTGCTAATGGGCCACTGAGCTCTTGGGAGTTGCGGATCCACAATCAGCACGACAGAGTCAACTTCCAGGTTCTTTGAAGCTTTATGCCACTTTTGCCGGGTCTGGAGCGTAGGCAAGTAGTCTCTAGTGAAGTGTATCCAGAACTCATCCACCATGTTCTGATAGTGTCGCCATCTCCGCCGCCCCATGTCTCTTGGAGCGTATGCTAGCTGAGGCAGTGATGCATCCTGCCGCTCAATAAGGAGAATATTAGGAGTAATCGGATCTATGTCAGCGACATCTGTTGAGGCATATTCTAGCAGTTTCGAATTGAGGATCCCTTCTACTTCCACTAGGACTGTGGACAGAACATCCTCCGTGACAGCCTGGGTTCAGACAGCCACCTGGAGAGCATTCTTTATGGAACGGATTTCACGCTCCCATATTCCGCCGAAGTGTGGAGCACTGGGTGGATTAAACTTGAAGCTGATTTGATAGTCCGAAAGCTGGGCTTTGAGTTCTGGCTTCATAATTGAGAAAGCTTCCCGTAATTCTCTGTCAGCTCCCCGGAAGTTGGTGCCGCAATCAGAACAGATCTCGTGTGGTTTACCTCTTCTGGCTATGAACCGGTGGACCGCGAGAAGGAAGGCATCGACGTCCATAGAATTGAGAAGATCAATGTGTACTGCCCTAGTTGTGAGACATTTGAAGATTAGCCCCCAGCGTTTCTCATTCCGCCTCCCTATTTTGACCAGCTATGGGCCGAAGCAGTCAACACCAGTTGAGTGGAAAGGTGGACAGAGCAGTCGGAGGTGTTCTGGTGGCAAATCTGCCATTTGCAGAACCTTTGGCTGAGCTCTCCATCGCTGACAGGACAGAAAGTGAAGTTGATGGTACTTTATGGCCTGACATCCTCTGAGAATCCAGTACTGTCTCCGTATTTCAGCGTAGACTCTTTCTGCTCCTGGGTGTAACAGATGTTCATCAAATCCTTTGATAAGGAGCTTCGTTACTGTGTGTTTTGGGTCCAGCACAATGGGGTGGATTTGTTCTGGGTCTGAGTTTGCTAGGCTCCTTAATCGGCCTCCAAGTCTTATGTTGGTCAGTGGATCCCATTCTGGAGCAAGACTGACTAATCGGCTGTGTGAAGGAACTGGTTCCTTGAGGGCAGCAACCTCTTCGGGAAAGCTCTGGAGCTGGCAAGCTCTTAGCAGGACAGCTTCTGCCTCTTTACTAGTCATAGACTCACTGGATGCAGAATCCGATGTGGCTGCCCCTTGGCAGGCCTGTCGAGTTGCCTTCACTAATTCACACCATGAATTGAACTGGGTAGAATCAGGGAGGTTGGAGGCAGTGTCAACTGCTATTAGGCAGTAGCATGGAAGCCCTTTCAGTTTGGATGCTCCTTCTGACTGTGTGAGTTCAGGTTTCTTAGGCCAGTTCTCTTGGCTCTGTTTCAAGAATGGAGGCCCTTGACTCCATCGACTAGGCTCAGCCAGACTTTGGAGAGATTTACCTCTTGTTATGTCATCAGCAGGGTTGTCCTGTGTATTCACGTATCTCCATGATCTGTGGTCGGTTAACTCCTGTATCTCAGAGACTCGGATTCCGACAAACACCTTATATCGACAGGAGTCTGATTGAATCCACTCCAGCACAGTCAAGGAGTCGGTCCATGGGATTGTTTGACTGATGGAGAGAGTCATCTCATTCCTCACCAGTTTGGCTAGCTGTGCTCCAGCTAAGGCAGCACAAAGCTCCAGACGAGGCATAGACTGCTGCCTCTTTAGAGCAAACCTCGACCTGGCCATTATGAAGGAAACGTGAATGTCATTGTCGGATTGAACTGCAAAATATGCCACTGCCCCATACGCTTTTTCAGAAGCGTCGCAGAACACATGGAGGGAAATGTTCTGTTCTGCTGTAGTTGTGAAGGCTGTTAAGTAACAGCGAGGAATGGATACTGCCCTGAGATGTTCAAGCTCGCTCTCCCAACTTATCCAGGCCGCCTTAAGGGTTGGTGGTAGATCTGGGTCATCCCAGTCTCTCTTTTTTGCCCACAAATGTTGGATGATTACCTTAGCCCTTGTGGTAACTGGTAGTATGAACCCCAATGGGTCATACTGAGATGCCCTCAGCTGGTAGGCTGCTCTCATAGTCAGTGCTGCATGCTCAATGGGCCGGTAATGATAGCCAAGGGTATCAGTTGCACAGTTCCACCAAAGCCCTAATGTGGACTCCATCGGGTCAACATGGTTTTGAACTAACCACTGCTCTGTGGCGGAGGAGCGTGCTTCAGTAGGAAGATGAGCGACCACGGCTGGGTGAGTACTAGCCCACTGTCTGAGGTCAAATCCTCCTTCTGCTAACATGCTGCGTAGTTGAACCACTGTTTGTTTGGCTGCAGCAACAGTAGGAAAGCTTTTGAGGCAATTGTCCACACAGAAGCTCTGGTGTACTATTTCTTGTAACCCTGGATATTTGGCTTCCGAATTACGAGCATGATGTTGCAGAGCGAAGATGGCGCAGCATGGACTGCTTGTTGTACCAAATGGTAGAACCTGCCATTCATATACATCTGGGGGGTTCGCAGACCCTTTCTGAAATGGAGAAAGGGCTGTCCTTTGGTACGGGACAAACCTGATGGAACATGCCCTTGGTTCCGCACTTATCTGCACTTACAGCCACACGATGCTGTCTGAATTGTAGCAGGATGCCCAGCAGTGATGGTCCAAGTGCGGGACCATGCAGGAGTTGATTATTAAGAGACAGACCCTGGTGTTTGAATGAACAGTTGAAAACCAGTTGTGGCTTATTGTTATGGCTCACCAGATGGTGGGGCAGGTACCATGAGTCTTCTGCCTGGGCTGTTTCCCTTTGGTTGAGTTTGGCTACATAACCTGCTTCGATGAGTTTGGCAATCTCTCCTGAGTAAACCGAGGCCTTCTCAGGGTCTTTCTGGAGTCTCCTTTCAGTACTCCTCAGGTTTGCAAGAATGGATTGCGTGGATCCCTTGAGCTTAAGTGCATCTGGCTTCCACAGAAGAAGGGTGGCGTAATTTTGTACACTCCGTACACTGACTTGCTGCATTTGGGACTGCATGGTCTCGTTATCTTGTCTAGATCGGACCACCAGCTTCTCATTGCGAAAGGGCAACACATCCAGTTGCCATAATCTTTCCACATTTCTGTAGAGAAGATCATCTGGGTGGGCAGTGGAGATAAAGAAACATTGCTGCACTGGTGTCTGATCTGTGGTACACATTACTGCTCCTTGGAGAGCCCACCCGAGAGCTGTATGGACTACTACTGGACCCCCTTTGGTGCCTTGGCGAATAGGCTCTTTGGCAGTGATGAGATGAACTTGGTCTGAACCAATGAGTACCAGCGGACGCAGGTTGTGAAATGGCTGTAGCGGAACTCCCCTTAGATGTGGATACCGTCTCCGAAGAGCCTGAACTGGGTATGACTGTTCCACCAGATCAAGACCAGAAGCTGTAAATGCTCCCAACACCTGATAGCGTTTCTCTGGGTTACCTCTTGGGGAGATTTCAAAGGTGACCTTTGTGCCACTGAGGTGAGTAGTGTCTGGTCAGACTGTACGAAGGGCTAGAGTCTCAGGTTCACCTTTCAGCTGGAGCTGCTGGACAGCAGTGGGCAGGATCATGGAGCGCTGAGCTCCGTCATCTAGTATAGCATAAGTCTCAAATGTCTTTGATTTGTGGTGTAGCAGCACTGGTACCACTTTCAGAAGGACACTGCTTGATGCAATGGATGGTAAGAGGTAGATACGGCTCTCAGAGTTAGCTGATGATGTGTCAGTTGCATGACTTTGGGCTACACCATGAAGCACTTGAAGGTGAATACCACCACAGTCACTGCAGGGTTTCTTTAGATTACAGGTCTCAGGTGCATGAGAACGAGTACATTTCCAGCAGCGCTTTCCCTCCGAAATCCACTTGCAATGTTCAGCTACAGACTGCTCTCTGATACTGCTGCATCGAGTGATGTAGTGATCTTTGCTGCCACAGAATAGGCAGATAACTTTGGGTGATGTTCTCTTACAAGACACCTTAGGACTGGGGGATGCTTTAGACTCTGTGGGTGATGTACCATGATACAAGGTTGTACTTTGGCTTTTCGGTTTAACTGCATTCTTCTCCTTTGAACTGCTGGGAGCTCTTTCATACTGGTACCGTTGCACTAACCTACTGGACAGACTTTTTTGCTGAGCCTTGACTTGGAGCCATCCAGCAAAGTCTTGTAGGTTGTTCGGGTTAATACTTGGGGAGTTGAGCTTCCCTTGAAGCTGGAGAAACTCTATGAAGCCATCTCTTAAGTACTTGGGCAGCTTACTGAGCAAGTGATCTACATGTGAACAACAGTTCAACTCCATTCCTCTGGGACCCTCCAACGACAACAGCATACTCACTAAGAGGTGGACGCAGAGAGAGAAACTCTGGAAGCTGCGAGCATCATTTGGTTTGACCTCTGGTGCTGTGAGGATTGCTGCTATTTCGCTCTGGTGTGGTTGACCATATTGCAACTGAAGGGCTTGCATAGCTGCTGAGTATGGGTATAGATGATGGCGACAAGACTGGCCAATCATCTGTGCCTCAGGCAATTTGAGGTACTCCAGCAAAATATGGTACTTGTATTTCTCAGCTAGCTCTGCATGAGGTTCAAGAAGGTTGTCCAGTGCTAACTTCAGGTTAGCAAATTCCCTTTCATTGTCATTCACAAAATCAGGAATCTTTGGTTGGGGGGCAGCATGCAAAGGGCAGTGAGGCACAAAGTATTCTGTTGGATTCCGTGTCTGATTAAATGGCTGCAGAGAGGGGATGTCGAAGGCAAGAGGATTCAGAGTTGTAACTGGAACTCTAGGCTGGATTTGAGAGACTGATGCGGCTGGAGTCATAAGAGTATTATGAGGAGTCACAAAGCTTGCTGTAGGCAGAGCAGTAAACTGTTGTTGTGAAGATGACACTGCCAAGTGCCCATATTCTGCATTAAGGTGCTGGTAGTCTGGCGTAAGTGCCATTAGATGTGGCTGCACTTGGGGCTGAAGGAGAAACTGCTTTGTGAACAGTGGTGGCACAGTCTCTGCTCTTGTAGCAGGTTGTTGGTGCAAATCAGAAGGTAACGTTCCAGATGAAACTGGTGAATACAAGGGGATTGAACTGACTGGACGTATTGGAACAAATCCAGGGTTGAAGTCCTTAGCCTCCGCAGGAGATTTACTTGCATTCCTTTGTGTGTCACTCACATGTCCCTGGGTAGGTAGCTCAATGTCAGGTGACTGTGATGGAGTAGAATGACTTGAGGGAGGCAGATGTGAAGAAGTTACTGAAGGGGATCTTGCTGGTGGTGTTGTGGGCTTTCCACTTTGACCGTCCTCCTCATCCTCTTCTTCCCTCAGGAACGACGTGATATGTTCCATCAGCTCTTTACGCCGACGCTGTCGTTTTTCATATTGTTGAAGTTTACTGTGAAGTGCAGCCATATCAGCAGCCTCATCCTTCTCTTTGTCAGAAATAGACTTCCACATTTTCCTCAATGAACTCATGCTCAACAAGTCCATGGAGCTTGTGTCTGGATGCTCACCCTGGCTGGAAACTGGTCGTGACTGACTAGCTAGGCCCACTGCGGCGGCTGCTGCTCCACTTGTACCTCTTCTGTGGGTGGGGAGGAAAGAGCAGGTCGGTGATGGCCATAGTCGAGAAGAAACTCCTCCAGATGTCTGGGTGTATGACGATGCCGTGAGTGTCTGTTTGACATCTCAGCAGGAGGGGAAGAAGTGGTTTGCTCTTTGCTCTTTTCTATTAACCCACTGAATGATGGTTAATAGTTATTGACCGCTGCAGAACTCTTGTCAGGGAGTCGGAATCATCATATTGAGTTTGACCGTTTATTGCACAAGATTTGACCATATACACATGTTAGTGTATTTGAGGTAGTTTCTGAAATAAATAAAACAGATATAAATATTCATTGTTCAAATATAACCAGTTACTCAACATATCACAAACTCTATAATAAACAACTTTGTAAAATGCGCTGATATATGGAATATAAACTGAGAAATATATCAGCTATCTCTGTGAGAATAACAATCTGCATAGTGCAATGAAGATTACAAAAACAATGAATTATAAGTTATAAATAGAAATGAGACTGTATCATTAATACAGACATGAGTAATAATGGTCGTTGAAAAATATTATCACCATGAAAATGTTACACCTAAATGTAATAAACTTGTAAACATGAACAATGCACGCTGCCATGCTAACGGGGCTAAGCCGCTCGTTAAACAGGATCAAATTACACTCAGAAAGATCGCTAAACATCAATAACATCACAAACACTGTCAAAGTTAACACAATTGTGGTACACTGTAATAATCTCATAATAATGTCAGAATTCAGCTGATTCAGACGGCTGATAATTCAGGCCTTATGGTGGATGTGGAGACGATTAGACACAGTGGAAATTACGAGAGTATAGGAAGATTCAGCCTTTGTCATCATTCCCTGTGTGGCCGGGACAACACAGCTAGGTTACCAAATAAAAGGACAGCATGTTCAAGACCTGCATTATGTCAGATGGAAAATGAGTGACCCTCCTATAGCCCTTAACTGAAATTAAATCTTTCATTAGCGGAGCCTGGGTGCCAGAACCTGCCTCATTCTCACACGGGAGGGCAAGTCTTTGTGGTCACACAGGGAAATGCCTTTCCAATGTCTCAAATCCCCCGCATGCCATGAGCCAAACCTAAGCCACAGCAGTGAGAAGGGAGCACTGTCTGGCGAAATCAGGCAGCTTCACGTGCCAAGAGCTGCCATTACGCTCAGCTACTGTCGGCAAAGGCGAGACCTCATCGAGATCGTGTGGGCGGAAAACGAAGTGCACCAAAATCACATGAGGTTTAGTACATCACCTACACATATAGTACACACCAGTGCCTGTATAATGTTGGGCCAGATTTAAGTCTCGCTGTTTTAATGTCCCCGGACATAAAGGGCCAGTGCAAGTACAGTTCTGTGAAGGAACTTAACATCTGCATTGCCTCTAATTCCAAAAAACCAAAAGGGAGGGGTGAAGCAATTCTGTTCCTTGCGTCAAGCCAAAACCATCATCATCGGGCAGATTTTAGTGGAGTCAGAGCCACAGAAACAGGGCAGTTCTTATCCTAAAGGTCAAAGGTGACCTGCTCAAGTCAATTCTAATTTGCAGTGCATTTGTAGTGTTTTCAAATTGGTTTCTATAGTGTTCCCTCCTCTAACCTCAAGTCAAACCTCTGAAAATCAGGCGATGCGAGTGCTGTAGGCAACTTTCATCTGCAATAATCTGTGGTGGTGTTGAGCCGCTCTACTTATATGCTGCGAATTACACTGCAGATCCAAATATGGAGATTTAGTACATCTGTTTGGCTTGTTCATCTCTTCAAACAAGAAAGTAACATTTACTGCCCAACATCAGCCTTCATGTCTCAAGGCAGGGAATTTTACGTCTCCTGACTGGGTCAATAACTATGGGATTTATTAATTCGGTTGAGGAACTGGATTTCACACAGCCAAGGTGTCAGTATCAGTTGCATTAGCAAGACCTAGGCTATGTTTCCCTTCAGGTCCTGGTTTCAGACCAGGCACCTGACTGTAAAACTGACTTGGGAAGCATCACAACTCGTTTCTCAAAGTCAAAAACCATTACCTGTTCCAGCAACACCTGTTCTGCAGTCCTGCTCTCATCTTTTTCATCCCTCTGTTTTTCCCTCCGCCCCCTCCTGCAACAGGTCCTTGTAAACAAAGTGCTGAAATCTCTCAGGGGGTTGAGTATTTTTACAAGCCAGCACATTGTGATGAATATATCAAAGCTCTACTGGAGGCTGCGCAGGCTTTTATGGGCTAATAAATTAGCTCAGGCCCTGCTGGGGAACACACTGCTGCCCAAGGCCTAACCACAGAGGAGACCTGGCACAATATGATAATCTAAGGGGAAGCAGAATAGCGGATAACCAGGCCAGGTAGGCAAAGGTTTTTTTCTTGTACAGGTGGGCTAATGGCTGTTTGGACTTATTTAAAGCAGGCAACCCACAGAAAACATAAGACGTTATCGACACAAAAGGCCAACAGCCATTTAAACATGACATGGTTTTAACTATAATGGCCAAACTGACTGCAAAAGATAAAAAAAAATACTATAATTAATTTAACTCTGCAGCCTATGAAGAGTATCAATGACTTTACCACACAGATTTTTAAAAATTACTTCTTGCAGTTTAACTGTTCCAACAACATATGGGCAGTAAATCTCATTCACACTGATAATAAGCACTGTTTTAGAAAATTGTACATGTCTGCCC
This sequence comes from Spinibarbus caldwelli, assembly GCA_039654775.1. NCBI lineage: Eukaryota > Metazoa > Chordata > Actinopteri > Cypriniformes > Cyprinidae > Spinibarbus > Spinibarbus caldwelli. The sequence continues at coordinate 12,322,762 of CM077243.1, read as the reverse complement.
AAGCAGTGGTTGTGTAGCATCTCATTTAAAGTGTGCTCAGAACAGAGCATACTCAACTGATGAAACACCAGCTCATTTGGCCGACAGATGTTTGTAGGTTTCTCCCTCACATAAACTAACGCAAACAAAGCCGAACAATTAAACACAATGTACTTTCTGTTGGTCTGAAAATGGGTCAGCACTTCTCTAAACAAAAAAAAATCTTCCCCTTTTAAAATGTGGTATGCGTGTTCTGCATCAGACAGAAAATAACACGGCTATGCCCTAATTAATGTCTTCTGACATCAACCAACTGTTTTTGACCATTTTTTGTAAGCATTCCCCAGCTGTTGTTTTTATGGATATACATAGTGACTTATAAACTTTGCATATGGAGTAGCATCGTACAGAGCTGAGCAGGATCAGCTTTAACAATGCTGAGTCTTTTTGACTACAGGTGTTTATCTCAGAGTGGATTCAACAGGATTGTTTCCTTGATACTTAGCATAAACAAACAGAGCCATATTAGAAAATGACTCACTGCAAATCCCCACGGACAGAAGGTTTTGTTTTTTGCTCCGAGAGAAATTGGGACGCATTTCATTCTAGGAAAAAGAGATGCTGTTTTAGGGCCAGTTCACACAGAGCTGGTTTTTGCCTTCTGCTTATGCTTTTAATAGCTTTTGTATGTAACTGTAATGAAAACCAGCTAGTAAGAGTTGTGGAGGTATTCGCAAATCTTAAATGAATGCAAAATCATTGAAATATAAATTTTCCTCCCATCCTATGTTTTTCCATCACCATGTTACCTTAGTGTCACATAATAAATAAATAAATATATATATATATATATCAAGAAAGATAATATTACAAGAACAAAAACGTAGCAATTAAGCTGTAATATTTCGAGAATATAGTCAAATTGTAGTCATTATCCAGATGCCGTGTCAAGTTAAAATAGGTTTTAAAAAAATTTAAAAACGCGAGATGCAAAAAAAAGTAGCAAGACCCTGTATGCGCTATGTCTTCGACTCATGTTTTTGAACACAAGAGCTTGTTGTTCTGTGTGAACGTCCCCTAGGTTGCCATGTTGGGCAGCTAGAAAATATTTTTTTTACAATTGATTGACGTTCAATGCAAATGTAAGAATCAATCATCATCAAAAAAGTAAATCATACCTAAGTTTTAGACTGTCTGGTTCACAGTCAACCTTTTAAATGATCATAGAATCACACCGTTCACTAATAGCCTGATGCCCTGTGTAGACTGGCTAGTGGGAGGCCAGAGATTTGAATTCTTAAATAAAAAAATACACACAATGGAAAATGCAATGTTTGCTTTTCAGCCAGCAGGTGCAGGGGTACAAAATACCTCCTGTTAAACAACAGCAGTGAGACTGAAGTTTCCATCGTAACTGGCTATTATTAGCCACGAATCTCTGCTTATTGCACACACACACGCCTCTATCTAATGGAATCCACCTTTAATCAACTGCAGATGCACATCATATTAAACTCCACACACCATGTTCTGACTCATAGGCTGTTAACACCAACCTCACGTATATCTTCCACCTCAGGGCCGTGCCGGAGTGCTGCCCAGCTCCCTAAATCACCCGCCCAATACCAGCACCATCAGTCCTGGTGCCAGCTCTCCTCCTGCTAAGAGAACAGATCAACACAGACGCACCTGGTTCTCCTGAAGAGCCACAGAAGGTGTTAAAACTGCAGGAGTCTTTGTCTGCAAGTTGAAAAAAAGAGTGTGATGGAAGAATCATTTAAAAGAGAGAGAAAGACAACCACATTAATGAACAGGTGCAAACTGAAAATTAAAGCGAGGTGTGCTGTTCCCCTTGTAAAGAGGTTTTATAGTCAGGTATCTGCTGCATATGTCCCAGCTTCAGATATGGGAGAAGTGTAGCATATTTTCCAGTGTCTGTAACTCAGTGCTTTCATGTGCTATGTCTCTCAAACTTTAACATAATATTATCATATTTGTCAACTACAACTTAAAGTAACTCTACAAGTATTTCTCATTTAAATGTGTAAAATCTACCTCAATACAAGGATGAGTTGTAACCCTAACAGAAACACAAACATTTTACATTTTGTGCATTTTACTTTTCGCCAAAATGGTAAGAAAGTATTGTATTTATGAAATGAAATGTATTTATTTTTAAATAATACTTTTACTTTAAATTGATAATTTATAATGTTACAATAAATTTCTATTTTATATAAATGTGGTTCTTTTGAACTGTCTATTCATCAAAGAATCCTGAAAAAAATGTATCATGGTTTCAACAAAAATATTAAGCATCACAACAAAATTACATTTTTAAATAGAAAACAGTTATTTAAAATTGTAATAATATTTCACTAGATTACTGTTTTCACTGAATTTTGGATCAAATAAATGCAGCCTTGGTGAAAATAAGAGACTTTTTTTTTTAAAATTTGAAAATCTTAGGCCTACTGACTCTAAACTATTGAACAGCACTATACAGGAAATTTACTCAAGAAACACAGAACGAAAGCTTAAAACATTTAATCATTTCATCATTATATTGCTTTTTGTAGATGAATACTAAAAACATGTTTGGTTATATATCAGATTAAACAAAAATAACTTTGTTTCAGATGATTCCAGTCCTGTCATTTAGATCAATTTACATGATCACAAATCAAATTATAAACCAGGCACGGAATAGCCATTTGTCAAAATTCACCTCAGTAGACTGGGCTACATGGTAGTGATTTCACACCTGTAGGTCATTTCTAATGGGTTTAACTAATGGGCTTACAATTCGCCATGTGTTACAACACTCACTCTCCTCTACCAGTGCTGAGTACTGTAAGGGAAGGAAGAATCAGCCACAGAGCTGAAGATGATCTCTCTTAGGCCTCATCTGCCACTGTTTTCCGTTCTGCAGTCTAATCAGGAATTTGAGAATAATGCTGCAAGGATGTTAATTAGATAAACATCTTTGAGCAGAAATGGAGAGACCCAGTTGGAGTCCTGACACACTGGATTTGCTTTCTATCCCACTGTAGAGAAGCTAGAGGTGTTTCTACAGGGTCATACGTTCAAATCAAAACATATGTTTTCAACAAATAACACATATTCAACATGCAACACTATACCCAGTCAATCAACAATATACTATTTCTTCTCCGTAAAGAATTCAATCTCCGTTCACAACTGATTTTTGGTGGAAAAAAGTTAGGTACTAATGTAAAACTCAGAACTGCAGAAATGACGGGAAATGCTTTTGCTGGAAATAAAATAAAAAATGAGGTTTACTGTGAAAAGATGACTAGTGGTTTACCTGTGTCACCACCCGCTGAGAGCCCATGCAGAGAAGGAGCAGGGACCCCGGTCTAAATCCACTCTTTTTCTCTCTCTCTCCAACTCTGCTTGTGGAAAATGGACCATTCGTCACGCTCATTGCTGCATTTGGAAATAACAGGGTATTTTCCCTCTCGTTGCTACTGTTGGATGAAATCTTTTGGGCATGTTGAACATTGGCTGCACCCCATGGGTGTTTGAATTTTTTATGCCTCCTTAAATTCTGGAGACTTGCTGACTTTTCTTCCCTAAGCCAAATGAATATATATATATATATATATATATATATATATATATATATATATATATATATATATATATATATATATATATAATTTTATATATATATTTTATTATTTTTTTTAAATAAATAAAAAATAATTGTTTTAAAGTTTGTTTTAATAAATGTTCAATATTTTTACATATTTAGTTATTTTTTTTCTTCTTGCTTTAAATATATTTTGAACATTAAATATATTTACTTTTTCTGATATACATTTGATTAATTTGAATTTGTACATTAATTATTATTGTATGTAAGATAAAAGGATTTTACAGAAATTATTTTTCGGAGCAGTCAAAGTCATAGTGGCAAAAAAAAATACCACCCATATCAAATAACTACCCCATCAAACAACTGACACACATGCAAAGCTCTGGCAGGGTTACAAATCAGCTGTCATTCAATCCTAGCGATTTGGAATTCCAACCGAATCCGCTAAGTATGTTTTGGAAAAGATGACAATCTGTCACATGACATCAGATGAATTAAAACCTGACTGAAGCGTTTGACTAACTCTGAACAGATACCAAGTGACCAGCTGGCATGAGTGATTTACCACAGTCTCTCAGTCTGATTTGGACATGTGTGTCAAATCAAGACATTTAATACCTCAAACTGCCATTGATCACTGGGCAACTTGAGTAGAATAACTTGGCCTGCTGCTTTCTTTGATTTAATAATGTATGAAGCTGTAGAGTGTAATTAATGCCAGATGAGATGGCACTGAAGGACAGAAGAAGATGAAGAGATGTTTTAATCAGGACTCATCCGAAGCACTCCAAACTGCATCTCACACCCACGTCGCATCTGAACATCTAATCCTGATCGAAATCTCCTGGATTAAAGGTTTATTTTAACCACTAGGGGGCGCTAGGATATTGCTCAGGCCTCAGAAGAACATCCATATACCCATCACTACACATGACACATTCATTTCCAGTAAAACCTCTGAGAGGCAGACAGGAGGAGTGAGGGAGATGTCTTAGAGAGCCATAAATGCAACACCTGCGAGCAACATGCTTAACGCTGCGACCTGCCAGGATGTGATCAAACATGGCAGACCATGAGCTAACTGTAAGATGTAAGAGGCGAGTGAAAGCGCCCTCGCCCCTCCTCACTCTCTTTTTACAAGGGCAGAAATGAGAGGTGTCCAAAAACATTAAACCGGCAGAAATACTTTCACAGCAAGCAGGTTATTTATATGTCTGATGTGATGTCATGAATGAGCATCACTCTCTTTCTCTCAGTTTATACTGTAATCTGTTTCCCAGAGGATTCGAGCTGCACGCCAGCGATGTTTAAAAGTAGCACTCAAAACTGCTCCAGATGAAGGATAGTAATAATAATCACATGCTATTTTGGAAGTAACAAGCATAAATAAATGTGATTCCTTCCAAAAGCCTCTGAAGGATGTTGAATTCATATTTCTTCTGTCTCACCTCAAGAAACCCTCCCATTTTTGTGACTTCAATGCAAGAAAGAGAGAACGAAAGAAAGAAAGAGAGCTCGTAACTCACAGAGAGAGACGAAGAGATTACTCTAACATGTGTCTTCCCTTCATCTCTCCATTCCTCAGAATACTGCTGTTTCCCATCCAAGCACAGCTGCACACATTTACAGTTATAGAGAGAGAGAGATGGGGAAGTACCACACTCGTTTAGTGATCCACTCTTTCCTCTCTCTTGTGCCGTCTCTGCCGAGGGACTTCCCAAAAGAATTTTCAGGAGAAGTGGACACATGACGGTCAACAGAGTAGAGGAAAATGTCTGACTTGCTTGTGATTTACTTGTTCTGTTCATGTTTAAAATGATCATTCACATACAAACTGAGCACATATGATGGCATCTGATCTGTATATGTAAGTGTGCGTGTGTTACTAAACCAGTCCATCTCCACGCAGCTGTAGCCAATAGACACTTTTCAAAGAGACTTTTGTTTTACATATCTGCTTTTCTTTTAACTATAGCGTTTTAAAGGAAGAGTTCACCCAAAAAAAGAGTCGTTCCAAACCAGTATGGCTTTCTTTCTTCCGTGGAGCACAAAAGGATAAATGCTGACCGCTTTTTTTTCCCCATGTAACTACAATAAAATGGGACTTTCAAGCTTTAAAAGGACAAAAAACACCATAAAAGTATAATTTTGAAGCGATATGATGTGTGTGACAGATTAAAAAATTCTTTACTGAAAATCTTGACATCCATCCTGACACATTCGTTAGAGTTCATGAAATGTCCAATCTGTCAATGTATCTTTCTTTCGAATCAGATTTTTAAGGGATAGTTCACCAAATTGAAAATTCTGTCATCATTTACTGACGCTTACATTGTTCCAAACCTGTATGACTGATTTTTTTCTATGGAAATGGTTTTTTCTCCACACAAATGAAAAACAGCGGTCACCAAAATGTGGTGTGAAACATCTTGTGTTCCACAGAAGAAAGAAAGCCAAATAGGTTTGGAACAACAACAGGGTGTGTAAATGATGACAAAATTTTCAATTTTGGCTAAACTACCACTTTAATGAATCATTCGACCCAGTTCATATGAGAGGTTTAATATCTGTTCACTATTCAGACTGATTTGGTAGTCTGGTTTTAACTCACAGATTCTATTATTCAGCCACAGTGGTTCTTACTGGAGATTATCAGTAAAAAACTTCTATTTTGATCTGTTTCTCACACTGCAGAATACTTTGAATATAGTCCACAAACTGTATGGATTATTTTCATGTTACTTTTATACTATGGTGCTTTTACATCCATTTATAAGCTTGAAGGCTTCAGTCAAAATTTGTGATTGCATAAGATTTTCTTCAGAAATTCTCATTTTGTGTTCCACACATGAAAAGAGTCATATTGGTTTGGAAGGACAGCACAACTTTGTTATTTCTGTTTGTCGCTTTCTCACCATAACAACCCAAATAACAAGAGCATCAGCGTGTCACATTTCGGCCTTGAAACTGAAGGTGAGATCATGCCATAGTCTGTGTTGTGTGTTGATCACAGTGACTCATGGTTGTCCTCTGAACCCCTGCAGTGATTCCTGTCTGTGTGACAGCACTGTATTGGTCTTCTCTGTAGAGAGGAGCATGAGATCATTCTTGTTTTTAAAGGAACATGCCAGTAAGATAAAAGAGGTTACGAGAACCCCATTTTAATGGTTTCTGGTTGGTATGACACCTGTCTTTGTGTGTGTAACTACTGCTCTTCCCAAGACTTCAACACAGTTACACATGTCTTGCAGAGTCTCTTGTTAGTGTCAGCCATGCCAGGTCCTGGATGTTTAATGCACAACAGACACTTCAGCTATACTCATTCTTATTGTTTAGGGCTGTGAATTCTACTACACACTTCCATGTTTGCTGCACATCTGAATCTGCGATCTTCTATCAAAACATTAAAAAAAAAAAAAAAAAAAAAAAAATCATCTGCCAGCCCAGTGCTTAAAAGTATATTTGACCTATAAATAAGTGAATGGTGATCAGACACAGGCAAGCTCCAGAAATGTCAAAAAAGCACCATAAAAGCAGAACAGTGTCGCTATTGTTAACTAAAACTATTGAAAAATTGAAATATAAAATTTAAAAAACATAAAATATAAATGAGAACTATAAAAATGAAAAGCTAATTCAAAATATGAATAAATACTATAATAGTATATAAATAATACTAAAATAACACTGAAGCATAAGAAACTCATTTATAAAGTGTAGTTTTTTTTTATAACCTTCTTCATGCAGTTCTCAAATCTCATGCACATGTATTTGTTTTCATTTTTAAATATGCCAAACTTCATTGTTCTGCTAAGTTCATTGCAAACTTCAGTGTTCTGATAATTTAATCACACCAATGATATTTGATAGCAATTGACTTTCATTATAAAAAATTGATGTTTACTCAAACAAAAATCATATTGGTTTGGAATGACTGGTTGATGAAATTTAATTTAATGTTTATTTAATTTTGAATGAAATTTAATGTCATCATATTCCTAGAGCTTTCAATAGTACAATTAATAATGTAAAATACAGCATGTTGAAAAACATTTACTGCTCCCTTCTCTTCTCCCTATTGTATCCTTAAATGTCCAAAAATAAAATCAAAAAAATGTTCAAAAACACCTTCACCCTCAGGTGCAGTTGTAGAGAAGAAAAGCTCACGTGTTGAGTAACTTAGAGTCAGGCTTTTGTCAGACAGACCTGGAGTCTTTACACTTTTACAGAAAGATAGTGCATGTAGTATTAGCGCCAGCCAGCTTCAATAGCGATAAAGCACCTCTTTTCAGACAGCTGCACTTAAAGGATCAACTCTAATCTCTACATAAACTCGTTTCTCTCCTATACGCATCCAGCTTCGACTTGACACAACACAAATGTCGCTTCTCATTAGCACTGAGGTGCCAAGCGTGGTTTTACAAGGTGAGCACAGAGATTATGTGAATTTTCCAAGAGCTTAAAACTCTATTGAGGCATTTCTCAACCTCTTCACCCACATTCTCTCGTTCGGGATCTGGGTCTCCATGGATTCGGTCACTCCCTGGAGATCTGTGGGCGATTTTAAACTGTTATTTCATTCACTCCACAACCAGAAGGGAACGCAGAGCTGCTGTAACCGCTTGGGCTTTGGTCAGAGGCCTGGGTGGGATAGAGATGTCAGGACAAGAGATGCAGAGCAGTCCAGGGACCTGCTTGTTCCTGTGGTTTGGGAAGTGTAGTGAGAACTGCCTGGCTCTACTGCTTGTGGATTTGGCAAATTGATTGTTGAAATATTTCGAAAAACAAAGCATCACAGATGCTGTTATCATTTTACATGAGAAGTTTAGAAGAAGGTCAGAACCTCGTATGACCTTTATTGTTGGTTTTATATGCCAAAATGTTGGACGAATGAACTGGTTAAGATTTCGGGAGTTTACAAATTCATTTTCTGTCATTTCTATTGAAAAATAATGTGTGGCATAAATCAGATGAGGTATTCCAGGTTTTTTTCAACTTGCCAAAAAAAAAAAAAAAAAGGACCAATTTTAGTGGGACTGAAGTGTTCATCTTTTTTAAAAAGATGATTAATTGCTTTAGCCTGATTGAAATAAAACTTCTAAAGTGCATGTAAACACATTTAGTCTGAGAGTGTGAGTGTATGACAAACTCATTTTCTGTCATCTTACTTATAAAATAGTCTGTGGTATAAATCGATGAGGTACCTCAGTTTTTTCAACTTTGCAAAAACTGAAGCAATTTCAGTAAGAATCAGTTTCTGTCATTTCTATTGAAAAACATGTAGCATAAATTAGATGGGGCATCTGAGGTTTTTCAACTTGGCAAAATTGGGACCGATTTCAGTCAGACTAAGGCATTTACATTATTAAACTTATGATTCAACAGTTTAGTCTGGCTGAAATCAAACTTCTAAAGTGCATGCGAACACTCTTAGTTTGAGCGTGTGAGTGTATGACACACTCTTGTACGATGCCTCTTGTTTTGACCATCACTTGCAGTTTACAGGCTACACCATCTTCCGAAACACATCATAGACATACACACTAAAAAAAGCCCATAACACAGCAGTCTTCAACCACAGAGATGTCTCACCATTCTAATGCATGTTAAAAACACATGTCCACAGAGCCTTGAGGGATGATGACAGCAGATCTTAGTGATGTAATGTAAAGGATTTCCTGCCTTCTTAGAATTAATGAACATGCTAATTTTTCTCGGATTGAATCACACTAATATCAGGTTACCATCACAGTCACACTCATAAACAAATAACTATTACCCTAACATGGCTTACATTAACTGCTCTGCATGCTCCACAGAATTCTCATTCCCTCTCTCAGAAGTCAAACTGCTCTGGGGAATCACACCCACATTGTTACAAAACAACAACAGCAGTTCTGTACTAGACCCCAGAGGCCCGTGCCAGAGTCTCTCATAAACGTGAAACCGTCTTTGAGGCTGGGGCCAAATAATTCCACCAAAACGAATGCAGAGATCTACTGCACCTCCAGCCTTCTCATTATGCTGCAATTTAGACAATCAATACCACAATCATTATACCAGGGAGTGGAGAGAGACTAATTTAATCTATAGAGGAAAGGAAGCATTACAAAGACGTTGGTAAAGCTGAGTCAAGTGCATCAGTTCTATTAAAAGCATTTTGATATATTTTACAGGCGTGAGCGATCAGTGTTGGAGCATTCACTGATGTTTACTACTTTTAAACATCTGTCTGAGGACTAACAAGGCCCTAAACCCTCAGCAAGCAAATGCAAAAATCACCTCTTGCATCAGGAGACTGGAGTTTTGATTTCACAGAGGCAATCCATTTTCCATCCATGCAAGCAGGCTGATGCTTTTAATGTGGGATTGGTCAGCATAGCCGCTGTCAACCTGCACTCTTTGTATTCTTGGCAGGGCTGTGCTTTTCCACTCAGGTCAAAGCTGGAGTCCTTGCTGTTCTCCACCTATTCACAGTTCGGTTTGCCGTGGCGTCTCTTTGCAGGATTTCTAAGTTGACATGAAAACACTTAAGGATTGCTTACGACTCACCCTCTCTGCCGTGTCACATGAAAACAATTGTAAATTTTTTTTTTTTGGTTTCCCCAGCAGAATTTTCTATTAACTTTTTTTTTTTTTTCTCAATTATTACAGTTTCTGGAAAATAACGTCAAAGGACAAACATAAAAAAAAATGGCAGCTATTAAAAGAGCCAAATGTAAAAGTTTATGTGGATCCGAGCTGCTGTGATGATATTAATAGGCAAAAGAGAAGAAAGAAAAGAAGAAAGATAGAATCCTGCTGTCGGGTCTGTGTTCAGTGCCAAACAGTGAAATAAAATGTAACAAATAATAACTAAGCAAAATACACTCCATGAACCCGCACTGGGTCAAAATGAATGAGCCTGCAGATGAGTAGCTCTTTCGTAACCAAATAATTTTTTTTAGATTCACCTGTATAAGATTTACAGCGAGATTCTGAAATATTACTGCAGGTCAAGGCGTCAAGGTTTGGGTGATTTAAAATCAGCCCTGTATTTAAAGAAAGCATAATGTAAGCATATGTATATAATAACTTACTATTCGTCAAAATTCTAAAGAAAGTATATCATGATTTCCACAACAATATTAAACAGCAAAACTGTTTTCAACATTGACAACAAGAAGAAATGTTTTTGAACACCAAGTCAGTATATTATAATGTTTTCTGAAGGATCATGTGGCTCTAAATGGCAATTTCTAAAATTGTAATAACTGTTCACAACACTCAAAAAAATATTTAGGCCCAATTCTTAAGATTTATGTATTTCAATTGCATATAAAATATATATGTATATATTTTTAACTTAAATTAATAAACTTTATGTGAAGCAAATTTGCCACCCTTATGTAAATGAAACAAGTAAGTAATAAGACTTATGTAATAGTAACAATAAATCCAATTAGTTTTAAATGCATAAGAAACATGCATATGTATTATTAGGTAATAAACCCAACGTACTTAAAATGCATCACATTTACATAATTTTTTATCAATAAACCCAACGTATTTCATATATTTAATCCTACCCCACCCAATCACACTGTGCTACAACAAAATCTAACTACAACACATACAAAAAAGAACAGCAAGACCACCCTGTTACATTATATCAATTTATTAATGCTTCAAAGCATTTGGCTATATATGAGCTAGTAAGACATACACTTAAGACATACAGTAAGACATACAGTGTTCATACACTTGTGCAACAAGAAACCAAAAGTGCCTTCATATTTACATGCACATTAAGGTTAAACACTATTTTGCAAAAAAAAAAAAAAACTTTAACAAAAAAAACTTTAACAGAAGAAATAACAATTTTAACCATTTTTAACAGCGTGCAGAAATAAGACCAGTTTCCACAAGAACTGTGCAAATTTGAGGTAGACAGATACATGAGGTAAATCAATCATTACAGCACTACTTACGTTGCACTAACATTTAAAAAAAAAAAACTGTGACATACAATTATTTAGAACAATAGGATAATGGTCAGAAAAAATGTCATAAGGCTCACCACCACACTTTCCATACAAATTCAATTACATGTTAGGAGTACATGAGTACAAATGGATCATTCTACATCTACATTTTAAACTTTTAACACTTGAATGGACTCAAGTACAAAAATTTGACGTCTCAAAAATGACATCTCAATTGTCATTACTTAAAGAGTTCTTTGGTGACAGCTTGGTTGTATCCAGGATTTTCTTCAAACGCGCACTTGAGCACGTTGCGTAGCTTCAGTTAAGCACATAAATCAGTCCAAAAAGCATCAAACACCCAAGAGTGACACTGCAGAACTTCCACACCAACATCCGTAGGTTGGTCTCCAGGACCAACACCAGCACGCTCTGAACGAAAGATGCACATGCCCACTGTTGTCTGTGCAATTCCAGACTCAGCCTCTGCACTTTCACAGTCCTGGAGGATAAACAAAGAGAATGAGTAGTGTTCCAGTGCCAGTCACAGTGTCATATTCAGAAATTTTAAGGGCACATTGTTTACAAACTCTGACATTTTGGATACGTAGACTCATTCAAATGTACACTTAAATAAGCAAATACTGAAGAGTCTACAATTGGATAATTATTGCAGTGATTTTTATGTTTCCGGCTTGTTGTATTTTGGCAATAATTCTTTTAACCCAAACTGTTGCAGTGTGTAGCTTTTCATTTCTTAAACAACCATGTCGGAGGACGTACCCATGTACACATTCCAGCATGACAATAATAAAATTCATCAGGCTCAATTTGTGAAATAGTGGTTCAGTGAGCACGAGGAACCATTTTCATGTTTGAATTGATCACCAGTCCTGAGCTTAACTCTACTGAATGTCTTGAGGATGTGCTGGAGTCGACTTTACAGAGTGGCTAGACCCTCCCATTGTCAATACAAGATCCAGGCCAAAAATAAATGCAACTCTTGATGGAAATAAATGTTGTGATGTTGCATAATGTTGTTTAAACAATGCCACAACACAGCACGTTATGAAAGCTATAGGTGGTCCAATGAAATATTAGAGTGTGCAATTCCTTTTTGGACAGGCTATGTAAAGTCGACTCCAGCGCATCCTAAAGACTTTCAATAGGGATTAGATCAGGACTCTGTGGTGGACAATCTTTCACAGTTTGAGCCTGATGAATCTTGACATTGTTATCCTGGAATATAGACATGAGTACTACTTCCGACCTGGTTGTTTGAGAAATAAAAGGCTACACACTGCATCAGTTAGGGCTAAAAGAATTGTTGCCAAACACACAACATGCCAGAAACATATTAATCACTTCAAGCAACGAGTCAATCCTTAAATATAGAGTATTTACTCATTTAAATCTAGACAGCGACCTTTTTTGGCCTGGCAGTATAAAATAAGAATTAAATGTATAGCCAGTTATTTTGAACTATACTACCTTAATGAGAAGAGAATTCTGATGGAACTGGACACAGCCAAGCTTAAAAACATGAGCACTCGTGTTGTTCCAGGACGGTCAAGTGGCTTGATATCACTTGCACTGCATTAAAAAAAAAAAAAAGAAGAAGAAGAAAAAAAATAAAAGCATTAAACATTGAGTACATTTTACAAGAAAACACCATTTCAGTATTTTACTTCAAAATTAATATAATATAATATAATATAATATAATATAATATAATATACATACATACATACATACATACACAATTTTTAATTTAAAAAGTGTGTCAGTGGACATCAGTGACACAGAAATGTCTGTTCTGAAGGCTCATGTGGAGGCTTTCTGATACATGTTCATCCTTCTGCTATCAGTCATCATCAGGAGTGATGGTGTTTAAATACATCTCATCATCACACTCCACCCTGTTCAACATCTTTCCACATGATGACCACAAGTTCAGATTAACAAACACAATACCACACATCTCCACCTGAGACAGTGCGCACATATTTCTGTAATTACGGAAGATTACAAAGGTTTAAATCAGGGTTCAGGAATAAAGTTTAGCAACTCCCCCAACGGATGAAAGAATAACACCTTTTAAAACACGCAAAGACACACACCCCCTGTGAGCGCTGAGCAATAACACCTCAAGGTTTCTTCACTCGAAACTCCCAGCGGAGGAACCAGAGTTCATCACCGTGGTTACACACACACACACACACACACACAGAGTCGAGGGCGACAGAAAACACACTTCTCCACAACTTGGAGATGGACGACCCTCAAGAGTGCTGTTATGAAGTTTTAATCACGGTCAGGCATCTGGCACTGATGTGAGATTGGTGGTGATAAGGACTGATCTAGTGTAAGGCAATACAGGCATTCAGACACTCACACACACACACACACACACACACACACACACACACAGTGATGCTTCACACTCAGAGATGATTATTTGGTCATTGAGAGTAAAAGATTGCAGATCTCTGGTGAATATATAAACACACATGAAGAGCTGTACCCATAATGTGATTGATTCGTTTTTTCCCAAGAATATATTACTTACATTTACTCTGAAAGACTTCATTTAGCTGACAAATGACCAGAAACATGGAGCACATCTAACCTCATGATCTCTATCAACAATGTGTAACAGAATACAAATGTAAAATTATTTCAATGACGGATGTAGGAGAAAGTCATATTGGCAGAGTACAAATTGTTGCATCACAATTTTCTTATTCCCGTATCACCCACATAAGGCCACTTAAAGTTTTCAGAAACACACTGAAGACCCTTTTTGATGTTACACCTTGTTGCACAGTGTCAAAACATTTAACTTTGTGAATTATCTGAACTTTATTTCCGTGTAATTACAAAATCAAATGCAAACCTATGTGCCCTGTTTGTAATATAAATCCACCTTAACTGACTAAAAGTTGCAGGTTTTGAACTTTGTTTTAAACTCTGTTTTGAACACCTATGTCTACAAAGAAAACTCATAGCTGTATAGATTTTAGTTACATTTTAACATTTATCCATATTTGTTTTTCATTTTTGACCCTTTGGTGTGGCCGCCGAAGCATACAAAGAGCTGTTCCTACTCCCTGAAAGGGGAGGAACCCTCAATATAAACTTCCAATGCCCTGATGGGGCAGAGTAAATTCAACTCTTGATCTTGCTCCAAAGGAGGAAGTGCCGATACAGCTATTACCTGCACTCTGAACAGAGTGGAGAGCACTTTGGGTATGTAACCATGCCTTGGTTTCAGAACGACTTTAGAGTTGCTGGGCCCATATTCAAGGCAGGAGGGGCTCACAGAGAGCGCCTGCAGATTTACCATATGCTTTACCGATGCTAACGCTAGTAGCAGAGCTGTTTTAGCGTCAGGGAACGAAGGTCAATGGACTGTAGCGGCTCAAAAGGAGGGCTCTTCAGAGCTCTCAACACATCCCAAGGCAAAACTCATGTAGGGACGGTGATGGGGCGAGGCGGGTTGAGCTTCCTAGACCCCTTCAAAAAATGAACAACTAGGTTGTTCCTGCCCACCAATTGGCCAGCTATCGGAGCGTGCTGCTACATAGACCTTGAGCGTGGAAGGGGAACGACCCTTATCCGACAGCTCTTTCAGGAAGGACAATACCACAGATGTTGCAGAAATTTGGGTCTGCGCCGCGGGCCGTACACCAGGCGGAGAAGACAGACCGTTAAGGGCATAGAGTCGTCTCATAGATGGTGCGCTAGCCTGAGAAACTGTATTCAGCACATTCTCGGGGAGGTCCGCAGGCTCCCATCGAGAGGCCAAAGAAGCCGAGCCCATAGCTGGGGCTGGGTGTGCCATATTGTTCTGTTCGCCTGAGAGGAGAAATTCCTTCTCAGGGGGATGGGCCATGGGGCTGCAGAGAGCAGCCGAGACAGTTCTGCGAACCAGTGTTGGTTCCTCCAGAGTGGGGCCACTAACAGAACCCTTTGCTTCTGTTCCCTGATTCGCCTGATTACCTGTGGGATCAGGGTGATCGGGGGAAAAGCGTAAAGGAGGAGGTTGGGCCAGTCGGGGGCCAACGCATCCTTGTCCTTCGAAAAATAAGTGTGCCAATGAGAGTTGTCTTCTGAGACGAAGAGGTCGATCTCTGCCCTGCCGAAGATCTCCCAGATTCTGTGAACCATTTGTGGGTGGAGCATCCACTCGTCCGAGGGTACATTGCTCCGAGATAGCATGTCTGCTCCCTGGTTCAACCTGCTCAGTACATGCGTTGCTCTCAGTGTACGCAAGTTGAGCTGAGCCCATGTCAAGAAGCGCTCTGCTAGAATGAAGAGGCGCTTAGAGGAGAGACAGCGCTCCCCAACCTGTGTTGGAAGCATCTGTTGAGACCACCTTCCTTCTGTAGACCATTCCCAAGGGCACGCCCCATTCCATCCAGTGGGGGTCTTTTCAAGGGGCCAGAGCTGCTATGCAGGCCTGGCTCACCTTGACACGAAGGCGTCCGAGATGCCAGGCGTGGGGTGGAACATGTGGTTTAAGCCAGTACTGAAGGGACCGCATGCGAAGCAGGCCCAACTGAAGTACCGGAGATGCAGAGGCCATGAGGCCCAGCATCTTTGAAACGCCTGAGAGGGCGAGGGGCTCCAATTTTGAATGAGGCCGCGAGCTGCTGAAAGGCCAGTGCACGTTCTAGCACGACTACCGTCCTCGTTTGGATTGAGCCGAGAACTGATCCCAGGAACGATATCCGTTGGCTGGAGGACAGCGCACTATTGGCAAAATTGACCCTGAGTCCCAGGCATTTTAAGTGGCTGAGGAGGAAGGATCTGTGAGATAGTAGCTCGTCCTCCGACTGGGCCAGAATGAGTCAGTCATCGAGGTAATTCAGAATGCAGATTCCCATCTGTTTCAGTGGGGAAAGAGCCGCATCCATGCACTTCGTAAAAGTGTGAGGAGCTAGGGACAGTCTAAAGGAAGGACCGTGTATTGATAAGACACTCCTTTGAAAGCGAATCCCAAGAATCACCTGTGGTGAGGGGCTATCTGGATGTGAAAGTGGGCGTCTTTCAGATCCAGCGAGAAGAAGCAGTCCCCTGGGCATTCTTGCGAGAGGATCTGTTTCAATGTAACCATCCTGAACGGCCGTTTCATAAGGGTGTAGATCAGGTGTCTGAGATAGAGGATGGGTCTCAGGTCACCATCCTTTTTAGGGACGAGGAAGTAGCGGCTGTAGAAGCCTGACTCGCTCTGAGCCGGAGGAACCATTTCTACGGCTTATTCCGCCAACAAATTCATCACCTCGGCACATAGGACGTGTGCGTCCTTGCTCTGAACCGAGATGGAAACCACGCCGCTGAATTGCAGGGGTCTTTGAGCGAATTGTAGTGTGTAACCTCGTTTTTCTATCCCCAAAACACAGTCTGACACTCCAGGGATGGCCTGCCAGGCCTCGGCCTGTGTGGCGAGGGGTTGGATTGGTTTGAGCGACAGGCCGCCTAGTGGGGACCTGATGCTCGTGATAAGAGGAAATTTGCTCTCTTTCTGAAGATGTTTGTGTTTTATTTTTCTCGCTATAACAGCGATTGGTTGTGTGGGCGCTATTTGAACGGGCCCAGTGTTCACAATAGTATTTACCACAAACACATTGCCGGTGGCACCCGGAGCTGAACGGGGTGCTTTGAGGCATGACAGAGGCCGATTGGGGGTGCTAGACTCGATGCTTTCGTAACGAGAGCAGTCAGCCCCCGTGGGCATGGCTCGGACATGTCTAGAGTCTGAAGCTGTCATAGTGACAGCCTTTTCTTTCAATCTGCCTAAAAAGATCAAACCGCTCATTAGAAGAGGGGTGTTAATGATCCTTATATGTAACACACCAGCAGATCAAAAGTGCTGCGCGCATTCTCTCAGATCCGCTCGTAGCGGACGAGGGGAGGGGCCCCCTTCATTGAAGAAGGCGAGCCGCGAGCGAAGCAGAGCGAGACACACACTCTCGCGCTGGCCGATCAAAGAGCTGCGTGGAGAGTGAAACGTGGGAGCTGTACCGGCGTAAATTCACTCCAGCTTGATCGCTCAAGCCCGAGAATTCACTGTTTCTTCTCCGAGGTAACTGGGAGGGGAGAAACGCGAGAGCAGGGGAGGCGGGGCCACCTTCACTGAAGAAGGGGAGCCACGAGCGCAGCAGGGACAGACTGACGCTTTCATAGTGAAAGCAGCGCTGGCAGATCAAATGGCACTTTTCCACTGCATGGTACGGCATGGTACGGTTCAGTACGACTCACTTTTGGGGGGTTTTCCACTGGGTACAGTACCTGGTACCTGGTACTTTTTTAGTACAACCTTGGCCGAGGTTCCAAGCGAGCCGTACCATTACCAAAACGTCACGTGTAAACTCTGCTGATCACTGATTGGCCGGAAAGAATCGTCACTGCCTGCATCATTGAGCTTGCGGTACGAGACACAACAGACCCGCTAGATTTAAATCAGCACAGCCAGCGAAGGATCGAACGCAACTGTTTTGAATGAGCGCACCTTTCTTTTAACAAACAAAAAATGTCTGTTTCGTTGTCTGTTGAGGAAGTACAGACTGTCCTCTCGTTGATAGCTGAGAAGTGGATCCAGCGAGAGCTTGATGGAGCGACGCGGAATTAAAAAGTTTTACAGGAGTCTCGGTAGTAGAAGCGGCGCAACTATAACGACACGTGAATAATCCCGCCCACTCTAAAGCGGTACTAAACTGCAGTGGAAACGCAAACCGAGCCGAACTGAGCCGTGCCATGCCGTTCTGAACCGTGCTGAGCCGAGTTGTACCACGCAGTGGAAAAGCACCAAAAGAGCTGCTCTGATCCGCTTTGAAGGATTAAGCCGCTCCATAAACAAGAGGCGCTAATCCTTAGTGTAAACACACTGGCAGATCAAAGCACTGTGTGCAGAGTGAAACATACAGGGCTATGCCGGCGCGAAAAATCACTCAAGCCTGATCGATCAGCCCCGTAATTTTACCGTCTCTTTCTCCGAGGTGACTGGGAGAAGAGAAACGTGAGAGCGGGGGAGGCGGGCCACCCAGCGCAGCATTCTACGATCTGCCCAGAAGGATTGAGCCACTCAATGTAAAGAGGGGCGCTAATCCTCAACACGCGCTGGCAGATCAATGTGAGCACGCGAGATATGCCGGAGTGAAATCACTCAAGCCTGATCGCTCAGCCTCGCGAGTTCATTGTTCCTTTCTCCGAGGTGACTGGGAGAAGAGAGACGATAGAGCGGGGGAGGCGGGGCCTTCATAGAGGGTCCGCGAGCGAATCAGGGACGGACTCCGGCTTTCGGTTAAAGCAGCCTGTCTGTGTGAGTGTAGCTTAAGCTACGTCCACACAAATGCAAAGCTTGTCAACGATAGCTTCTACTCCAATCCGCTCAAGAGGATAGAGCTGCTCAATGTAACGAGGGGCGCTGATTCTCACGTGTAAAACACCGGTGGATTAGAGCGCTGTGGGAAGAGTGAGCACACAAGCTTGTGCTGGCGTGGGATCACTCAAACCCGGTTGCTCAGCTCCGTGGCTCTGTTGTTTCATTCTCCGAGCTTGCTGCTGAGAGAGGAGAAACGGGAGAGCGGAACTGCCTTCATTGAAGGCGGTCAGCGAGCGGAGAAGAGCGAGACTCATACTCTGAGTGAGCATTCCATCTCAGTGAGCAGACAGTCTCTGTATGGGCGTCCCCAGACAGGTGACACGCTCACTGCCTTTCTGCATCGTGCAGGATTCCCTGCACAAGCCACACTCGCAGTGTGACATTTGCAACAACGTCGCTAGAAATTTGCTCTTTTGAAATTTGCTATTTTAGAACTCACCGGATAGCAACTGGGGACGAGCTGAGAGCTGCGCGGGTGCTGAAAGCGGCTCGGGCTGGAAGCACGGAGCGAGAACAGCAGAGCAGCGCAGATCGCTGAATCAGCTTCTGTCCGCAGCGAGGTGTGTCAACGGCGAGCGCTTGAAGTCTCGTGGTCAGCGTGAGAAGATCATCGTCGCTGAAGGAGAAGAAATCTGAGGATCCTGTGGCGAACACCTGCTTATATAGCCAGATGGCTCCGCCCATTCTGGCGGGCTCTGGTGGGCTTTGTCGCCATAGGCTCGTGCAGCTCCGCTGCCGAGCCATTGGTTCATTTTTAATACACTGCACGAACCAATGGCCATGCAGTTTCACTGCGTGATTGAAAAAAAGGCTTCAGTTCAGGAGAAAAAAGGCTTTTTCCATAGCGTCTTTAAACAAGATGCAGTACGAGTGAAGTATCGACAGGGAACATATGTTTTTAGTTCAAATTCACTTAAAGAACCGACTCCTAAGAGTGATTTTTTTTTGTGAATCGCACTACACTAGTCGCGCTGTTTTTGTTTGTGATTGTTTTTGCAGTCCACGCTGACATTTTCAGTACACGGCCTTTTATCCATATCATATCAGATTCAATTTGGGCGGCAAGTGGACAACTCAAGTGTATTGTTATTTCTTTTGCCACACTGCACTTTTCATTCAAATGGAAACACCGAATGATTCAGAATGAGCATGCGCAAGAAATTGAAATCGACTATAAGGAAAGCAGAGCCAGAGGATATGCTTGTGCGATGTTCAGAAAAACTGTTTCAGTGATGGAAATTTTTATAATAGGCTACGAGCGAAGTATTCAAAAAGCATAAGAAATCTGTATAAAGTAGGCCTACTTATAATATGAATGGTGGGCTTGAAAACATAAGGCGAGGGCTGACTTCACTTCAGAATCATAATGCCAATAAGCAAATAATCTAAATCAATCAAAATAATAAAAACATTCAACTCTAATAACATCCCCATGGGTTTTTTAAGCAGATTAATTTTTGCCGCGCGTGGAGAAATCTGCTTTGTAAAAAACGTCGTGAAGGATGTTATCAGGAGATTTGTGTTGCGTTGCTCAGTCTTGGTTCACTGCAGAGTGATTGTGGTGTAACATTTGTTTGATTGGGGGCTTTAATCATTAAATGAACTACTTCACCCTTTCAGCTTGCCAGTGTTTGTAAACTGTGCCAATGCATTTTGATTGGAAATGCTAACCATGCAAGCGTTCAAAACTTGTTTTTTGCAGGCTGTGAGTGATTTGTTTGCTGTATTGTAATTCAATTTGTTGAGAAAGCATCTGCTAAGAACATGTAATGTAAATGTAAAGGTGTTTTTTTAAACTATGGGCACTTTTGGGCCTTTAGACTAGGTTACTATCAGAAAATAAGCTCTTTTTTAACACACTTTTCACACTCTCAGTTTATTTTTCACGAGCAATGTCCAACAATGGACGCATGTATATTTTGACAAAATTACAGCTTGATTTGAAATGATGCACAGTAAAAATACTCAGTGATATCTACCTTGATTTTTCTTCACATATCACGTCTCATATATAATTTCAAGCATATTCTTCTGTTGTCTCCTTGGTAAACAAGTACAGTAACTTTTGATACAAATTTATAAGGGGCAAAATCACCATAAATATTGAAATGGTTTATTTCGCTTTTGTTTAGATTATCATTTCAAATGTAATCATTTCAATAATTCACATTTTATGATGGATTTTTATATTTTAAGTGTAAGGGTAAAAAAGGATTATAGCATAAGTATAGCATAAGTAAAGTAAAAGTATAAGTAAAGGATTATAGCATAGCATAAAAGTAGCATAAGTAGCAAAATGAGTGACGAAAACATTGAAAAAATTTGGTTTGAATGTAGAAAGTGCAAAGACTTTATTTGGAAAGCCTAGGTTGCAAAAGACAAGAGCACCGTCCTGGGTTGTGAAAATAGGAATGAAGTCTGTTGGGACTTTTCATATGAGCTGTAAAGCAAACACAAGTATCAACGATCAAAATGAAAATAAGCCGTTTTGTGTTTTTTTTTTTTAATCCCTAATTGGTGAATCTGCAGGCAGGCCCTACTGACTGCAAATATTTGGTTCCTGGCAATTTGATTCCAAGATCACGCAGCGTTGGAATGGCTGCCAAACAATGTTATGAAGGGTCGTTGCTTTTCACCCAGGAAACGCTGATGGAAACACTTACGCCCTGGCTGATCACCGCTCTAGTTTACAGTTTGTGACAAAAAGGGCCAAGAGGAAAAACAATTCTAAACACTTCATCACAGTGCCGTCCCAACAATAACTAGACCTCCTCTCGCCGTGCCTCTCCCAGAGAGCATTCGACCCGGGTGTTCCTCGCTTATCCTGAGATGAACAAATGTGCCTTTTGGGAGACCAACGTTTCAGCGCGCTTCTAATTTAAGGAGCACAATGTAAATTACAGCCTCTACGAAGAGAGAAAGAGGGTGCAAAGCTTCAGCCTTATCTTTCAGGCATTTTGAAATACTATCAGAAGCAGGTCCAGAGTATTGTTCTCAGGGTAGGTGAATCCCACAGTGGGACGAGGCTCCACGCCTGCAGAGCCAGCGCAGTGCACAGATTGTTCAAGATCCCTGAATAAAAACAGATGTGTGTCTGCTTTGTGGCCTGACGGGCAATCCAAATAATTCTCCGTAATCTGTACGTCCAACATCCTTCACGCGGGGCCTTGACATCTGGCTTGGCAGCTGATCTACGGACTCCATTCGAATGCACGGACACATTGCTTTCCAACGCAGATTAGCTTTACGTCTAAAGCATAAACTTTTATTCGTCTATTTGTCTTGTGGGGATATCCCTGAAGTATCATTACTTTAGTTGTAAAGTTTCTGCTTGACAAGTTCTTCTTTTCCAATGAGAAATGAGAAAAACGCTTCTTGAATGAGACTTATCAAAATGAGTCTTCTGGGGCATCTGGGCACGGACTCAAGCGACTTGTTCACCCGAATGCCATGCGCTCGGCCCAGCCTGACAGAGGGCAGCAAGGGAAAGAAATTACATAGCATAGGTTTTCCCTGGTCTCCTGGGGGATTATTATTCAACAGTGCTGGTATTACCAGTATGATTGGCTTGTGATTTGTGCTGAAACAGCCACCACAGAGGGGGACGGGTGGAGTGGGTCAGCCAGAAGACAAATGTCTTCGATTAACTCTTGCTAAGCACAGAAAGAATGAGGTCACAAGTGCATCATGGTGTCCCTTATTCTCATGGCGATCACTCTTCAGATAGGCCTGTGTTTCACACTCTTCAGCTTTAGTTGAAGAAGGTCCTCCAGAACTTGACTTGAGTTCAACCACAAAGCTAAACCTAAACTAAACCTTCCTGGTAGCGCATGTGCCCCTGCCACAGAATATCTGAATATGCATGTCAGTGTTTTGTCCTTAGGATGCTGGGTACAAGCAAAATATGTATTAGGGATGTGCCCTATGGCAAAAAAAAAAAGAAAAAAAAAAAAGGTTACTATTATTTAGAGAGGCAGACCAAATAATGCCTGCTACAAAACTATGAAAAAAATATCCAAAAACGATAAGTATCAAGTGATATTTTTAACAAACATCTAAAATTGCAGTAAGTCTTTGAATCCAATATGATTTAAAAAAAAGAAACTTTTCTTTTTATAAGTGTTGGGAATTTTCAATGACTCGATACGCCAGTAGGAGGCAGGAAGTGTCTGTATTTAAGAGTGAGTCATTGAGCCATCATGTCAAAAAAATTGTTTAACAACGTTAATTTATGTTTATTTATTCAGCAACAAACAAGTGACTGGCTGCATCCAAGTATGCAAACTTTCCTACTATATAGTAGGCTAAAACAGGACGTGAAAAAAGTAGTATATCTGAATTAACTAGGCAAAAAGTACCTGGATGACTTACTATTACAGAAGTGCACAACCAATAGACACTTTACTATCCTATGAGGCCATGGGAGAGGATTTGTGAAGCAAGTTACGAAGTAAGTCCTCACTCAGAGTGTATACCATTTCGAATACAGCTACTGTATTCATTAGAGAGTGCGTTTCTGCTGTAGATCAGGATCAGAATCCTGCTGCTTTTTTTTTGCTGCTTAAATGTGGTGTTTTCCAGATTTTGAAATGTCTATTTCAATGTTTAAGCCCTACAGTTTAAAGCTTCTGGACATCTTTTGAGCTTCTTTTTTCTTAAAGGCTTGTAGAAATTGTATGAATCACTTCTGGTTTAAGGCCCGCCCACATGCAATTCTATACAAACATAGATACAGATAAACTTGTAATTGCAACAGATACAGATTCTCAAACAGATAACACAGCCCTTCTATTTATTTAACAGTATCTGTGAGATAATCGGGGGTTTTCTTGCCGTAAGGCAGCGCTGTCCTCTGTTGGTCAGAGTGAGTCATCAAGGCGCCTGAGGTCAGCGGTGTCGGTTTGGAAGGGACAGGCCGAGCATGGGGAGCTCATGTTAGAGGTCCGTTCCACCCTTGGCAGGCCGCAGTGCGCCACCACAGAGCTGGCTACAACTCCAGCTCATTTCCTCATGACTGAGCTACATTAATACACATTTCAGCACCTTCCCTCTGCCTGTCAGACCTGATGAATTACTAAAGCTAGCTTATCAGATAACATGAAAAATGAAAAACAGTCACATTAGCGGTGCTTTCTTTGAGATTTACTATTTTTCTCAGACCCTGAAATGCTATAATGAGCCATTATGAAAGTTTTCCCCTCAGGAGGAAAGCAGTACCTTATTGGGGATAAAACTTAGTGACCTAAGAGGTTTCTAACCATGCTTCGTGCCTACAGCAGATATAATATCCATAAGAAACACTGTCATTGTACTAAAATTGCAATGGTTTTAGGTTGTTTTTGTGATAAAATTTGACATGTGTTCCCTAAACTTTCACGATGACCCCTTTTGTGTTCTGCATGAGCTACAGTAAAACACACACCTCGAGTTGACCCCGGTGTAGCATTTTTAGGGCAACGCTTGGCTGCTGTACAAATCAGGTGGATGGTTAACCGTCAGGCTGACTGATTGGATGAGACAGGTGGCATCTGCTACAAATTTTCCCAGCTTGAAAATGCTCATGCAAAGGTAGCCTGGAAGCACAGACTTCGACAGAATGGGCTGTGTGTTTTGAACGCGATCCAAGGAAACAGAAACTTCGCGTTCTGGCTTTGGGGTTACAAATGTACTTGGTATGATTTGCCCCACAGCTGAGCACAAGTCAAAGTATGTATAAAACATCTTCCATAACCTGATCATTAAGGAGCCAAGTCACATTTTGGCTCATATATAGACTTGGGGTGTGCATTTCTTAAATTGCACTACAAATTGCATCTAAAATGCAGTTAGAATGCACTAAAGACTATTTGTCTGAAACAAAACTATGCTAATATGCAGAATTGTGCTGAAATCAGGCAATTATTGAAACAATGTTTTTGAGTGTCTGCAGGTGTCTCACTTTAACTGCACCTGATCTAAGCAGACCCTTCACGACTGCCAGAACGGACCTGATTTAGAATTCATGGACACAGAGCTCAAACTCAAAGTTAAACACCGGAGAGTTTCCATGGAATCGCAGGAGTCTAACGAGTCTCTGTGAGAAACCCAGGTGGCTGTTCTCTGTGTCCACACAGTGCCTACTGTATGTTGAGGGAGCTGTGACACAGAACAGAGGCCACAGGAAACACATGGCTGAGGGATACTGTTAAATGCATGTGTATCCAAACTGACTGACAGAGATTGTAATATTTTGCGTGCGGTCCAAAAATGTTAGTTTTACAATATAAATGATCCTTATATCATTATTTATCCTTATGTATATCCTTATTTTGATCTCCTGAATTCATTATTAATGTTCCAATGCTTAGAATCTGTTGCAATCTCTACAAAAAAAAAAAAAAAAAAAGTGGTCTCTACATGCACAATTCATTTATATTTGGTTACATTTACATTTAGTTATTTAGCAGACGCTTTTATCCAAAACGACTTACAAAAGAGGACAATAGAAGCAATCAAAATCAACAAAAGAGCAACAACATGCAAGCGATATGACAAGTCTCGGTTAGCCTTTTTTTTTTTTTTTTTTTTAAAAAGAAAACAAGTAGATAGAATATATAAAAAAGAAAGTTTTTTTTAAAACAAGTAGATAGAACATAGAAAAAAGAAACAGTGCTTTTTTTTAAGAAAAAAAGAAGATAGAATAGAAAAAAAAAGCTAGTGTTAGTTTTTAAAGAAAAAGTAGCACTTAGAGAATAAATATGCAACTGATAGAGGGTCAAGGGTGTGTGTGTGTGTTTTTTTTTTTAAATAAAAAGAAGACAGATAGATTAAATAGAATTAGAATAGAGAGTGATAGAGTTAGAGGGTCAAATAAAGATGGAAGAGATGTTTTTAGCTGTTACTTGAAGATGGCTAATGATTCAGCTGCTCGGATTGAGTTGGGCAGGTTATTCCACCAGGTGGGAACAGTGAATGAAAAAGTCAGTGAAAGTGATTTTGTGCCTTTTTGGGATGGCACAATAATGCGTCGTTCACTTGCAGAATGCAAGCTTCTAGAGGGCACATAGGTCTGAAGTACTGAATTTAGGTAAAGGGGTGCAGAGCCAATGAATTAATGCCTTGAATTTTTTGCGAGCAGCTATTGGTAGCCAGTGCAAATTGATGAACAGCGGTGTGACGTGCATTCTTTTCAGTTCATTAAAGATTCATCTTGCAGCGGCATTTTGGATTAATTGTAGAGGTTTGATGGAATTGGCTGGAAGACCTGCCAAGAGGGCATTGCAATAGTCAAGACTGGACAGAACAAGAGCTTGAACAAGGAGTTGTGTTGCATGTTCCGAAAGAAAGGGCCTGATCTTCCTAATATTGTATAAAGCAAATCTGCAGGACCGGGCAGTTTTAGTAATGTGGTCTGAGAAATTCAGCTTATCATCAATCACAACTCCAAGGTTTCTGGCTGTTTTTGAAGGAGTTATGGAGTCTAACTGGAAGGTGAAATTGTGATGAAATGATGGGTTTGCTGAAACTACAAGCAGTTCTGTCTTAGCTAGGTTGAGTTGAAGGTGACGATCCTTCATCCAGCAAGAAATGTCTGTTAGACATGCTGAGATGCGAGCAGCTATCGTCGGATCATCAGGATGGAATAAAAGGTAGAGTTGAGTGTCATCAGCATAGCAGTGATACGAAAAGCCATGTTTCTGAATGACAGAACCTAGTGATGTCATGTAGACAGAGAAGAGAATTGGTCCAAGAACTGAGCCCTGAGACACCCCAGTAGCTAGATGTTGCGACTTGGATACCTCACCTCTCCAAGATAACTTGAAGGACCTATCTGAGAGGTAAGACTCACATCACTGGAGTGCGGTTCCTGAGATGCCCTTTCTCAATAGGGTTGACAGGAGGATCTGGTGGTTGACTTGGTTGAACACAACTCGTGCAAGTGTTTTTGCAATGAAAGGTAGAAGGGAAACCGGTCTATAGTTCCCTAAAAGAGTTGGGTTAAGAGTGGGTTTCTTAAGAAGTGGGGTTATACGAGCCTGTTTGAAAGCTGAGGGAAAAACTGCAGTGTGAAGGGATGTGTTAACGATGTGAGTGAGTGCAGGTACAACTGCAGGAGAAATGGCTTGAAGGAGATGAGATGGAATAGTATCAAGCGGACAAATAGTAGGATGACTGGAAAGGATAAGTTTAGAGACTTCTGCGGAGAGAAGGATGTGAATGAGTGTATGTTTGCTGGTAAGATGTGTTTAACAGTTTGAAGTGTGGAGAATTGTGCAGTGAGGTTTGTAATTTTATTAATGAAGAATGTGGCAAAGTCTTCAGCTGTTAGAGTTGATGAAGGAGGGGGAGGAGAAGGACAAAGGAGGGTGGAAAATGTTGTAAAGAGCATGCAAGAGTTAGGCGAATTGTTAATTTTGTTGTGATAGTATGTCCTTTTAGCAGTGGAGACATTAGCAGAGAAGTCAGAGAGGAGTGATCGATATAAATTAAGGTCAGTAGGATTTTGTGATTTGCGCCATACCTTTTCTGCAGCCCTGAGCTTAGAAAAATGCTCGTGGAGAACATCAGATAGCCAAGGGGCAGAAGGTGTGGTACGGGCTGGCCTGGAAGATAAGGAGTAGAAAGTGTCTAAACAAGATGTCAGAGTGGAACAGAAAGTATCAGTAACACTGTTAGCATCAAGAAATGATAACTGTTTAGGGGAAGGAAGCGAAGATGAAACCATAGCAGATAGCCAGGAGGGTGAGAGTGAGCATAAGTTACGTCGAAAAGTGACATGTGGAGGGGTATGTGTTGTGTCAGGAATCATGTTGAGGTTAAGAGTGAGTAGGAAGTGATCCGAGGTGTTCAGTGGAGTAACCAGCACATGATCAGTGGAGCAGTGTCGTGTGTAAATAAGGTCCAGTTGGTTGCCTGATTTGTGAGTAGCCATAGTTAACATTCTCTTGAGATCAAAAGAGGCAAGCAGAGTGTGGAAGTCTGCAACTTGAGGTTTATCGAGGTGGATGTTGAAGTCTCCAAGTATAACTAAGGGAGTACCATCCTCAGGAAAGGTTGAGAGCAACACATCTAATTCTTTCACAAAGTTACATAGTGGTCCTGGAGGTCGATTATCAACTACAAAATGGATGTTAAGAGGGTAGGTAATAGTAACCAAATGTGATTCAAAGGAGCTGCTGATACCCAGAGATGGTAAAGGACTAAATTTCCAATTATTAGAGATGAGCAGACCAGTACCTCCACCTCTTCCAGTTAAACAGGGGGGGTTGGGAAAAGGATAAATTATTGGAGAGTGCCGCAGGTGTAGCATTGTCCTCTGGTTTGATCCAGGTCTCTGTCAGGGCCATGAGGTTTAGATTTAAATGACTAGTAATGGAAGTAATGAAATCAGCTTTGTTGACAGCAGACTGACAATTCCAGAGACCAATAGAAAAAGAAAGAAGTGTATTAGCAGACATAGGCAAAGTGCGCAGGTTGTTAGGATTGCGCAGCCTACAGTGTGTGATGCGTGGTCTGCGAGTGGTAGTGATAGTAGTAATCTGGAAACACATATTAAGAATTGGTTATAAGAAAACTAAAACAGAAGTGAAACAATTAGTAGGAAAGAGTGTAGCAAATCAGCTCAAAGGGAAATGCATATAAATAATTACAATGAATTATTATTAATTACAATTATTTATATCAGCTGCCAGTAGTAACTGTAGCAGAATTAAATTTCCATCAACTAATCTGTTCGTCCAGCGAACATTTAGTGTAAGTTCATATCAACTCTAAGAAAGGATATTTTCGTGGCCACAGAAAATATTTTCCTAAGTATTAATGCATTAGAGCATGTAGTAAGGATCAAAAGTGTAAAGGGACATTAATTTGCAATCCAGAATCAGAAACTCATGTAATTTGTGCACAAAACTTTTATTAACTAAACGCTAACACACATAACTAATCTAAACAAACAAACAAATAAACATACACTCACGCATACATACAAAGGGGAGCTAAAGTGGATGACTGAAGCCATTAGAGAAACCAGAGAATGCAGTTATGGAAAGAGTCAGTTAGCCACCTGAGTAAAACCATCAGCTACTAAACCTCTGTTTCGTTTAGATAAATGTACAATACTTGCATTGCCTTGGTCTTTGACGATTGTCCGGATGCAGTCTCGGATGAAAGTCTTGATGGTTTCAAGGTTTTGGACTCGCGATCGCGCTTTTCCGGGTTGAAGAGTGATGAATTCCAAAGATGTCCTGACTTGATGGTGATTGGGAGTTTCTTCCCAGGCAGAAAGTGAAAAAGAGCTAAGAAAGAGATCTGCTGAGATCCGAGGATCTTTGGTTGATTGGAAAGTCAAGGCCGCAAGGCCTGGCGCAAAAACTTAAGGGTTGCTGAGGAGCTCACATCCTCTTAGGCTCTAAAAGACCTGCAGACTGAGAGGCGGGTCACTGATGTGAGAGCTTTATCTGCTATAGAGGTCTCTCCTTTCGGGTATCAAAGAGCCAATGGTGTCTTGAACTTTTGGAGGGAAAGTTTATGACTCTTTGTCTCCAGGCATGGTAATTTGCATATGTAACTGGATCAGAAGTTGATTAACAAACTAGTAAAGATTCTTAGAACACTAATATGTTGCATAGGTATCAACATATAATATACACTCTCAATTAGATCGTCTGAAGACGAATTGATAGAGACCAAACATGGTATAAGTGAGGTGATATTAACTAGTGATCTATCATAAGCATGCATAAAACAGTATACAATACACAAGAACATATACAAGAACAATAATAATATACACAATGACCTGAAGGATATGTGTGTTCATTCAAAGAAAGTTTTTTTATGAATTAATTAGAGAAGAGTCCATTTTTATGGCATAATGTCTTTCCTAAGGTTCAAAGATGGTGAGAACTCTCAACATGCCATTAGGTCATAAAGTTTATCTGGTCTGGCTGAAGTGTCCTGGTTGTCATGGTAACTGGGGGCCTGGAGTCATTCACAGACATACTGGCACCCAGTATATGTATTGGGTGAGGGGTCGTGTTAATCTAATGACTAACTGATTTGTTAAATATAATGAAATATAGTGTCTGATTGGTCCAAACGCTACAAGAGGATAAATAAAAAGCGATACTTATATCCCTTGCCGGTGTCCCTGCACGGTGGAGTCG
Source organism: Spinibarbus caldwelli (assembly GCA_039654775.1). NCBI lineage: Eukaryota > Metazoa > Chordata > Actinopteri > Cypriniformes > Cyprinidae > Spinibarbus > Spinibarbus caldwelli. The sequence continues at coordinate 12,292,666 of CM077243.1, read as the reverse complement.
CACGGTAGAGTTGATGGTCTTTACACTCTTCAGGCTTCACACGACAAGGGCTTCACATGAGGGCTGCCGCGGTATACTAACCTTTTTATACCCATTTGACAAAATGGAAATTGAATTCAGTTGGACACACTTTCCTGTTTATCACAACAAACAGTCAAGCAAGTGCAGACAATGACAAGGTACGCGATACAGTACGAGACCAAACGCGATTTCAGCAATTCTCAACACAATAAACAAAACAAGAGTTTCCTAGCAACGGCAACTGCGCTAAACACTAATGAGACAAGTAAATTCACTTAGGAGCTGCTTTTAACTTCTGCTGATAGACTGCTTCTCTCAAAGAGTATTTCTTTACACTGTCTTCCGCTGGTGCTTGAACACACTTTCCTATTTATCACAACAAATAGCCAAGCAAGAGCAGACACTGACAAGGTACGCGATACAGTACGAGACCTAACGCGATTTCAGCAAGTCTCAACACAGACAATTCATTGTCTTAACAGCTGGACTTTTTAACATTTCATGCAGAACTCATTTGCAAATCTCCAACTTCTCTTCAAACGTTTTTGACACCCTGTCCAGCATTCACATAATGTGGAAACAGATTTACAATGAAAAAGACAAAAGGAATCGTCTGCAGGGCAAGGTTTTACTGTACGAAAATATTTTGTGTGCATTCACCCCCCCTCCCCCCTTGAAATTGGCTGCACACTATTCTCCTCAGAAAATACGCTTCTCGGACTCTGGCTAATTTCATAATTGGTGGAAATGATGCATGTCACAAGATGCAATTTTTGCCTCTTACGCAAAGCTTTTAACATAAACATGAATTGTTGATGAACTGCCCTACATTTCTTTAAAATAATGAGTTCATGTGATCTCAGTGGCAGCCGCTTAGCATTTATTTATTTATTTTTAAAAGGAAAAAATGGTTTCAGCTCCACCCAGTTAATTGATTCAGTGCTTTTCCTAAATGCATACATTTTTATTGGCATCTAATAGCATGCTGTAGGATAAATTTTAGATGCACGTTTGAGTTGTAATTAAAAATCACAGAAGAATGTCAGATGCATAGAGACTTTTTTAAATAAGTTGGTTTATGAAAATATTTTTTAATACTCAAATTACTGAGCAACTGAACAACTTTTGAGAGTCGCACACATACAATTAAAAGGATCTATCATGTTCAGTTAACTATATTAAAAAAATCTCCTTAATTATTAAAAAGTCCCCTTAGAAAATCCCCCTTTAAAAAAATAATTCACAAACTGGCTGAGGTTTAAAGGGATAATGCACCCAAAATGTCAAATGCTATCATTGTTTACTCAACCTCATGTAATTCCAAACCTGTATTACTTTCTTCTGTAGAACACAGAAACTAAATATATATATTTTATTTTATTGTAAATTGAGTAAATGACAGAATTGTCATTTTGGGGTGAATCACCCCTTTAAGGCCTGATTGGAGGGTGGTTCTGTGTTTGCACATGGTGTGGATTCACCTATACGCTCAATTACCTGGTCTCCTCCTTCCTTCTCATACTCAGTTCAGCCAGCCAAATCTGCAATCAATTTCAGTCGGCTGTGATTGGCGTGAGGGTGAAGTAGCTGGAATTAGGCCCCAGTTTAAATGATTAATGTTTTTCTAAGGCCCTGTGTGTATATGTGCGCGCATGTATTTTTGTGGATGCATGTGTATAGCAGCCAGGCAGAGTGAGAGGCATCTGCTCTGATACTGGGAATGTCTGCTTTACACAAAGACGCCCAGAGAGTCTTACTGAACTCTAATAAAGTCTCGGGAGAGACTCATTATTACCTGCACTCACCCCAAACCGCCCTCCACCAGAGAATGAGAGAGCCAGCTTCACAAAAACAGCGGACCATATACACACATATGCATGCCAACACAAACGCCCACACACACACACACACACACACACACACACACACACACACACACACACACAAGGACAAACATGATAAATTTACCTCTCACGAGTGGGATGTACGTCATTATATGCTTGAAGCATATTTATTGATTTACAGTGGTTTTACAGGCATGTATAATTTTGATGTAATGCAGTTCCTTGCTGCGTGTTTGAATATGATAAAACTGTCAGTGGTCTATAAAGAAAATTGCTATTTGTGCTAAACAGTACACAAACTTTAAAAACAAGCAATGTGTTTCAAATAAGGGCATATCAATCCTAATTAGCCATCACAAACATTGTATGTAACCGAAGATGCATGAGACCTTACCTGATGGCAGTACTCCTGAAAGTCACGGGAAAGCCTGCAGTAAGTATGTGACATTTTGCTTCCATGTGTAAACATTAATCCCATCAGCTCCTGCCCACAGGTGCAGCCGGACAGTTTCCTGGCGGGTGGAGGAATAAGGTAATGTCTCTATGGAGAATGTTAAGACGACAGCGCCGAGCAGTAAAACATTTACGCTTGATTAGCTTTTCTATGCAGAACTGGAAACCTAATACATCAGTTTCTCTGGAGCTGTTTGTATACAAAAAAATTATGTAAGTCAAATTTCCCAAATGCATCATTATTCAAATGATGCTACAGTACATTTTTGGCATCCTCTGGTCCACATTATCAGCATGAGGGCTTTTCTGTAAAGGTGTGAATGCATACATATGAATGTTTTTGGATTTACAATAGTAAATATGAAGATTAAAATGATAGTTCACCCAAAAATGCGAAATCACCCAGAAATTTAGTCATTTACTCACCCTCTAGTTGTTTCAAACCTCTGTAAATCTCTTTCTTCTGTTGAAAATAAAAGAGGATATTTTGAAGAATGTTAAAGTTCTTCAAAACTTCTTTTATGTTCAACAGAAGAAAGAAAGTGGTTTGGAGCAACTTGAGGATGAGTAATAAACTTGCATTTTTGGGTGAACTATCCCTTTAACAACAAGCTGATCTGAGCATCTCTAAAAACAATGGGTCAAAAGGTCTGAAACACAGAATGGATTACAGTTCAAATGTAAATACAAGCAAGCTGCATTAAAATGAATTGAAATTCAAACAAATCCATATAAATAACAAATTTCTAACTAGGTTTGTCAAGAAAAATGTTTAGTTTTAAAGGTTTGAAAACATTTAAAAACCTAGAAAAATAAACTAAATTCAACTTCATCTCTTTCTATTTGAAATTAAAAATGTTTTAATTGCATTTAATGTAATATCTAAAAAAAATTGAAAGAAAAGAAAGAAAGAAAGAAAGAAAGAAAGAAAGAAAGAAAGAAAGAAAGAAAGAAAGAAAGGTAGAAAGAGAAGTTTTGTAATGGATGGCAGAAAAACTTCATCTCCCAGAATGCATTTCTTTGAATTACAATTCAGTAAGTTCTTGTTCCTGTTATTCCAGTTTATCTTTGTGTGTGGTATGGCAAGTTGAATTTAAATTCCAACTCATCAAATGAAAGGGAGTTAATTCTTCATTTCCAAAATTTGTCCAACACTGCTGTATATACAAACATTAACAATAAATTAACTCAGCCCTGCACATCAAACACTGGCTTTACAGCATGTGGGTTTACAGATGTCTGCAAAGGAATAGTGCATGTTTTTCCATGTATAATCAATGTTTTTCTTAGAAAAAAGTGATGATTGTTGACTCTTGCTGTGTGAGACCAGAGTTGGCATGTTTTAATGGGGAAATGAGGTCACACTTGGGTCATATGGGACAGAGATCTGGCCTCTCTCCCTGCCTCTCTCTCTCAGTTATTTTCTGCACAGAAGCCTATGACTTCAAAGTGGGCACTTTATAAGCCTAATAAAGTTTTATATGTATTTACAGACCAAAACCTATTTCTATGAATCACCATAATACCAACGAACAAATCACCCAAAATAATCAGTGCGCTTCTCTGAGCCACAGGACATTTAGGGCATTGTCCCTGTGAGGTTCATTTATCATGCAAACATTTTGTTGCTCACATCTAACAGAGGCCTGACATCAATTACAGAGCGCTCCACAACATTGACTTTAAGAGCTTGTATCACTGCTCCTGACCGTATTTCATATCTCAAATCGCTGCCATGATATTTAATGAATAAGACTTGGAGTAGGCCAACAGTTAGGTCTATTTTATTAACATCATTATTTGTAAACCTGAATTTCGGCCCAGTTTCAGATCTTGTTTTACTGTGCTGATTGTGTTTCAGCCCCTGCAGACGTAATGCCCGTTCCCTTAATCCAACCCACAAATAAAACCACAATCACAAACACACACAAGGTTATAATACACATCAGAATGTTTGGATAATTTACAGAGTTTGTTTAAACCTCCACGTCTATATTTTGTAAAGCAGTCTTGCATTTAAATGGCAAATACTTACTGTACACAAGCTGTGCTCACTGTTCTTGATGAACTGAAGACATGAGTAATTTATATCGATTTACATAAATTCATTAAAAATTAATATATATTATAAATCCTGAACCTGATACTATACATTGTTTATATAAATAGTTTATATTTCAAATAAATACTACTTCTTTAAAAAAAGTATCACGTTTTTCACAAAAAAATTTAGCAGGACAGCTGTTTTCAACTGACAATAATAATAAATGTTTATTAAGCAACAAATCAACATATTAGAATGATTTCTGAAGGATCATGTGACACTGAAACTGGAGTAATGGCTGCTGAAAATTCAGCTTTGCCATCACAGGAATAAATTACATTTTAAAATATGTGACCTTGGACCACAAAACCAGTCATAAGTAGCACGGGTATATTTGTAACAATGGCCAAAAATACATTGTATGGGTCAAAATTATAGATTTTTCTTTTATGCCAAAAATCATTAGGATATTAAATAAAAATCATGTTCCATGAAGATATTTTGTAAATTTCCTACCGTAAATATATCAAAACTTAATTTTTGATTAGTAATATGCATTGCTAAGTACTTCATTTAGACAACTTTAAAGGTGATTTTCAGATTATTATTATTTTTTTTTTTGTTTGTTTTTTTGCACCCTCAGATTCTAGATTTTCAAATAATTGTATCTTGGCCAAATATTATCCTATCCTAACAAACATACGGTCCCATACATCAATGGAAAGCTTATTTATTCAGCTTTCAGATGATGTATAAATCTCAATTTCAAAAAAATGACCCTTATGACTGGTTTTGTGGTCCAGGGTCACATATATTAAGAAGGTTAAAGAAAACAGTTATTGTAAATTGTAATAATATTTCACAATATTACAGTTTTAACTGTATTTTTGATCAAATAAATGCAGCTTTGGCACTTTCACAAAAAAAAAAAACAAAAAAAAAAAACTACTGACCCCAAACTTTTGAACGGTAGTGATAAAGCATAAACATAATCCATAAATGAATTATCTCTTATTATTTGTATATAAATGTTAGCATTAACATTCTTCCCCCTCTATTTCTGCCAATGCAACACAATCCTACTGGAGACGGACGATGTTGATATTATGATAACTAGGCTGTTAATTATATGACCTCACCGGTTCATGAATCAGGGAGGGGTTTTTCAGACTGGGCCTTCCATTTTTCTGTTATCATAGTCTTAGATTGCACTGAAACAGGAGAGGATCTTATCGAGAATATATTAGCAAACTGGGACACAACCTCCCGGGTCAAAGGAGATATGTTTGTAGCCCAGGAGTGCATGTGTGTGTGCGCATGTGCACGTGTTTTGATTTGGGTCCTCTGGTCAGTTTAATGCATCTGGATGTAATCTTGCCCTCTGCTATACGTTTACTCTTCACAGGTTAATGTGAAACCTACGTTTCACCTCATAAAACGTTATGGCGTTTCAAACAACTCGCCTCATAAAACGCTACAGGGTCTCCCAAGGACACCTTTCTGCCCGGCGCTCGTTTTTCAACCTCTCTCGCCTGAGATCTATACCCATCTCGCCTTTCGCAGATCAAGACCTAGGAATCAGAGAAGGAGGAAAGGGGCAAAAAAAGAGCGGCTATCAATCAGGGGTTTGGAAATCAGGAAATAGGTAGGTTCGGTTCTTTGGGAGAGAAACACAAACCACATGTGGCAGCAGCAGCAGGAGCAGGAGCAATGCAATAGGATTACTGCTGGTGGTGAAAATGAGATCAGGTCACTCAAAGCTTCTGGTTCAATGAGAACGTTCAGTGAGAACGTCCTCACCCCAAACCCACCCACACACACACACAAACAAATCAAAATTGAAACAACCTCACGGCATTCTCACACCATGACTAACTTACGCGAAGATCGGTCATCATCTGCGCCGACACACTTGAACACACGCACTTAATGTTCTGAGTGACCTCCTGATCCTGTTGTCCCTCTTCATAGTATTTATTAGGTGCTTGTGCTCGGATGTATGTGTAGAGTTGATAAAAGCATCTGGACTTGTATTGGGGTTAAGACCCGCGGGATTGAAGTGGGTGTTTTCAGCTGGACCGTTCTGAATTGTTCTTTTAGTGTCTGCGCAGCAATGCTGTACCTCCCCACCCAAGAGCGCTTCGGCCAGCCAAACTACTGTCTTGTGAAATGTGTAGCATATTTTGTGAGCTTACGTAAACCATAGGAGAGATACTTTTTGGAAATAACATGCAATTTACTGCAGGTGAGAAAATTATTTAAGAAAGGACCAAGAATGTAAGCATTCCAGATTTTATCTGCCAAGCTCCAGGGAATGCGGTCATTTGGAAACCAAGTTCAGCTTCCAATTCACACATCATTCTGATGAACTGACAAACACGACACTGGGAGCTTAGCGTGATGAAATTAACCACCAGGCCGCTACAAGCGTCTCTAACAGGACCGAAGCCGGCAGAGTCAACCGCAGTGGCAGAAATCAGCGCTTTCTATTCACAACTGAATAGAAACAATAGTCATGTTTGTTTTACATGCATCTGTGTTTGTTTAGCGAGTTTGCGTTGTACATGTGGACAGAGGGACAATTAGCTAGGGGCATTTTCTTGGCTGGTTTTCTGATATGGACGATGGAGAACTTCTCTCACTCACTCTGTCTCTCTCTTCCTCAGTCAAGAGTCATAACAACTGGGATAGAAGCACTCTACAGTCTTGTTTACAGATGGTATTAAAATCCGTCTCTGGTGATCAGATCACATGTGGTCAACCAAGACACATTGCTGCTTACAACATGTGTTTAAATGTGTCTCCTGTGACCGCTTGCGAGGGGAAGGTCAAGATTTTGTAATTACATGCATCACTCACTACATCAGTCTATTGATACAACACAAAAAAGTATAAATGATTTTTTGTTTGCTTGATTTTGGAAGAAGTCTCTTATGCTCACCAAGGATGGATTTATTTGATCAGAAAAACAGTAAAAAAAATAAAATAAAATAAAAATAAATAAATAAATAAGTTTTATATTTCAATAAATTATAAATGATAATTTATTCCTGCAATGGCAAGAATAGGTGCTCAAGATGTTAATTATTAATATCAATGTTGAAAACAGCTGCTTAATATTTTTTATAGAAATTTATTATTTTTTCAGGATTCGTCAATTAATAAAATGTTTACAATAACATTTGTAACATTGTTTACTGTCACTTTTGATCAATTGAATGCATCTTTGCTGAATAAAAGTATTTATTTCTTTCGTTCAAAAAAAAAAAAAATTTAAAATTTTTTAAAAGTTTACTTTTTATCAACATACACATACACACACACAAACCCAAGATGTTTAACTTTACTACTCCCTGGGAAACTGTTAAAAGCAAGTGCAGTAATTAAATTACTGCTTTTAAATCTGAACGGTTGCACTAATGCAATTTACCGAAAATAACATCATAAACAGATTCTGCCAGAGAAAGCCATCTCTCATTCTCATTAACTCAAGTTCATTGAGAATTACTGATACTGCTGATTTTTGCCACTTATCAGGAGCAAAATGAGAAATTATGTCTGAAAGTAACCATATATTCAAACTTGAATTTTATATTAGTGAATATTATATATACAAAAACCTGCATTTTGGCCCAGCTGACAGAGATTCAAGTCTGTCAGACTGATTCTACTTGTTCTCAGAGTATCTGGCTAAAATTAAATACCATGAGATAATGTTATGAATGTTTCCCCCTGCATTTAATTATTTACTCATTTGATGTCTGTCCTTACAATTTAGATAATCAAAATTTTTCAAGTTTTTTTCAAATGTTTTTCAAGTCCCTTGAGGTTTGAAAACCCAGAATAAAACCCATAAAATCTGGCACTCTCAAAGCCTTTAAACTTGCCAAAGAGAAAGTAGCTGAACTTGTCTGAGTCCGTATGAACAATACCTATGTAATTGTTCTTGGAACTTTCCAATGAAAACACCTACATGTGCTTCATTCTTCCTTCTTTTCATAACCAGAGTGCACTGCATTTCCCAGCATTCCTCAGAGGGGTGTTCATCCTGAACCACAGCCCAGTTGCATTATTGGGTGAAAACAGCCCTCAGGAGAAATTTAGACGACTGATTGCAAAATCACGCCCTTTACATTTGATCTTAGAGCAATATATACGCATATGGTTTTATTTAAGAGGCTAGGGTGGTCCAGCAGATATATTTTTATTCTAATTTACTGTAAGTAATTGTAAATTAAAGTATTGCTGGGTGTCTATTCGCTCCAGGTGGCTGTGGGGGCTTTGGAATAGCTCAGAATAAAAATAATAAGGTTATATAATCATATAAGCTTTCAACGCCTGCAATTTGCACAAATGTACTGGAAGATTTAAATAATGACATTTAATATTTTTATAGAATGGTTTCTAATGCCCATTGCAATAAAGTCTAGCCTGATTACATTTCAATTTGAACCACCTGCGAATCACAAATTGACTTTTGGATACTGTCAGGAGCCGCCACAAAAGCTGTTATTTGTATCAGCTTTGCAATTTCCAACCAGTTGTTGAGTCCATACTGGCATGAAACAAAAGCACAGAGGAAGGTTTCTGGTGGTCTGACTTAAAAGTGCTGACGTAATAAACACTTCATTGCATAAGACTACAGATGGCAGGCGACTCTGTGAAATCACCTGTTATTTGGAAGCCCGCTTGCACTTTACGCATTTAACTGCAAGAGCTGTTTTCCAAGAGGGTTTGGCATTAACTTATACATGAACATGCTGATGAAGGTAATGGCGTAACAAATAATAGTTCTATTACAGGGATAGTTCAGTACAAAATTAAAGCTATCATTTACTCACCCTCATGTCGTTCATGTCTGTTTATGTATACACAATGAAAGCCAAAAGGGTTCAGTGTTGGACCCCACTGACTTTCATTGTATGGACAAAAACAGTTGAAACATTCCTCACAGTATCTTATTTTGTGTTCCAGTCAGTTCAAGTCATATTCACAATGCATATTGTTTCAAAGCAGCTTTAAAGAAAATTATATTGTAACAAAAATTATGTTTAATCTATATTGCCTTTAACATCCCTATTGAAAATTTTCATGAAAATTAAACATGCGAAAGAAATGTGTAGTTGACAAGTCATTATGTTTGTTTGATTATAATTTCAACAGAGTGAAATTTGAATCTGTTGTTAAACTGCTCTACTGTAACAATTCCCAGTCATTGCGAGCTGCTAGCTTTGCACAGTTTTCTCTCAATATACAAACCCATCCTTTACATGTCACTGTTGAGCTGAGGATATCCCTACACCAGTCATATTACAGCTGTCAATCAAACCCTATTCTGCACTGCAATGAAAATCTGATATGGAACACATCAATTGTCTTGTCTACGCCAACAATGATTCCTATATTAGATTATTTGCTTGAATACATGTTTGTTGTGTAACAGAGTTTAAGATGATGTCATTTTGTTCTGTGATTGGCAGTTAGACAAATTCCGATATGGAACCCATTAAAACGCTGGCGTCTTTTGTGCTCCACGGACTCCCGTATCTTTCAGTGTTTCATTTCGCTCTTTTTTTTCCCCTCCTACTCATTTTTAGCCTTTGTAGTGGTTGTGTTTCTCAAGGACAGGAACATAACTCTTGGAAAAATATAATTTGGCAGTTGAGGAATAGTCAGGACAGAAAAAAAAAAGAGCAGAAGGTGACACGCTGCAGTTGCGATGGGATTCTCGCCAAATGCATTGTTGAAAATGCATTTAGTCTTCAAACATACAGTCGCTTTTTATGAACACAGTGTTGTCTTTTATGCCATCATTGGGATTACGGTCATTTCCGCTTTTAGAGCAGGTCATACGATGAGCATTTCATCATCTGTGGATGCTCATACAGGAAATGATGTAATTGCAAAAGGCTTAAGAAAACATGAGCTTGTGCTTCCCTGGCAGTTACAGAAACCAGTATCATCAGAGACCACAGGATATTAAATCAGGATAATTAAGTGTCAGGAGTTGTAATAATTTTGTTATGGGTTATAAAGTGACAAGTGGAGGATATACAGATACAAACACTGCACATGTGGCCTTCAGACCAGACAAAACCCTTCCGCAGATCTCACCGAGAAACCTGCAAACGGCCTTAATCCTGGAATCTGCTATATCAAACCACTCATGCATTTAACGTCCCAGGAGCGGGAAATATCTGTCAGTACGATCAACAGGAGTTTGACTGATCGCTCTGCTTCTTTCCTTCCAAAATCATAGAGAAACATTTGACGGCTGTCCGTTTCTACGGAGCCCTCTTAGATCTGTTGCACATTCCCAATGCAGCATTTTGGGATTTAACACCAAAGCATCGGCCCTTGAATAAAAGAGAGATTTATATCCTTGCGCCTCGCTGTGTGGACCGAGTACCACGCACTTTCCTCTCACTGTTTCCCTCTAAGTGGTAATAGTTTTTCCTCCATGCTGATGTGTTCGATGGGGACAACAGGAGACCAGACGGACGAGTTCAAAGACGCAAAACGCTCGATCTGGACAAAACATTACAGCAGTGCAGCCCTCATTGATGGATGTGCTAGGCGAGCATTATTTGTAAAGCACAGACGCTGTACGTAGGTCTGCAGGAAGATGAAAAGTCACGCTCGGATGCCAGCATGCTGGAGGGACCAATCAAAACAAACACACGCGTGTCCAAACATAATCACTAACCATGATTTGTTAGTGTTCAGGATGTTTAGCGATATCTGACTCGGAATATCTGTGGGTCATTTTCATGATGAAGTGTCTTTAAGATGCTAATTCGATAGACACATGTAGCTGCATGGAAATCTGAGGCAGATTTAAACGTTTGCAAACGTAAAGCCGGTTATGGTGGGGCTGTGGGTAAGTATGTTTACGTAGGGGTCTCATAAGGTTCTTAAAAGCAAAGTGGGATGTTTATGTACAAGTTTCATGCGTATTTACATATGCTCAGAAGCACACCGAGTTTGGAGCGTTCCTTTTGTGCTGTGGTCTGTCAGACCTGTGATTTACATTAAAGTCAATCACTCACTCTGAAGGGCTTCTGCCTGTAGCTCCCTGCTGATGTTCAACAGTGGCAGTATTACATTCTTCATGATGGAGGCCCCCTCTTTCTCTGTCTTCTGTCTCTCTCTCGCTCCTCTCGTCGAGCCAGCCTCCTCCTCTTCTCCGTTTGCAATGCTGTGAGATGGAGGGATGGAAACGATTATAGAAGAGAGAAGAAAAAAGACAGGCAGATGGGGATTCCAGCAATCTCTTTGGAATAGATAAATAGATTTTGAAATCATTCACAAATGATGTGCAAAATGTGCTCACCATCTGCTCCTACCAGCGCTGAGAAAACCCTGCTCTCCCGTCACAAACACTTTTTTTTCCTGCCTTTTCTTTCATTCTTGCTCTTTCTCCTTCCCCTCTTCGAATTTGTCATTTTATAGCTATCGCGGCTGCGTTGCAGGTGTCATTTCCAGTGACTGTTCCAGGAGGCCAACTCACAGAAAAAGGACTGGATTTCTGACTAGTAGTTAGAAACAAGCTTTAATGCAAAAAGAGAGCGAGAGAGAGAGAGAGAGAGAGAGAGAGAGAAAAAAAACTCAATATATGACATAAATCCCACTGCATGAACAGCGTGAAATGAGCATCCTGATTGCGTGGGTGTCCTGCAAACCACATTTCCCAGGGAGCACTGAGGGAAGCAAATGGAACACCTGATGGTTGCTGGAACACTGTAGAATGGGATGTATGTAGCATAGAAAGACCATTGGGCAAAGTTAGACGGTGTAAATAAATTCAATCTCTCTCTCCTTTCTCCATCTATTCTATATTTGAGATGTGTGGAGGAAACAGGGTGACCAGATTAATCTAAATCAATAAATAAGTAAATGCACGCATAATGTGAAATTTCAAGTGGCAGCTTGTGTCATACATACATACTACCATTCAAAAGTTTGAGAGTGGAAAGATTTTTTGATGTTTTTGAAATAATCACTTACAGTATGCTCACCAAAGCTGCATTTATGTGATCAAAAATAGAGCAAAACGTAACATTGCAAAATATTATTACAACCTAAAATAACTGTTTTCTATTTTAATATATTTTGAAATGTAATTTAGTTCTGTGATGGCAAAGCTGAATTTTCAGCAGCTAATACCATTACAGTCTTTAGTGTCACATGATCCTTCAGAAATCATCAGTATTCTGATTTGGTGCTCAAGAAACATTTCTTATTATTATCAATGTTGAAAACCATTGTTCTGTTAAATATTTTGTCAAATTTGATAAATTTTATTGCATAAAGAATGTATTGCTTTCTTTACACACACAAACATTTGGTAGAATTAATGATTTTCTAAAACTGACATGATCTGTCACTTGAAACTTAACATTTACATGTGATTTAATTGTTAAAAATTGTAATATTCTGTTTAAACTACTGTATAACACTGAAACTTAAAAAAAAGTAAATCCATGCACACATTTAAGTGTTTTAGCAGTCTATTAGCTGAAATAGGGACATATTTATATATTTTTGAGAATTATTGGGACACACCTTATGAAACTGAGACCAGAACGATGGTCACCATGGAAGGCTGTTCCAGCAAATGACAAGGATTCTGGGACACATGAGTAACTACAAGGCCTGTTTAATACACCCAGGAACTAAAAGAAAAGAATAAACACACACACACACAGACATTTCTAGGTTAGCAAAAAGGTCTGATTTGATACAAGACCCCTCTTTTCCCACTCACTCAGACCCACAATATATGAACCTTTATTACCAGCTCTGACTGGGCCGAATAACCTCAATATCCTTAGCCTTTTAATGAGCTTTTCCTGGTCTGCTTTGCTCCCATAGATGGTCTGACATGGTGAGAGGAAAAGGAAGCTGGCATCATCCCACCAAAACCGATGAGAAAAAAAAAAAAAAAAAAAAACGAGAGAGGAAAGGAAGAAGAAAAGAAAAACAAAAGTAGTCAGGATCTGATTAGTAACACTTACATGGCTAAATGAATCCCAGTAACATATCTGCCTCAACCACACATGCTTTCCATAACCTGCAGAAATGTGCTGAGAAAGAAACAGAGGGGAAGATAAAAATAAGTTGTTATCTTTTACTAAAAATAACAGTCTCAGAATAATATGGAGATAGTAGAGGTTACTCAACCTAATTTCTTATTTTGAAAGGTTGCTGTGTGTTTATTAATCCATTCACAATTATAAATTTCTTTCCGGTTTTTATAAAAATTCATAAAATTGCCTTTTCTTAGCACAAAACATCTTTCCTCCAGATTTTAGTTAAAGGTGTGACATCATATAGAAATAAAAGGAGATGTAATTGCTCAAACCATGTACTAATCCAAAACCACAAGCTAGCAAGTGCCTTTTCTTACACCAACATCACCTTGAAACAAAAACAGGACACATCTGCCACATCTCCACATGTCTGAGTGGAAACAAGATGGAAACAAGACATTTTACCCACACACATACACACGCAGAACTCTGGTACTTGTGTGATTGACATTTTTAACCCTAACAATAACAGATGACTGTAACTTGAAAAATGGCAATTAGAAGAAAATGTAGAACAGATGAGGAGGAAAAGAAAGAGAGAGAGAGAGAGAGAGAGTGAAATACAATGAAAAAAAGTGAAATGAAAAAAAGAGAATTCCTCCTTTGAATACAGACTCCTAGATGAATGTGAAGGACACAGAGATTATCCTGTGCTATTGTTCCAGAAAATAACTCAATCATGCTGCTGAAGCCTGGCGATACACAGCCAAATACGGAGAAGAGCTGTCACCAGCGTGTGCGTATGGGCCCCACACTGTTTTTACCCAGGAAACCCCTTTTAAAAATTGTGTGTGGTCATATTCGTGCTTCAGAGAATTGACAACCAAGGCCGCATAAACTAAATAAACCTAAATCAAAGAATTAAAATCACCACTGTCTGTTTCACCACCTGATCTGTCCAGAAGTCTGAGCTTCAGAGATGAGAGGTATGCTCTGAACGTGTCTAAATACGCGTCCATTGTTTATGGCCACACAGTATATTGTTTACTCTTTTGAGCAGCACACTCGCTCACACCTACGGCCTTCAGCGTTTACAGCATCAGGGACTCCAGTGTATGGTAATGCATATCAGATGTTCCATGGACACTTTCTGAATTAACTGGACTGGTGAACGCTTCCGAAAGCTGTCTGGTGTACCTTGTTGCTGCTTCAAACTAGAAAAGAGACACATCCTGTTATTTCCTTCCTTAAAATAAAACATTTGCTGCTGCTTTTGGATCTACGGTGAAGTCAATGCACCAAAAATACTTTTCCAGTGAGATCCATCCAAACCCTGTTGACACACCGGATGAAACTGTGGATGAAATAATGGGCACAGAGTGTTGTGTGAATGTTTTCGGGAGAGGGAATGTTTGGAATGAGTGTGTATACAGAATGTACAACAAACAGATTTTGTATGTTTGTGTAGCCTACAGCAAACTGTGAACAGAATTTTGTGCGTCTGAGTATGTGTGTGTGCACACTTTCTAGCTCTTTTAACACTATAATGCTGATTGGTGTTGAAAGTAGCCCAGCAGAATCAGTTCAGTACAATGCTTCCATTTGTAGCCTCAGTCTGTAACACAAACCTTCATCTCTATGCCTCCATCTCTCCATCCTTTCGTCCTGTTTTCCTTAATATGTAAATCTAATCCCTCTACAGCTGCTGCTTGGACATTTAAAATGAGGGGAAAGTACTTTTCTTTACCATTGATCAAAGTATCAGGCTAACTGCATTTGACCCCCAGGTAGGCAGAATGGATTTTTCACCACTTTCTTTCTTGGCAAAATCCCAGTCATCTTGTCATGGGGCTATGTTTCACTCTCTGCTCTTATTTTAAAAAGCCATTGCTACTGCCACAATGAGAGCACAAAGTTTCCATCTTTATTTCATTGAGGTAAAATTAGATGAAAGTCATCTTTTTCCTGCCCCTGAAAAAGGAGAGGTACGACATGTAATTTATGACTTCATTATGTTGGTGTTGCAGCACTTTGAGGAGAAAAGAATTATAATAATATTCTATTAAACCGAACTGATCGGAAAAATGATGAAACACATGCTTCCTCACCACACGCATTCACTGTGAAGTGGAATCTGGATCCTTTTTCCCATGAAAAGCGCAAGAGAAAAGCTGTTTCTCATAAAGAGAGACTTCACACAGGAAAAACATACGGGAATTGTCATCAGCACTACCAAGCTAGACTCTGCAGGGTCGACCTGCCCTGGGTGGCAAGTGTCACCAAATGCCAATCAAAGGGACTTTCCCTGCATCTGCGGTCACCAGCTTCAATGGTGTTTACAATAGTATTTTGAAGAGAAATGAATGAAGTATATAATTCATTCATTCAAGTTTCTTTACAGACTGTTTCATATTTCTGAGTCTTCTACAACTACCATTGGACAAAGCAAAGACTACCTTAGCGTTCAGCACCAGACAATGAAAATCATACCACTAACAAGTTGTAGTTATATCTCCCACTATAATTAAATAATAATAATAAGAGACAGTAAAAAACGTTTACACTGTTAAAAATTTATTTTAAAAAACTATATCAAATAAATGTCTTTTGAACTTTATATTCATCAAAGAATCCTGAATCCTGTTCCTTGAGCACCAAATTATATTAGAATGACTTCTGAAGGATCATATGACACTGAAGACTGGAGTAATGGCTGCTGAAATTTCAGCTTTGGCATCAGAGAAATAAATGACATTTTAAAATGTATTTAAATGGAAAATAGTTATTTTAAATTGTTATAATGTTTGACAATATTACTGTTATCTCTGTATTTTGGTCAAATAAATGCCTTGGTGAGCATAAGAGACTTTCAAAAACTTTTAAAAATCTTACTAGCCCTGAACTATTTACCTGTAGTTAAGAAGTAATTTCCATTCTTTTTCAGCACAAACACATTATGCAAATTTAGTTAATTATCGATTGAGTTAAATTATTATAGAGAAGTTTTATTCACAAAACTTCATGTTACTCAGATGCTGCAATTAAAGATTTGCCAATACTGTCCATGGAAAGCGCCCGAAAATAAATAAATAAATTAATTAATAACAATAATTTAAGAAATATTTATGTTAATTTCCTATTGATCATTGAATCAGTAATAACATAATGATCAAATAATAGAGAGGAGCATTAAAATTGGGCATACATCCTAGTGTATCCTAGTGAAAAAATAAATAAATAAATAATAAGAATTCAAATACAGACAATATTACTTGAGTCCTCATATATATATATATATATATATATATATATATATGCACGTACATAGATCACGCACACATACACATACATACATATTCATATTCAGATCGACGGGTTATCGATCTATCCACGACATATCTAGAGATGTTTCTGTGTGAGTGTGGCATCTCCATCACTGACTAGCCTACTTCGTCCCGATCAGATTCAAAATGGTCAAAATATGATCAACATACATGATCTACACAGGGCCGTACCCACCATTGAGGTCCCCAAGGTCCGGACCTCGGTATTTTTCCAATAACAGAAGTTGTAAAATAATTACCTTATATTAATTGTGCTTTGGTGCTGCAAGGATAAAAAGCCAAGGTAACAGATGTTCTCATCTGAGATGCCTCAGCGGTAGGGGTGTGTGATATTTAGTCTGAGATAATATAGTATGTGTTGTTGTCAATGTGCAATTTGACACGATCGAGTATTTTGCAAAAACCATTCAAAACACCCCTACAGAGTGCACTCATTACGTGAAGTCTAGACTAGTGCGCGTGCGCATTTAGAGTGCGTTCTTTCACTGCATGATTCAGTCTATTAAAATGCATTTAGAATGATCTCAAATTCAAGACATGGGGGAAGAAAATTTATATATTTATACCACTTCATATAGTTAATCAATTTCAGACGAAGAGTGCCATTTTTCTCTAAAAATTACCATGATTACATGTGATATTGATTTTTTACAACAGCTCAATAAACAAAAAGTTAATTAAGAGACTATTATACACTATGCCTGTTTTTGCTCTATTTCGCCAACAAAAATCTTTCCAAACACAGCCACAGCACTGTTTTGCGTCTCTGAGCAACATGACGGGGATTCGTTCCTGAATGAATCAACCGTTTAAATATCAGTATTTAATGTTTTATTTTTAATATATCAAAACATTATTTATGCATTTGTAACTGCAGTTAAATGCATTCATGTCTTGCATTAAACAGTGTGTAAATACATCTAAATGTCATTTCAGATGCAGCTTCTGTGTTGATTTGATTTGCTTGGTAACTGCCCAAATGTCTTATTATTCTAATTCACTGATTAAATGTAAGAATTTGACTCAAAAGATAATGGACAATTTTAGAAAAAATGGCTTTATAAAGGTAAAAATGCCCATAAAATATAAAAATCAGTTTAAACTTATTGGAAAAGATTCATTTCTGTCAGTGTGAATTAAAATTATAAAAAAAATAATATTCATGTTTAATCATTTTAGACACTTGATTTTACTGAAGGCTACCAGGATAATTATAACTTGAGTTTATTAAATTCATAAACATAAACAAACTATATCTTCTCTATTTCCAGTTTGTAGCGTGGATCATTCATTGCAACATTTAATCTGATTCTCATGTTTAACTATCTGTTATCCTGAAAAATAATTTATGCTATAATTTATGCTACTACTGCCTACTGACTTGGTTTTAAACCAATATTATTATCCAATTTATGAGCCTTAAAACATCTTAAAATGCACACATTAATAAAAATTTCCTCGGGGGAGCATGCCCCCGAACCTCCCGCCCTACCAATCTCCATTTTGGGACCTCGGTATTTATAAAAACCAACGTACGGCCCTGGATCTACATATATGATCTACATATATGATCTACATTGTCTCTGATCCATCCGTTTATGGCGATCGTCTTTTTTTTTCGAAACCGGTAGACCCGGGAAGTCCCGTAACTCATTCAGGACATGCGCTAGGGCTTTCCTTACCGTAATACACCTAGAACACGGATTGCAGTAAAAACTCGTCAATGGCGGGGAAGCGTTGTCTCTTAATTGACGAGATATCTCGTCAATGGCGGGTAAAGAGTTACTGTACATAAATTAGGATATAACTGTCCCATGTATACAGTCATTTACAATGTCCATTTCCGAGTACAGAAAAACTGAATGTGAACCATATAGCACCTGTGCAGTTCTGTTTCAATCAGACATTGAGGTCTGTGCTGCTGCTAGTCATAAAGATGAGCTGATTCCACTCCAAAAACACAGTATATGAGTAATCCTTTCCGAAATTAGAAATTATCAGCTCTCAAATCCGCCAATATGAAAGCGTGGTTAATACTGTCCCATGTGAGTTACAGCTATTATACATTCAACTATACTTCTCTGTGAACAGAAGGAAAAATGACAAAAAAAAAAAAAAAAAAAAAGAAGAAGAAGAAGAAGAAGAAGAAGGGGGATTTGGTTAAAAAAAAAAGCACAGAGAACAGAAAAGACAGTGAAAAAGGGCTAGAGAAGGAGAAAGACAAAGGAGAAACTTGGCACCTCAGCCACACACTGTCATGTAGGCAGGCTGACATCATCATTGTAAAATTGGGAGGCCGGTTTCGTCTTTCCTGCAGATGTGGAGGCCTGATCACATTCCGTGGGCCTGTGCCACTTTTCATCAACATCCCTCCTTCCCCCCTCTCTTGCAAACTCTCTCTCCTGTGAGGAGACACCATCAGAGAGTTGTGGGTATGTCTGTGTGTGTTTGGGGGATAAGTTGTTGAAAGAAGTATGTATGGGCACATCACTGAGAAACAAAGAATACAAAAAATTGGTGTGTTTGTGTGTATGAAAAAGTGAAAGAGAAACCTGAGGTTAGTAGTGATGTGATGGATATTCCCCAAGGTCTTCCAGCGTGCTGGCATCCCTCAGGGTTCCAGTTCGGGTCCTCTGCACTTTCTCCTGTACAGGGCCTTTAGTCTCTTCTGGTGTCCACTACAGAGTTTGTATTCCCCAGGCCTGGCCCCCGAGCTGCCCCCTGGGCCTCCACCTGGGCCTGATTGCATCCTGCTGCTGCAGAAAACCTTGATTTACTAGAGCAGAGCGCCAAGCCTCAAACACACAGCTGTGTATCAGCAGGAAAGGGAAGTTGTGCATCACACGGTGTGTGTTTTATGGGGGAGAGTCACGCCCTGGCGAACCAGACAGCACATAATCTGACTCCATGATTGACAGGTGTCAAGGTGGTGTCTGACACGAGCTGAAGTGCAACGTGTTACACAGTTTTCAGCAAAAGACTACAGGTCAGGAGTTTTTTTTCTATCAACAGAATAAAAACTAAATAGATAATATCATTAAGAATTAGTATAGATGAAAGTAACTGTTTCTGAACTCTGATATAAAAACAAACTCCATAGTCCAAAAGAGCACTTAAAAAAAAACAAAAAAACTAAGCTACAAAAACAACTATTTAGCATGTAAGTTAATATTAAGTAACTACATTTTAGACAAAATATTGCCAGTTACTTTGTCTATTTTATAAAAGCCAAAGCAGATTTATATGCTACGTCTATGAGCAACACACAGTAGTTTCATTCCTGAATGAATAAGTGTTCTTAAACAAATCGTCTTAGTAAATGATTCAGTGACTCACTCATAAAAACATTCACTCGTTATTGAATTAATCTGTTACTTGTTTTGTTCATGAATGAATAAACAGTTATTGGAAAAAAAATCAGCAGCATCCTAGTGTTGGGAAATAAAATTTAAATGAAGTTTAAACAGAAAATAAAAGAAAATTGTGTTACGTTGTTTTGTGAATCAGCACATTATTTTGTGAATCAGGCTTTGATTATAATTGCACCAAATTATTATATCTCAGTTCACATGCAAAGGATCTCAAAGGCACAGCAGCACAAAACAGCTTGCTTAATTCTAAGCGTATGAGAAAGGGCGGAAAAAAATGCTCATGAAAAAATAAATTATGACTTTTGTAGCACAGATGCACGAAAACACTTTAGAAATATTATTAATAGACCTCAGAGGGAGAAAAAAAATAAAACAAATGTTCCATATGACTGATAGATAATCAAATAAACTGAAAAAAAAAAAATAATAAACTGCTTGGATATTTATTATGACCTGAAACTATTTTATGTTTTACAGTTAAGCCAAATTATAAATCATTATGCTCCTTACATATAAGACCATAATGCACAACCATTTTTTGAATTAAATAATGTATAGACTCACAACTGTTTCATTTATAAAGTCCTGTAAACTTCTTTGACAAATACAGCCACAGGCAGTGTTTTGTGGTGGCATACAGGTTTCATCTGATACACTGCGCTGTACAGCATATGCTGCTTCGGACCAGAAGCAAATGGGGCGCACGTCCAGCAGAACCAATCCATTTGGTCAGGCCCTTTCAAATCCATTTCCTACATGCATATCCCGCAATTTCAACACACTGTCCACATGCAACGTCTCAGACAAGGGCTTCTTCAGCACAGCTAAACCTGCACGGATCATCATCCCCATACTTCACCGTGAGTTATGAGCCACGCTCACCATAACATATTTCAAATATTCCACATGGATCTCAGTACTACGGTATGGCAAATTTAAAATTCATTCAATTTGGTGTGGTATTTTTGAGTCTCCATTGAGAGCTTCAGAAGTTCGGACTGATTCAGAGAATTAGCACGAATTCGTGTTACTGCCAGTAAAAGTGCGTTCACGTCAAGACCGGGTTATGCGTTAAACATATGCATGTGGGCAGTTTTTCCTCTTTCCTGCAATAAAATCAATTAGCCATACGTAATAAATCTAAAGATTGACACACGATGCAGAAATAAACTTTCCATGTACAGGGACCCCTAAAGTCAAAAATCTTGCCTGCGCTCGAGACACATGTTTCAGTACTTCTCTGAGTGTCAGATAAAGTGTTTGTCTGGAATAGTCTTCGGATGACTTACGAGCTCAGCAGTTTCCTTTCCTCCATCAGAGCTGTTGGCAAAGTTTGCCCCGTGTTGCTAATCTGAAGCCAGTTTGTCACTTATAACTGCTCAGATTAAGATTTGGTAGGGGAAGTTTGATCCACACCAGCACGCAGGAACAATGGGCCTTCAAAATTTCCTCCCTCTGTCTCTCTTCCCCAGTATTTATGATGCTCAAATGTGAAGTAATTGGATAGGCGGAAGAAATATGATGTGCTCTGTCGATAGAAAAGTACGACGCAACGAGAGCTGTTGGAAAATGTCAGGCTTCGATCGTTTAGCCCAGTACAATAATGTGTTTCATCGTGCGCATTCTGATCCACATATCCTTCATGCGGTAAACCGAAGAACACCCCCATGAGCCCCCGAAGATTAAGTCAGAGTCAGAGTAAGTCTTAAGTGGAGATGAGTCTAGTGGACATGAACCGTTCTCTAGAGTCAAATTCAAGAATATCATACTGCAATAAGTTCTGGCTCCACGCTTATTTGACTAATTCATAAAACTGCTGGATTCTCAGTAGAGCAGTGTCGGGTTGTGAAGAAGGGCCTGCGTCTTGGGGTTTTCAGTTAAAATTTGGCATTCACATGCTGCCTAACCGTAGGACAGGCCCATCAGCGAGAGAAAAGGAGCAGAATCCACTGCTGTCTTCTCGTGGGAGACGGGAAACAAGTTCAAGATTGCGTCGTGAGCGGTGCTCGCCTCTCTTCACGAATCACTGCTGTTGTCGTTCAGGTCGTTTCTCAGGAAGCGCTATACAGATGGGAGCTGGAAAATCACCTCTGTTATTATACTCTGCGTCTCTCCATGTTGTTCTCAGTATAAATACCGCTGTGTAAGACTAACACAAATCTTAACTGGAAACCTACCTGTCTGAGAGTTTCGATCTACATATGCAATAAAGAAGTCCTACTTAGTGCTGTCTGCGGTGCTGAAACCTAATATGCATCAATGGCCATTGGCCTCTTTTTGGCCTTAGAGATATGAACACTTTGATAAACACTTATATTTTACAAAAAACGCTCTGTATGTCCACTACTAAATATTTAAATCTGGGTTCGGGCCACTCCCAAGCTCGGAGCCCTTCCCCGGACAGCACGCCAAATACTTATTACTATACTCCAGCTAATTATATGTAATTGTGAACTCGTGAAATTTCTTTAGCACCAAATCAGAATATTAGAATGATTTGTGATGTGACACTGACGATTGAAGTAATGGATGCTGAAAATTTAGATTTGCCATCTGAAAAATTACAATTAAAAATTAAAAAGAAAAAAAATTAATTGTAATCACACCATTTTTTTAAACATTTTTTCATCATTTACTCACCCTCAAGTTGTTTGAAACCTGTACGAGTTTCTTTCTTCTCTTGAACACAAAAGAAGAAATTTCGTATAACGTTGGTAACCAAATAGTTGACATTAGCCATTGAGTTCCATAGTATTTTTCCATATTATAGAAGTCAATGGCTACCATCAGCTATTTGGTTACCAAAATTTTTCAAGATTTCTTCTTTTGTGTTCAACAGAAGAAAGAGTCTAATGCCGGTTTCGAACAACTTGAGGGTGAGTAAATGACAGAATTTTCATTTTTGGCAAAAATTCTTGAAATCGCTTATACTGATAAGAGAAGCATTTTGCATACCAATTATTTAGCACAAATGTGACATGGCAACGTTTCCTATTTGGAAATTGGAAACACTATTCATTCTTCCTAGCACTTAACCCGATACACATGAAACAGACACCAAATTTAGTTATACTACACAGAAATGCAGTATCCATTATTCAGGGTCTTAGAAAACCAGGGCCATAGACTTTTCGGACAACTCTTCTTTTCAGTTCATTTTCAGAGAAAAGAGTGTTTTTCTGGGAGTTATCTCACGGGATGACCTTAAACAGAAAAGAAAAAAAAACGTATGCAATTTCGATCAGCTTCTACAGCAAACACACTCATTATAGAATAAAGCACCACATGCTCCACCCACGAACAGCGCGCCTTTGCTTTCCACACTGAGATGGAGACTAAAGCAGCAGACAGCTGGTGCAGCGGAGCTGGCCACATTCTCCAGCAGATCATTTTCACACGCATGCTTCAGCCTTTACGTTAACTGAGCCCAGCATCTCAGAGCCTTGCCAAGAGGGGCCTACCACCTGCAGCGGCCAAGCAAGCGCAGACATGGAGCACTCCGTAAGATGCTAATCAACACAAAACAAATGCAAACGTTTTCCACGGAACGTACGTAGGGATTCTGCGCTGACACCAATTGGTGATGTAACTGCTATCTGTCCTTTCTCGTTCATCACATTTGGAAATGATTTTAGTAATATTTGCCTACAAAAACTTTGGGGATTTGTGTAATACCTTTTTTTGTGTAATAAAGTCCTCAACTATCACAGTGCTGTAGCTCAGAGTATTTCTAAGTAGGACAACAATGATTATTTATATATTTTATAGATGTATCAACCAATTTTTTTTTTCCAAATAAATCTATCAATTATTTTCTGATTTGTTGATTAATCCTTTGGTTATATGAAATTTGTTTCAGCTATTTCTAAGAGAAAGACAAGTAAATCAAGACAAGCATGTTTAGCAAACAAACTCACTATTAAGTTATGTAATTTAAGGTTTTTAAATAAAGTTCAAATGGTCATATACCTTAATTTTAAAAATAAATATATCACAACATAAAAATCCCTCAGCCTGACAGGTCTAATAAATTACTTGCGTAACATCAGAAAACTGGAGTGTTTACTTGGATTCAGGAAAAAAACATAATAAAAACACAGCCCAACAGCTCTTTCTTTCCATCTGAACTCTCTTGTGTTTCCTGGGATCTTCGTTCTTATTCATTTCCATGCGGCTGCCTGCAGCTGTCCGTTCACACAACGTGCAGCCTTGCTAATTTTCCTACAGGGTGTGAGATTGATTGTGAACAGAAGAATGTCCGGTGAACGAAGCATGCTGTCTGTGAGAGCGCTGAGCATGCCTTTGGGTGATGAAGCTTCTGTTTTGGCCGGACAAGTTGTGTTTGTCTCTCCCTAAAGCTCAAGGCCCAAAGCCAGAGCAAGGCACCCTACATTTATCACATTTGAGGGACAGGACGGCAAATCATTTACACTAGCAAATTCCTCTGACCACAGCTGGGACCGAGTCTTAAAGCAAAACCCCCAACGGTTTTATTCACTCATCCATATTCTCTCATATTCTTACTCAGGGTGTCAAGTAGCAGTTAAGCTGCTTCTAGTTTTGAGACTAGACCTACTTTAAGGGTCACAGAGCGGTATTTTCAGGCTGGAAAAGTTTTCAAACATTTCTTTCTTTGAAAAAGGGAAGATCAAGACGGCTATTAGAACTCTTTAGAGTTCAAAAGAGGAGGACTGCATACCTCATGAAAAACAGCACAGTAGAGGAGAGCCAGCATGTTGCTGAGGGCACTTTCGAGGCCACGTTCTCACGGTCTTATTCATTTAAATACAAAGTATTTGGACACTTTAGAGACACTTAAAAGCGTATGAATGAGCATATTATTAAAACTAAGCATTTCATGCAAAACATTTGACAAAAAGAAGTTTGTTAGCCTTCAATAAATCATTCCAAATGAAGACACTCTCTGATTTTAATGTGATGAGCTACTCCAATGGTTATTCTGGTAGGACACCTGTGTGAACTCAAGAGGAACTGACTTCATACATCCAGTAAAATGAGACCTTGGGACCTGCTGATTAAAAGTAATTGCAAAAATGGCTTAGAAAAGAGAAGCTAGTTCTGAGAAAAAGGTCTAGATTTTTTTTTTTTTTTGAAAATTCCATATGGTTTGATATTTTATTAATTGAATGCAACAAAGTTCATACATTTTTAAGCATGACGTAAGTGGGCCACTGTATGTTCTACATAAACTGTTCATAGACATTTTAGGCTTTAAATATACTCATGGTGTTCTTCTACAGTATAAATTCAGCTCTGTTTGGAATTATAGAGTGGATCTTCACTCAGTGGAGAAGAGAAGCACAGCGGCGTTTCACATGTTTCCCTAGAATGACATAAATCAGCAAGCACTTCGTTATGAAACAGGAGGAACGCCTTGAATTTAACCAGTGGATCTTCAGTGAGAGCAGCAGACAAATTAAGGCCGCATGGGGAAGAAAGGACACCACCTTGATACACAATGAAACTGTATATCCGCGAAAATTTAAAGACTGATGTCAGGTAACACGACAACCTGAGGACTTCTATGAACAGCTCTACTGAGCGCTAACAAGTGTTCATCAAAAGCCCATGAGCTCGGTTTAGCAGATGGCATGAATCATTACCAGAACTGTCATTCCAAATTTTTCTTCCTTTGTTTGGGTTTCAACCATTTTATACACATTAAATATTTTTCCATTATATTTTTTTTAACCAACTATCAATGTAACATGTTAATTACAATAAATAAAATAAAACTAATAATTTAAATAAATAAAATAAAAATTAACACATTTATTCCTGTTCATTACTACGGGCAACTTGGCTCACCAAACCACACTAACCAAGAGTCTCAAGACAAAAACATTAAAAACTTAAAAACACAACACAAATGAAAGTATCATTTAAAGATTAAAAAATAGCACAGACAAAATTAGCTTTATTTGTTAATAAATATTTAAATATTGTTAAGTAATATATTAATTTAAAAATCTATTAAACAAAAATTACTGATGTATGAAGCCAATTTTGTCATGTTCAGAGTTTATGGTCTATTCCAGTGGTTCCTAACCACGTTCCTGGAGGTCCCCCAACACTGCACATTCTGCATCTCTCCTTTCTCTGACACACCCAATTCAGGTCTTGGAGTCTCTGCTAATGAGCTGATGATCTTAATCCGGTGTGTTTGATTAAGGTGACATGGAAAACATGCAGTGTTGGGGGGCCTCCAGGAACATGGCTGGGAACCACTGGTCTATTCAGTGTCTGCCAAAATAATCCAATTAACCGAATTACCTTATTTTGTGATTTTCACAGAAAATTGTAGATTAATTTGCATATAGCAATCAGCATATCATGTAATTCATTCAATACCAGTCCAATTTTTTCACATCAAGTAAACGTAAAGTTTAAGCAAACGTAGTCCACTATTTCAAATGATAATGTTTTACATTAAGCGTTCCCCACCAAACCGCTACCAGCTCTGGAATCCTGGAGTGTCAGATTATTTTATACACAGCAATTGAGTCCTGTGCAACCGCAGATCCCTGGCAATTCCTGTGGTAAATTCACATCAAACAGAATTCCCCGATCAGAGGATCACAGAAGAAGACCGTTACTGCCGGAGCCCCGAACATCAAGGACACATGCGCATTTCAACAGGTAATACGAACTGGAATGCAAACGCAAACTACTGATCAACAAGCAGAAATGATATCTTGTTTTTGCAGCAGTGTGCTTGTGGGTTTGTGGTGCGATTTAACTTTCGTGTAATCCAATCATCGCTTTCTCTTACTTTCGTTTTTTTTGGGAGCGACATCCCTCTGAGGGTGTACAACCAACCTTGCACGGCTTTGTCTTCAGCCAACGGCACTGAAAGATCCAATCAGTCAGTGAGCTTCAATGAGTAAGGATCTGTAACGAATGAACAGTAAAGACAGACAGAATGTTATTAAACCAGTATAACAGGTATACAGAAAGACTGTTTAGTCAGAGACAGCCATTGGGGAGATTGGATCAAGATCTCCAAGTAGCCAAAAGTTAAATTTGATGAAAACGACCGTGGGGATGCTGAGGAGCTCAGCCTCTAAGCACCCACTCCATCTGTCTCATGTTACCACAATTTCTTTAATTGGCCCAATTGAAGCGCAGTCATTGATTGGGGCTATTTGGAGACAGGGCAAGCATCTCAACCTTCTCAATTATCTCATTGATTACAATAATGTGGAAAATTGCCCACTGAGAGCTGGACAGTAAGTCAAACACCTGGCCAGAGCGTCAAACTCCACCGTTTAGATGCAGAAGTGTGGAGATGAAAAGAGCGCAGCTGTCAAACCACGCTGAAGAAATGAAATCCGAACAATTCGTCACTTCTTCTCACGGATTGGACGAGCTCGCTCTCGACTTTGCAGGAAACATCATCTGTTTATCTCACTGTGGCATTTTGTTGAGTTTCCAAAGCGATCAGCACTTGTGTATTCAAATATTTAACGGAAGAATGTTGCTTCGTTTCCATTACAAACAGCTCTGTTTTGAACAGTTACCAGACTGACATTTTTGTACAATTAGAACAGACAAGTTTAGTAGAAAAAGGGCGACGGCAGAATGACCCATGTGGTGATCGGTATATCCCTCGGTTGCTAAGCCCGCAGAGGGTCAATGTTTTATTCTATCAGAGATAAACTGCAAGCAGATCAGATGGAAGAATTCAGGCATTGTTTACATTAGCTGTGCCCTTCTAATCCCCATTACAGAGAGGAATTCTCAAGATGGCTTCCAAGCACAACTCAAAACACATGGATCCGACAAGAGGAGCTCATAAATTAAGAAATGACTTCATTTTGTGCTCTTGATTCTTCTCAGAGCTGCTAAACTTAGAAAAGAGGTGGGGCTGTGGGCATGGTTACTGTCATTTCAATATGTTTTATTCAAAACGAGACATGAGGGATGCATTGTTGTCTGGTCTTGTTCAAAATGAAAGAGAACGGAAGAATGTGACCCTTCATCAT
Organism: Spinibarbus caldwelli; assembly: GCA_039654775.1. Lineage (NCBI taxonomy): Eukaryota > Metazoa > Chordata > Actinopteri > Cypriniformes > Cyprinidae > Spinibarbus > Spinibarbus caldwelli. Next base: position 12,264,551 of record CM077243.1, on the reverse strand, counting down.
CTTATGAAATCTGGTCGAAAGGATCACTTGAACAAAACCATTGTATTTTGTCAGGATTTCCAAAAGAAGCTTAAAAGTATCTCCTAGGCTACAGAAACAGTCACAAAATGTCTTCAAGATGTCCATCAATCCACAACAGAACAACATTGGCTCAACTGGTAGGAAAGAAAAATCACAAATGAGACAGTAAATGACGTAAAATCTTAAGTCTTGTTTTCAGGAAAAATGACATCAAAATCAAGCGAGTCTATGATAAAAACAAGAAAAAAATATCTGCCAATGGCCTTAGAAAAGTATGGAAAATGGAAACCCACATTATTTTGCTTATGCAATTGACATTTTTTTCTTGTTTGAATCAAAACAAATTAATATTGACACATTTTTCAGGAAACAAGACTTAATATCTTACGTCATATTGCATCTCATATAACTGTATCTTGATTTAAGAATGTTTTAATATTTGTACTGGAAACAAATTGAAAATACTAAGGAAATCATATGGCGTATGAGACCAATGAGATTAAATAGAGAGCAAAGAGAATGTTCTCTTTAGAGTTTTAGAAAAGATCTTAATGCCAAACTCAAACATTTTTCGACAGTTTGCTAGACCATATTACCAGTTTGTCAACAGTTGTCTCATTTGAGTGTTTATTTCACCTTAGGAATTTAGGTGAAACACCTGATACAGTTGACACTAAAATGAAATATAACTAGGAACTCCATTGAGTCTCCTGAGATATGAAAGAAGGATTTTTTTCATAGCTCATGGTTTTAGTAGCGACTACACAGGCCATGTGCGAATGCAACACTGTGAAAAGCGATTGGTTAAAGAACGTGTCACACACCAATCAGAGGGCATGTTACTGGTCAGGCAGCAGGGAGCGCATCCACATGTGTTAAAGATTTTAAAGATGCTGGCTTTGTGTATGTTTACAAAAGAGTAGGTCCTCATTAATGGATCATTAGTCATATGCACAGTAGTTTGGAAGTAGTTTGGTTTGAATGTCCTCCATTTATCAGTGCTTTTTACTCCAAGAGGGCTCCTGAGCACACATGCATATCATGTGTTGTATGTTAGTTTAGTGTGTACATTAACTTGCATCTTTGTGTCTGGTAAAGATTTTAAAGACTCTGGCACGTCATGTTTTTGCAGGTCATTCATCTGATCATTTGTTATATGAAGAGGTTTAAGTGAAGTTTGAACCAGTTGGTCTTTCCATTCGCACAGCAAGAGAAGAAAAGACAGTGTAAATATTTAAATGTCTTTAAATATAATTGTGTTGCACCAATGCGATCTTCGAACTGAACCGAATTTGGACCCCACTGACTTTCATTGCATGGACAAAAACAGTTGGAACATTCTTCAAAATGACTTATTTTGTGTTTTGCAGAAGAATGAAAGTCATACAAGTTTATTTATTTGTTTGGGTAAACTTTCCTTTTAAAGTTTTTAATCCGTCATGAATTTCTCACATTGCATTATAGCCTAGGTGTCCATACTATTAATCGTGGATAATACATGGCTATGCAACACGCCTATGAATTACACACACAATTTGTTCCATTACTTTACTTCCTAATCGCTGTAATGTGCATGTCACTGTGTTTAGAAACACCTGCAATGGTGATCTCTGCCTGCTGAGTTCTCAATACACAATATGAGTGTTCTGAATCTCCCTTTGGATTGTGCTGCACAAAGCAATTCTCCAGAGACCACACACACACACACACACACACTTATAGATAGACTAACAGACTGTTCTACTGCTCAGACAGGAAAAGCATACACAGTTTTATGATATTTGTAATGTCGGTCTGACCCCAAGCTTCAGCTGCTACTGCCTGGGAACAAGCAAAGTGAGCCAGAGTTCACCACAGGTCAGAACAACTGCGCTGACACTCCTTAACACGCAATAACAGACCAAGATAAAGCAGCAATTAGCTGTGGTTACAAAATGAGAGAGAAATGGAGTTGAAATAGAACTGAGTTACACATGTTGCAGAGAAGAGTATTTCAATTGGATTTTTATGATGATGTTCTAATGTTTAATGTTTATCTAATGATAATAATGTTTGATATTTTATATATATATATATATATATATATATATATATATATATATATATATATATATATATATTTTTTTTTTTGGTAAATACCATTAAAAAGTTTGGGGTCAGTAATGATGAAAAAACTCTTTTATGCTAAGCAAAGCTACTGTTTAAAATATCTGTTTTAATATATTTTAAAATGTAATTTAAACCTGTGATGGTAAAGTTGAATTACAGCCATTACTCCAGTCTTCTGTCACACGATCCTTCCACAAAAAAAAAAAAAAAAAAATAAATAAATAAATAAATAAATAAATAAAAAATTATTCTAATGTGCTGATTTGGTGCTCAAGAAACATTTTGAAAACAGATGTGCTGCTTAACATTTATGGAAACTGTGATTCATGTTTTTCAGGATTTTTTCCTGAATGGAAAGTTCAAAACAGCAGCATTTATTTGAAATTCAAAATCTTTTTTAACAATATAAATGTCTTAATTGACACTCCTTATCAATTAAATTCATCCCTGCTGAATAACAGTATTACTGAACCCAAAAAGTGTATTTTTATTTTAATATTATAGTTCATAACTGAAGAAAACAAATCTGATTTAAAGTTCTTATTTAAAGTTTAAAACCTTTCACTGAATTTCTGAAATATGAGAGAATCAAATAAAGTTTGTTTAAATGACCTCATGCCCTGTAAGCTATTCTCACACTAAATGACCTTTTATGCTTTAAGGGTCTCTTGCTCAGCAAAAGGTCTTTGCCTACATTCATTCTCATTTCTGTACAAGAGTTATTCACATACATAGCCATAGGGATTTGGGTGGGGAGGTTTTCTGTCATGTCACCGTAGGGTACAACTTCAAAACTTGAAATTCTGAAATATTCAAATCAGTTAAAGAGCAGCCGGATTGCTTAACATTTTGATTATATAAACACTGAATCTGGATTGACAGATGCACCCCAATACTATTTCGTTTACAAACATATGTGCAAATTCACCACAGAACAGTATGGAAATATTTTTGTTACCTGAAGGCAACATGGGATGCACAACCCCATAACAAAATGATAATGAATTGAATTTGAATTTCAGTATATGGATTTTTCTTAGGCCAAACATTGGTGATGACAGATTTTGCATAATACTTCATGTATCCCAAGTCTAAGTCTGCGATTCTAAGGCAAAGGATTTCAAGAAGGGCCGAGTGCTGCGTATCTTAGGATAATGGTTCTAAACTGGTGGGCAGCAACCCTGAAAGTGGGTCGCAGGTCCGGCCCCTGACAACAAGGAAAAAACACTGTTAAATGCAAGTCATAAAATGCAACCAACCATATAATAAGGAAATGGTATGATTAGTAGGCAAAATAAATAGACTTTTTAATTTTTAAGAGGGAGAAGAAAACTTTCCACGTCTTTTGTTGTTGACATCAAAGGCTGTGCATCCAATCAAACCCTACGGTATTTTGGCGCAAATTCATTCAGACAGTTAAATTAGGCAGATGCTAACATGGAAAGCTTGTATAATGTGTCCTGATGCTCAGAAACCGTGAACAAAACTATGAAACAAGAATAAACATGGTTTGTAATGACGACAGTTATTACTGGCAACCAAAAACATGAAACCATTGAAATTCAAGGTATATCTGGATACCAAAACGGTCAATTCTGATATTCAAGCGTATGTCACGTTAATAATTTTGCATACACTTGTGCTTATGCAGTTCATGGTAATATTAATACATGCTTGATTTTAAGACTTTAGCATAAAACTGTCTGGATATGTCCTCCCGGACATCACAGTTCCATGCAATTCCTTCCTCCCTCTTTCTCTTTCTTGCTTTCACTCTGTATCTTTCCTTCCAGATCTCTAGCTCATCTTCTGTTTGCGTGTGTAGGCACGGCTGTTCTTTCCTCTATGTCGGTTAGGTGCATGCTGTTCTCTCTCTGAAGCGAAACAATGGGAGAGGATTTACACAAGCTCGTCTTGCTATTAATTAGTGATCTCATTTATTTTGGAGATGGGAGGAATAACAGGCCTAGATTTACTGCACTCACTTGCTATGACGCTCAGATATCTGAATGAAATCCAGGTCCGGCTTTCAGCTTTCTGGGCCTGCTGTAACACAGAAGGAATTAAGGCAAAAATGTGATCTGTTAGTCTTGGCAAAATCAACGGTTCCTAAATCAAAGAATGTGTCTATTTTTCATTTAGACCAGGTGTAAATGTCCAGGACATGAAGATTCAACCCTACACACGAGGTTGGGCCAATATTAATTGCTGCGCTAGATAACTCACAAGGTAGATAAATTACAACCGCAAATGCAAAATTAGGAAGTACTGTTCTCCTTGGAAAACGGCCATAAGAAGTGTCATCTGCATTTCCAGATGAGTTTAAACAAAGGTTTTGGCGGAGTGTGTTCATCGAATACTGTCAATCACTTACTGCTTTGGGGAATTGGTCACCCTGTCATAGTTTATTTTGTGATAATGACTGGCAGACTGTAACTGATTACTGCATGGACACTCTCCAAATAAATAAAAACGTGGACATGAATTACTGAGTTGAAGTTATTTTATAAAAAATAATTTTACCTCTATATTATCTTAATCTGCTTAGAAAAAAAATCCACTAAAAAGGACAAAACAATCAGCATAGAAACAAGATGAATAATGCAACAATATTACAATCATATTAATACTGAAGTTTCCTTAAGTTATTTTCACTGGAAACAATAACTGTATTCTCTCAAGAGACTGCAAATCTGCAGTGTGAGATGAGAGATATGAAAGCGGATGAATGGATGATGGCGAACATAAGGAAATGTCTGACCATTGAATGCCAAGACTGACTAGCTAGTTTTTCTGCCATTCCTCTCCACTTTCTCCAAAGCTGTTTGTATTAATTTCCTTTAGTCGGATGTTTAAACCCTTCAATACAGACAGCAAAAATAAATTATACTTACCTTCACCGCACCAATGGACAGTATATTTTTTGAAATGGCTATTTCCGAAGCTGGGAACTGGCTTGAACGCAAAAACAATCCAATGAGCGCAGAAATTCATTCCGTTTTGTAAACGTGACTTGATAGCTAGTGCTAAGATTTGCAGGTTGGTACCCTATACTTCATACTCAGATGGAGAGTTCACAATGTTCTTTCCTCTAATTTATCAATGTTATCTCTCTGTTCCTTTCAGAAGATAACAGTCCACATAACGGCGCTTAATAGCATCATTCTGTGGCTTTTTGGATGTTCTTTTTATGCACTTTTATGCTAGTTTTGTAATATTTATATTTTATTTAGGTGAAAATGTGAATGCTTTGGATGGAACGCTGCCTGGAGTCACATTTGAAGGAAATTCTTCATTCTTCCTTTTTAATGAGAGGGGCGCAGATGTTTCTTTTGTGACGGTACTCCAAGAGAAAGAGTCATGTTGGTCATACGAAAAAGGAAGATGGCACACAATATAAACAAACAGATACACAAACAAGAAAAGAGCAGGAGAAGAAAAGAGTCACTGAAAGAAAGAGAGAGACTCAGGGAGGAGGGCTGTTTTTGGATACATTTGTTTTATGTGTGGATGCGACACAGCATTGGAATGCATTGGACCAGAATACAGTTCTCCAGGGTTCGGCCGTAACACAGGAATGTTTCGGAGCATAGCTGCACTCATCCGTCAGCGCTGCAAGCCCACCCACCTCCCCCCGCCTACATTAGCTGCTACTTATTGCACTGGCATTAGCAGAGAACTAGAGAACACAGCTAATAAATTACTTTGCTTTCAATTATTTTCCCTCCCATATTTCAGCCCAAGGCATGTAAAGTAAACAGTGCGAGAGCGAGAGGGGGAGAGAAAGAGGTTTTCTTAAATCGACCCCAGTAGCTGAGAGCCTTGTTGCAGTTGAGCTTGTAAGAGTTTATATGGCGGTGCTGCATACTGTCACTTTTATGAGTGTCTGTAGTCCATGAATTCTGCTCTAATGTAAACCCATAAACTCCCAGCACTCACGGTGGAGAGAACAGAGCGAAAAACACACAGTCGGTTCAGGAAATATGCACTTATTTAGTTTCATAAAATTCAAAAACTTTTGTTTGTGCTTTTAAGTTTTACATCTGGGGGAAAAACAATGAAAAATGAATTTAGAAAGCAGACAAAGTGAATGTTCAGAGTGCACTTTTATATCCTCTGCTCCCTCTGATATTTAATTGTGGATGAGGAAACGTAGGGAACGTAATCTGATCTCAGGTCAGGGCTTTTGGGCAGCAGCCTCCCGTTACAGTGGACGTTCCCACCGTAAAGCTGCTCGAACCTCTGCTCTATTGCACAATAATCATCCCTCAAATATTCACTAATCTTTCAGATTAACCACAAAGCAATTCTTCTCTCTTTCTTTTCCACGTCCCTCTTTCTAGTCAGACCAGAAGGAATGCCTGAAAGTCTTCTATAGCTTAATAAATTCACTCCTCGCACATTTGGACATGAAACTCAAAACCCGTAGCGCGGCCTTCGGGATAGGATACCCTATGCGATTCAACAGCTCTACAATTATAACGGAGGGAAGAGAAAATAAAGAGCTCTGTGTGGAAGAATATCCATGAACAGTAAAATTCCCGGCTGTTTGACTTTAAAACTCTTTAGTGATTATGAAAGCAGACAGACTGATGGCATTAGAAAACGGAAAACGTATTTACATATATAATCCAGTGATATGTATATGCAGTGGCCAAATACAGTGAAATGTATATACATTTATTGTTACACCACACTTAAAAAAAATACACTACCATTTTAAATTGTTTAAAATAGTATCATAATTTAACCAAAGATTTCTATTTTAATTGAATGCTGATATTTTTCTATTCAAACATATCAAGAGTTTTATAAAATTTTTAAGCATCGCAACTGTTTTCAACATTGATAGTAATAAGAAATGTTTCTTGAGCACCAAATCATCATATCAGAATGATTTCTGAAGGATCATGAGACACTGAAAACTGGAGTAATGACTGCTGGAAATTCAGCTTTGTCATAACAGGAATAAATTACATTTTTAAAAAGTAATTAAAATATAAAATTTTTAATTGTAATAATATTTTACAATATTACTGTATTTTTAATCTAAATATTAACCTAAATTTTTAATCTGCATTTAAAATAAATGCAGCCTTGGTGAGCACAAGAGTATTCTTTCACAAATATTTAAAAATATCTTACCAACCTCAATCTTTTGTAAGGTAGTGTATATTAATTGCATTATGTAACAAAATAATTGGCATTTATTGTAAAGAAATATAGCAATGTTTTTAAGTAAAACATTTTACAAAATATAAATTTTTTATATCTTAAAATATAAAGGCAAAACCATTTAAAAATGTATAAATGTAACTGCATTATAGATAAAATTGCAGTCCAAATAAAGGGATTTATTGTAAAGAAATATAGCATATGCACGTTTGCATGAAAATATTTCTAAAATGTTTAAATTATGCATTTCATTAAATTAAATTAAACTCATGGACACTTTCTGGTTATCAAACTACAGCTGTGTCCCAAACAATGTACTATAATGTACTGTGCACTTTTTTTGTTTATCACTACACACACTAAAACCAGCTGATTAAAAGCAACTGCAAAAAATGGCTCAGAAAAGTGAAGTTAGTTCTGAGAAAAGCTCTAGCATCATTCAGATACACCTAGGTTTGTTATTTTTGTATCTAATTCAATGGCATTCAGACATTTTTAAGTTTGATTAAGTGCCCAAATACTTTATATACGTATACACTACACTGCTATTTTAGACATCACGGTGTAGACTTTATTACTATCAGGTGGTGCTTTTGTAGAAACAACTAGAACCAAAGAAAATCAATAACATAAGGGTCCTATGGTGTAATAAATTGAAATGAAGGATCACAGCTACCTCTGATGGTGCTTTACACATACTGGCAAAAAGTTCCCCCACACCCCACTGCCTCACGCTCTAATTTTAAACATATTCCACTCCTGTGTCATTACTCAGTGTTTCTGAGTTCAGAGTTAAATGCCACTTCCCTCAGATAACTGATACCGATCTCCTGCACATGGGACCTGTTTACACTGGCGCAGCTGATGGATTCTGTGCAGCCAATGCACCTGCACACACACAAATACATACACATGCTCTGAAAGTACTCTCATGTACACCATTAAATGTTTCACATTGTGTGTGTGTGTGTGTGTGTGTGTGTGTGTGTGTGTGTGTGTGTGTGTGCGTGTGCGTGTGTGTGTGTGTGTTCACTCCCTGACATCAATCTGGCTACTGGCTGAGTCTGTACAGATGGGACTGATTACTACACACACTCTCCACAGGTAGAACACACTCTACATCAAACACCAGCAGAACATACACGCATACATACATATGTACCGAGTGCACTACATCACACGGAACGACACACATATTATATGCGCTTCATCAAACTTTAAAGCATGCCAGCACACTTGCACACAAACGCAGATATTTTCATTGTGTTCTCTCCTTTAAAGAAGGAAAATGTGAGGTTTTCTTTTAGGGAGAGCGAATTAGGCTAGTCCTCTAGTAAATATTTATTTAAAAATCATATTTAAAAATCATTTACAATTTACAGTTAGGTTATACAGTGCCCTCCAAAAGAATTGGAACAGTAAAGACAAAATTGCTCTGTTGGCTGTGGAGTCAAGACATTTACAAATATGATTAAAAGATGAATATGAGACAAAACTACAGAATGTCACATTTTATTATTGGGTGATTCAACACATAGATGTTTTACCAGCTAAGAAGTTCAGCACTTTTAGAGTTTCATCCTCCTATCTGATGTGAGCATAAGTATTGGAACAGTTGCCTCACAGGTCTTTCTAAGTGATCAGCTGTGTCCTGTTGCATTCATTCTTCAGATATTAAAAGCAGGGAATGTGTCGTATCAGTTATATCCATTACTTCTGCATTCTGAATCTTGCATTCGATGATGACACACACAAACCAGGAAGAAGATGAGGGAGCTGACTTTGAGAGAAAAGCAAGCAATTTGGATGCTAAAAGAAAAGAGGAAGTCATTTAGAGCTATAGCAAAAACAAAGGGCATGGAGAAATCGAGAGTTTGGAAACCACCAGCGACACCAGCAACCAACCACTACCTGATCGGCTGAGAAAACAACAGTAGTTGATAACAGACAAATCATAAAAGCTGTGAAAATGAACCCTAAAAGACGTGTCTGTAAAATCACCAACAACTTCCAGAAAGCTGGGGTGATGCTCTGACAATCTACTGTCCTCAGGAGACTTTGAAACAGAATTACAGATGCTACACAGCAAGATGCAAACCTCTGACCAGCACCAAAAATAGAAAGGCAAGATTAGAGTTAGCAAAAAAGCACAAAGGTGAGCCAGAAGAGTTTTGGAACTGTTTATGGGCCAATGAGACAAAGATAAACCTTTATCTAAGTGATGGGAAAGCAGAAATGTGGAGAAAAAAAGGGAACTGCAAAAGATACCAAGCATACAGCCTCATCTGTAAAGCATGGTGGAGGTGGTGTCATGGCATGGGCATGCATGGCTGTCTCTGGAACAGGCCCTCTCAACTTTACTGATGACTTAATGTATGATGACAGTAGCAGAATGAATTTGGAAGGGTAAAAAACCATCTTGCCTACCAATATTCAAGAAAATGCCACCAGATTCATTGGGAAGTGCTTCATATTGCATCAGGACAATGACCCAAAACACCCTGCCAGTTCAGTCAAGGAATTTATAAGGGCAAAGAAATGGAAAGTCTTAGATTGCCCAAGTCAATCTCCAGATTTAAATCCGATTGAACGTGCATTTCACCAGCTGAAGAGGAGAGTAAAGGCAGAAACTCCCCAAAACAAGCAACAATTGGAACTGGCTGCATTAAAGGCTGGGAAGAGTATTTCAAAGGATGAGACCAAGAGTCTCACTGCTGTGATTGTGCACAAGGGATCTGCAACTAAATTATAGCTTTTAATCTTTTATATCTGCCTTATGTTGAACTGTCCCAATAGTTATGCTCACATCAATGAGTGGGATGAACTCTAAAAGTGCTGTTCTTTTTATTTGGTAGAACATGTATGTGTTGAAACAGCTAATAATAAAATGTGACTTTCTGTAGTTTTGTCTCATATTCATCTTTTAATCATATTTGCAAATGTCTTGACTCCACAGCCAACAGAGCAATTTTGTCTTTACTGTTCCAATACTTTTGGAGGGCACTATATGTTAACAGTATAGCTAACATGACATAACAATGAACAACACTTACAACATTTATTAGACATTATTATTATCTTATGCAATATTAATATGATCTTGGTTAATGTTAATTTCTACATGTATTTCGTGTTGTATATATTAAATGTTTTATGACTTAATATCAATTAACCCTATAAAGCCTACTGTTTCAAATTTGATGCATGAGCATGATCAATTCTGCATTTGGAATACAGAATTTGCATACAATCTACTATAGGCATCCTGCCCTCTGATTGATAGTTCATACTTTTTTTAGCAAGTAAAAGGCCTTTTAGTATGTCCATTACATGTCTATTTCCTTTGAAATCTTTAATGATTTTTTATTAAGTAAATGTAAGAATAACTTAGTAATATTACCAAAGATTAGCAATATTTACTGGACTGAAGCAACTATGTTTTATTCAGTTTGGGCCTCTCAATAAAATTCAGCTGTTTTTTTTTCCCCCTCCGAGTGTGAGCTCCATATTCCCACATACTATATAAACCATGAAATTTATGTACCAAATATGATACAAAACATAAAACACATATGCAAATATGCACACATATGCATCTGTGTGTATGTATACTGTAGTGTCAGTAGCTGATTGATCATTCAGGGCAGTGTTTTACTGTTTTCTAATGCATAACAAAACCATACCAAGCTCCCCGTTTCTCATCTTGTAACTGGATGCATGAGAGCATCCAAACAGCATGATTTACAAGCACTGTTATTGCCAGCAGTATAATCATTTATTATTCTCTGCATGCATGCCAAGATACTCTCACATACGCAGACAGACACACACACACATGCACATACCACCAGGCCTTTGATGACTGAGTCTTACACTTTTTTGGGGTGATGTAGGGTAGTGGTTAAAGATCTAGGTTGGTAACTGGTTCCAGGTTCAAACCTGGTAAGAACTTCAGGTGGAACTTTCTTTGAGCAAGTATTTCCCAGTAATACTGTAAGTCTTTGGATAAAGTATATGTATAAATAATATACAGTATGACATCTGTAAATAAATAATCTAATAGCATTATAATGAAAGGAAATCTGAATTATTTTTTTATGGTTTGCAGCAGTGATTTATGCCAGATTTGACTTTCATCTCTCAAATATTCAGCCAATTAGCTGGAGAAAGTACTTAGACATACCCACATCCAAATACACTAATATTTAAATCAATTAGTTAAATAATTTTTAGTAGTAGGATTATTAATTGATTTTACCCAACAAGTCCAGAGAAGAAACTGTAATACAATCTCTTTTTAAAAATATTATCCCTCATGCTTTTTTATTTATTACTTTAAACCGTCACGTTCAACAGAACTAAAGAAAACATAGTGAACAAAGGACTGAAAAGGGAAATGGAGAACGTTGTGTGAGAACTCAGCGCTCCTGTCATTTATTCAGAGCGAGATTGTTAGGGTTTGTCTTATTATTTTCTAAGCGCCTATTAAAACATTTTACACATCTAATAGTTGGTGCCTGAGGTCTGCTGAAGTAACATCAACTGTGTAAATCATGAGGTCATGTCTGTCTTAGAAAACATAAAACTTATGGGAGATGAAGGCCTTATTTAGAATAAACTATTTGCACTTGTTTTGACTTTCAGTCTTAATGTCTGTCCTTCCAAACCAACCATTGAGAGTGTTTACATGCATCTTTTCTTTATGCTGCTTTCTATAACTCTTGTGTTCTCCCAAACTGAACTACATTACAAAGTACTGAATATATAGTGTATTATGGCAAACTGACTTTTAAGATGCAGCAAGAAGCTCAGTGCTATTTAACTGATTTAAATATCATGAAAGATCCTTTTAGGACTCTTTTTCTCTGAGATATTTTCCTTAACATAATGTTTCTGATTTTCAGATAAATTAAATCTTATTTACTTTGAATCCCCACACCATCATGCATGTGTGTTTCAAATGAGGTCTCATGATATCTCGCAATTTCCAATTTCAGACAACCTCCAGAGAAGCATTTTTCGTCATTTCACAAGGGCCTCGGTACTACTGATGCAAACACCAATTTAATAAAACATAATTTAAAACGATGGCTCTCAGGTTACTTTGAAACCCTGCCAACATGACAAAGTAAAAGAGGAAGGAAAGAAAACGAGAGAGAGAGATGTTTGTAATGTCTCAATAAAATGTATGTTCAGAGTTTAAAGGTCCCTTGTGCTTGTAGGTCATTTTGCTAAATAAAAGCAAAGAGGAAGAGAGAGTTTTCAATAGTACATAGGAGAATTCTCACATTTCGTGAGCTCACAGACATGCTACTCTGAGCAGCGGAACTTAAACAAATCTGTGACAAATCTATTCATTGAGCTCCGAACATGTATTTCACATGTCTGTTAATCCCACCAGCCTACAACACAACACCTGAAAGAACAAGTGAGGGGCTAGTCGTCAAACCAACCGCAACAAATTTATTTAGCACTCGCGCTCTAAAACCATGTCCTAACCGCGTGCAGCATGAGACAAAAGCTATTTATTCTTGTAAGTCTGTCTCAGTTTTTGTCAGTTTTGTTGACTGTCTGGTTTCTAATGCTGCATTGCTGAACTGGGTAGCTCTGCCCACAGTGAAATCCTATAGGTGCAAAATCCTACCTATAGATTAAATGAATAGTTTTTGGCAGAACATATTTTTGAAGGATGTACCTAAACAGTTTTGGTTACTAATGACTTAGAAAAACACTGAGACCTTTCTCAAAATACCTTTATTTACAGGTGCATCTCAATAAATTAGAATGTCGTGGAAAAGTTCATTTATTTCAGTAATTCAATTCAAATTGTGAAACTCGTGTATTAAATAAATTCAATGCACACAGACTGAAGTAGTTTAAGTATTTGGTTCTTTTAATTGTGATGATTTTGGCTCACATTTAACAAAAACCCACCAATTCACTATCTCAACAAATTAGAATATGGTGACATGCCAATCAGCTAATCAACTCAAAACACCTGCAAAGGTTTCCTGAGCCTTCAAAATGGTCTCTCAGTTTGGTTCACTGGGCTACACAATCATGGGGAAGACTGCTGATCTGACAGTTGTCCAGAAGACAATCATTGACACCCTTCACAAGGAGGGTAAGCCACAAACATTCATTGCCAAAGAAGCTGGCTGTTCACAGAGTGCTGTATCCAAGCATGTTAACAGAAAGTTGAGTGGAAGGAAAACGTGTGGAAGAAAAAGATGCACAACCAGCCGAGAGAACCGCAACCTTATGAGGATTGTCAAGCAAAATCGATTCAAGAATTTGGGTGAACTTCACAAGGAATGGACTGAGGCTGGGGTCAAGGCATCAAGAGCCACCACACACAGACATGTCAAGGAATTTGGCTACAGTTGTCGTATTCCTCTTGTTAAGCCACTCCTGAACCACAGACAACGTCAGAGGCGTCTTACCTGGACTAAGGAGAAGAAGAACTGGACTGTTGCCCAGTGGTCCAAAGTTCTCTTTTCAGATGAGAGCAAGTTTTGTATTTCATTTGGAAACCAAGGTCCTAGAGTCTGGAGGAAGGGTGGAGAAGCTCATAGCTGAAGTTGCTTAAAGTCCAGTGTTAAGTTTCCACAGTCTGTGATGATCTGGGGTGCAATGTCATCTGCTGGTGTTGGTCCATTGTGTTTTTTGAAAACCAAAGTCACTGCACCCGTTTACCAAGAAATTTTGGAGCACTTCATGCTTCCTTCTGCTGACCAGCTTTTTAAAGATGCTGATTTCATTTTCCAGCAGGATTTGGCACTTGCCCACACTGCCAAAAGCACCAAAATTTGGTTAAATGACCATGGTGTTGGTGTGCTTGACTGGCCAGCAAACTCACCAGACCTGAACCCCACAGAGAATCTATGGGGTATTGTCAAGAGGAAAATGAGAAAAAAGAGACCAAAAAATGCAGATGAGCTGAAGGCCACTGTCAAAGAAACCTGGGCTTCCATACCACCTCAGCAGTGCCACAAACTGATCACCTCCATGCCACGCCGAATTGAGGAAGTAATTAAAGCAAAAGGAGCCCCTACCAAGTATTGAGTACATATACAGTAAATGAACATACTTTCCAGAAGGCCAACAATTCACTAAAAATGTTTTTTTTTATTGGTCTTATGAAGTATTCTAATTTGTTGAGATAGTGAATTGGTGGGTTTTTGTTAAATGTGAGCCAAAATCACCACAATTAAAAAAACCAAAGACTTAAACTACTTAAGTCTGTGTGCACTGAATTTATTTAATACACGAGTTTCACAATTTGACTTGAATTACTGAAATAAATGAACTTTTCCACGACATTCTAATTTATTGAGATGCACCTGTATGTTCCACAGGAGGTCATACATGTAATGATTACAGAATTTTCATTTTTGGATGAATTATCTCATTAATGTTTTTGATCTGACATCAGTCTCTCATGTTGCAATTCACCCATATGTTCTTACAATTAATTGTGTATAAAGGGCAACACAGTGCTAACCAACCTGTTAATGGTTTTCTGTGTGCCATGGAAAAGTTGGAGCCTTTCAGGTTTGTTATAAAAAGACATTGGACGACTATTGCTGGTCTCACACACAGCAGGGATTTTTAGAGACAATTACACTGTCATAATATCAGAATGCAAATAATACGAAGTGGAGAAGCAAATCTGCTGAAATGCAGCAGCCAAACCTCACAGCTAAATCAAATGTGCTGAGAGAGTACTGGGTCTCATCAGATCTCACTCAGTGTTTACAGTGCTACGAGGCACCAAATGCCAAAATGCTCAGTATTTTTATCACAATGACCCTGACAGCTTTAAACTGGACCTCACATCTTTAGAAGATCAAAGGCCAATCATTTTTTACTCAGCTTAAAACATGTCTCAGTCAAACAGGTCAGGTTTGAAGTGTTTCGCTCCTGGCTAAAGATGCAAATGCTAGCGTTGTGAAGTTGTGACATCTGGAAAATATCAAGTCCTCAAGCTGCTCCTAAAAGGTAGGACTAATTTTAATTATACAAATTTGTGAACCTTTGCTCTAATGTTCGTGTTATTGTGGCCCGCTTTGTTTAACTTTCGCCGCCGCTTATATCGCCCTGCCATCAGTGCAGTGAACCCACCAAGTGGCGGAGCGTCTATCGGCAGATCTTAAATCATCAGCAGATTAAAGAGCGAGCCGATCGGTACCTATAAACCCTGACTCTGGCAAAACACACTGGATTGTGGGACTCTGGGGTGAGAGCAGTGGATTTGCTGTGTTTTCCCAAGCACAGCTGAAAGGCTCATCAACAGCTCCCTGACGGTCTAAAGTAAAGCGTGTACACACAAACACACACACTCACACACTCCTGGCGTTCTAAAGTGGAAGGTCCCACTAGATCTACCAACCCATTCCCAGATTCAAATCTACTCTATATAGAGAAACATTCTCTCTCGGTTTCAAAATAGACCAATAAGAAACCAGAATTCTCTTGAGGCTCTGTGGGTGGGCAGAACAGAAGTTGTAAAATGTTTCTGACCTTTATAAACGCATATACACAGAAACATATATTTTTCTATATTCCTGAGTGTATGGAAGAAGGGTTAACGGTTTTCATAATCTTAACTCTGCCCTCTGACCCTTATTTTGCCCTGGATTAGAAACTGTACAGATGAATGAAGAGACCACTTTGGAGTCTGGGTCATAGCCATGACCTTGAAGATCATTCGCAAACTCCTGTTTTTGCCATAATTATATTTCAGTTACAAAACACTTCCCCCCAAATCTAAGCCACACATTTCGATCATTATGATTTAGGAAAATTTGGGTGGATGAATGTAGGCCAAAAGCATTTACTCTTGAAATGAGACGTTTTACAAACCTTTATGAACTAAATTTGCATAAATCGGAGACTGGGAGTGTTTCGTTGAAAGCATCAGGTGTTTAATTTATCAATGCGCTGGTTCCTCCCCTCGGTTTGCCTAAGATCTGATAACACTGTTGTTTTACGGCTTTATTGAAATGTTTTGCATTCAGCCATACTCGTTCTCTGGCGCAGAACATTCCCTCAACTCACACGGAGCTTGACCCGTGCTGACACTTCTGCTCAGCCGTGATAAAAACATTTATCACTGGCCATGCAGGGGTCAGAAGAGCGACTGAGGGGTGTTACACATCTATCCTTCGAGCTCCCTCTCTCACCCGCTCTTGTTATCCCTCCCTGTCTCACACTCTTTCAAGCTGGACATGAGGGGAAAGAGACCTCAGTCGAAGAGAATTTGTTTTCATGAAGTCCTGCGGATATTTTTTTAAAAGGTCAAACGCTCCAACTGATGTCTTTCCTGTTCTTTACATGGTCAGCACAGAGAGAAGATGAAACATAGAGCAAGAGAGCAAGAGAGGGATGCTGACATACTGAAGCAAAAATGAAGAACAGACTTCTTGAATAGAAGAACGACTCTACTAACCAGTAGAAAAACTCGAACAAACTTTACTAAATGCAGTTTGGTCATCATGACAAATATCTCAATGTAAAAATGACACACGACTTCTACATTTAGCCATTTATTTAAAACTTGTTTATCTGATATATCAAAAATTAGTAGGATAACACTCTGAATCCCCTTCACTTGTTTTTGGTTCCTTGCATGAATCTGACAGATTCAATAACATCAATAAAACTGATTTCAGTTATAGAAACACAAAAATATGCATACAAAACTAATTTACTGGTCATATATGAGTGCCTGCATCTCTACGAAAGTGCAATTTTGGACTGAGTGACTTAGATTATGTAATTAGTGGTTAAAATTGTCATCAAAGACACAATGAGGCTTTTACATGAGAGCCTATTACATGGCGCTACCTGAAGCATGTTCTTTAAAAAATAAAAATATTATGCGTTTTGTAAATGTTGGCACAAAGAAACATACAGATTCCATAAAATGTGAGGTTGGAGGACAAAAATAACTAAATTTTCCTCAGGAATTTATGTCCGCTAAAACATGTCCTTCTGTGGAAAGAAGGCTAAAGATATTATGTAACATAATCAAATTAAAACACTCCATGCTTAATCGATGTTCTAATGTTGGCTTTAAATCAGGGGTATGAAATCCAATAGGACGGGATTAGGATAAGAGCATAGGGCTCATAAATTCAACCACAGGGTGTATGTTTGTAATTATTCAGCGAAGACTTAGTAGATATTGTTGAAACGGGTCAAACCTAGTGCCTTCTGTTCACACCCTCTTTGGGAAATCGGTTGATGTGTCCTTAAAGAGAAAGTGGTCTTTACACAGCAAAAATGCATTAACAAACATCTGACCCATATTCATCTAGGATTTGAAGACTAAACCTGTGCGTATTCATTAAGAACATCATCAGCAGCTGCAGATGTAACACTTCATATAAATGCATAATCATTTCTTCTATAAATACCATCCGGCGTGTGTCACCATCAAGAGGTCTGTCAAAAGATGATCCTTCCTAAGTCTAAATACGGCCTTTTACCCGTAAAGTATTAGAAGCGCCTCTGAGCTCTTTCAATTACCTCAATCACCTCCAAAGCCATCTGAGCTAAAAACACAGCAGTTTCACGTAACCACGAGAGGTTCAGAGAAGCTACACCTCTGTTCTTCATTAGCCATTAAAAGCTTGTTGTTTTTGTAGAGGGAATAAGTGACCTAAAGGGGCATCGTTATGGCTTTGCGGTTTCAGTTTGAACGTAAAGTCGTGCTGGATTACCTCCCCGAGAAGCACCAAGCCCCATTCCATCCAGCTGACTCACAACCCAGCCCTATACATCTCTCCAGCTCAGCTGTGATTGCTTTTATTAGAAGCTAATGCATGGGTTTCTTCCTGATTTTTGAATGCTAGAGAGACTATTAAGACCATTACTGAATAAAACAAAACTGGAAATGACTATAAAGGACAAAATCTGACCACAATCAAATAAAACTTCAATACAAATCTGAAAGCAGCGCCACGGAAGACTTACTTAAAAACAATGAAATTGTGTTGCTGAGATAGTACGTATTCAAAATCATATTTTGCTGCTTATTTACTGCAGTAAGCCTATAATTATGTTTTTATATTTTGAGCTGTTGGGTCAGATTTCACGGGGAAAAACCACGGGAAAGTTAATTCCTTCTTATGTGGTTACGTCATATCCGTAAATACTGAAAACAAGCTTTGCTACTATGGGCCTGTCCCAATACTCACACTTACGGTCTTGGCCACTTGAGAGCCTGTGCACGTGATAAGAAGTAAGCATGCAAGGAAATCCTTAACGCAAACTAAATCCACACTTTGGAGCGGTATTTGTGGCTAAGCATATCTCGTCATTCATCATGTTTAGGAACTCACATGCCCCAAAATTGCAAGATGTCAAGGACATCTTTGCAGTGTAAAGTAATTTAATTACATGAATTCGATTAAATATAATGTAATGTAAAATTTAAGGTGTTTCACATTTTACTGGTACAGAGATTAACGTGTATTTTGTAAAATATTGGCAACTGCTTTTTATCACTTAATTAGAAGCACCTCAATTAAACTGTCATTCGGACTACTGCACAGAAATTTATAAGCTTATTTTAAAGTATTAAGTATTAAATGTACAAAATGGGTAAATAAATGCTAGTAAAAACTTTACTTACATTTTTACAACTCTATGTTGCTAAGCGTGTCCCATTGAATAATCACTTGCGGTCACTTTAACACTTTGGCCAAATACAGGAAATACCTCATGTGAGTGGTCAAATGCAAAGACCACAAGTGTGGGTATTTGGACAGCCCCTATACTGCGTGTTGTTGAGTAGAATCAGCTAGCTAGCATTGAACACTGACCATTCTAAACAGCAACCCTTGCTAACTTCTGTGGAATCACTTGTCAAAACAAAAAGAAACCTTGAGTGCCAAAGAGTGAAAAATGGAAAGTGATCGAGCCTGTGCCAAAACAAGACACAAACCACAGCGGCAAATGTGATAGTTATTTGGTGAAATGACATGTTTTTGTGATATAGCCTATGCTTTGTTTGAAATTCTTCATACTTGTTGTAGCGTGACACACCTGCTCCAACGTGGCGATCAAATGAAATAATGTTGATATTGAAAACCACCCTATCCATCCGCGAAAAGTGCCGAAGCACAGCTGACGTAAAAGAACTACTCCGTAGCATGCAATTTTATTTTCAACCACAGTTGGCGATAGAGAGGTCATTGAGCCATAGGTCACAGCAGTACGCACTGTGCGTACCATGAGCGCTCAGACTGACTTGAAATTTGCCCCGCAAACATTTCAACAGTATATTATAGCCCCGTGTGTCCCCTATTTCTGTCGACTGAACCAGCCATGCCATATTAATTATGAATTTATCAATCTTTTGCACGACAAAGTCAATTTCTGCTTATAAACATTACGCCAAATAGAAACAGAAAATCGTGCTATAAGCATTTTCATGAGAACGGGTTAGACTACAACAATTAATTTGTAGCCTATTTTACAAATGGGAATACAACGAATTCATGACAATGTTTTACATTCAAGCTACCCGTAAATTTTATTGTGAAAAGTTCTTTAAAACCATCTGGAATACAATTTTTAAAGCTGTTTTTAAAGCATTTGCTGCATGAATTAAAAAAAAAAATAGGCCAATAAATAATTCACATATTCACAAAATTGCTTTGCAGCAAATCCTTTAAATTTTAAGGTATTCAGAACAGAGCAACATAAAAATTGGAAAAAATATAACCGTGTCTGTTGTAGGCTTTTCCTTATTTTTATATTTTAGACGGTGATGAAAAAAATTACTCGCCATCTCCTCATTGGACGTGCCTTTAGAGAGAAATGCATCTTTACGGATTACATAATGAAAGCGTTTTTGTTTTCGATTTGAATTATTTCGTTTTAAAGTAGTAATCTAAAGCTTTCTATAGATATATTTATCATATCTGTGAGTCAATTCGTTGAGTTTCGGTTCATCATTGTGAAGCGCTCTTGTGACCAGACGGCAGAAAGCGCATCCTTTGTTTTCCTATTTATTTGATAAAAGCACAACGTTTTGTTGATATTGTGAGTGCACACAAATAAAAGTAGACCCTTTACAGTTCCGAATGATGTATTACTCTTACCTTTTTGAGCAAAAATGACAGCGTATTTTAAGTTGTTTCCACTGAAAAAAATACAAGTGCTTGCGTTGGCGCCTCCATGTCCTGCAGAGCGCGCTTTAGCTTCCACTCTCTGCACAAACGATTAGATATGCGCCTAATAGCGGACATTTAAATAGTTTACACATTTAAACTAACATTGTGATATGCTTGAACTGTTTTATATCTATAGATTTTATTTTAGGCAATTCGGGATGATTTGAGAAGGCTAAATTAATTAAACAGGCTATGATCAACTCACTGTCTGTCGCTGGCCGCTTGGTCGTTACTTAAAAAACAACAACAACAAAAAAACATATTTAATGAACAAAAAATTCTCCAAATTTTCGGGCTCGGGCTGGACTCGTGCAGGACTAGGGCCTGTATTTGAAGCCCGTGCAGGGCTGTAATATCCAACGCTGTTTTGTTCTCTGTCGTTTTCATCTGTTAGCATGCTCTTGATATATGTATTTTACCATTTTGTTGAGTTTAAAACGTGTGACACATTCGTTCTGACCGCGATTGGCGGTCTAATCGTCTTTCGGTAAATCAGTTATGTAAAATTTAATTAGAAATGGTGAGATCTAGGCTCTTTTAACAGTACAACTCAGGTTTGCCTTAGAAAAATATATTAAGGTGTATATCAGGACTCCAAAAAGCACGATAGACGCAGGCAGGGGCCTGTATTTAGACAGCCGTCAGTAGTTCAGAATTTGAGAGCAGCTCTCTGACTTCACAGACTTTGAAATGTTAAACTTTCAGTGGCTGAAGTGTTTAGATTAGCGAAAGTGATGTAAATAGACGTGATGAAATATGTAAGTGAGCTGTAAACAGTTCTTTTTATCTTCAGTCAGCCGTGTGTGCGCGTGTGCGATTATGTGCATGTGCAGAGCGTATTGTGTGTGTGAGCCGCGCTTCAAACATGAGCAACTCGGGCTCGCACCAAATCTATTCTTTACAGTTTGTTTTCTTTTTCCCTCCAAAAATGTAAATGATGTCTAGCTGCTGTTTTTTATTATATGCAGCCGAGGAGTGGGCACACGGCTTCCGTGGCAGGGTTTGCTGATTAATTTCATGAGGTCAGGGCTATTGCGCTGTGCTTAGTGATGCAACATGGACTCAAGGACAGTCAGAATTTTCTCATAAAATCAACAGAAAAAAATCAGCCGGAATAAACTGCATGGGCCTTTGCACTCTGCAATTTACCTATCTCTGTGTAGATGACAGATAAAAAGCAGTTAACTATTAAATCCTTGCATGAGAAAGGGAATTAATCCAACTTCTAAGCTTAAACAAAACCCTCCAAACATCTCACACATGAATACACACTCCCATTACAGAACGCGATTATTTGAATTTTTACTTCTGATTGTTTTTTGTTCAACAGGCTTTTCAAACAAGTCAAAAGTATGACTCAGAATATTAGAGTTGCCAAATTTACTTTCAGCTCTCAGCAAACGCACCTAAACTAGTTAAACAAAGTCTACGGATCACTTGAAAACGGGTGGATCTAGAAAATAATTTTTAGGGTGGCAAAGGGGTGGCATGGGGTCTATGAGGAGTGGCAACACCAAAGCAAGCCCCCATGCATAGTTTTTGGGGATTTATTGTCTGACATGCAAAGTTGTGTTCACAAATATTGCATTACCATTAAGTTATCATCTATACTGTTTAAAATGAAAAATAAATAACAACATTTCAATATCCATCATGGCACCAAGTCAATAAACAACATAAAAAACTTCAGCAGGTTATAAATGTTTCTAAGCTTGGATCACTAAAGAAAACATGCGGTTCTATTAATATTACATAGGCTACTTAGATGGTATATATCACACTTTAGTGCAAGTTTAAGAGCAAGTTTAAGAGTAACACTTTTGAACTTCCTAACATTAGAAAAAAAATACAATAATATCAAAGCACTGAAATTGGATCAGTTTTGAAAACAATGTTTGATTTTCTGTTATTACCAGAGGTGGGAATGTCTGTAATCACACATAACACACTATCAATAGTCTAGCAACACTCCAGCAACTGCATAGCAAGAACCTAGCAACCACCCAGAATATCCTAGCAACCAGCTAGCAACACTTTAGCAAACATCTAGAACATCTAACTGACTAAACTCTTGTTTCTTAAACAAGACTTTAAGAAAAGCCATCATAAATTTGTCTTTCAAACTTTTCAGTCTAGTTATTACAGGTATTCTTAAATGCTTACACACAATTCAAATGCACAGATGATTTTCCTGCCCAGTGAACACTCATGAGATCAGTAACACTTAACAAAAAACTCTTATTAGGATTCAGGAATTATTTTTGCAGCTCAATGTCTATTACAGTATACAACATAAATTAAATTACAGACAATAATAATAATTTCAACAATGAACTTTTGGGAACAGATAATTTTAATTTTACTACTGTAAAGTCATCTTGCAGTAGATAAAAAACACTAGAAAAGTTCAAATACCAAAGAATTGTATATGAACTTGGTATGCACCACAATACAGTACAGTAAAAAAATAAAATAAAAAGTAAATTCAGCATTCTCCGCACATTTGGTGAAATTTAATTACAGTATACAGTACTATAGCAGTTTCCTGGTCTCCTGACACAAGACTAGCTACACTCTTAAAAATAAAGGTGCTTCGCGATGCCATAGAAGAACCTTTTTGTCTAAATGGTTCCATAAAGAACCTTTAACATCTGAAGAACCTTTCTGTTTCACAAAAGGTTCTTTGTGGTGAAAGAAGGTTCTTCAGAAGATAAAAAGGTAAGGAAGAGATGGTTCTTTAAAGAACCTTTGACTGAATGGTTCTTTGTGGAACCAAAAATGGTTCTTCTATGGCATCGCTTGAAGAACCTTTTGAAGCACCTTTATTTTTAAGAGTGTATACTATCTCTAGGCAGTCATTTATCAGTTCTGCAAACATGCAGTACACATAAAAAATGGTTACAAATACAATTTGACAGTCACACGTTTGAAGGTGTACAACGTGCTACAGTTTACTGTACATATAGAAGAGTGAAATTTCCATCATCTAATGTTTAACTTTTTGAGAAATGTGTCTTTGTTTTGAGAACTGAATTAATGGATTGGGAAAATGGGCCAACTAAAATCATTTATATTATGTTAACAATCGAGAAAACTGCAATACAAGATTCTTACCTAACTCTGCTATTAGTTTTCGTGATCGGCATCTTCTTATTGATTTCATGTTATTGTTTCGTCCGATATGGCAGAAAGGCCTATATCCATGATGAAAGTGGAGCGAGCGGTCGGAGAATCGGATCACCAAACAATTACGGGATGAATCTCAGACATATCCGGACGGGATTAGGTTTCTCAGAGGACTTCTGAATAAACCGAGAAGCAGTATCTGATTCACGAACAAATGTAAAAACAATTCATTAGTGAATGGGCTGCGCTTTGTGTTTTTGACTCAAAAAGAACCGGTTCATAAGAGTCATTTGTTAATGAAGCCGACTACACTGGACGCGCTGCGTGCGCTTGCAACCATCGTGCACAGTTTAGTGAAAGACGTGTATTTTTGTCATTACTTTCCGTTACGCTGTCATCGTCGCGGCTGAAAAGTAGCACATGAAACTGCTTACATTTATATTTTATTCTGTGATAATTCTGGGGTGGCAGGTGGGGTGACATAGCATTTTCTTAGGGTGGCAGCTGCCACCCCTGCTTGAAAACAGGTAGTTGTATTAGAACATGACTGGAGCTAGATTCTGCACGAAGGTAGATCTCCAGGAATGGGGATGAGCGCCTCTGCAGTAGCTGGATTGCAATTGTACGCGCTCTCGCCACCAGGTGGCGCGTATTGAGCGCTTAACAGATGCACAGCAGCGTCCTTGTCTTGCTCTGATCCACTGAGGCTGCTGTCTCTGTGCGTCTCACTCGAAGGAACCTGCGACCTGCATCTTGGAGGAATTTATGTGGAGTGACGTCATAACAGATTCCCCCAGTCGACGAATCAGAGTTAGTGAAAAATGTACTATTTATTTCCTTAAAAAACAGAGGACAGAAAATAATAGAAATATTGATAATAGAGATTTTTTTTTTTATTTCAATGCGTGCAATGAATTCGGAACTTAGGAATTTGTTGAAATCAAAGTGCACATGCCATTTAGATCATTTGCCTATTTCTATTTCCATTTTAAATTAAACGAACTTTCTTTCTGTCTTATATATACAACTGTGAGATTACGTGAATTTTTCACCTTCACAGTTTACACTAACCTAGGTGTGTTTGACCCCAAGAGGAAAAGTTTATACCAAGAATTTCAGTTCGTATCAAAGAGAAATGCTCGAACTTCTCGAATTCACATTTCCTGCGTAACGCAAATAAAGCTCGTGCTCTTAATCTGTCTTCACTGGGGTCGGGGTGACAAATTGACTAATGGTTTTGAGACGTTTAAAACTGGTCTCTCATTTCTTTCTCGCAGAGAGCCCAAGTTAAAGGTGACAGTTGTATATTTACCTTAATTAATACAAAGTGAAGCTTGATTTGTTGCCGCCCCCATCTCGCACAGAAGCTCGTTTTAAATAAGAATTCTTTGACTTACTGCGTTATGTTGTATTGATGAGAGCGTTAATTAAATAAGACTATTTTGTTACCCGAGGCTCAGCTTTGGGGTGTAAACTTAGTCTTCGTCCGATAATAATAATAGTAAGAATAATGATAATAATAATAATAATAATAATAATAATAATAATAATAATAATAATAATAATGAAATGGTGCTCATAATGTTTATCAGACATTATTTAATGCTAAATGTCTCCATTTTAATGATTTCATTTCTGTTCATTTCTCTTTCCGTCTTCGGGATACTATTCTCATCATGTGCAAGTGATGAAAGACCTGCAAACTTTATTGACAACGTAAAATTTTGAAAGGTTGCAGTAGGGTCCAGTCCTCTGACATGCAGGCAGTGATAAGTGTTCGGTCCTGTAGAGTTGAGCGCTGCTGCAGCAGTGGAGGAAACTTCACTTCAGTATGTTGGGGGTTTGGCTGTATGACGTCGCGGGTTGGGTTACAATAAAGAGGCGGTTTGACTTTGGGACCACAAGACAGAACTAGAGTAAGAGAGAGAGAGAGAGTTTCTACCCCGAGTAACCAAATACTCACAGCGCACAACCGCTGGACCACAGCTGTGCGAACTTCAGTGTTTTCCCGTGTCTCTGCTGCGAGAACATGCTGAGGAAGACGAACATTTCTCCGATCCGCCTGAGAGTTTTGCACTGAATTTTGAAACGCTGTGGGACAACTAAGTCACCGTAAATCCTTTTATTTTGGATCGTCTCGCTTCACCAAGATCTGGTAAATATTTTCTGGCATTTTGGAATATTTCTGACAAGCTTTTACTACTTTTTGCAAGACATATAGTCTGTATATTGGCGGTGGTTTCCTGCGGTAGGCGTGAACAATAAATGTGTAATGTTCAAGTGCACTTGAGAATGAATTAGTTGAGCGAGAAACTGCTTGTAAAGCATGACGGGCAGGACGTGCAAAACTTGTAAAATTTGTATTAACTGCATTGCAAAGTAATTTGTTGCTTAAAGCAGATAAAAGTCACTGCAAAGTATTTAATGTGTGAATGATGGTATTTAATAGTGATCGGTCAGTAATCAACAGGTGGGATGCGCATTCCAGACTCGTATTGATCATAAGCGGTGTGAAAACATCTAAAATATTTGTTTTAGGAATAAAATAATTTTGTTTTTGCAACGTTAATATTACTCAAATAAATTAATAGCCTAAATAAAATAAAAGATTCGCATATATCTGAGAAATGTAGCCTATAGTCTATGGAAAGCTTTGAAGCCGCTGTGATGTCATCCGATGTTTTTCGTTAAAAACTATAGCAAACGTGAATTCGTAGAAACAAATCGTAAACTTTAGATTTTATTATGCATCTGTAGAAAGTTACCCTTTTTTTCCTAAACCACGCGTGGCCTTGTGGTCGGTGGCCTCGAGTCATTTTTCGTGTATGCTTTGAATGGACCTCTACAGTTTTACACTGATGCTCGGTGTTGAGAAAATTAGTTATTCGTTTGTTTCGGTTTATTTTAAGCGCTATTCGTTCAGAGTGTCTTGCAGAAACAGCAAAACTGGCAAAAATAAAACCAAATATATTTGGTTACTTAAGAAGAATTACGTAATCTCAAAATGCATCGTTCATTTAATATATATATATATATATATATATATATATATATATATATATATATATATATATATATATATATATAAACTAAACGTTACTTTTAAAGTAATGTGGAATATATAGGCTATGTGTTTTTTAATACAAGCCTATTTTAAAAATATGTATTAATAATTGTTTTGTTGTTATTGGTTGAACGCTTTACTTTTGAAATTAAAAGTGTTTTAAAAGATCTTTAAGTATAATCTAAATCTATCCAACAATTGAAACTTTTCAGATATTAATAAATAAATGGTAGGATCAATTCAAATAACAATGCCACTGAAAGTTAAAAATTTTTGTCCTAATATATTCATGTAAAAAAATGTGTATTGGATGCCACTCTTGTCCAAAATGACTACTGTTAAAGCATCTAAATTATTCACGATTTATTTAATTTATAGAGAGAAAATTCAACGAATGTAGATATCACAACAAGTATAATTAAAAGATAAGGCATTTAAAAATAGTATAGGACTGCTGATAAATAAAGTATATCAGTATTTTGAGAGTAACCTATTCAGCTTTAACATTTCTACATTTTGATCTGACTACACAAGATGCATCGGTCTAAATCTGGCACAATATGCGGTGGCCTTTATTTATTATTTTAAAATATTACACTGTCATTTTTTTTTTCGTGTGATATTGTTCAGGCAAACGCATTTTACATAAAACTACAAGCACAAAAAAGCGCTAGGCCTTCTCCACAATACTTAAATATATTTGTATATTTAGTCAACAGTTTGACGGTGCTTAATGAATGGTGTGTTTCCCTCTCTCCAGGGTTAAGTGATCACATCCTCTCGGGGGTCTGCACAGAAAAAAAGAAAACATACACTTACTTGATAATCATTGCACAACTGACCAAAGGCCCGTCGTTAACGCATGAACCTCGAGACCGTGATTAATTCCTGTAATACACGTCGAGATTTCTCTGTGATCTCCGTACGCGCCACAGGCGCACATTCACACCTACCCAGAGATAAAACACTGATGACCTCCGCGCGCTCAACGCGCTACTGATGAAAGCTGAGCAATCACAGTTATTGATAAGAAAGATTACTGATAGACAGAGGCCACAATGAGGCCGCAAACTGTAGGCACTTGCCATGCGTCTGACAATATATTCTTGGAGTATTTGCACACTGATAAGTGTTTGCAGAATACTATTTTAATTTTTTATTGATACATTTAAAAAAAAATAAATAAATTCACCACATTTTGAGTAGGACGTGTAACATTAAAGATCTGCATCCCAGAGTGGATGGGGGTAGACCCGAGCTCAGCAAACTGTGGTGTGATTTTCGAGACTCTTTCACCACCTTGTCTGGGATAGACGTCTTTAGTCCCACAACACTGATTCGGCCTGGCGTGGGGGATACAATCTGTGAGATTTACCTAGACACAGTGCGCAAATCCGACTAATTAGCCAACAATGTCCCGGAAAAAAATGTCCAAGCACTTGTGAAATCCCTCAGTTCAGAAATGTCTTTTCTCCCCAAAACTTTCAACTGGCGTTAGATTTAACGGTTAAGCAGACAGTTCAGGTAACACATTCCCCTCCGTCACTCGTTTTAAAGGTATGTGGACTTCAAAGGGTTAAGGGTACGAGCCTGTTCTCGGGAGCGAGTCCTGATCTCCTCTAATGACCCACGTAAGTAAAAGTCAATTACTTCTGCGCCGTGATCAGAGCGTCCAAATCCCCGGGGGAGCTTTGAGCTTCAGAAAGACTAATTAGGGCTATTTCACTTTTTATTTAGTGCGGATCAGACTCTCTCCGCATCCTGAGTATATTCGGGACAGAAATACACACAAATTAAGCATCATCATTTACATAGACCTTTAGCTGGAAATGTTTCTAGCGACGTCACTTAATATTTTTTCTTGACCTTTATTGAACTTTCAAAGCATGACACACAGGCTGTGACTTTTAAACAAATTTAGCAGCTCTTTGACCTCATCCATCGTAACTAGAACCATATCTGGTATCCCTAGTCTGGTTTTGTATTCACAGTAATTTAACACACAACACGTTGTTGCATTTCACGTGGTACATATAAAACTGTGTGAAAAAAAAACCCTCCAGACGATATGAGTAACATTGTAAACACACCAAGCCTGTTTGCATGAGTGTGTGTGTGCTTGTAGTTCCTGATGAGACAAAGAGGAGTTATTGTGCTTTGTGTCTGTTCTCATCTAACCTGATTAAACAGTTGAAGCAGGTATGTCACCTGCTGTCTTTCGTCTTCATGGCCATAGGCATATTTTCAGCATGCAGAAGACGCCTACGCCAAAATGTACATGCACACACACTCATCTGGCAGGCTTGAGTATTTCTTTGTGCTCACATTGGAGTATGTGCTTTCAATATGTCAGACAAGGTGCCTTGCTTGACAAGTGCACTTTATGTCTTGACGTGAGTGTGTGCGTGTTTTTCTTTTCTTTTTAGGGAAGTCCCCTCAGCCTGTAAGGACTAAGGCAAGATGTTTCTAAGTAACGCATAATATAGGCCTATAGTAAACAGAAAATGCAAACGTAGTGGGTGGATTCTCAATAGATGTATGCAGGTGTGTTATTTTAGAGACACTGTTTGTTGCTCTTCATTAATTTTCCTCTGTTTTTGTCTCCTACAGAAACTTTTTGGAATCAGTCATGGGCAGTAAAACTCTCCCAGCACCCGTGCCCCTTCATCCTTCTCTGCAGCTGGCGAACTATTCCTTCCTTCAGACCTCCAACGGGCTGCATTTGCCTGCCGACCACATGCCCAGCATCTACAGTTTCAGTGCCTTGCATGCTGTCCACCTGCACCAGTGGACTCTGGGCTACCCACCGTTCACTTTGCCACGCTGCACCTTCTCCAAGCTGCCTGGCCTGGTGGACGCCCGCTTCCCTCTCCCCTCAATCCCTCTGTTTCCCCATCTCGTCCAGCCAGCCAAACAGGAGTCCCCTGGGCCTGGTTCTGGAGGGTCCAGCAAAAGCAAACCCCGTTTTGACTTTGCCAACCTGGCGGCGGCCGCCACGCAGGATGACGCCCTGAAGGCGGAAGATCTGAGCACTAACAACGGGCACGTGCGCTCGCCCTCATTAGGCTGCCTGCTGGATGTGGCCAAGCTCTCTTCGCCGGAAAGAAAACCAAGCCGAGGACGACTCCCGTCCAAGACGAAAAAGGAGTTTGTGTGCAAGTTCTGTGGCCGCCACTTCACCAAGTCCTACAACCTGTTGATCCACGAGCGCACGCACACAGATGAGCGGCCGTACACTTGTGACATCTGTCATAAGGCCTTCAGGAGGCAGGACCACCTGAGAGACCACAGGTAAAAACATATCAGTACACTGATCTCAGATCAGATGATTTAGCGCCAATATTGAAATACATTCCTGCTCATACCTGCCCATTCATAAATGTATGGTATCACAAACTCTGGCCCACACACAAACACATAACTACCTGCAGATTCTGTTCCAAGCATGACCTCATCATGCATTACTGCATAATGATCTCTTCCATCATTCCAGTTAGAAAATTTCACTGGGTAAATTTAAAATATTTGGAATAATGCGAATATATTCACATACAGAAACAACTTTAAATATATATAATTGAAGTTATACTTTTTGTTTGTGTATTTAAATAAATGTGTGTCTATATCAATTAATCGATTTATATTATGCAAATTTTTTATATAAAAAAAAGAACTTGCAAAACCTTAAGCACAACAGATTCAGACAAACAAATCAGTTTCTTATTTTTTTTTTTTTTTTTCAAACCACACCTGCTCTTGTGATATATGACATTTGTTATTCCAGTACTTTAAGAATGATTTAAATTAGTTGAGACATGCTGAACAATCTCTTCCAATTCTTCAGTAATGATCTTGGCTCTTTTCCTGACTGACAGTTATCACTAGATATACATCATGTTTGTGATTTAATTAACATTTGCAGACTGAAAGATTTGTCATAACAAGACAGCTAACTATTGCGCTATCTTTGCGTCATTTCAGTAGTTCACATTTTGGCAACATACTGAAGCGCAGGATATTTAATCCTAGAAAAGAAGCTCGGACAACTGTAAAATCTATGTTGTTTAAGTTGTAAACATGCCTACATCCATTAACAAACCACAACTATTCTTTCTCTTTTGTTCTCTAAAGGTACATCCATTCCAAAGAGAAGCCATTTAAATGCCAGGAGTGTGGAAAGGGTTTCTGTCAGTCCAGAACTCTTGCTGTCCACAAAACATTGCACATGCAGGTCAAGGAGCTCAAACCAGCCAAGATAAAGTGAGGGCATCTGTTTCAGTCAATGGGGACGTTATAAAACCAAACCTAGTGACTCCAGCCAATAACATTGTCATTCCAAGGCCACAGAGACTCCATCTGAGGGCCGTGGACCTCCGCGTATGGCTTAACGCACCAAAAATGGATTAGGCCTGACCAAAGAGCTTCCTGAAAAAGCATCCTTCCATAACCTACAGCCATGGTGCCTTAAAAGTCTGAATGATAAAAAGAAATGGAGAACTCGGATAAGAAGTCATGGAACTCAGCAGAAGCTTTAACATGGATTTAAGACAATAAAACTGATTGATTTGTTTAAGAAAGAACAAATAAGCAAGAAGAGGGCCGACACCAAAGAGAACAGCTACAGTTAGATCTGTCATTTTAGCCTGCACTGCTCCATTCCCAGTGATCTGTTGTTTTATTTTTGTAAACAGTGATTTTTCCAGATATTGTTGACATTGTCGTTGATGAAGGCAGACTCTTCGGACCTATGCAGTTAATGAGAGGCCATCAAAGCTCTCGCATTTAAAAGCCGAAGTCAGTCGAGCAATCATTTCTTCTAACCAAAGAAACCTTCAATCATGTAATTCCTCCTTTTGTACAGATTCCTTTTTGTATAACTGATATTTGGCACTTTAATCTGATTATTGATTATTTACATGTATCACTGGATTCCTTAAAGTTATTTTTTGAAAATAAATAGTCATTTCTGTATCAAATGCATGTTTCTCGTAATCAATGCAAATCCTAATCATATTCTTCTCAGCACGTTTCTGAAGCCAAAAAATGTTAAACCTAGAGATACAGGGGTACAACTGGCACAAATAAAGGGGATTTGTCTTCACAGACTAATTCTATATTAAACAATAAACAGGGATAAACAATATGCTCCACACTTGACTGAATAAATCAATAAATAATGATCCGTGATGTGAAGACATGGATTGACTTCACATTTGCCTGGGAGGCAACATCTGCTGCTGTCCTTATAAGCATCTTGATTCTTTCTCTGAGCTTTAAATCACTGTAGCTTTAAAAGCCATCAGAGGGCATGAAAGTACACGTATTCATAGAGAAATCAGAGCAAACAGACACACCTGCAAACACAATTCAGAGGTTGAATGGAGTGTTTAGAGAGATAAAAAAAGACTTGTTCTAGATAGAGAAGGATTTACAGTAGTGTTAGATCCTCGACTTTAACCAAACACGGACGGATCTATTTTTAACCTTCAGAATTAGTAGCAAAAAGCTTCAAAGAACAAGGTTATGAAAAGGATCATCAGAGCCAGTCATTCTTACGGGCCCAGATGAATTGGACCATTACAGAAACAGCATTTCTCAACCGGCACTCTGACCCACGCACAATTTAAAAACACAAATGGAGAAGAATCTTTAAAAACTCACCATTCCAAATTCTGACCACAACATCAGATTTATTGCCTCTGCTATGGTAAGCAAAGTGCCAAACACTTTCACAACATCTGTGATACAGTTCTTGCTCTACACCCAGAGCTGGTCTCTTGGGTTTGTTCACAGGAATGGAAGTATGTGTTTGTGAGTGTGTAGAATGTTTGTGTATGATGTGAGTTTCCGTGCACAGTCATGATTACTTTCACCCTGACATCATCGCCCTTGGCTTGCAAGAAGTGGTCAACAAGCAGAGGATTCAGAATTCTTCTCAGAATCATCTTACAGTACGATGAGAACTACAATGCAATGTTATGAAGCAATTCTCAAACAAAAATTATTATTATTATAACAATACACTTATCATCTTTTAATACTTTTGGTGAAAACAGCTCCATATCTGACATTATTATTATTAAATTAAATAATAATAATAGCACTGTTTGCTGTTTTATGAATTGTTTTATACTATATGCTTTAGAAAATAATAATTTTGACTAATTAATGAAAATTATTGGTTTCCTTCAAAAAAAAAAAAAAATCATACAGCTTCTTGACTGTCACAGCTGCTTGCAAAAGTAGTAGCTGAAGCAGGATCTATTAGGAGCAATATTAAAATTTATTAAAACTCATGAAACATGCATGCATGAAACATGGGACAGAACAATAAAGTACAACACAACAATAATGGACAACTGAACTGAACCAAAAAGAAGGCATACATACACAGAACTAACCAGGATAAACAGACCCATGTGTGAACTAATCTGAAAACATGGGTCTGAAAAATGGGAACAAAAGAAACTGGGCTTTGGAAGTGGATGCGGAGCTGGAGAGAGGCATGACCAAGAGAGGCTGACTGAGGGAACCACTACAGAGGAGATGATGGAAGGAGGAACCAGGGCAGAAGCAGAGGCAGGAGGAGCCAGGGCAGAGATGAAGGAGGGAGAAGCCAGGGTGGAACTCCCACCAGCCAGGATCCAGATCCACAGCGGAGTCAAGGGAGGGAGGAGTCATGGTGGAGCTCTACCAGGCAACACCAGGGAAACGACAAACTGAGATAGAATCGAAGGAGGCGGAGACCCAGACGAAGCCAAGGAGACAGAGACCTGAGGTGACACTGGAGGGCCAAGGCAGAGCTTCACACTCAGTGGAGACGGGCTCGACAGGCCTGCGCGTAGCTGGTGCTACCGAGGACCAAGGTGGAGCCAGAGGGAAGGGAAGTCCGACGGAACAAGAAGGATGGACGGACGAGGAGAGGAAGACTGTGGTGGAGGTAGGTTGACGACAGACCAAGGCAGAGCCAGAGAGACAAAGGTGGAGTCCGAGGACTGACAGAACCTGGTGGAGCCGAGGGATTGTGGAGCCAAGCAGGAGCTGAAGGGTCGAAAGGCCGAAATGGAGTCCAGGGCTTGGAGGACTGAGGCAGAGCCACGGGATTGACACCCCAAGACATAGACATGGAGACCGGAAGATCCGAGGCTCATCTACCTTGCAAAGTGGACAACATTGAGAAAGAGCCGAGGAGCTGGAGGGAACCATCAGAGGCAGAGCTGAAAGACTGGGTGGCTTTGGACGAGGAGGTGGGAGAGGGTGACTGGCTGGATTTCTGACAACACAATTGAATCAGAGCTGGGCGAAACCAGCGGAGACACAGGATATTCAGGGCTGGGCGGAACCAGCGGAAACACAGACTCAAAAAGTGTAGTGCCGGGAACTGAAACATGTAGAAAGCACTCACTCTCGTAGTAAATTGGCGCTTTTCTTTGCTGCTAGATCCATTGAAATTTGGTCCGTTCTCTCACAGCTGGTTGCAAAAGTAGTAGTTGAAACAGGATCTATTCGCAGCAATATTAAAATTTATTAAAGTCCATGTAAAGGCAATTCAGAGAATTGTTTCTAAACACATTATAAATGTTAGATATGTATTGCTGAAAACACATTACAAACACTGTGACCTATGTAGTACTGAATTGTGGAGTTAAATTGTTAAACAGTTTCACCATTTTTATGTTCAGGTTTTTTTGGGGCGGGCCTGAAATCATGTCTCCATGACTCACTGGAGCCACTGAGCATGACCCCTCCCCTAACACTATAATAGCTAGAGTGCATTAGCATCAGCGGTTTGTCTGCTCAATTGCAAGTCACTACCGTTAGATACTACAGCCTACAGTTTAATAGCTAGCTATACCTTCATCATGTAAACTCATATTACCAAACATGTATGGCTGTGTAGATCCAATTAAGCTGCTAGAGGGAGCATCCATTCAGGATGTAATAGTATTTGACAGCTGAGAGAGGCGGCAGGTTTCCCGCGAGTGGGCGTGGTTTCATCGGCAACAGCGGACACGCCCCTGCCGTTTGAGAGCTTTACTTTATTTACTTGGCTTTTTTTTTCATTCAAATTTGGCTGGATGGTTAATAACACATTTTATTTTATTTATTTTTTTGTGGTGCGACAAACTCAGAACACATATTTAATATTGCTTTACACATACTTTTAATTAAACTCAGGATGCATAAAACACGGGACAGAACAACCAAGTGTAACACGACAATAACGAACTGAACTGAACCAAACACAGGGCTTCAGTTGGGCATCATGGGTAAATGTTTCATTATGTGTCAACACATCCTGCATTGAAGTTCAACTTTTCTGTGAGCAGGAAAAAGGGAGAGATGGAGAGAAAGAGAGCACTCTGTATAAATTAAATCCTGTAATCTAAAATCCAGTGCACTAGAAGAGAGAAAAAAACTGAAACTGAAGAGCTAAGCCTGAGGAAAAATCATTCTTCCAAAGGAAAAGTCAATATGTTTTTCTTTATAATTATATACTTCCCAAGTTGACTGCAATCTCAAAACCACTGTAACAGTAAACCTCCACCTAAAATCCCCCTTTTCCCAAAAAATTCTGAGGACGATCATTATTTAATATGGGATGGTTTAACCGCCAACAACATTTCATGACCTATCAAAACTCATTCTCAGGTGCTTTTGACTTAATAAGCTTCGGAAAGTCAAGACTTATCCACGAAAACTCATTAAAGTTTAAAGGAAGATCAGACTGGAGCATAAAATCAGTTCTGACAGAGGTATTTATCATATTCTTTAAACAAACACTCTCTATGATGCTTCAGATATGGTATGTGTTACAGCAGCATCAGTTTGTTACATTCGGTGCAATCATTTTTAGACCAAGTCAGCTAAGGGTTAGCGAGAAGAACAGAAGGAGGAGGAGGAGAGAGAGGGAGGTTACAGGATGGAGGTTTGCTTCGTCCTTCATTCTTCTTGCTGCCCGGAACACATCAGTCCATCAGCATCTCTAACTGACCCTCTGCCGAACAAGAGCCAGGAACACACACACACACGTTCAGACTTGCCCTAATGCTTTGACTTCAAAACATTTTACACCCCATGTGTGAGCGCTGACGCAACCGAATCAAACAATAACACCACCACCATATTCCTGTAAATCTAAACATCGCTTACACAGTGTTGCAATAGTGAATACATCAGCTGGACAAACACTCGCACAAGCAGTGAGAACATTCTCAGCATATGTCACTGGCTGATGTATGATTTAGTGAGATGTTCAAGTATAGGTCAACTGGAGTGGCAGACAGTGGCTATACGATGACACATTTACCACTCAGGAGCAGGTGACACACACACATGAGTGGGCCACAGTGCACATGCACAGGATGGGGTGAAGTGCAGGCCAGCAGGATGGAGAGAGGACACACTGACAGACAGACGGACACACACAGGCCTCCTGAGTCCATGGCTTCCTCAGACTGGAGGAAGAGGAAGTGAAGCCAGCAAGATGTGGCCATTAAAAAACACACACAAATGCAGACACACATTGAGAGTGTTTATACCTATACAGAGGGGAATATTTTTGGGTTTTTGCTCATTTATTTTGAAAATATTTGCCATAAATGTTGAACTTTGACCTCAAACATCTTTGACATGTCAGTTAAACTAAATCAGTTTAAATTAAGCTGGAAGCACACAGGTCGATGTTACATCCATTAACTATTTTGTATGAAATGCAAAATAAAATCTCACATAAACAAATTACATTTTATGTGTCAATGCTAATGACAATGAAAAATATTTTTAAACACTAGGCATGTCTTATGATTATGGTGTTCAGGCTTCATATATATTTATATTATATATAACAGCCCTTTCAGCCCAAAGATGGACTTTTGATGTGGACAGCATTATCCACACTTTAACATTAACATTATAACATTAACAACTAGTAAAACTATGTTTGGTTGCTGTGTATGTATTTATTTTATATTCATGCTGGCAGAAGTTGTTTGAGGACCTTTTATTTTTTTGTAATATTGCTTAAAAAAATCAGATCAGAAAAAAAAACAATTTTTAAAGGAAAAATAACTATGTACATTACATATAATTTCATTTATCCTAAACTGTAATTATACAAAATATAAAATTGTAAATTACATAAGGTGGACGTTTTTACTGAAACAGGTTTAGTTTCTGTAATTTTGGGAGCAGAAAATGAATTGTGTATGTTATTGCTGAAGTTATATTTACTGAGTGCTACAATTATCCATCCTCTCCCCAATACTATATACAATTCACAACAAAATAAGACACAGATAATCCATAAAAATGTTTTAAATTTACTAAATTACAGCATGTGAAAACTACTACATTAAAATGGCTCACTAGTGTAAATGTGGGCACATACAAAAAGTAAGTAAGAGATGGTGAAAGATGGGCTTGATGAAATGGACTCAGATTGGTCAGTGACCGTATGACCTTTACACAGAAACGGACACAAATGCACATGAATCTTTCAGTTCTTCGACAGGAAAGACTGTCTGTGCAAGAGGTGAATTTGGGATAAATCATCGCAGTTTACGAGAGAGAGAAAGCTGGACGCTGTGAAAGAGAGTGTAAGTTATAATAGTTAAAAGCAAATTGAATAACACTGGAATAATCCATAAATTGTCAAGTTTTGAGAGATAATCATTGCTTTTCAAAGGCCTTAATATGTCCACCCCACTTTTCACAAATCATTCCTACACCCTCTGGAATGAGCTAAAGAATCAGTGACACACACATTCACACATTATAAAGCTTTAAAGCATAAATAAGCCATATATCATAATAATACTAACATTGTTAATGTTAAAAACAATCTGACTGTGTGAGTGCCAGCTGCCGTAACGCACCTCAGCTAGGTCAGATATTTCTCTTAAATTTGATGTGACTTTTATTTTATGCAGAGGCGCAAGTGAAGGCTTAGCTCTCATTAGAGCTGACCGGACTGGGAAACATTCAGGCCCCATAATAACCCAACGATTTCAGAACAAACCTCAACATCTTTGTTTTTGGTTACAGACATAATTTAACTCGGCACGGATTCGGGGTCATGTCTGAGGTAAAAAATTTTTTACACAGCAGTATTTGAATCGGGTGTCATTTTCAGTTCTGAGCTGATTTCATTCGGGGAGTGTCTTCGCTGAGGGTGACGTTTATTGGAGAAGCAATCGTCTAAATTAAGACAAATTACTCTGCTCTGAAATGAGGTTTGCGGCTCTGAGATGCACGCAAACGGCTCGATGCGAGTATATAAGTAAATGTAGACCGATTCTGAAACTTTTATTAACCAGAGTTATTTCATCTTGTTAAAGAGCAGGCAGGAACGGCAAGTGTAATTGCAGAACAGCCATCCAATAATGATACACACCAAGTGTGCGGCTTCTGTAAGGGTAACCACATGATCATGACCATATTGTAAACCTCTAAAGTGCCTTCACACTACTGCAGTACAGCGAGCAGAACGTTTCACCTGCAGAAAGTCGAACTCAGCCCTTTAATTACTGAGCTATCAATAGAGAGACTGCAATTTCAAATCAGCCGGATTGGTTTCAAATGTGCAGTGAGCATTCGTGTTTGTGTTTGAAAGTGAAATTACCAATAATAAGCAGGAAAATGTTTTTGGGTCCCATGTGAGAGGCACATGGGCAAACTAAAGAGTGAGTAAACGGGTTCCTGCTGAACTGAAGCAGTGGGTAAATGTAACAAAACAGTAAACAGAATAAATAAAAGATTAAAAAGCTGCAAATTCCTCAAAAGAGCACTATTTATCAATCAGTAAACTCTCATAAAGTGTGTATCAAATG
Organism: Spinibarbus caldwelli; assembly: GCA_039654775.1. Classification (NCBI taxonomy): domain Eukaryota; kingdom Metazoa; phylum Chordata; class Actinopteri; order Cypriniformes; family Cyprinidae; genus Spinibarbus; species Spinibarbus caldwelli. The sequence continues at coordinate 12,226,038 of CM077243.1, read as the reverse complement.
ATGGAGGAGGATATTTGTCCAACGCTGCACATTACCTCAGACTTGTCTGATCCCAACACAGAAGTGTTCCCATGCCCGAGATTCAGTTTTATTTGATGAAATACAAATTTATTGCAATAAAACCGGTTTATGATATAATTTCAAGAAACAAGGGAGAATATAATTGAAGTATGATTTGACTGGGTGCGGAGCCTTGAGAAAAGTTAAAGCATGCCAGAGAGAAGAAAAGCAATTATGCCTGGAGCGAAATCCAAGGCATTACTGGTCAAAGACTGCAGGGTAAAACAGCCCTGTTTGCAGTTTGCTTGGTAATTTCAGCTCATTTAAAGACCATTGCGCCGGCCTTTAATTTATCAAGCCTCCATATCAAAGCTGAAGGGCAGATATTGTACATTTGGACAATGAGAGGCTATTTGGTTCCAGGTTTAAATCTCCTAATGGAGCTCACCCCTATTCAACCAAGAACCTCTCATTTCACAATGCAAAAACATAGATGGAGTGGGTAAATAGTTTGATTTCTGTGCTACGGCACAAACTGTGTTTACAGTTAATCATTGCTGTTTGATTAAATTTAACCGTTGATATTATCAAATGCAAAATGTGTGTGCGGTTTGTTTCGATTAGGCATACATTTCCTTGGTGTCCTGTAGGTATAAAGTTTCATATACTCGGAATCAGTGTGACCCTGTGATTCCAGATTCAGTTTGTTCTTACACTCTTAAAAATAAAGGTGCTTCAAAAGGTTCTTCAAGCAATGCCATAGAAGAACCATTTTTGGTTCCACAAAGAACCATTCAGTCAAAGGTTCTTTAAAGAACCATCTATTGCTTACCTTTTTATAATCTGAAGAACCTTATTTGCCACAAAGAACCTTTTGTGAAACAGAAAGGTTCTTCAGATGTTAAAGGTTCTTTATGGAACCATTTAGACAAAAAGGTTCTTCTATGGCATCATGAAGCACCTTTATTTTTAAGAGTGTAGTTAAAAGCACAAGCTGTTTTCTTACAGCAGTCCAATTGTCCCTCAAAGCACATTCCTCCGTTTTGCAAACAAAACAATACAAACCACAAACACTTCGTAACACCCACTAAAGAAAAGTTTGTCTAGTACATGGGGATAATGACAGCACACAATACGTCATTAATAAAAAGCCCTTGTTTAAAAGGAAAAGTGTCATTTTCAATAAGCGTTGAGGAATTCCTCATGACCAACGCCTTATATATTAGCTGTTGCATTTCTGTGCTATATTGTGAATTAATGGAAGAAAAGACAAATAGCATTTAAATCAGCACACTGAGCCCTCTCATAAAACTTTTCCCCCCACCGGGACAAAAGGGCCGATCGAGTCGTACTCTAGTTCAGTCTGATATTTGAAGCACTACCGCGCCAGTTTCACAGACCTTTGGAAGGACCCTTCGCTGTATGCGCAGCCTCAAACAAGTTATTACACCCCCGTACTCTCTGGCTCAATACATTACTGTTTGGCAGCTTGAGCTGAAATAAGGCAAACGATTAAATAAATCGCTTAATTGGTCATTAGGGACACACTAACATGAACCCTGGCTCACCGGTGTCACATGTCGAAACTCCACCTGTAAATTTGCTCTGCAAACAAGAGAAACATTACTTTTTATTGCCTCTCAAGTGGCTGGATTCATGTTTAAAATAATGATTACTTGTGTATGAGAAGCAAACGGCAAATATCTTCATCTTAAATAAATCTAGAGGACTACAATCCAGCAGAGAGGGGCATGAGAACTGAAAACAGGGCTGGACTGATTTTAAAAAAAGAAAAAAAGAAAAAGAAAATAAAAGAAAAGAAAGAAAAAAACAACGGAACAGATAAAGAGATCATTTCGACAGCAAGGAATAGGGAAGAAATAGATGTTTATGAACTGAATTGAATTTGTTAGTAATGTCCCTGTCAAAGTAGTAGTGGTATACTTCAAAACCCATTCAGTAGCTGGCACTGATCTCACCTATTCCATTATTTATGAAAATGATTTGCCTCAAAAAATGTCCTGTTGTCCTTCGTTTCCATATTTTAAGTCACACTCAGGCCCACATTGAATCTGAATCTTTTGAAAGCTCTGCAGATTTGCACATCATTCATAATGCATTCCAACCCCTTGTGTGTTCACTAAATGTGAAAAATTTTAGCTAATTTGATTATGCTTTGACTAATATGATTATATTTCTTTAAGCTCATTCACTTAAATGAATTTTGCATAATTTTCCCTGCAAAAACTGAACATAAAATGTGAAAAAAGAGAAGAGTTTCCGGGCCTGTCCATGATCAAATGTCTCTTCTGATTAATTTCTGATATGCAGTGGTTTGATATATGTGAACTCTATTTTTCTGATGGACTTGTGTAACTACTTTATGTCAGAAGATTAAAATGGTAGTACAAACAGAGAAAGAAAAATGTTTGTAGAAAAATGAATGAAAGGCTAGATAGAGCAGAAAGAGAAGTCAAATGTTTGTCTAACTGATCGAGCAGACAAGCATGTTACAAGTAAATGAGAGGAATAAGCAATTTTGCCATTAACAGTTTGTTTTCAGTAGTAATGAAATCCTTTTATTAAAAAAAGCACATATTCCAACACTCAGGTCTCAGAGAGAATTACAGAACTCTGCTGGCCTCTTGTTGAGCAGTTTGGTCAATTTGTCACAGTGGATTCTGTTACATGGTAGAAATGGTGTGTGATGTCTACTGTACTGCGGTTTGTTCATTAAACCTGAACACAATCTCTCTCACCAAACTAATCAGAGGCCTCGCCAACTACAGTCTACATATATGAGGGAGGTGAAGATGATCGAAAGTGATTGTGATGGTTACATTTTTACAAAATCATAAAGACAGATACAGTTATTATCTCTGTATCTGTTCTCCATTTCATGCATCTCATCTCTATCAATAATTAAAGTGTGAGAGAAGAGCACAGGAATTAGATAAGACTAAATATATGGACATACATGATATTAGTACATTATAGTAGTAGCATTTTGAAGTATTATTACAATTTAAAATAGCTGTTTTCTATTTTAAAATGTTTTAAAATGGAATTTATTCCTGTGATGGTGAATTTTCAGCTACCATTATTCCAGTCTTCAGCATCACATGATTTATCAGAAACCATTCAATATGCTGATTTGGTGCTCCAGAACCATTTCTTATTGTCATTGTTGAAAACAAACAAAGTCATACTGTGATTCAGTTTTTCAGGATTCTTTGATTAACAGAAAGTTCAAAAGAACAGCTTTTATTTAAAACAGAAATCTTCTGTAACAACATTATTCATGTCTTCACTGTCACTTTTGATTCATTTAAAACATCCTTGCTGAATAAAAGTGCTAATTTATTAAAAAGAAAAAAAATCTTAGCGATCCCAAACTTTTGAACAGTAGTGTGTAAATCATATGTATTATGCCAAGAGCATGATTAAAATCATAAGTGTTAACATGACACATCCTGCTGTATTCTAACACTTGGAGTTTCTTGCTGCACACCAGCCCTTCCTATAAATAACTGATACCAGTGTGGATAGCATTTAACCGTCCTTGTTGTTTAGGCTTTCTGGGCCTGCCGAATGTTTAGCACATTGCTGAAGAATTCAAACTCCGGCTTGGCTGCCACTGATGGTTCATATTTTGGCCCTCTAATGCAGAGAGGAAGTACATATGGAGCCATAAAAATAAAAGCCAAAATAAATCAGAGCGGTTGCACAATAATGTAGGCGTTCATGCATTTTACAAGACAGCAGAGAGGCCAGAGATTTTCTTACTCTCTGTTTTTTTCTCTCTTTTTATATCAACACTTGTTGGCATGTGTTTGCCCTAATATGCAGAGATATTAGACCAAGCTGCGAGCGGCAATCTGTCTGTCATAATAAAAAATATGAAACACGTCAGCGAAGATTTCATTTTGCTGGAATATGTTTATGACGGAGGCATTAGATTATGAAAGAATTCAAATATTTCTGCCATTTCAGTGGTGTAAATATAACAGTGCTCATTGCTTACACAATGCAAATTTTATGCACATTCTCTCATCATTTACTCACCCTCCACTTCTTCCAAACCTTCATTCTTCTGCTGAACAAAAAAAAAATATTTTGAAGAATGATGGCAGCCATTAACTTGCATTGTATGGAAAAAAATACTATGGATGTCAATGGCTACCATCAACTGTTTGGTTACCAGATTCTTCAAAATATCTTCCTTTGTGTTCAACAGCTTAAAGAAATTTACACAGCTTTGGAACAACTTGCGGGTGATTAAGTGATGACAGAATTTTTATTTTTGGGTGAACTATCCCTTTAAGACAGAACGCTTGAAAATTAAATATTGTTCGGGTTGTTTCTTTGCAGACTGCAAAACAGGTGGCTCTGAAACTGAGGGTCAGAAAGGGTTGTCCTGAACCGGCTCTATTGAAATGTTTCCACTGAACACAGTGAGCTGTTGGAGTCCTGCAGGGTGATCTGAACAGGATTGGGCCTGACATTCTGCAGGTTTAGAAGTTGGCTAGCAGCGGACAGATTACTGCAATACCGACATGTTTGTTTAATTATGTTTAAAAGTACAGGAAGGCAATCTCTGCCAGGAATATGTGCTGTTTTTGAAACTAAAGAAGAAAAAACTACCAACAAATAAATACTTTCCCCTCAAAGCAGCTGATGCTCGGTAACACAAGATCACACAGCATCCCTCATCTGCAGAAGCTGTGTGTGTGTGTGTGTGTGTGTGCACGTGCAAAAGTGTACATCTGTGTCTATGTAAACCAGTGTGCTTGAGCTCAGAGCCATAACGAAGATTTCCATCATCACTTTCTGAGCGCAGGAGCTGGTGGAAATACTTTTAGTAAAGCTGCACCTTTACAAATCGAACATACTGACTCTATAACTACCGTCACAATGGATAGTTAATGATCTGTCGGTTTCTCCTGTAAAATCCTGTACGTACAGAATGGATTGCATTTTCATTTTCAAATTAGAAGCAGATACAGCGAACAGACCCAGCCGCCCCATTGAACCACAGGGGAATGTTTTCCTTTCTCCTATTCACAGCATGAGAGTTCTCCCTCCTAGAGGGATGTGTTTGCATGTTTTTGTAGGTACAGCTCAAATGTAAATATGACCCCTAATGTTTGAGCGATACCTCCGGCTCTGAGTGTCTGCTTCTGTGTGTGTGTATGATTTAGGGCTTCTTTGTGATTTGCCTGATTAGGGTCAGTGGTAGGGATGCTTCCCCACTGACAGCCCTCCTTTGCCTCTGCTCCTGTAGAGTTTAAAGAGAGATTCGGGAGAGCAAAGGTGTGAGCAATTACTGTCTGATTATCTCTCAACTAAAGCCTGGTTTACCAAAGATTCTTCCAGTAAATAAACAAACTTTTTACATGTAGAAAACAAAATAACAATATTCATATTGGGGAGACCAGGGCAAGTTGCCACAAAACAACCAAAGTAAAATTGTAATATCACACCATATATTTAATAATAATAATAATAATAATAATAATAATAATAATAATAATAATAATAATAATAATAATAATAATAATTTATTTTACTATATTATAACAACAATGATAACAATTTATCAACTATAATTATTGTTAGCAAAAAAAGAAATATCTTGCTAATTTTGTTACAGCTCTCTTAAATTTAAACAATTTTAACATCTGTCAGCCAAACTAAAATTGCAATATCATATCATATCATATCATATCATATCATATCATATCATATCATATCATATCATATATTATTATATTATATTATATTATATTACAATATAATAATACAACAACAATAAATACTACAATTGTTATATTTATCAGCTATAATTTTTGTTAGAAAATAATTTCTTGCTAATTTTGTTACATTTCTCCTTAATTAAAACAATTTTAACATCTGTCAACCAAAATAAAAGTGGAATATCAAACAATATACTTAATAATAATGAATAATAATTATTGTATTTTAATTTTAATTTTAATTTTGAATGTTTGCTGAAAAATCAGACAATTTAACGGCAAGTTTCCATTGTGAAAACCAAAACTAAGTGGTCAACAACACAATCTTTTTGCTGGGCAATAACGGAGGAAATGGTGATAAAGAAGCTTTTTGTAGCCTAGGCTTTCAGGTACCAGTCTATACAGAAATTCACTTAAAATTAAACGTGTGACAACTAGCTCCAGTTACCCCTTTTGATAACCAAATAATCGAGAGATATTAACTGCTTGATTTGAGGTAATGAAAGAAAATACCACATTCTCATCTGAACACTGTTTTAGGACATGAACACCCACAGAGTGTAACGTCATGTTCAAAGATGATAAATTGTTTCAATTTTTGTTAGAGTTACAGCTTTACCTCTTTGCCAAATCTCAGCTCTAAAACAAACCAAAGAACAGGAAGGGAGAGAACCATTAAAAGAAGGAAGATGGGAATAAAAAAGGTGGAAGGAAGATAAAAACAGTTTACTTTTTGAGGGAGAAAGATTGAGAGTGGGAATGTGTAGAAAAGAGAGCGCAGTAAAAGATCAAAGACCCCAAAAACAGCAAAATGTAGACCGCAGAACAGAATGAGGGAAAGAAAGAGAGAGAGCTAAAGAGGACAATATATACAGAGAAAGATTAAACAGAGAAGGAAAGGAATATTATCTATGCAGCAGAACACAAATCAGATTTTAATAACCACATAATTGCTATTATCGTTTTATTATTATTACAAGTTATTCTTTTTCTCCTCCATGTAAATATGGGTGAACTTTCCTTATTCTCTCTTCAGTGAAGTCTTTCTGGCACTACACTGGCCAAGCTGGCACACTTCCCAACAAAAAGAACTAGGGATAGAAAGACAAAAAAAGAGTGTGAGAAAAGGTCTGGACAGGTCTACCAGAGATAGAAGACAGAATCTGTGTCTGGCCAGAATATACCTTACATGCTAACAGTCCTACGACACCAAGAAAAGGGACAATTTCAGTCGCTCCAATCATCAGTTTCTGTTTAGCGATCTCAAACTTCGCAATTGATCATCCACCCAGAACTTCCCGAGATCTGAGAAGTCACGGGCAGGCTGCTCCCATCAGAAGCTGCTCTGGCGTTCTTCAGCCCATAAATCTCAGCAGCTTTTATATTTCTCTGTTCATCAGAGCTCTGAAACTGTTCCGTATGTCTCTTTCCCTCTCCGCTGTTAAACGTCATGGGCATATGCTATTCGTGCTGAGACGTCCAGTTTGGGTTGTGTGAATGCAAGACAGCTGGACGGGGTTACACACATAATAGCAAGCAGGGCACTTTGGGTGGAGGACACTTGCCGAGCGGAGATGCCTTCAGTTTGGACATCTTGGATAAAGAGACAGAGAAAGTCGGAAGGCTCTTTTGAGGACAAAAAAAGGTATCTAAAACATTATTCTCAAACAAAACAGTGCAATTTCTTTGTAAGTCTTCTAAATGTCTACATCTGTAAATGTATCACAGAATCTTCTAGACATGTAATGCATGAGGAAAAGAAACAAATTGATGAAAAACATTTTTTGATGTACAAAAACAAATTCGGACAAAATTTTCTATACATGTCTTCTATAGCAATGTTTCAGGCATTTTGTACTAACTTACTAATATTCCGACATACTTAAAATATTTAAATCTGCCTGTCCTTTACAAACATACTGGTAAACAAAGTGGAAAAATAACAAAGGCCTTTAATATGGACCTTTCCATGAATCGCAGCTAATAAACATGTATAAAAAAATACACAGTGTTACCCACACAAAGACCATCAGCGTAACACAACATGGAAAAGAAACATGCACATAATGAAATATGATTCATTGCACAGGGACTTCTGGGAATTGTCTTGTGACTTTACTGTATAATTTCTACTGTAAATTCTAAGGTGATTTTATATTCAAAAACAATATTTTAACAATATTTTGTACTGTTTTTCTAAACCCTTTAAAAAACCTTAAAGTTACAAAAACACTTAAAATTACAAACATATTCTGTTCTCAGTGTGTAACCACATTTTCTACTATATGGAGTAATTCAGAACCTTGTGCTAAGCAGCTTATTATAAGATTTTCATGTAAACAATTGCACTAATGAATACGTGACATCTTGCCCCAAACATTTGTGTAACTGGAAAGTTGAATTAAACTCTTTATGAGGCAAGTTCTCCATGTAAATTTATGGTCTGATTATACACTTGAATTGCTGACAGGTTTTAATGAACAGTCACTGCTGTTCTCTTGCTGTATATGAAAACCAGCTTTCCACTGACCTGCAGTCACTGATCTCTGTTGTTAACAAATCAGCTTTTCGAAAAAATTACTAATGAAGATTTGGCTTCAGATTTCTTTGGCTTCTTTTTATTTTTTGATTTAATTCTTCTTGTGGTGCAGGTGTTGTTGTTCACAGTAATGAGTTCTGAGAAGAGACCGTATGAACATCTTCTTCCATCAGACACCTGATACAAACAAATGCTATTTTAAGAAGGAAACATTTGTTTCAGGGGAAAAGCCTCTGGGACAGCAGCACAGGAAGCCGAGCCTTATTTCTGCTGCTTGAGTGGAGACAGTGATTTGTAAGGTGGGGGCAGAGTTGGGAAAGTGTTCTCAGGACGTCCCATAAAGTGTGGCTGTATCAGTCGTTCTAATCTAAGTTCAGATGTTTGGGTGGGTTTGACCTGGTGTCGTCTTCACCCCTCAATAAAGTAAATAGGGACCTGTGGAGTCAACGTGCTTTGGGAAACAGACTGCATGAGATAAAAGTTTTGACTTAAAGCTTCATAAAGATAATAGTAGGCCCAAGGAAAATGTAAGTGCTCTTTCAGAGTTCAAATTGAATTGTCAACAGTGTTCTGATTAAGCATCAACATTGTCCCAGATGCTGCTTCTACAATTTCTAAGGAGAAATAAAAATGAATAACAAAAAACTGATCATTTTGTCCTATAAAAACTGGATGAAAAATATTCACATCCAAATTGAAATCTGTGACATTTTCAGGAGAAACAATCATGATATTAAAATATCTAATGTTAGATTTTAACTCGAAGAAATAAAAAATCTAACGAAATAAATAAATGTTCTTTCCTAATGCAAAATATTGAAATACTGACTTATTAAACATTATTAGTCAAAAGCTATTTTGTGCTGACTTTTGTTTGTTTGTTTTGGCTAATTTTAGATGGTAAAGCTTTATTTGAATCAGTACCACATCTGAATGCTACACGTCTGGCTACTGATTAGCCATTCAACTTGAATGCTAATACTTTTCCATTATTCTAATAGCTGTCCCATCTCTACCAGACTAAACTCTTCAGTTATTACCTGGAGTAGGTGCAGGAAAATATTAACGTTGTCTCTTCCAGAAAGGAATAATGGCTTCTCTGTAATCAGCACTGCTTAGTGATAATTGCCCTTCAAGAAATACACAAACAGAGAAGCCCCATTGGCTACTAGCTGTACGGCTGCCGGCTGAAGACCTGGCATCTATGTTGCCTGTTTCTGATTCTGTGCTTTGTAATTTTAAAATGCCGTTCCCCAGGCAAATGGTCGCTCCAGTTATGGACATGCTCGAGATGGTTTTGGATTTCCTCTGGTTTGATCAGAATGTTGGCCGCTTCCCTAATTTTGAGTCATCTCAGCACTCTTCTCCTGCTGGACTATAAATAGGCACTGTCGAGGCGGACCTGTCCCCACTGTTCCCGATCAGAGGAAATACTGCTGATTTAGTTCAAGGGCTTTAAATGACAGGGAAGTCTCAAAAAGAAACATCAACGTAGCGTCTTTTATTCTGTCTCACAGAAATGTTGCTCTCGTGACATTCTCAGCTCAGTTTGGAGGATTATGTCAAAGCCTCTGAAAACTTTGGATAGTATCACCAGTGCAAAATAAAATGAATGAAACATTGATATACATATAGTAACATAATAGCAGTTTCATATGTTACAGCAACAGTAACAGGCAGATCGAGATACAGTCAAAATAACTGGATCCAAAAATGTGTCAAATAAATAAATAAACAAGCAAGCATATATTTCAAATCTATTTCAAGACTGATGTTTTTGTGAATTTTTATTATTTTAGGGCTAATCTTTTCAGCACAAAGAAGAAAACAGAGTAATCTGCAAGGTTGTTGTATTTTTCCAGTGTGTGAAATTGCAATGACAAGGGTCCTGTAGCCCAGCAGGTAAGCAGATAAGCAAAACCAATGAGATGATGCTCTGATGATGGTAAAGATGAAACACTTTGATGTCAACAGAGTTCACAAGTTCCTGCTCTGCTCTGGATTGGTACCATTCAGATAACAAGACACAAGGGTGGGGGTTATTTACCTTATCAAATCTATGGCTACAATACAACTTAAATGATTCAACCAAATGGGCAATTCTCTTCATGAACCACGAAGACCATTCACACACACTTCAAACTTTTATTTTTAGTGATTACAATTAATATTAAAACTGTGAAATTGTGAAATTTTATTACATTAAAATACATGTTTTCTATTTTATTATATATTTTTTAATATGTAATTTATTCCTGTGATGGCTAAGCTGAATTTTCAGCAGTCATTACTCCAGTCTTAAGTGTCACATGATCTTTCAGAAATCATGTTAACATGTTGATTTGGTGCTCAATAAACATTTCTAAGTATCATCAGTGTTGAAAACAGTTGCCTTTTTGTTTTGTTTTTTGTTTTTTTAATGTCTATTTAATGCTACTGCCACAATGATATCTTGGAATTATCTTGGATATGACTAATTATATAGAAGCTGTTTTTTGTCTTAATATCCCTAGTAAAAAAGTAATATATTTAAAATACATGTATTTCATACTAAGTATAGTTCAAATCTATTAACATATTTACTGACATATCAATCAAGACTTACTTATATAAAAATTATAATTAAACTTTATTTGGAGCACTACTTGTGCACAGTGCACATTTCTTAATATTAAGCCTAAAATGTGTTTTAATGTCACTATTGATGAGCATTGCATGATCTTTGAATAATGTCAGTCTTTAAATGCAAGATATTTAATGTGTACCTAAAGTATACTTGTAATAGTTCCACTTTAGCACAATCAAATATACTTCAGTACATCTTTAGTTGGACTTCAGCACTACTTCCGCACGATTAAAGTCCATTAAGCACAAAAGTAGTTGTTCCAATTTAGCAGACTTTAAGTAAAAGTACAATTTCAGAGTATTTTGATTAAGCACATAAATATGTAAACGTATTTGTAGTATACTTAGCATAAAATAAATGTATTTCAAATAGATTTTAGTATATTTATTTTTCACTAGGGACCACTTTCACATTTCAGAGAAAGAGTGATGGGATACAAACATCAGATCTCTTTATCAGATCAGTTTTGCTTAAAGTTTCATGTTTTTCCCAGTAATGGAAAAACAAACTAATTATTAAAATAAAAAAGGTTTTGGATAAGTTTGCACACCATTATGGTGAACTAAACGCTTTCTTTGACCAACGGAATGCAGTCCTTTAATAGCTTCAGGGGTTGCCATGCTTCAGTGACCATGAGCATACACACAGGAAGTTTCTCCACATGTCCACTTCTGATCCACACTTCCTATTTATTGGTTCTGTCAGCTTGTAAGAGTCCATACTTGTGTGTGTGGTATTTACTGTTATTTGAGAAGCGTGCCCTCTCTCCCTTCAGCAGTCATTTTCAACTGATAAGGCAGAGGTGAGGGAAGAGTCAGCCAGACTCAAAGCATTTGGTACAGACTACCCTAATATCCACACATGAATCCAGCAAAACCACATGCCCCTTCAGGGGTCCGTGAGAGATGAGGTGGGTCGACCCATCCTGGCATGAGCATAAACACACGCAAACACATACACAAACACAATAATCCTGCAGCCTGGACTACACATCCATAACTGATCTCTTTACTAAAGGCTTCAATTATTCTATTACAGCACAACAAATTGCTGGAAACAAATTCTAAGCAGTTCAGAGAGTCAAAGTTTAGTATGAAAGCAATTAGTGGATGTAATTTGTGTGTTAATTTGTCAGCGTACACCGTAGCTGCTGGGTAAAGTTAATAGGGGGTTTGGGGGTGTAAATTAGGGGTAGTTTGTTAAGTGCTGACCTGGGGAGGTGTGAGCTCCCAGGGGATCGTAGTCTGGCTCTGGCCCCCCTGATGGTTCCTCAAGAAAGAAGGAGGTGTTTGTTTATACAACTTTCATTACAGGACCGTCCCTGCATCACACCCCCAAAACGAATGAATGTCCTACAATCCACTTACCCCCCTGCTACTTATGCACTTGTATTACTGCTGCTTTTTCTGCTTGTTCTCTCTCGCTGTCAACACTGTGTCAGATCTAATTAGTTTGCTATAGACATATAAGTATCAAGAGAGACAAACACAAACTAAAACCATTTCAGACACATAAAAAAGCCAGCAGAAATTTCAAAACCAAAAAAATTAAAACTACTAGTAATTTAGACACATAAAAACAAACACTCTCACACTAACATGCAGTGAGGCCTTCACATATATACTTTTTGTTGTGATGAAACAAGTAGTGACAGATTTTTAAAAAAAAAAATCATATTCTGGTGTATATCTGAGTGGTTGTTGATTGGATGCAGGCAGAACTGAATGCAAGCTTGAGGGTGGGGTTTATACAGATGGAATGATTGGAGAAATCCAATATACATCCCCAGAGAGAAGTCTACGGAAGACTGACAGTTTGATAAAAAAATTAAGAGGAAAAAATAACATGCACAGGTGCAATGTTCAAAAAAAGCTAAATGATATGCATTTAGAAAAGAGATTTTTATTTAATGGCAACTTCAAAGGTGAAGTGTGCGATTTCTGAAGCACTAGCAATAACAAGTGGAACTGCAAAATCATGTGTGTGCCAAATTTGCTGCTCACATAATGATGCTTGTACATAATTTATCACAGATGAAGTGGATTAGATACAATATTTGTCAAATAAACAGACGTTTCAGATGTTTTCATGTAGAAACAGAAACAGTTTTCTTTCCATACTGTATGTACTGCTTAATATAGTGCTTGTATGTACAAGAATAAAGCTAAATTAGCGTTGGAGTGCAATTCCATAAAAGCGCCGATAGGAGGGGAAAACTCTGTGTGTGCTTTACTGACAATGCACACATTAAAGAACACAGATGCAGCCAGATCATTTCCATAATGACCAGCGCAATCTACCAAGAGCAGTGCAAATTAGTGCCTGCTTTAGGACATGCCCATTAATTTTTTCTTGCGTCTGAAAGGGAAACTCCTACAAATGCATATTTAATAAGGTCAGGCTCAAAAATAACTGTGTCCATGCCTTTTCAGCGCTAATTCTTCACTGCGCGTCTTTAGTAAATCCTGACAGTACTATTTTAACACCAAAAGACGGTTTGCGCTGGAGCAAGCTGTTAGTAAATCTGGCCCTTAGTTTGATATTCATGATCATTAAGATTACACTCAATTAATTTACTGTTATAAAAACATGGATTTGTGAGCAGAACTGAAAGTGTCAGAATAAACACAAAACACACGTTATCATTGTCATCACAGCTTCTTCAGTTGCTCTGGAGAAACTGCACAGAATGAGCCAGCTGACTACTCAAATCTACACTAAATGTTTCTTTTAAGATTATCCCTGGCTACTCGGTTCAATATAATGAAAGTGAACGAAAAAAAAAAAAAAAACACCATAAAAATCCTTAGTGCTGAATCTTTTTAATGAATCGATTGATCCTATGAAGTCATATGGAGCACTTTAATGACATTTCTATGGGTGCTTTTTGACCTTTTGAAGATTAAAAGCTTCAGTCCTCATTCACTATAATTGCATGCACAAGAGCAAATATGACAATATTCAAAACTTTTGTGACAGTAAGTTTTGGAACAACATGAAGGTGAATAAATGATGACAGAATTTTCACTTTTGGGTGAACTATCCCTTTAACTGGATTTTATTTCCCATCAGCAAAAGCGAGAGAAAGGGAAAAAAAGAGGAGAGTGGGAGCTGTGTTTTCCTTCTTTTCTCTCAGATACATGAGATATCTGCTCACCACAAGAGCCCTTCACACTGTCTTCACTTGGAATCTCTCTCTTTCTTTCTTTTTCTCACTCTCTCCACCATCTCGTTCAAAAGCAAAGAAACCCCATTGACTTAGACCTGTGTGACCTGGAACTAGGTGGGGGTTCATATACTGTACTGTGTGAGTGTGCATTCCTATATATATGTAAATAAATATTCTTGTGTCTGTGTACTCGTGTCTGTAGGTGGATATGAGAGAGGGGTACTGGAACATACAGGCAAGCATCCCCAGAATCCTTCAGCTTGGCCAAAGTTAACAGACAGGAGGGATACGGTATCAAAGCTCTGATATTTCATTCCTCACACACATACACACACACACAGATTCTGGCGGGGTCATGAGGAGGGGGCCTCCCACAGACTATTTGAATACAGAAATGTTTAATTGAGAGCAACGGGGAACACAGGTTACAAAGCCAGGATATACATATAGATATATAAAGAAAAAAATCACTCTCTCATTCTTCTCTCCTGCACATCAGTTCAAACCCCTCCTTATGTCTCGGTCCATATATATTATTTCCCCTCAATTTCTTTTTCTACCTGCCCTTGACCCTCTTTAGGGCTGTCTGAAATGTGTTTTCTCTCACAGCTTGTTTGGCTTGTGTTTAATAGTGACATAAAGCTGCATCAGAATACGAAATGAAACACTCTTGGGTGTTTTATTAACATGAATAAGTGCGCATCTGCGTGCAGCGTGGTGTTTCCAGGGACCTGTGAGGTTCTCTTGTGCTCCAAGTTTGATGTTCACAAAAGTGAGAGTGATAATTTACTGAGTTCTCAAGGTCAGGAATACAAACAGTGTAATTGAAGACATACAAAGAAATCCATAAAATAAATATAAGACTTTTTTGCACTTAACAAAATATTCAAGTCAATTTCAATTTTGTTTTACTTTTATATAAATTAAAAGTTCAAAGTAAATACACAGTACATAGATATATAATTCATTATTTTTTATTTAATATATTTATATCCTATCAAATATATTATAGTGTGTGTTTACATGTTAAATGTAACACAAACAAAAAAATCTAATATATTACATCTATTTACATAGCGTTTATCATATATTAATATACTCTATAGTCTTTGTATAGTTTATATTGTAAACAATATTTATACACACACATAAATGATTTATAACATATATAAAAGTTCTGGTAACACTTTAGTATAGGGACCAATTCTCACTATTAAGTAGTTGATTATTAGCATGCCTATTATTAGCATATTGGCTGTTTATTAGTACTTATAAAGCACATATTGTGCATGACCATACTCTACATCCCTAATCCTACCCAATACCTAAACTTAACAACTACCTATTAACTATATCACTAACTATTGATAAGCAGAAAATTAGGAGTTTATTGAGGCAAAAGTCGTAGCTAATGGTTTGTAAATAGCTAAAAATTTCAAAATATTTAACAACAAAGGGTTGGAGAGAGTAAATAAAGTGTGACCAAAGTTCTTATTTTGTTTATGTTTATATATATAAAAGTTTTTCATACAAAATAGTATATTAATGTATTTGAAATGTTTGTATATATTTATAACATAGTATATAATATAAATACATATAAATAAATATATTCTAATGGGTTTGTAGGGATATGATTTGTGCATGTGCTCTTTTAACCTTATAATTTCTCTGTTATTTTGATCATTTGTCTTGGGGCAGGTGTGCTGGGGATTTTGGTTCCCTCTCACTGCCAGCCGTTATACACATAAATTAATCAGCTTATGAGAGCCTCGGGCCTAACTATTCATCATGAAGGCCTGCTTTCATATAGTGCGAGAGCTGATTTAGGTATTGTTAGGTTTCTGTTTAATAGAAAATGACAGTGAAGTAAATCTACATGCTTGAATGCAAATACAATGTTTATGTCCTAAAACCGCATAAGTTGAACCGTAACACCATGAGGAAGAAACATGGCCTGTCAGGGTCAATCTTAATGAGAGCAAAAGGGACTGAGTCTTACTTCAACTGAGTAAAATGAGTTTGCATGCTTCCACGTTCATATTCTTCTCTTATATCACAATGTGGGGACATTTCCATTTCCATTTGAAATGAGGTTCTACTTATTGCATGTTTTATTTTTTTTTTTTATTCAAAGCTTGTGAATAAAGGGCCTCTAGCAAAGACTTTAAATTACTCCTTCTGTAAAAGGCTTTTAAATTTAGCTGTTTTTAAGAGCTCCGGCTGGTCTGTTTCTGATTTCAGCTGACGGAGTTTGAATCACAAAGGGTTGGAGTGGGTAATACAGATGGCACGAGTGCTGATGGCCATTTTCTTCAAGGGGGATCTTTTTTCACTGCTTGTTTTTTTGTCTTTCCTCTCAATTTCTTTTTTTTTTATTGTTTTTCTTCCCTGCGAGAGAGGCACAGTTAGCTACTTCACAAGGTCAAATTACTGATGACATGTTATGTTAATAGAACAAAGAACAAGTCAAATGGGACATAGCAAGAAACACACATAAACGCGCACACACACACACACACACACAAATTCAGGGGGCTCTGCTCTCCTTTGATCTGAACAGTTCTTGGGCCTGGTGCTTAAAAGAGCAAACCGAAACAGAAGACTAAGTTTCTCCATCCTGCTTCATCAAATGATTCAGCCTGAGATTCAGAAAAACAGAAGATTTGAACTTCCTCTGCTACAGGCCCACAAAACACAGTCACTAAGGGTGTGTCACGAAAAAGCATAAATTCACTTCGACAATCCCAAACATCATTCAAAGACGTGGGTCGGTTATGACAGGTTTCAGTGTAATTACACACATTTTTCTTACAAATGTATAATGGAACAATCTCCGCAATCCCTTACGTGAGTTTTAATGTTATTTTCCGAGTAGTATTTTATTTTGCTTATTACGGACTATGAGAGCAGGGTGTGAGTAATCAAATGGATTTACTTTGTCATGAACACCCGCAAAACATAAAAATACCCCATGACTTGGGAATGACCCCTGACTTTCATTCTATTACAGTAAACTGATTCCATGCTTGGTTCATTCATTCAGTTTACTCCACAGACTCATGCTAGGCATTTTTATTTGGTTTCCTGATTATGTTTAGAGTTTTACTGTGGTTACACTTTGGTCTCTAGAAAATTCAGAAAACAAAATAAGAATTTATATATAGTACAATTCAAAAATCTGGGGTCAGCAAGATATATTTTACTTTAGAAATTAAGCAATTAATACATTTATTCAGCAAGGATTCATCAAATTGATTAAAAGTGGCAGAAAAGATCTAATGATTTAAAAGATCTAAAGTGTCTAACGTTAGAAAACATTTCTATTTCAAATAAATGCTGTTCTTTTGAACTTTCTACTTATCAAAGAATCCTCAAAAAAATAAAAAGAAATCATGGTTTCCGCAACAATATTAAGCAGCACAACTGTTTTCAACATTAATAATAATAAAACATATTTCTTGAGAACCAAATCAGCATATTAGAAAGATTTCTGAAAAGTAATTCTAAAAATTCAGATTTGCCATAACG
The DNA here is from genome assembly GCA_039654775.1 of Spinibarbus caldwelli. Lineage (NCBI taxonomy): Eukaryota > Metazoa > Chordata > Actinopteri > Cypriniformes > Cyprinidae > Spinibarbus > Spinibarbus caldwelli. The sequence continues at coordinate 12,208,417 of CM077243.1, read as the reverse complement.
AGTTAATTAAATTTTTTTGGTAATATGTGACCCTGCCTGTGAAAACCCAGCTAAAGTCATTTTTTGGTGATTTACTATTTTCTGCATAAAATCATCCTTCATAAGGTAAGGAACATTCTGTGAAAATGTAACCTTGATATCTTTAATATTGACTGAATAAGACCATGTCAAAGATTGGAATCATAGTGAAATTAATGGTTGAAATCAAACTTTGATGCTTGTTATCTCATATTTAGATTTTGAGACTTTAGCCTAGATTTCACAGACAGGGTAACATATTATCTATATTTGATCAAATAAATTCAGCCTTGGTGAGCATAACTTTTTTTCTTTCGAAAAAATGTACGAGTCTTCCAAACCCAAAACTTCCCAACAGATCTGTTTGAGCCTGAAGATGTGGAATAAGGTCATGTTTCCTTTAAACAACACAAATCCTATTTTAGCCAATCTGCTCCTAAAGGAAGAGGCTCTAAATTAGCAGGCTGAGTGGATGGAGTTCAGTTGTCACCTGTATGCTGAACATTAAACAGGAAGTCAAACAGAGGCCTACAAGGTGTGCTGGGCTCGTTCTGGTTTTCATCCTTCAGTAGAAGCAGGAACTTCTGTTTTGAGTGATCGCCTCATTTTCTCACGACAGATTTCAGGATACAGCTCAGGATAAAAGATGTCCAGCAGAAGGGTTTATGTCTTGGTGAGCTCAAACAGTCACAGAGACACATTTTTTCCGTAAATTTGCCGTTCTGAAAGCTCGTACAGTGCTATCCATCATATAAATTGTTTCCTGTGAAACAAAGCAAAACGGACAGAAGTTACCGGAGGATATGGTAACACCTTTTCATCTTCCGCTGAAAAACTCACATGCCAGCTGAGTTTGATATAAACTTTAAACGTCTTGAAAGCTTATAATGTAAAGCACACAGTGAATCACACAACACGAGAGCTCCGGATTTTGGTGCGTTTCTGGATTTGTACCTGAATTCTCTCTAATCCATTCTCAAATACCTCAAAACAGTTTGGTGTTATTCTTTCAGCTTAAGACTTGGCAGGTGTGTAACCGGACCCACGTTAACAGTCTGACAGATTATTCCATTTCTCCAAAAAACCATTTTTAAAGGGAGGATGATATAGGGAGCAAGAGGAGGAGGAGGACGGGCAGATTTGGCAGATGAGTGTACTCTGCAGGTGTTGGGTAATTGGATTAACACAAAGCAGGAGAAAAGGAATTCCTCTCCTCTTTTTTGGAAACCGAGAGCAGCAAAACTACTTTTTTTAAAGCAATAAAAGAGAGAAAGACATTATTTAGCTCATATGATCCGATTTAGGTGAGTTTGAATGCATATTTGCTTGCATTCAACGTTTGGAAGCACTAAACATCCCCCTTTCAGGTCTCCGAATTGCTTAAGGCTTCTCAAAGCATCAGACTCTAGAGGCCGCGGAGGAATGCATGATGACAGAATAAAACTTTACTTTCTATCTCCCGTCCCTTCTCCCTCTCCTTTCCTCCGTTTGAAAGTCTTTCAAAAGATACACCAGAGAGTAAATAAAGAAAAAAGCGGTCGCAGCGAGGAGTCGCCCCTCTGCCGGAGCGGGAGTTTATCTTAAACTCTAACCACAATAAAACTGGCGGGATGAACGGAACGACAATGAAGACCACTGATGTTTCACGCCAGTTTGATTGTCCTCCAAAACCAACACCCCTCTGAGACACACACACACACACACACACACACACACACACACACACACACACACACAGACACACACACACATTTGGAAAGCTCCCTTCACTCAAGGTGTCTGAGTGAAATGGCAACTCTGTGAAGCTCTAGACAAAACACTTGTCAGCACGTTGTTTTGTCAGAGGCAGGGTGGCACTGACGTTTCAGTGGAAACGTTTGGCTCTTTGTTGTGGTCACGCTGCACCCTGGAAATGTTTTTGTTTAGCTCGGTTCACACGGAGCTGTCATCCCCAAGAACTGAGATGGAAACATATAGCTGTATTATTTAAACGAGAGATAGGAAATCTTGATACAGGTGTCTGAAATGGCAGTCCACCTTTCCAACGCCGCATGAACGTAGCGAGTTTGAAAATTTCCCCCCGTAAAGAGCCGTATTTCAATCCAGAATGCATTTGGAAATTTTTACTCGCTGACCTCCCTTATGACAAACCGTAAAAAACCCTGTCAGACATCTAATTACATGAGTCTCTATGTGCACCATGCGGGAAATAACATTTACAGATATTCCATCCACCTCTAAAAACAAAGGGAATGACGAGCTTCCTCATGTTTAATAGGAAAATTAAACGGCCCTGATTCATTGACTCCTGGTCAAACTGTCAAGATACCAATCCAAGATCTAGGAGAATTAATTAAATATAGTGCAAATGAACAAGAACCAATTAATTAATGGAGATCTAAGACAAAGGAAACACCTTTAGTAACATTTGTAGACTAGGCTTTTTCAAATGTGAACATAATATGTGCAAGTTCTTAGATAAACTAAGAGATACATTTTGTTAGAATTCATGGTCCCACTTCATATTAAGAAGCCTTAACTACTATGTACTTACATCAAAAAATAAGTACAATGTACTTATTGTGTTTATATTGTATTGCAAAACACTTTTGCTGCTATTGAGATAGGATACGGGTAAGATTATGGACAGGTTTGGTGGTATGGGTAGGTTTAAGAGTGGGTTAAGGTGTAAGGGGTGGGTCAACAGTGTAATTATAAATGTAATCACAGAAATCAATTACAGATGTAATGACATGCAGGTATTTTTTAAAAATATAAGTATAATGTAAAAACATGTAGGGGAGACCGGGTATGGTTGTAACATGGGGAGAGTTGTAACAGCACCATTTCCATCTATCAGGGATAAGCTAGGAGTCCTATGATAATTTCATTATTCACCCACTTCCTCCCCAATCTTATATGAATGGTTGTCAAGGCTGTAAATAGATATATGCAGATGTTATAAGGAAAAAAAAAACAAACAAACAAACAAAAAAAACAGATTTTGGTGTAAGAATCCAATTTTTTTTTTTTTTACCAAAACTATATTTTGCTTAGTACTTAAACCGTTGCAGATTAAATCATATAATTTACATTAGAATAAATTGTACATTCTCAGGCAAAATGTGATGCATTTTTAAACTGCTAATTTCAAACTGTTATGCTAATACAGCTAACTAAACATTGGATGAAAGGGGTGGGGTAAGTTGTAACACATTTTAGCATACCCTTACATAGAACTGAGAACTTTCATGTTGTCTATATGGAGCTTTTTTGGCAGCTCAAAGCCAAAGGAACTGTGGGTAAAATGTGCCCTATGCAGTTTCTGGATCCACCAAGTTTGCATTCTAGGGTTAAAAATGCTGTTTTGACACCACTGTGAATCTGATTGAGAAAATTCACACATAGACACAATCTCACACACAAATTTACACAGTTTTTTGTTAGATCTACATGTTCTATACCTCGGTACACTGGAGTTGAGTGTTCAGTAAGCATAAATACTGTTAAGCAAGTTTGTTCTAGTAGTCTAATTTACACACACACGCACGCACTCCTGCATTGAACGGAAAGTGGATTGGAGATGTGGTCATTCATAGAAAGTGCAACGTTTTTTTTGTATTGTTCTTTTGGATTGTTTCAATAAACCTGCTTTTGATGCAAACTTTATGAGGTGGCTGCTGTTTTTGCTTCTTTTGTCTAACTGTTACAACTTACCCCAGCATGTGTTACAACCTACCCCGGCAGTGGGTTAGATTGTAACAGAGGCACTCCATGTATTTAAGATCAACTTATAAGGGCTGTGATATTCTTGCAGAGGTTTGAATTGGTGCCTTTTGTAATGAACAAACATGGGTGCTTTGTATAAAAGTTTGAGCACTCTAGCTCAAATATTCAGCGAGTTACAGATGCTGAAACAAAAAGTGTTACAACCATACGCGGTCTCCCCTAAGTACACAATAAGTGCATTGTACCAAATTATTAATTTAAATGGAAGTACGTAGTAGTTAGGCCACTTAATATGAAGTGGGACTGAATTCATAACTAAATTGATGTTTTGCAATTGTGCCGACAAATTGTGCCACCCGTAGGGCCAATCAGTTAATACATAAACCCACAGTTTCACAGACAAGGCTTAAGCCTTGACTAAAATGTAAATCTGAGCTGTTTCAAGTTTCAACTGAAATAAACTTGCACTGACTGATCTTAAAATATATCAGTCGCATTCGTTTTGTCTCAAGATATGTTTGTCTCAAACATCACCAGTAATGTTTTTTCTAAGGCACATTTATAAAAATGACTTAAATGTCTTAACTGAACTATGGCCTAATCCTGGTTTAACCTAAGCCATGTCTGTGAAAACCAGGCCAAAGAGTGGTGTACTGTCCTTTACCTGCTCATTGTCTTTACATTAATGATGTTAGCCAGATTGTATGATTTGTCAAGATTTCATAAATCCTATATCGACACAAAATGTTTTGACAAAAAATTTTGATTAATTTTGATTAATTTTGATTTCATGTTGACTTCAAATAAATTATATTGCATACACAGCTGGACTTGAACTGCAATAAAACTTGCTATTTAGCTTGCTATTAGCCACTTTTGTGATTTTATTAAAGGTAAATATATAAGCAACGTTTACAAGACAGGTTTCTGTCTCCACTGCAAGATTAAGACACATCTGTGTCTATAAGAATACACCTTGATTTCTCCACACTGTAGTGCTTTATTCATCAGCTGTAAAAATAGCTCAAGAAACATTCTTTTGTACACCCACACTCCAGCTTCATCTGCCATAGTGTACATGCCTGTGGTCTAATCGCTTAAACGTTTCACTTTTAAAATGTACAACAGTTACAACTGAAGATTTTCCTTGGATTCAGACCGCTGGTAAAAAAAAGGCCTGTTGTATTTTCCAAAACCTCTTTTAATTAATCACGCTTTCAATTCTTAACAGAAGCTCCTAGGACACGAGAGAGCAAAGAGAAATGTTCCGCTTTGACTTTGCGAGAGTATATTTTACAAGAATTACTCCAAAAATTCAAGACTATTTTTACAGTGATAACTTTGGTATTTGATATTATTAAATTATCATGGCCCCTCAATGAATGTATTGTATGTATACATGTGGAAACCGGACACCCAAATCCCATAACAGATGAAATAAATAAAAAAAAGCTTCAGTTATAAATGTTTGGAAATTTCATCAGGGTTTGAAGCTGCTGAAGGATTAAAGTGCTGAGAAGTTTAGTCCAAAGAAAAGACAGTCATCAAAATAAACCACAAGGAAAAAATCTTTAACATTTTATTCATACCAGATCGAAACAGAAATACAGTGATACAAGAGAATGAAACGACTCAAGGACACACAACCTCACACTCACACAAACATGACAGGAACTGATTTATGACAGAACATGGGTGTGTGTGAGAGCATGCCTGCACACTTACATACATTACCCCATGTTTTGATTGACAGCTACATAAAAGTAAAGACACTTTCTCAGACATCATTTACAAAAGACAGAGTTGCATTAGTACTCCTAAGATATCAATGAATAGGAGATATTTAACACTAACACTATACATCCTCAAACTGGTATTTCATTGATAATAAGAGGCCATTGTACACGACTTGATCTCACATTACAGTCTAAATACACGACTAGCGCATTGAATTGCATGTACTTGTGTGTAATTATTTTGTTGAACTGCTTATAACTGCACATTGTTGTTGTTTTTTATGTTGTGAAATTATAGTAACATGAGTGACAGAGATACTTTGCATACTTTGTGAGGTTTCATTTTCATCCCTGATTTGAGTAAAATCAGAGAGTAGGATCACCAAGAGAACACTAGAGAATCATATGGATGCCATACTAGCTCAAAACAGACAGAATTACAGGTTCATTTGTGTGTTGTCAGGCTAGTAGGTTAACATTTGAGAGTGTGGCACGTGGCGGGAACTGACACTGACATTTGGGTTACAAATTGTGCATACTGCTAATTTATCAGCGGTTGGACCGGACGTTGCTGCTCTGTTACTATGGTCTTTGAAATTCACATCCAAATGGACAGTAAGGTTTATAAAAGCAGACTGTGGCAGCAGATCTAAAATAGATAGCTTGTAGGTTAATTTACACTCCACCAGGATAACTTGAACAATTATTATACCAGTACCATTGTCTAATATTAGAGATTGTTTAACATTTTGGTATTGGCTAATGGTCATTTTTCACGTTTTTACATTTATATTACACTAACGTTCAGTAAGATTTATAATGTCACAAAAGATATCTATTTCAAATTATTTTTACTTTCTATTCATCAAAGAATCCTGAAAAACTATTACAATTTCCACAAAAACATTAAGCATCACGACTGTTTTCAAAACTGATATTAATAATTAATGTTTCTTGATCAGAAAATCAGCATATTTCTAAAGTATCATATGACACTGAAGACTTGAGTAATGGCTGCTGAAAAAACAGCTTTGCCATCACAGGAATAAATTAATTTTTAAAATATATTAAAATAGCAAGCAGTTATTTTAAATTGTAAAAATATATCACAATATTTGTTTTTACTTTATTTATATAGTCAAATAAATGCACCCTTGGTGAGAACCAAAAACTATTTTACTGACCCCAAACTTTTAAATGTTCATTTGTTGTCATCTTATTATCTATATGAAAACTTACAGTAGAACTTTTTAGAGGCTATCTAATTGCTTAAAATAATAGGACAGTTTAACCAGAGATGGTTACGCTAGTTCAGGACAGTTTAACCAGAGGCGGTTAACACTAGGTTGGTAACAGTAATGCTATTAGTCTGTTGACTCTTTACAGAAGCGACCGGAATGAGAACGTGTCACGTTGACATGTTGTTTGTCATTTTCCTGTGTGAGGTCACACACCTGAGGTGTGACCCGCTTGTGTGTTCATCCACTTAGAGCAACCACGGCAACAGCCGCCCTGGAACCCGGGGGCTTTGATCTGATTGGATAATTAGATCATGTTTGTGAAAACCATAGAGGTCAGAAAACAATTTTCGCAATTTTCTTTTTTACAAACAAGCTGATTCTAACTTGCTCAGACAAATGGCATGTTTCTTTATGTTTCATTAATTTTCAAAATGACGTTTTGTGCTTTCATTTTCATTTATGTCTGATTTTATATGAAAGCTGAATAGCATCATTGAAGTTTACTGTTTATTGTACCACATGAGAGAACCATCTGGACTCAAATAGCTTATAACAGGACAGAGTTTATTGTTTAAAAAAAATACCCACTGGTTTCGCTCTCTCTCTCTGTCTTCTTTAAATAATTTGGATCATAATATGCTCTGACACAAAGTTTGCTTTAAAAACCAAAGAGGCATATGATGAGCATTGAGTAAAATGAACCTGTTCATTAAAAGAGAGAGAGAGAGAGAGTGCAGAAACCTGATCTTATAATGCGGGCCAGATTGGCTTACAGTGGCCCCCATATCATATACAAGCTTTCATCTTCCCGTCACGCTACACCATAGTTCTCTCTCCACACCGCTGCCTCTGCAGGCAGGCCTGATTAATAAATTGTCCTTGATAAATATTGCATTTCGTTCCATACCCACATCTGGAAATGATAACGGCGCTTTCTTGAAAACGTACAGCAAACGAAAGTCCTACAGAGCTTATACGTTAGAGCATCAATAGTCTTAAAGAACGGCAATGTTCAAGCGTGTTATCGGACAGGCTAAGAATTTGTCTTTCGTAAATTCAAAACAGGCTTGAAAGTGGGGGAGCGAATGTGGCTTACAGAAAACTTAATCATCATTTCAGACAGGTTCGCTGTTCCAGGCCTTTGTTCAAACCTCTCATGTGGCAATAACTTTCTGTGTTTTCATTGCACGAGGGAATATAATTTGCTGCATTCCATCTCGAGAAGTTTCCGCCATGCTGTATACGGTTTCAGCATTGTCAGTTCCGTCATTCGGGAAGGATTGTGTTGTCCTGCGCAGACATTCATTAGGGCATCTGTTCTTGGCCTGACGTGCATCCACCGACCGCTCCCCTCTATTCTCATTAGCCTATCTCAGACAGGAAAATCAAATTAATCTGAATAAAAATACCAGCGCTAATGTCATTAATTGTGACAAATTACTTGGATAACACAGCTTTTCTGGAAACATAAATAAATAAATAAAACGCAAAGCTTTCCTCTAGCGAAAATGATCATTGTGTTGAAAGGACAACATGTCAAAAGTGTGCTAAATGAATACAAAGGCAAAAATAAATAGATTATCAACATGAAAAAAAAATAATGTGAGGACAGAAAGAGAGGAATGTAGGCTACTTTGGTGCTGTCTCAGAGCCAGCATTATCAATACTGTAAGTGAGAGGAATGTTTTTACAGAAGGGGATTGTAATAGGCTGAATGGGATGACAAAGCACACTACAGAGAGAATGAAAAAAGGGAGGGAGGGAGAATGAAAGAGAGAGAGTGGCGTGCTGTAAGCAAAAGCAGATTGCATATATTTTATAGAGATCATTGAAACAGTGCATAATGTGTCTTCAGTCAAACAATATAGAGCAGCAGGACTTACTCACAGCCAACACGGTTCTGTCATTTATAAAGTCACTATCTTAAAGGCATAGTCACCCAAAATTATTACCATGATAAATAATCATTTCATGATTTACTTCTTTTCGAAATTTTACAGAATTGTACTGGTTGCTCTTACAGTGAATAGGAACGGAGGCTTTCAAGATTCAAAAATGATGCAAAAACACCATACATATATCATAAAAGTGGTCCATACAACTTGTGTACTATATTCCAAGTCTACTGAAGCCATACAGTAGTTTTGTCAGATGAACAGACTAACGTTAGTTTTCCAGTCCAGCATGTTCATGAGAGACATGGAGATGTTTGATTTGTGTCAGATCTTTTCAATGAATCAACTGATTCAGTTCACAAAACTGAAAGATTTGATTATGAATCAGAGTGATGTGTCTCTTGAGTTCATCTCACTGACTAACTGATTTAAATTTCAGCCTGTTCATGACACAAAGTTATTGTATGACTTGAGAAGACTTGGAATGTAGTGCACAAGTTGTATGGACTACATTTTAGGATACTTTATTGGTGTTTTAAGTCATTTTTGAAGTTTGAAAGATTGGAATGATATGAAAGTGAATAAACGATGGCTGGATTTTCATTTTTGGATGAACTATCCCTTTAAGAAGGCCCTCATTTCATTTTTTGATCATTAGCAATGATACTCACGAAAGATAAAGGCAATGATGTTCTCTGGTCATCTGTGCTTTTGACTCATGTGTTTCCATTGTGTAAGCAGATTGATGGGCCTGCAAACTGTTCTGAGGAGAACACACTGTTTCTCTCATGGTCCATAAAACTGTTTTCTCTATTTCAGAGAAAGAAAAAAATCCTTAGAAAAAATAAGGCCTTCTGTTCAAAAATCAGGGTTATTCATCTGTTTAGAGGGAAAAGAGACAGGATGAGGGAGGGCAAATACAATCAGCACTATTAAATAATCATGCATCAGGGTATTTTAGTGATCATTTTAATGAAATGGAATATCTGGAGTTCATAAACTGTGCAAAACACTTCCACATTCACAAAAAGGTTCATGTAATGTAAGCCGATGACAGACAGACTGATCTCTCTGAATAAACTCTGATCGCTCTCTCATTTCCTCGAAGAGATGTGCTTTAAACAGACAAAGGAAAGAATAGAGTGCCCTGTCTTTCTCTCTCTCTGTGAAAAGTGTTAAGCAGATCTCTTGAGACTGTTGAATGGAAGAGAGAAGTGTTCATCCTCTTCTTCCAGCGCCATTTAATCCCCAGGATCTGAAAACCACAGAAGTGCTCACGACTAACACACCCGCTGAGCTACAGTCTGGACAGATGTGCCACAGGGTGGCTCCCAGACACTCAGAAAGAAAGAAATCAAGCAAACAAAAATGTCTGCTTGGCGTTTGTGGCCACATCAGATTCCAACAGGATTCTGTAATAATTTGCCAGGAATTTGTCATGTTGAAAGATTGTGTCAGACAGACCACATGCCTTCAATCTCTACATATAATTAACAGCCTAAATTCCACCTTTCAGGTTTCAGAGACTCTTTAAATCCCTGACAGACATTTAGACCCCATTTACACCTGGAATTAACATCCGCTTTGGGTGATCTGATCACGAGTAGTCATCTCTAAATACAGGTGTAAATGGGCCCCAAAACATTTTGTGATCAGATCAGATCGCTTAAACACTCACAATGGATTGTGCCATTACGGTTGAAAAGCTGTCATACATGTTTATCGTCTACTTTCTAGTGTCTGAATGCATTTGAATACTGTTTGTAGAAAAACGTGACCATGGAGCTGCTTTTTAAATTTCTTTTAAATTTACTGGACAGTCAGTGGCCTCAGATTGTTTGACATTTGAGCCACACTTAAAAATGTATGAATGTCATTGCATTAAACAACACAATATATCAAATTAAAAACTTTTAGGACTTCTTTGATAGGACCAAACCAATATTTGAATATTGTAAAAAAAAAAAAAAAAAAAAAAAAACCTACAAATTAATGTACTTTGAAGAGACACAACATTTATGGAATAAGAGTCTTTAGATATGCAGATATATTTAGTTTGTTGTTGTATATTGCTGTGTGTGTATAAATGTGCTGTTGTAATTTGAATGTCATTCTGGGTCATTTTTTGACCATGTTACTTATTTGACTTACTGTAATATTTCATGACTGAAACTTGATCTCTACCAAAACTCAGATCTCACAACAAGTGGTGTTTGTCTCTTGAAAATAATAATAATAATAATAATAATAATTTCTAGTATTTTTTTAATTACACTCAAGAGCAATTTTTGTTTAAGAGACACTGCAAAATTGGATTACGTTGTAGGAAAAACTCTCTGACATCTTTTGCTTTCAGATGGCTCTTATTCATACATTTTAAATGTGACTTAGCTGTCCAAAAGCATTTTGAAGCTACGGTATATTCATTCTCTAGTTCTCACATATGTGAGCATGTTTTAGAACACACCCAGCATGTGTGTCAACATCCCTTCTCTCGTGCGTAACATCTAAACCCTTTTGTCATCTCCGTACATGTGTGGAAGACAGCACGCAGAGCAGACATCAGCCCCACGTCTGTGCATGTGTTTTGAGCGCGCAAAGGTGTGTGAGAGTCACAGAGCTCACAGGTCTCAGTTAAAGCACTCTATCATCTGATTGTCAAGAGCAGCAATTATCACAGCCTTCTTTGCAGTCCACATGCCGTCTTTTCATTCTGCAGGGACCCTGTTCAAACAGAAGCTTCTAGACTCTGTCAATAAAAAGACCAATATGAACCTTATAACAAACAAGCCTCCTGACGCCTGCCCGTGACCCGGGTTCAAAAGAAGCGAAGACAAGCCTATGCACAGAACGTCTCTGACACTCTTGAGCCTCTGTGATTTTAAAGGTGTGGCAATGCTACCACATCATGTTTTATTTCATTTATTTAACTCAACACCCACACATAACGGCCTGCAGTCATGTCAAACAAATGAATATCTATCTATCTATCTATCTATCTATCTATCTATCTATCTATCTATCTATCTATCTATCTATCTATCTATCTACCTACCTACCTACCTACCTACCTATCTATCTATCTATCTATCTATCTATCTATCTATCTATCTATCTATCTAGCTACATACCTACCTACCTACCTACCTACCTACCTATCGACCTACCTACCTACCTATCTATCTATCTATCTATCTATAGCATGTCTTGTTCACACACATAGTTCTATCTGTGGGTCTGAACCCACCTTCCTGTGTGGTTCTTTTGTTGAAAGCCCTCAGGACCTCAGCCCGGAGAGGACACAATAAAAACTCCAGTCAAGGTCATCCCACATCCTCAGCATTCAACATTTGGTTTTCATCCTGAAAGAAAGAGAGTTGGAGAGAAATTACCAGTGCTGGGGAGTGACTTAATGTCTAGTAGATGTTTTAGTCCAAAAACAACACAAATTAGACCATCCACTATATAAGCATGTCCATAAAAATGTAATTGTATAATAAGATTATATACACTATCATGCAAAAGTTTTAATCAAAAAAAATTAAAAACATTAATTTTATTCAGCAAGTATGCATTAAATTGATCAAAAGTGACAGTAAAACTCACTTTAAATTTCAAATAAATGCTGTTCTACTAAAAAAATAAATAAAAAAGAAAAATCCTAAAAAAAATTATCATGGTTTCCACAGAGAATATTAAGCAGCACAACTGTTTTTAACATTGACAAGATGTTTTTTTTTTTTTTTTCTGAAGGATCATTTGACTGTACTAACTGTTTCACTGTCTTTTTTTATCAAATAAACACCCTGGTTGCGCATAAGAGACTTCTTCCAAAAACACAGAAAAATCTTATTGACCTCAAACCTATGAAAAGTAGTTTAAAAACTAATTATAAACAGTATGTTGTAGTTATAGTTGTTTGGTAACAGTATATTATGTACAGTGTATAGTTAGTACAGTATATTATGAGTAGCTCACGGTTTCAAAGTACATTCCCCAACACAGGAAATTAGTGTTTTCATTAATGTAACTCAGTCTAAGTCTGTGCTGTATCTAAATAGGCACTACTGTCCAGGTGTCAAGTCTAACAAAATCCCAAGCCACAGGGTCACATTGTCACCCTTCACACTTACAGTTTGTGATCTTTGTCTTCTATTATCAAGGTAGTCGAAAAACAGCTCACACTGACTAACATTCAGCATGGTAACAGCAAATGGGCAGAGCAGGACAGAACATTTAAAGCGAATGAATGAGAGACACCCCCTGAGGGTGATTTTGAGCCCCACTGAGAGCAAGACACCAAATGGCTCAGATAAAATCAGTAGCTCATGTTCTCTGTGGTCATCACATTCAAACACAAAAAAATTTGTTCTGTATTTCTGGCCAATACAGCTCTTCCACTGGCTCTATGTACTGGCTAATAAATCTGTCAAATTTTAAGTATTTAATACTGCATAGCATAAAAACAGTGGAGATTGATGATCTATATGTATTAGTTTCTGATCTATTTTATCATTACAAATGGTTTCAAACCCTAAGAGCACTTAGAGAAAATGCTTCAATTTGCCTTTTTTACGCAGCTTTTTTTTTTTAATTACAAATTACATTATCATAACAATTTGCATAAAAAAATACGTTTTTAATGTGTTTTTTAATTTTATACAGCTTTTCTGCATTACAGATTACATTATCATTATAACAATTTGCATGATAAATTGAACAAAAATGTATTTTTAATGAAATTAAAAAATGTATTATTATTATTATTATTATTATTATTATTAATTTAGAGCAAAGATTAAAACTGATTGATTACATTGTATCTGAGATTAAAAAATATGTAAATGTAATGGTGGATGGATATAGTACCAAAAATCTGCCGTAGTTAATCATGGGAAGTGCAGAGAGCTTCAGGGCTGCAGGGGATGCTCTAGACCACAGCAGGAAGGTGAACGTGAAGCTCAGTGCCACTTTAAGATAAATACCTGTGACTTCTGAAGAGGCTCCCCGGTGATTATGCTAAACTATTACCTCAGCAGGTGAGAGATCACACACATTTAGAGAGGAGAGAGAAACCCTGCACCTTTGCAACAGCACTCAGAACAGAGGTGGAATACACAAACTGTCTGTTTCACTTTTGCACACACACTGCATTGATCAATAAATTAATAAGATAGAAATTGGCCACTGCATCCATTTGAAAATGTTATGAAAGTGGACAAAGGGTGAAAGAAATGATGGAGAAAGAGAGAGGGGGAGGAAACACAAAGATCAGAGAGTGTGTTTAACAAGGGGACCCAGCCTGCGCTGATATTTGCTTAAACTTTGCCAAAAGAAAGCGTACAGAGTTCTGAGGTTTCGGGGGTGAGGGTGTGGGCGTGTGTGCGGTTTGGGATGACAGGATAAATGGATTACTGACCATAACAAATAAACCTACGTCATCCCGTTTGGCTTGGCCGGGACGAGCCACTTTCCAGTATGAAACTCCTGAGACGGTAGGACATGTGAGGTCTGCCAGTGACCTTACAAATGGACGCATGCACAAGCCACGAAAAAACGAAACAACATGCTGGATATTCAATATTCTCTAATAGGATTTAGAGAAGGAGGTAAGTAATAATCTCCCGCTGTTGTTGTGGATGGATGAAAGCATCCAACAAAAACTCTCCTTGCACAAGTTCTGGACTGAGGGTATATGATGAGAGGCATACCAAATAGGGTCTAAACATCATCCTAATGCATTTCCTCCAATGTAAATACATGCAACAAGGGCGTATGTACCCAGGATCTTCAATGTTATGTTTGATTCAAGTGATTCATTTGATTTGAACTGACAAAACTTCACCATTCAGTCATGGTTTCGCTTCGTTGCAGCTGCTAAAAGTTAAAAAGGCAAGCCTTTCATAATGTATGCATGATGTTAAGGACAGCGAGAGAGAGAGAGAGAGAGAGAGAGAGAGAGAGAGAGAGAGAGAGAGAGAGAGAGAGAGAGAGAGAGATTACGCTTCAGATTTAGTTAAGCAGTGTTAGAACTATGTATTTAAGATGTAATTATCTCACTCCTTCTTTTCTCCAGGTCTGGAGGCCAAACATGACATGTAAGCGCTCTCACTCCGGATCTCTGCAAAAATAGATCATGTCACACTCCGGAATGTAAACTCAAACTAGGGAGCAAATTAGTCGGCCACAAATGATTGCTAAAAGTATGAAGTTTTCCACAAAAGCTCCCGGTGGAGTGGTTTGCCGAGGGCATGGAAATCAGACCCGCACATGTTTTGAGTTGAGGAGCGAGGGGGAAGAGGAAGGGGTGTGTTCCAGGAGTGTTAGAGGCTCTTGTCTTCTGTGAGAGGATGGAGGAGAATAAAAGGATGAGTACAACAGAGCTTCTGTTCTTCGGAGCTAGAATATCAATGGCAAATCTTCTCAAACCCAAACTTGTATCACTGAGATGCTGACAGTCTTTTAACAGACAATTAAAACACGAATTAACAAAATTTGCCTGCTCATGATCAAGGATCATACAGGAGTAAATCCACTAAACAGTTGCACAAGGGATGAATTTTTTTTATTTATTTATTTATTTATTTTTTGTGAATTGCCTGAAATAGTCGTGGTCTGTGGTTAACACAAGCTTAAGATAATTTCACATTTTATTCTACAACATAAAATACACCAGTTATACCTCACCTGTGATTAAAAATAAATAAATAAATAAATATAAATATTTATATATATACATATATATATATATATATATATATAATTATTATTATTATTATTTTTTTAATTACTTGTCCTGAAAAAGTGGGACTAGAGGTTGTCAGCATTAAACGTCATCACGTCAAAGAGGTAAACTCATCTACTCATTAGTTCACTTTTACAGCCGCATTACGTTTTTAATTACACTCTTGCAAACAATTCTAACTAAACTTTGAGAGAAAATGTTTTTGAAATAAAGACCGAAAGAGTTGTCTGAAGCTTAATTGTGGTGACATTGAAGTTTTGCAACCGCAGTGTAGTTCGTTTATAGCCTATAAAAATAAAAATAAAAGCTTTATTAGCTGTTTTTTTGTTTTTTGTCTTCTGGCGACTCAGGCTTAAAAGTTCATACAAGTTGTGTTCATTTGTGAAGATTATCATGATGAGCAAAAAGTGTAATAATCATAAACTTTTGTTAGTCACAGAGTTTGTTTCTTGCAATAATCCAAAGGCCAATAGAAAAAAAACCTATTGTGTTTTTGTTGAGGGAACCAGGTGATGCTAACATCCGAGTTGATGTACAAAAATATACCATCACTCACATTTCATCAATTTATTTTTACAAAATACTACTGACATAAGGTTGCATATTTACTTAACATGGGTAAAATCACAACCTACCAGTAACTAAACAGATTTAAGTCTCACTTAGTTTGTATGTATTTGATACACTAAAAAGAATCGACTCATTCATTCACAAAATGAACTAAACTGGTTGTGCTGCATGTCTTTGATTAACTAAAAAGAATCGACTTAGTCATTTGCAGGAAATGGATACTATACTTATTTTAAAATCATTAAAAAGAAACTGATTCATAAGAGTCATTTGTTCTACACTGATCACACTTTCTGTTTCATGCAGTAGATAGCGGTGTTGAGAATTGTTAGTGGAACTGAACATCATAATTTACAGTATTTTTTTGAAACGTGGAACCGGTTCTCTTTGCTCTCCTGCATCCTCCACTACACAGCAATCAGAACCAGCCTGTAAAATGGGGAAATACGTCATGCAAATTGGGTTCACCACTAATTGTTTGGGTAGGTTTGCACCGTTAACCTGATGCTGTGCTAAATGTTCTCTGATTCAATGCAGACAGCGCACACAAATAAACCACTCTATCAGCGGACGCAGTTAAATTAGCGAATTCCATCTACAACGTGCTGTCAGAAGCGCAATCACAGTTTAGTTTATCCTTGTTCATCTAAGAGCAAACCCCAAGAAAACCACTGATTGTGTAAACATAAACCTCCAGCATGTAAGGTACCATATGTGTGAATTTGACTCTTCCCACTGCAGTTGACATCCAGTATAGTGCCACACTGAATGCAGAATGGTTCCTGTCAGGTTATAGTAACACTGCCTTTAAGGTCAATTATGGGAAATGTTTAGGAAGTCCTCTGAATGCTAACATATGCAGCGTAATGGCTACAGTATGAGGGCCTCACAAACTTCCACTGTACACATGATATACTCAAGCGATCACTGTTTAGAGCAACCCATTTCCTCTCAAACACACATCTATCTGGCTCACGAGGCGTATTTGTGTGTACAGAACAGAGCCCTTCTACTGTTGTTCTTGTGTCATTGTTTCCAAATGTTAATTCTCTGCAGAACACCACATACCCCGCCATGTAGGAGTGCTAGAAATTTGTTCAGTTATGGGTAGATTCAGACTGGCATGTTCCTGGAGCACTCTTCTCCAGAGACGCAGTGAATCAGCCTGGTCCAACTTTGATGAAAACCCCGCAAGCCAAGAACAAGGTCAGATTTTAGAGCAATTACTACACTAACAGAGACTTTGCATGGAAATGTGTGTTGCATTACCAGATGACCCCAAATGTAATGAAATTCATGACCATTAGATGTGAGTACCAGAGACTCCAGTGCTGTAAATGTAAAAATAACAACCATCTTAGAATTAACCTTTCCCTTTTGATTCTAATATGCTCCTTTGTCTTTAATCAAAAGGAAGGCAAATATTATTGAAGATTATAACATGTTATATCACAAAGTAGACACTTTAGGAATGACTTATGTAACAGTAACATTCTTTCTGATTTGAGTCAAATTGGTAAGAACGAACAAACAAACGAACGAATGAATGGATCAGGTACATAAGAACAAATTCAACTGTGATATGGATTATATATATATATATATATATATATATATATATATATATACACACACACACATTTGAGTTTGATTGATGAACACAACAAACCATATATATATATATATATATATATATAAACACACTGGTTTGTTGTGTTCATCAATCAAACACAAATGTATCCATAGTTATCCAATCAAATAATTCATTTTTTTTTTTTTTAGCTGGAAATGTGCCTTATCTAATATTGTAACATTGTTTCTGTTAAAAAAAAGTAATAATAAAAAAAAATACATAAAAAAACCAAACTCAAATTTATCCATTTGTTCTAGCGGGGGTCTCTAAGCACCCATACAAAAGTTATAACTTAATGGATTATATTTGAAGCTTGCGATTAAGTATGTATGTATGTATTTATTTATTTGTGTGAACATGATACCTAAATGCTAATAAAACAGCCTTGGGGTCTCTCAGACTACATAAGAACAGGGGAGAACATAAGAACATAAACAAACCATTATGTATATGAATACAATTTCAGAAACATCCACACATAGAAACATATTGTTCATTTCAACACAGGTATTTAAGGTATAGTGTGGATGTCAGCATCAATAATATATATAAAAAAATAATAATTAAAAAATTGCTTCAATTCGTACGCAGTTAAAGTCATGGAAAAAAATGTCACTTTAAAAATCTAAAACCTGGAAGAAGCACTGCTAGGAAAATAGAGTTTTCTCTCAGCGTTAATATCAGAACCTGTGTCTGTTAATTGAGGGGGGAACGTCAGGCATCCATTAACCCTGTCAGGTATGATTAATGTGGATGCCTCGCCCCATGGTTCACCCCTTGTGTGACGGACAGGCCTGATGTGATTGGTCACAGCTCTGGTAGCGAGTGATGGTGATTCGCTGACATTGTGGTGAGGTGTGTGGTTTGGATGGCGATTTGATTACATGTGTAACACAGAGGGGAAAACCACTCAACAACGAAACGAGAACCGCACTGCTACTCTCCGAGAAAGGCAGACAGGAACATGGGAGTTAGAAAAGCCACAGCAGGAGATGCCGGGCAGTTCAGCGAGGCAGTGAACGAGTGAGAAGAGATAGATTTGTGAATGACATGAACCAAGTTCTCCTACCAGTCGTCCAAAGTGGCTCGGGCTGAATGCACCATAGATGAACCCAGGTTTAAAAAAAATGATGGCGTAAACACATCTGCATTCAATTGGAAGCTCTTTATCTTTGTGATCCTGACAGATACTCTGCTATTAAAATCATCTTTCATTCTGTATTACATACTGCTGGACAATATGGTGATATACGTTAGCAAACTAACCAATCTCACCATCATTTCTCTGGTAAGTTTGAATGTTTTGATGGATTTTTCTGAGAACTACTGATCAGAAACCTGTTATTTTCTATTACAGTGTTTCCGTTAAAGTAGACGGTTATCCTCAGGGACAGTTTAAATCTTTCTCTCTCTGAAGGGCGGATCGTTCTACTGTAACTCATTTATGCGAATCTTACTGACTTCCTCTTCCTGTTTCACAAATCATGGAAATATGGGGGTCAGATATGAGTCATGCATATCCACTGAGCTGAAAAAGATATTGTAGCATCATCACGCAACAGATCAGATGTTATTTACAATGGGACAATTCATACCAGTCAGCATCTGTATTACAGCATAAATTACTATATGACTTTTAATGTCCAGCTGATCTTAACTACTCATATGAAACTTTAAACTTTAAAACAAAACTTTCTAGAAACATGAGTCTCTCTAACTTTTTGAATGTTTTAAGGCACTATATGTAATTTTTATGACTGTACTAAAGCATAAAAATGACATATTTAAATATATATATATAAACATATATATTAAATGCTACACATACATTTTTCAGTTATTTAATTGAAAAATTACAACTATTATTACAACTATTTCAGAGAATCATCTAGCGTCAGAGAATCATCTCTGCTGTAGAGAATCATCAAATCCCTGCCTCTGTCAACAGTAGTACAATAGACGTTTTTTTGTAGACATTTTGTTTGCTTTCTCAAAATCCCTTTGAGAAGTCAAAAGTCTTTCAGCTGGTGTTGGTGGATGGAGAGTTTGACCTGACAGCAAAGAGACAGCAGATAAGACGTCGTTTAACCCTCTGAACCAGGACGCCGAAGACAGATATGAGCTCGGCTCTCTCCTTTGCTCGGCCTGAGACACTCACTACTCTGTTTAGCTTGATTGTTCGCCATGGCAACATAAGACGAGAAAATATTTGATAGCTGAAATCCAGGCCAGACAGAGCCATAATTAATTGCTTATAAAAACATTCACCTGCCAAGTGCTGTAGAACATGAACCTTTAGTATATCCAGCATCATACGCCAGGAATTTAACATAAAATATAGAGACTAAGTTACTTGCTCTTGATAGCGCACTAACAAGCTACCCAGCCCAGAATTGTGAGAACTCTCCATTTGGAGTGAAAAGTTCCCGGATTCCTTTATGTCCACGTGGTGTTTGTGAAGGACCAAGTCTAACATTGTTCTATCGTGATCCCATTTTAACACATAATTTAGTATCACTGATGGAGAAAATGAAACTTGCATCATAGATTAAACCCCTTAGTCTCTTTCTTTCTTTCTCTCTCTCTCTCTCTCTCTCTCTCTCTCTCACACACACACACACACACACACACATACACACACAGCTGCATTACGTTTCAAATTTATGAACAGATAAAAGTAGGATAACTAAGAGCAGTGGTGCAGCAGGTGAGCTGGCCTGTGTTCATTCGTTTGTCTGTGTGTGTGTGTGTGTGCGTGTGTGTGTGTGTGTGTGTGTTCATAAAAGTGGTGATGATGCAGAGATCCAGGCCTGTGTTGGTTCATAAAAGCAGTGGGATGTAGGGAACAAGCACTCCAGTGGCCTTAAGGGAACTTTAGGCAATGAGATGATGTCACCAGTCATTAGTGTGTGGGTGTAGGTCATGTTTTCTGCTTTCATTACTTTTTAACAAATTAATTTGCACATATCGGACTATATTCTAAACATTCACATGCTCATTTTACCTCAGTTGCTAGTGGTTGTATTTGAGTATAAGGGAAAGTCTCAAATTGGACTGAAGCAGCTCATCATAACTCAAGAAAACAAAGAGTTTAAAGCAGGGGTTTTCAAACTTTACAAACTAGATAGATAGATAGATAGATAGATAGATAGATTTTTCTATGACCCCCTAGAACCCTCTTGAAGCCCACTGGGGGTCTCTGGGCCCCAGTCTTAAAACCCATGAATCTAGAACCATTGTGCCCAACAAAATCCAAACTGCCAGTGGTTATCAAAGCCAGAGCAGCTGTGTAAGAAAGAAATAGTATGAGACAGAGAGAAGGAAATAGAGAGCGACAGACTGGGCTGAACGCAGGAATGTATATGGCATTAAATAATAATAATAAATTCTATATGCAGTCTCTTTCAAAGCAGTGACAATGAAGCACAATTAATCAGATTAAAGATTCAGATACATGCACCTGTCCTGCTGTTTACATTTATACGTTCATAAAGAGCAAATAACCCATAGTGTCTTTACGAAATTTACGGCTTTAATAACAGATGATGAAGTGTATGAAAAAAAGGGAGTAACAAAAGGAGAGGTATGTTACTCTTTCTTTTTTGCAACATCTTCAACGCACAGTTGCCAAATCACAGACAATGCGGAATTGTGCGTGTTGTGTTTGGAAAACGCCTCTCATTCTTTCAAAGCGCTTGGAATTGAGCTCGGCTGCCAGCGAATGGACAATATTGCTTTTGTCTCCCAGTTCTGTCTCTTCCCTCTGCTCAGATCTAGAGTCTGATAACAGATGAAAAGATAGAACACTGCATCGTTTGGACCGAGACTCAATCTCGCGTCTATCAGGTAAACGTCTAAGCTGCTTTACAGGCAAATGCTGGGTGTCGTCACAAAACATCCACATGCTGTTTGAACTGTGCAGCTGCTTGTCAGGTTCAATTAGAGAAAAGAAAGGAAAAGTATGTGGAAGAAAAATAACCGAAACTTTCTCCAACACATGTGATTAACTGTAATACACTATTTAATTTGCTTTCTTCCTGTTGAACGAGTAGTCATATATATATATATATATATATATATATATATATATATATATATATATATATACACACACATATATATATACATACATGCACACACTTTATACATACATATATATATATATATATATATATATATATATATATATATATACGCACACTTTTTTATTGACAAAACACTGGTAATTTTCAGGCAATGGGATCATGTGGGATCAAGTTAGTTTAATATATAACAAATAAAATATGAAGTAAAAAGTGACAGCAATCAAAACTCCTTAAATTAAAAGTGTTTTGATAGACGTCACTGTCAGAAAATGTTTTAGTGAAGGGTGGATCCATTTTCCTGTTGTTTATACGCATGTCAGTTGTCAAAAATGACAGCTTGCAATTAGAAAAATGTGTTTACTGTAAGTTCATTGCTACACATTAGAGTTTACTATTCACACACTTTAGTTTTTAGCGTTTCTGTGATATTAGAGACTGAATATATGCTACACCACTGCAGAAAAAAAAAGATAATAATAATATTTCACACAAGAACATACCAGACAGATCTTCTGACGTGTTACAGAAAGACATTCAACATGTTCGGTCGTGCATGTCTCCTGAATGAAAACACAAAGAAAGGTGTTTCAAGTCTCACACGGTTGATGGGCTGGATTGGTGTGTTTGTTATTGTAAGAGATGACTGCTGGCTTTTAAAGCCCGTCGGCAGGACCCCTGTCAGGAGACCCTCTCTGCCTTTCTCACACACACATACTGTAGATCCCATGACTCATCTAGATGTCAAGCAAAAGTTCAACTTAAGCCAAACAAGTAAGTACAGTTTTCGACTGTCTGGAAACGTGAAAACTTGCAGTGAAACCGAAAAGCTAAATTTTGGCCAAATGCAGCACCTGTAATTGATAAAAAAAAAATAAAATAAAAAAAAATTAAATTTGCTAAAAATTCAGTTTATTCATTCTGTCTTGCTCCTGGGATATTTCTATGTCAATACTGAATTCATTTGATATTTTGTTCCAACAAACATGATTGACGGAGCTTATAATGACTCCAAATCAGAAGTTCCCTGACATATTTTCACTGACTGTAATATTTCACATATATTTAAACAATGTTAAAACTTTGACAGCATAAGTGTGCAGTCCTGGGGCAATATCACCTAAGCCAAAAGGAAGATAACACAACAGTCCATTGTTGCGAGCAGAACAGAAGTTGTATTGTGGGTAAGCTGTTTCAGTTCAAAAGAATTCAAAGTCGAAAGAGTTGAGTCCAATTAAGAAACACCAGCAGCTTTCACTGGGTGTTATTCCAGGGCTCAGCCATGTTTCTGTTGGCCTGCCCGCCCAAGGTATGATGGGGGAAAATGTTCCTGCTGTGAATGTGAGATATTTGAACAAACAAGTGTGCACAGGTTAGAGCAGTAGGGCAACTCTTAAGAAGTGAGGTCCACTGGGGGAATTGGATGACAGGGTTGATCTGAATTCACACAGAAGTTTTGCCAGGGATGGGTTCACACCGTCAAACCAGGCTTTGATGACCTTTAGCTGATCCTAGATATCCTGCTGATGGAGAAGCGAGGAGCGATCAAAGTCCAAGACAGAGATAATGAGGAATAACACAGAGTTTGTTATTAAGAATATTAAGCGCCTTGGATCGGCCTGGCATGAGAGATCTGTCGGCAATCGGACAGGCTGTGAGCATTAGCTCATCACTTAGTAAACAGAATTAACATGATCTTGAAAGGATAGTTCACCCAAAAACTCTGTTAACATTTACTCACCCTCATGTCATTCTAAACCTGTATGGTTTTCTTTGTGGAACATAAAAGGTGATATTTTTTTTTTCTTTTGAAGAACATTCTGGCCACTACTTGTAATGAAAGTGAATAAGACTGGGGCTGACATGCTACAACATAAAAAGACCCATAAAAGTATAATAAAGTTGGTCTATGACTATTTTTTTGTGTAATAAACAGACTAAAATGTAAGCTCATTAAATTAAAAATTTAGCTCCGTAGCTCTTCTTTCTACATTCATAAGAGTTCATAAGAAAGGAGATTTGTGAATAAATTATTTCTAGTTTCAGATCTTTCAATGAATCCAGTTCACAAATGATCTGAATGAATCGTATACAACTCAGTGACTCAGTTCTGGTCTCAGTGGTTAAAGTAAATGTATGCAAGTTTTTTTTTTTTTTTTTTTTTTTTTACATAAAATATCAGTTTCAAAATTATTCTGACGGTTCACTGACTTCTAATAAGGCAAATGACTTCTGTTTATTTCCCACACTCCTTCCCAAACGTCTGCTCTGGGTGTAGGTAAATTTTGGTGAGCAGGTATGATATTTCATGAAAAGGGCAGATTGCTTTAAGGCAGCAACAAATATGCATCTACAGATATCCACTGTAATTAGTGATAAATTTACCACTCACTTAGCTGTAGGGGGCACCAAAGTTGCAAAAATACACAAAACTACAGTTGCTTTAAAAGAATAGTTTGCCCAAAAATGAAACTTCATTTAAGAAACTTCATTTAAGACTTCATTTGTTTGTTTCAGATTAGAAGAAATTAAGCATTACATCACTTGCTTACAATTGGATCCTCTGCAGTGAATGGGTGCCGTCAGAATGAGAGCCCAAACAGTTGATTAAACCATCACAAGTAATCTATATGACTTCAGCAAAGCAATTAATGTCTTGTGAAGCAAAACGCTGTGTTTGTAACAAGCAAATTCAGTAATGCATTTTTAGCTTCAAACCATTGCTTCCATCTAAAATGTGAATTCTCTAGTCTATCCCATAATATTGATTCATATTTGGGTGAACTATTCCTTTAACGAAGTAGAAGACATTGAATAATGACTTAAATACTCATAATATAACTGCAGAAGACTTCATAAGCTAATCTTTACAATACTTTATGTAGCTTTTTCATTCTATTAGAAGCGTGACAGCAACAGTCCTCATTCACATTAGAGATTTACAGCCACATGAGGTGAGGAGCAAATAATAACAGAATTCTCATTTATGGGGGAACCATTTCTTTAAGGGTTTATGGAATTTGAAGAAGTAAAATGTCTCTGACCCTAGTCTGGATTAGAAACATAGAAGGTTTGTACAGACTCAAACTTTACTGCTCATAAACAGAGTCCAGGTCCTCCTAGACCTCAGCAGTTTAGAGATGAACTCATCTCGGTCTCACAGGGGGAGCAGAGTGCACTGTGCAGGACTTTATTGCTCTGGATAATATTGACTCAACTTTGAGATCCTCAGCATCAGCCTGTAATGGTGTTTATCCAGGAGAGAGCTGAGGGGAATCCACACTCTCTGAAACACAGATTAAAGGCCAGAGTGGAGCATCAGTCCGCTCTGGTGTCTTATGGAAACATTACATGCATTCAAACATAAGCAATTTCACCCCAAAATCAACTTAAAAGCAGCAGGCAAACAGTCTCATTACGATTCTCTCCATTCCATTCATTCCAGATGCAACCAATGAAGTCATCACCATTTTCACGCAGAATTAGTAATAAACACAGGTGGTGCGGGACGTATTTTTCTATAGATATAGTCATGGCAAAGAGGCCTCATCAATTATCAGGGAAAACGAATCATGGTTTCCATAATTACTCATTCGTGTGTATGGGATTATTCTAATATTTTCACCTATTTAAATAGTGAGCAAATATGAATGATATGAACAAATATGAACACTGAAATGATTATGACTTTACTGAAATGCATTTTCAGATCTTTAAATTATGTGTGTACTGTAATTTTGTACTAAATAAATTCAAATATTTGTACTATTCTCATTTTTTCAAGAATAATTAGGAGTCCACCTTGAAATGGGATGAATAAATGAAAGTATTCTTGTTTAACTGATCGGCACATTGATAAAAATAAACATTAGCCATGCATTTCTAATAGTTTGTTGGGTGTCTTGTGGGTGTTTTGTTTTCCACCTACTGCATATGACCAACTACTGAACTATTTTACTTGGCTGTTACTTTAACTAGTTCTCTAACTGTCAAACCCATCAAATACTAAGCATGTGCTGTTCTTTTTCTATGATCAGATTTCATCCGGCTAAAACATGCAAACACTGTTTTGTACGTCCATGTTTACGGACCACTGCCTTAAACCGGACAGTCCTCAAATTTCCCAGTTTACTGACTGTATACATAGTGAACCAATTTCATTTACCTCACCTGATCTAGTAAAGGGTTACTTTGCATCCCTGACCTCACGACTGTGTGATCATTCTCTCATGCTCAACACATGCTCAGAGCTGCATTCCTGTAGTGCTGAAAAGGCCATGCAATCCACACATCTCATTCCACAGGCCACTATGTAAACAGAAAGAGATACAGGATCTCTGCTTCAGTGTAGTTGATCTGTAGTGTGGGCACAGGTCCAAGCACAGGAGAGAGAGAGTGAGGGAACAAATGAGGTAAAAAGGACAGAACAGATACTTCAGTGGAAATCTGTGCACATGCTTGCGTGTTGTGTGTGGACATTCTGGTTTGTACGTGGTTTTACAGGAGAACACTTATGGTACATCCGACCGGTTAGTGTCAGGGGCTCGAGTGTTGTGACAGGGGAGTTAAACTAGGAGCCATAGTTGCGTCACACACTTCTTAGCATTATATATGGATGTGCATATCCAGGACAGTACACATTTAAAGATGTACTGTGTGTCTTGTGTCTGTCTTTCTTGTGTCATGTCTTAAAGGGATAGTTCACCCAAAAATGAAAATTCTGACATCACGTACTCACCCTCATGTTGTTTCAAACCTGACTTACTTTCTTCTGTTAAGCACAACGATAAACTTATTTAATAATTAATACAATGTTGCTTTGAACAAATTTAGTGAATTGGATCAACTGATCCATTGAAAAGATTCAATTAAATGATTCATTCATTCATGATTTATTCATGAACTAGACATCTCTGTCATGAACATGCTAAGAGGAGCTAGACTAGATTTTCAATTAAAAACACGTGATGTTTTTGTCTGTTTAACACAAATTATATAGACCACTTTTATGTAACTTTTATGGTCCTTTTGCTTTTTGCTTTAGTCTCTATTCATTTCAACTGCATGCCAAACAGCGATCAATAAAATTTTATATAAATATCAATGTAAAAATATTATAATTATATGTATGTATTTCACACACATATATTTTACCTAAACTAAAGGGAAGTCACAGCACAAACCAATATAGCACAAAATTCTGATAGGTCTTAAGGAAGTATTGATTTCATGATAAAGAAAGTGAGAAGGAAATCCAGTGCAGAGAAATTTGATAAATCTGTCTGCTTCCCTATACACAACAAAACAGTCAGTCACAATGACCTCAGCTTATAAACAATGACATTTAATTATAGACATCAATACTATGCTATCTGTTTTGCCTTCCTTTAACCCATGAGAGAAAACCACAGAAACCCACAGCAGTTGTTGCATTTCAATGTATCCAGAGAGCCTCGAAAGGGCAGCTGTCTCAAGGGCAGCTGGAGTTGTTTATTCACACTCATAATGAGAAAGTAGATTATCTGCATCTAATTATTCCATCGTTTCATCCATTTTATGATTCAATGAGTCACATTATTTTATTGATTGAGTCTACAGTTGACATTTGAGTGGTGTATTAAAATTTAAAGATTGTGTCGTTTATGCAGTGATTTTATGACGGCCGATGGCAGCAGGGCTTGGGCGGCACTAGCAGAGCCCAGCGAGGAGTTCCCAGCACATGCAGCCCATATGGGAAGGCTGAGGTTCAATTCCCTGCTTTGCGAAGGTCTCTGAGTCATCTAGAGGGCTCTCTATAACTTGTTGTTTTGGTTGAGAGGTGAAAAGAAGTATGTCAGGGGTTTATGTACATGTAGAATTTATCTGGTACCTGTCACTTAGGGCTAAAGTTGCTCCAGTAACAGTATATATTTTATAACAAATGGAAGGAAGAGCGAATGTTTTATCCAGGCGGCTGTGATCTGTGTAATACCACTCCAGAACCTACGCTCTCAGGAGCCTAAATCTGTCTGTCCGAAGACACCAACGAGCCCGGTGTCTGCAAACTCATGGGAAATACGGAAGAAATCTTGGATGTTGAGATTTAACCGTAGCCCAGATTTGGCCTCGGTTCAGATTTGATATTAGTCCGGCCTCAGAAACTGTGAAGTGGCCTCATATCAGGCAGAAAGAAACCAGACACTGTCATTCTCAAAGCAGCTCAAGGCTTCTGGCAACTGCAACGGATTCTGGTTCAGCCTCGATGTCCGACCCTGTCTGCTCTGTGCCGGCTTGATATACAAGTGACCATAGTCTGGGTCTCCACTTTGTCCAGCTAAGAGACATTTTCAATTGCGTTTCAAAGCAGAAAAGCAAATTTCAGGTTAACTGACAATTTTAAAACACAATACTTAGACAAATCAACCACAAGCTACACGTTCTTTACTGCTAGGCTAACGTGAAATATTTCCTACCACAGCAGAGCCAGACAGCTCAAGCCAAGCCTCCTAATCTCCCTGTGGACGTGATGTCAAAGATCACTGGTCGTAAAGTGGACTTATTGCAGTTCTTTATAGCAATGAATGTGTCATACTTATTACCATTGTTTTGTTTGTTCATAGAGCACATTTTTCCATTTTAATTTGTTTCATATTAAAAAAAATATGAATAGTCGTTGGTGCCTGTGAGACAGGTTTGACATCATGGTTTTGGTTACGAGACACTTGAGTACCAATGCCATTTGATGTAACTGATGTCCAAGCTGTATCACAGGTGCCATATTTGTAGCGTTGGGCAAGCTACCCTTACAAAAAAGAAGTATATTCAAGTGTGCTATTAGTATACTTCTTTTAAACTAAAAATAGGAAAGTATATTTTCAGTCTAATTTTTATGTAGTTCTCAGAAATGTGCTTTATGTACTTCTCAGAAATATACTTAAAATAACATTTATGTATACTTGACTAGTACTTAGAAAAAGTCTAAATATTTTTAAGCTATACTTGTGCTCCGAGAATCCATGTTTTCACTGTTATATGGTAAGGCGTGATATTACACATCTTCTGTACAGAATTTCCAAAACACAAGCGAAGAAGAAGCCGAAACAACAGATACTTCCACATGTAATCTAAGACGATCATCAGACATAAAAAAGCATCAAAACTGTGTAACGTTATGGAAAAAAAATGTCAACTCATGAAGAGGTAATAATGACTGTCAAGCTTTGGGGTGTTGATTGACTCCATATACGTTTTGATTATCATTCTGAATCTAATTCATAGTCTTTTTTCAGCTTTTTGTTCAAAATGTTGTTTATTTCTTTATATTTTTTATTTTTGAAACTTACCCACATTCAAGTGTTTATAAAAAAGAATGCATGAAGCTAGAATAAAATGTTTTTGTTTACAAGCAGATACCCTGTTCTTTCTTTTGATGTTTTGTATGTTCAGATATTCATATAACAAAATATATACAAATTAATACCTAAATAGTGACATAGTAGTATACTTAAAGTATGATGTAGAGTTCACTTAAAGAAAACTTACGAGTATACTTGCAGCATAAAACTACTAAACTAATAGTTTACTGAGACAATACTTCAAAGTGTACTAAAAATTCTACAAGTATTTAATTAGTAAACTATCAGTATACCTATACGTTCACTTTTAGTATAGTTGCAGTACAAACTAAAATCATACAGTAGATGTAAACTAGTTGTGCACTCAAAGTTTACTACTGTTGTACTTAAAGTGTACTTAAAAGTATACTTTTATATACTAGAAAGTGGGCCAATTTAGTCCCAAGGAGTATTGAATTAGTACACTTACAATTATACTACTAGTACACTGCTATTTGTATACTTACTACATAAAGTATACTTAAAAATATACTTGAACTTTACTTAAGTATACTTAATAAAATAAACTTGAAGTATACTTCTTTTTGGTAAGGGTACTCAAAAATGTCATATGTCCTCACAAGGATAGTAATACCAGAAATCTTTTTTGGACATTTTTGGTCCCGATGAGGAAAGAAGCTTATAAATCATACATAATTAAGTTTCTTGTAAATTTAAAATAGCAAAAAGTTTTGTGTGAGAAAATACAGTTTGTACAGTATAAAAATCATTACGTCTATGGAATATCCCTATAAAACATAGAAACAAGTGTGTGTTCGGACCATTGTGAGGATTAATATGTAATGACTTTTTATTTTTTAATTAAGAAAATTAACGGTGATATTCCAGACAGTTTAAGCTTGCTGCTTTTCAGCTTAATGCAACATTAACTGACAGCAAGATTCTGTGTATAATAGTAATACTGTGGATCATTACTTTTTGACAAGGTGACTAAATCTGGACTCAGTTCCTTGCCTTGTTAGACAATGGAGACACACAGTGCTAGCTCTCATGGCAGCCTATGGACTGAGATGAACCTCTCTGTAGAGATGAATATCTATCTACACCTTCAACACTGCTGTGCTGCCAACGCCAACTATACATATTCAAGATAAAGTGCCCTGATGGTGTCAAGTAATTCTCACAAAATCTCTCGAGTCTAAGAATTATACACATTCTTAACGTATATGAATGTCGCTCCTGACCCGAGCAATGCAATAAATGGACATAACCGGATTGCTCATGCAAATGAATATTAAAGATGAATTTATTCACTAATCACCTGGTAATGTATCAGCTGAGAGGGAGTGAAGCTGGATTTCATCCTAATGACCAATGTTTCAATTCCCTCGCAAAGCTCTTCTTTCAGTGCTGACCCTTTACACACAAGCAAGTCATCAAAGCAGCAAAACAGTGACCGACCGAGGCCAAGAAAAACTCAGAGACGCCCAAATCATTCACTGACATCCTCCCTAAAGTGTAAAACGCTCCTGCAGAGTAATGTCCTCCTCTTAAAACAGTGGGGACATGGTTTGGCTCTTTTGGCGCGAACAGGTGAAGCGTTTGGGTTTGATGGAGCTGAAACAATATAGCAGTTTTTGTGAGTGAAGGTGCTGTAATTAATTTTTGTGAACACAGACCTCATCACACCATGCGTGAATTTTCACCACAAGAAGATTTTAAAATTTAAACATCCTAGTGGACCCCTTCACAAACGGTGCTAAAGAATTAAATAAATAAAACTCACCCACCAATAAAACATGAACAGCCTGATTTCATTTGAATTTGTAATTTGCATGTAACAGTTGCACATACATTTCTGTATGTTTGTACAGAAATTTGCTGATGGATGTATTGACAATCTATTAAACCTGAAAGTATTATTTATACACAGCTTTAGAAATGTAAAAATTGTTTATATTATAAAATATTCATTAGTACTCATGTAACTCAAACATGAATCAAAAAATCAAAGAAGCACGTCATGGGTTCGAGTACCAGAGAATGCATGAACTGAAAAAAAAAAATGTATAAATGAAAGTTGCTTTGGATAAAACCATCTGAAAAATGCATTAATGTAAATGTAAATGTATCTAGTTGCATTTGTCTATTATATAGATATTTAAAGCCCCTAACAATATGGTTAATAAAAAAAAAAAATTGTACCAAAAATCACACAGAACATAATGTAAAGTAAAAATAAAGTAAATGTGTAAGTAAATGAGACAGCCTATTTAATTAATCTCAATAAATGAATAAATTAATTAATTAATTTAATCTAAATCAGTTTGATTATTTCAGTATTCCATGAACCTAAAAGATTCATAAACATTTGTACATCTCTAAATCACAATTCTAATACTTTATATGCTGTCAAAACATTAAATATACATTACAGTGTCTATTCAAATGTATGAAAGAGTGTGTGTACTAAAACAACATATATGAACAGCTATGATTACTAATGAGACTGCATTGGTTAAAAAGCCACCATTCCACATTGAAATCACACAGAATATCACAAAATGTTTATATTGTAAGCAAATACCAATAACGTTCTTTTTCATTCATTACGCTTCTGTCACATAATTAAACTTAAAATTAGTGTGGCAGCAAGTCTGTCATTGAATAGCCATTTTTAAAGGCTTAAAAACACTGCAAAAGTTCAAATGAAACCTATGTCACTAACATGGCGAACTGGACACAATGCACAAACAAAACATGAGAAAATACAACAAAACAAGAAAAACAACTGTCAGATTCTTTCCAAATGTGATGCATGGAAGGGTAGAACCAGATTGCAGTTGTTAGTCGTATTACGCAAATGCTGTACATTTATCTGAATCGGTGAATCCCATGATGTGTATCTTGTGCTCAGTATTATTTATTCTGCTAACAGCCTTATATTGGATTAGCTTTATGTTTTTATTCTTGGACACAACAGAGGTACACTTACAGATTTGTGTCCAGAAGTAAATACTGGTCACGATATTGAGAACTCTTTCCCATTTATCAATTATAAATGATACGGTCAGGTCAGGATTTTGTATAATTTTTTTTTAAGTGCAGTGGGGATGCGCTTGCCAATTTGCTGATATATTTCAGCAGCGGGGAAAACTGTAGGAGGGTGTTTAATATATTGATTTTGGCTTTAATTACACTTTTTGTTAGGATATACTGTAGATATTGTTCTTTCCCAGTGCCAAACTTCAAAATAGCGCAAGTGAGAAAATGCTCAATTCTTTCTACTTTAATTCCTTTTAATTGTTTATTCATAAAACAATACATTAGGGAAAAAAGTTAAAATAATAAAACAACCCTCCAGTTTTTAATAAGTCACATTCATCTTGATCTTTACTGTAAAACTGGTCTTAGTTGCCCTTATTTAGTGTTTGGTCTGATTAGTACTTTCAGGTCTGATCCCAAACCTGTATTTTCCTCAAAGGTTTGAGACAGTGGCTAGCGGCCATTACTGTCAATCTTCTGTAAGGTCACACCATCCTAAAGTACAATCATTTTACTGTGCATAATAACATAGCAACTTATACAGTATTTACAACATAGGTTTTCTGTAGCTGTGCAGCATGGTGACATCTTGATACAGGTATGATAATGACGTTAAACTAATTTGATGTGTCCGTCCCCAGTGTAAAGTCTCTAAGCATTCAAATGGTACCAGATAATGTGGAAACTTCCTTCAGTGGTCAACAAAGACATTTTATAGGATAAAGACCGCCATTAAGCTGCAAGCATATGGAAAACCACTCAAGGGTTACTTCGCTAACACACTGAATGAAGCTGAGGAGAAGAGAGGGAGGAGTTCAGGGTCAAAACGATGGGAAACGTTCAACGTTCCTGTTCACTAACTGCTAGCTGCTGACTGTACCGGGGAACCACCGCCTTGAAGGACTAATAGCATTTCCTTACACTGATCGACCAAGTCAGTGAATGGATCGGCGTCTGTGCCTCCATTACATTTTGGCTCTTGAACCCAGAGTGTATGTTCAAGCACAACTACATGAAAAGAATGAAAAGTGACTTTAATGGGCTTGTATATATTGATTGGGCGGATACACAATAACAAAACATTTGGCATAAAAGAAAACAATCTGCTGGGCCTGTATTGCAGCAACAATCATGAGTATCCTACACTGAGAACTTGCTAATAAATATCCTCATGCCCATTGCAAGATCATTTCAGAACATTTTGCCATATACTAACAGGTCAAAGAGGTACACAATCTGCCCACAATCTACAAATTCAGTTCACTTTCTCCATCAATTGAAATGAATAAAAAATAAAGACTTAAAGCATTCTAACCCAATTCTAAGTAAAAGGCTTATTTGGCTCAAGTAAATTAAATCAATATTATAGGTTTAACATGTTCAACTTTGTTTTGTTTTTTTTAACTTTGCTAAATTCTCTCAATTGGTGGTAGCAGAAGTACCTGTCATTCAAATTTGCATCAAAATGAGTCTTTTAGGGCAGTCTTTCTTTTCAAAACACTCTTATATTCCACATGACATCAAAAGCATGTGAGGACATCTCAATTTACAGCTCAGGGCCTGAATTCAAGAGAGTTTACAGAGGTTTCATTGCGTCATTAGGATGCTATGACAACACTTTCCCTCTTATTTCATGTGTTTAATTTGGTTGGTTCAAGTTCCTTTCCCTCCTCCACTTGTATATGGCTCCCCGGAGAGAAACAAGCAACTCTCGGAGAAAAGAGATAGGGAGAAAGGGAGGAACACAGCGATCTCCTGCAGAGATGTTGGATCAAGTCTTCGTGTTATTCTCTTTCCTCAGGTGAATAAGGGTCCGGGGTTGGCGTTTTGTCTTCTGCTGCCTTAAACTCATTTGAAAATGCTCCACTTTCGGTCTCCGCAATACAGTCAGTCAATCTGTTGTTCAAATCTAGGTTTACCATGACCATGCAGTTTCTATGAAAAATGCCCAGCCAAGTTGACCACATCATGAGTTTTACCTGTGGAATGGTGGAATCATTTCTGAATGGAAGTGCCTTTTGTGGTATTATGAGCCAGCTCAGACGTCTTTCTTCATGCCACTGGGCAACAACTGGGCAAACGGCCCTCACTCTTTTAAAATGACAGCTCATTTTTCCGTCCAATTGTCAGGAGCTTTTTCCCCAACTGTCTGGTGTTTCTTCTCCTTGCTGGCAAGTTGACGACGCCTAGTTTTACCAAATCCGGGATCTGGATTAGTTTCCATTTTCGTAATGCTTATATCGTCTCTTAGCAATTGTTAATGACAATATTAATGACTTCGAAGGAGAACCTGATCACTTCTCCAGCAGTGGAAGAGTTCCAAGAGCAGCACAGTGACCTCCGAGAACTCTGGGAAACAGTGTTCACTGGCGATGTTCTAGTCATTGCCACAACATTCATTATTCCTTGGGAGGGAATGGCGTACAAGACGGCAGAACACTCTGAATGGCAAATTTGCCTCTAGAGAGCTGAAGGTCTGCCAAGCCGTTACCCGTAGCTGAGTGCGTGTGCCCTTGGCGCGATCAGTCTTTGTCGATCCAGTGATGGATGCATTGACGCTGACACTAACTGCAGAGAAAAAGGAAACCTTCTGTTCTTCAGTGAGTCATGTCATTGCTCTTCTCTGTCTGTTTACTCAAGAGACGTCCCCTATAAAAAAAGCAGCTTTAGTACTCCAGAGTCGATGAGGGTAGAGCTGGCAGGAGCCATTAGCATGTGGGTGATGGTAATATTAATAGACACCGCTCATTGTATATGGTTCTGTTTGAGTTTCAGTGGCAAAGTAAACCCAACATGCCTTACGTATAATGCCACTCTCAAATTGAGCCGCCGGTCCCCTTTGAAGTGTTTATCTGAATCTGAAGTAGGAGAGGACTCTCGCCTGGCCTCCGTGACGAGTGTTGGGATTTACGACAGTGTTTAGAAATCATTTCCAGCGAGCGGAGAACATAATGGCCTTAAAGTACCCTGTGTGTTTACCATTCGGCTCTGCTGCTCGGAGGATTCCAGCATCTGATGAAGGATTCCGTTCAGAAAGAATTAATGATATTCTTTACACAACCCGAGTTAATTTCCATTTGATTGTATGGAAGACAGCTTGGAATAAAATATTTATCATAGCATCGTACACGATGGATAAATATGACGTGTGCACCCATTGTTGATATTAAAGGGATGGTTCACCCAAATGTGAAAATGTTGTCATTGTTTACTCGCCCTCACGTAGTTCCAATCACGTATAATGTTCTTTTTTTCCGAGAAACACTAAAAAGTAAATCAACATCAAGCTCTTGTATTGAAAAGAGGGATGCCTAACGTCCCATTTTGTGTTTGACCAAAGAAAGATATAGAAATCATATGGGGCTAGAACAATAAGAGGGAGAGCAAATGATGACTTTATTTTATTTTTATTTTTTGGATGACATTCATTGCTAGACCATGTTTACAGTGGCTTCAGCCACCCATCTTTCATCTCAGCCCCTCTAAAACTCTTCAATTAACTCAGCTGTCAACAGCCTAAAAATCTGTGATTATGTGATCTTTCTTCACATTTGCTGAAAACAGCATATTCAGTAGGATATCTGAGGTTATTTCATTCTTAATCCTCCCCTTACTACTCATTAAAAAACTTGTCAGTAAGTATTTCTGGATGTTTCACCAACATAATTCAGGAATAAAATAATACTGTGCTTCTGTGAACGATTCGTCCATGCATAAGGTTTTTTTTTTTTTTTCTTTTGAGCTCGATCTTAAACTACAGGCTTCGCTCTGGTAGCGTACGCCAGACTTCCTCAGTCATTTAGTCTGCTTAAATTCTTAAATTCGACCTCAAGCTTGCATTCAGATATGCCTCTATCCAATCAACAACCGATAATAACCAAGTCCCTGTCCTGCATTTTGTAGAGAGAGAACAAATGAGGATGAGAAGAAGAAAGAAAGGGACAGAATAAAGAACCTGAGGGAGGACACAGGAGATACGGATTGGGGTTCTGACATCAGAGCTGATATGACAATCTCATCTAGATTGAGCACATCAAAAGATATTCACAGTTTATCAATGCTCCTCAATTCACTTCCTTTTCAGACACTCCTCACACTTAAAAAATGCTGTAGGCATGCACGCATGCACGCACGCACGCACGCACGCACGCACACACGCACACACACACACACACACACACACACACACACACCAAGAGAAGTTATAATTTGTTTGATAGAACCATTACAATTTTCTACAGGAAATAATCACACTCTCACACTGAAGCCCCTCTCTTCTATGAGAATTAAGGAGAACACGTGGGGTCTCACAGACCCATGCTGATATTAGACAAGGGACAGAAATCAAGCAGACAGTGCAGTGAAAGAGATCCACTGTCTGGACCATATCCTTTTACTGACCTGGGAGCAGAAGATAACGCAGCATCATCACTGCACGGCTCTGAGATTCCCAAGCTGGGAAAAGTCAAAACACACTTAAACAATTTGTGTATGCATGTTTATCTTTGCGTGTCATTAATCCAGAAAATGAAGCATATGAGAGACTGGGGGCAATTGCAACAGAGGACAATTTGTAACACTAAATTTCTTCAATTACAAATAAGCCAGAGTGATGACACTTATTCAACACATGCTCATTAGAGATATCTATCTGTTTGAGAAAATGCTTCACTTGGTGAGTGAAACTAGATATTAAAAGATGTTATTTTCTGATAATACTTTTGTTGTGCAAGATTTTATGACTGAGGTCAAGGCAATTGCAAAATGTTATGTAATAAAACTGAACTTATTAATAATATTAACATGCACATTAAACATTATTCCATCAAAATATCTAGTACATTTTATCATAACTTTAAAAAGAGTTCTTATTATAGAAACATCATACTTTAAAGGAATACACTTATAAGTGCAAGCTGAATTTATACATTAAAACTTTTATTAAATAAAACTTTTACTATTACATTAGAAAGTACAACTAAGTGGCCTGCAAGTACAGAAAAAAAAATACTTTTAAGATTTAAAGTACAGTATACTACAAGTGCACATTAAATATAATTAAGCACACTTCCATTTCACAAGGGTATACTTTAGTAAAACTTGCTTCAGATAATTTTAATGTAAGTCCCACTTAGACTTTTGCTTTAAATGCATATTGCGGTGAAACCAACAGTAAATATTGAAGCAATTATTATTACTTAATTGTCTGCTTTTATTTCAAATAAAACAGATCACAAGTGTTACAGTTGACAAAATGAGTGTGATTATAACCCTCTGACCTATTTATTAAATTCATCCCATTATAAGCCTATAGTTACTTTTTGGAACATAGTAATGTTTCTTACACCAAAAGATGGAAGGTAGATTTGCAGTAATCTGTGAGTTATGAAGGAAAATGTTACAATTGCCCCAATCTCCCCTACTTAATGTTAGTTACTTCCCTTCTATGTCTCTCCATCTCTCGTTCTGCTTTGATGTCTTCAGAGACCCAGCATTCCCATTACGTGTCGTTGATCAGAGTTCTAACAGGAGACAATCTGTGCAAAACGGAAGGTCAGGACAATCCATATTCCCTGTGCTATGAGGTTCTAAAATGAGAGCTTTTATCCTGGATCACCGATATCGGAATATTTTCCCTTCGCTCTGTCCAAAGCTCTTAGATATTTCCTATTTATGAGTTCCATCTGAAAACGCATAAATGTCACAAATGGTTGAGTTCACCAATCAGACCTAAAGTAAATAAAGCCCAAAAGTTCAAACTGAACTGAAAACACACTAATAGGAGGTGGCATGGCGTGCCAGAGCACATGGCATAGAGAAAGAGAGGCACTTTCTTCTGATGTGTGTGTGTGTGTGTGTGTATGTGTGTGTTGGAGCACATGTTCTCTGTGAGTGGTCGGGAGTGTGTTTATGAATGTCTGTTTGTGCCCCAGTGTTTGGATGAGTGTGTTTATTCGTGTTTGTGTGTGTCTGAGTGTTAGTATGAGTGTGTTTATGTGCAGAATGCTTTTATGCTAGTGTGTGTGTGTGCACATTTTCGCTCAGATCCCAAAGGGACTGTCTTCGATTTCCCTATTAAAGATAAAGCAGGAACAGTTTAATGCCTGAAAGGTGCAGATGGTAAGGATTTTGTCCTGGCCACTCGAATAAACCAGTCAGGTCTGAATTTCCTGACAAGGAGCGCTGGGATAGGACGGCGTTTTTCTAGTGCCCTCCCCGCTCAGCTTTTCGGCCCAATCGCGGCTAAATTCAAGCATCAGGGCCCAGTTTGGCAGGAACTAAGGGGCTAATGAAATAAAACAGCCGTCATGGCAGCTGAAATTTGCACATCCGACATTATTCATGGATCAATGTCCAAGAGAGACGAATATTTACCGTGCCTATTCCTTGTTAAAAACGTGCGCTGTACCTTCCAGTTGTGTATTTTGAACAGAACATACCGTTAGATCAGCCTCAATTCGATAATATGCATCAGAAGCTTGACGACAGGGACTTTCAAGCTTACAAGTTTTTATTTACTGACTCACTGGGGTCTTTGAACTGTGTTGCTACTGTAGACAATGACAAGACATCCATTCATTAACCAATGCAGCTAAAACTTCATCCGACGCAAAGATGCTTTGATGTGACTGCAGCATACAAACACACACATGCCGTGTAACCGCGAGACCACGCTAGAGGCCAAAAACGAAACAAACGCTTTCAGAATACTTCATCTTCTTGTTATGAAATTCCTTCGCCGTCATGTTTTCTAAAGTAAACCAACCCCGGGCTGGGCGATTTGTTCATCAGTCATGTCACTGTCATGCACTGTTCTTTCCTGGCAGGTTGGTCGCTGTGAACTTGGCTCTGTTGTCTACCCAACCTCCTGTATGTGGACAAACTTCATCTGTTGAAAAATGGGTTTCAAACAATGGACGGTTGTAAGGAGCAGCGCACGGCCTACAAAATCACAGCTTTTGGAAACAGGACACCCACAACGAAAAACAAACACCCAATGCCTCAGAGGGATATCAGTTTCATCTTTATATCTTCTTTTTCCCTCATTCTGTATTCTCTCTCTTTCCACTGACAGGCGTGCAAGTGTTTAGGAGAAGCCACAAAGGCTGAATGTAGCCCTGAAGCTGCCCTCCCGTAGAGAAAGAGAGAGAGAGAAAGGGCTCTATTCCTCCCACTGTTTGCTTGTGTGTATTCCTGCTCCATTACCTTCTCATGGGTAAGAGAGGGAGATAACAGAGGCTGAAAAAGAAGGGAAAGAAAGAACAGCCCTGTGAGATTTCGGCCTGATTTCCTGCTCATCCTCCAGGCTGAAGAAAAATCAGCCAGATGAAAATCAGCTTTGATCAAACTCTCACTCATATACAAAGGATTGAACTCTAAACCTTTGATTACATATGCCACAAAGGAGTTATAAACCTGTTTAGTCCCACTGCTCTTCCGCAGAAATTCTCCCGCTGACCACTTTTATAAACAGATTTCTGAGATGGACAGAAAAGTTCTCTTTTCTCATTGGTTGGCCAATTCCAGTCACTAAGACTGTATACCGTTGAGGTTCAATGTTACTTAGATATATATGTTACTGAATGATTATCATATCCATATACTATAAAATCAAATCACATTACACACACACAGAGAGTGTTGGGAAAGGTCACTTTAGAAATGTAATAGGTTACAGATTACAAGTTACCCTATTTAAAATGTAATAAGTAGTGTAACTTTCAATTAATTTATTAAAGTAATGTAAATGATTACATTTGATCATGCTTTGATTACTTTTCGATTTCTAATTAATGTTTTCAACTGTTAATCATTTTTAAACCAGGCAGGGTAAACCTACAGTGTACTCAACAATGATTACTGTCAGATTTTCAAAATCCTTCATTACCTGAATTAAGATTATAATAATTTAATTTTAAAGCACAGCCACCACAAAATCAGACTTTAGCACCTTTATACTTTGAGATCATTCTGAAGTTAAATACTGATTTAAAATCATAAGACATAGTTTAATAGCTATGATACTGTTTTTGAAATTGCATCTTTGCATATGACAGGAAACACTGGCATCTAAAAATGCCTTGGAAAAAAACATTTAATCTTAATAAAAATAAAGCTTATACATAAAGCCAAACAGAAAATCAAACAGTTCGAAATCGAATAAGCATGTATCCTATTCTGTGTCCTAAACTCCTGAAACAGTGGTATCAGTCAATGCAATTTGGGAAAGAAATCAATTACATCTGTCTGTGTGTGTGTGTGTGTGACAAATTCAGATGTAACCCCCTTTGTAATCATTTAGATTTTCATAATAAAGTGTAATTTAATTACACATTTTTTCTCAGTAACTGTAACTGATTACAGTTACATTTATTTTGTAATTAAATGACATAACTCTGCACACACACACACAACTCTGTATAGCTATCTTTGTGAGGACATTCATTGACACAGTGCAGTCTCTAGCTCCTTACCCTAAACCTACCCTTTACCCAGTTATGACCGCACCCCTAAAACAAAGTCTTGACCCTCAAACAGGCCTTTAAAGGGGTCTCAGAAAATGAGAACCGGCCAAAATGTCCTCACTTTACAATTTTGTCCTCACTCCGATGGTCTAAAAGTCTAAAGATGGTCCTTACAAGGTTAGCTGCACAAGTGCACACACACATATATATGTTTGTGTGTGTGTGTGTGTGTGTGTGTGTGTGTTTCACATGAAATCATTCCAATATGCTGATTTGGAGCTCAAGAAACACTTATTTTCTTATTATTATCAAATGATGAAAACGGTTTTTGCTGCTTAATAGTTTTGTGGAAACTTTGATTCAATACCATTTAAAAGTTTAAGATTTTTAAAAACTTTTAATAATACAATTAATACTTTCATTTAGCAAATAAATGCTGTTCTTTTAAAAACTGTACAAAAAATGAAAATTGTAAACTCTACATATTTCACACACACAAAAAATAAATAAATAAATAAAATTGAGTTATATAGTTTTATCCCAGAATCCCATGGTCAGTACACACAGAGATGTAGTTACTGTGAGTGTGTGTGTGTTTGTAAGGCAGCGCTCCAGTTCAGCAGCATGTGGGGGGTGCTGTGATCGGTTGCCAAGCACAGCACAGAGAAGGAAGCTCCATAGCGACAGGCCAACCGCGGTGTGTTGCCTCCAGCTGGTCCGTGTCACACTATGTGTATGTATGAGAGTCTGAGTATGAGTGAGTGTGTGTTTGTTCGTGTGCGTCTCTACGTGTGTCTATTTTCTATGGTGCTCTAGCTGGTTGTGCACTCTGGAGGGGCCCGTGTTACATGGACCACAGACACCAGAGCCTCAGGTCACTGCTGGGACAGTGTCGTGTGTGTGTGTGTGTGTGTGTGTGTGTGTGTGTGAGCAATGAGTGATTTTGCAGAGTAGGCTTCTTTTGCTCTGCTGTTACAGATGACCGGGCCATCGAGCAGTGTGTTGGGATCTATGAGTGCATTCAAAAAAATGTGTGTGTGCTCTATTTGTCCATCCTTAAAGGGATAGTTCACGTAAAAATTACAATTCTGTCAGTGTTTACTCCCCCCTCATCTCATTCCCAACCTGTATGACTGACTTTTTTTTTTTTTTTTTTTTTTTACTATTAAAGTAGCCATATTATGAAGCCAGATTATATCTTTGCATGTGAAAAAGTCCAAAAGGTAAGTCATTATTAAAGTAAGGCAGTCATACATATTTGAGATGGCACGTGAGGACCAAATGTCATAAAAATGTCATTTTTGGCTGAATTTCCCCTTTAAATTTTGACTTGATATGTTTTTAATCATACAGTAGCAAACTTGGCTTAAATAAGAGACACAGGTCAAAGGTCAAAGTCTATATTGGGAAACTCCATCTCACTGGGTCAACTCATTAGTGGCAACAAATGTGTCCTCTTGAGATTTTGCATATGTTTGCGGGTAATGCTCCAGGCCAAAAGCATTACCCCTTATCTGAGTGAGACGTTTGGTCAACAGAACCAGAATCTTTCTCTAAACACAAGCAAGAATATCAGCGCTTTCTTGTTTGCTCAACTAAAATATGTTACTCTGACTCTGGTATAAAACCCCTGATAAAGCTCACTATCAGTGTGGCCGATGGGAATTCAACCTTGCGTCTCATTTCCATATTAAAGCAAAGGCTAAGTGCTAGGCATACGACGTGCTGGCAAAACTTAAAGACCGACAGACTGAAATCAGAAGACTACTCAAAAAGTGATATTTATGGTACTGGCTATTTGTTCTAACCATTCTGTCTCTATCACTCTAGCTCTAGTCTCTCTTCCCCTATAGTGAATACAGATCTGTAAGAGAGCAAATGAAGCTGTTTTTATTGGCTATAGTCCAGTGAGCATTTTTCAGCAGCAGACCATGACCTCCATCAGTACAGTTAAAGTAGTGGCCACCAGGGGGCACTGTTGCTGCTGTCCCCTCTAATAGAATGTCATTGAATCTTTTTAGAAGGCAGGTCTTAAATGAATATCCAAACATGTATGAGCTCTACACCTCATCTGCCGTGTGTCCCGTTCTATTTTCTGATCAGGTGATTTATACATTTTTCAGTGTGAAATCAGTCACCTCCTGTGCTTGTATGTCAGTTATAAAGTCTACATTTTGACAGTCATTTTAAGCTAAAAGGAATGCATACATTAAAGGAATGGTTCACACAAAAATTAATTAATTAATACATAATTTACTCACTCTCATGTCATTCCACATCTCTATGATCTTATGTTGAACACAAAAGAAGATATTTTATAGATTACAGTATTTTATAGTCTACAGTGCTACTATCCATATGATGAAAACAAATGGCTGCACACACACACACACAAAAATAATAATAAAATAAATAAATAAAAATAAAAATAAAAATTAGAATGATAATTTTGTGTTAAGAACAGACTCAAATTTAAGTCATTAAGTCATGGCAAATTAGAGAGAATGACTTGAACATTAGAGAACGCAGCTTTCGCCCTCATACCAAACTCCCAGTTGCACAGATTCCTATTCAAATGACTAAATATTACCCATAAAGTTACTAACAAGAGTTAGTGTGACCACACATTAATCTGTTCACTAATGAGTCATTTAGTGAATAATAACTTAAATTTCAGTCTGTTTTTCACACAAAGTAATCGTAAGACTTCAGAAGATTTGGAGTCATATGGACATTATTACAAAACTTTTAATGGTGCTTTTGCGTCCTTTTTGATGTTTGAAAGCTCCATACCCCAATCATTGCAACTGCATGGAAAAGACGGACCACTAAATAACTCAAAATTGATTCTGAAAAGAAAGTCGTACAAATTTGGAATAAGTTGAGGATGAGTAAATGATGAGTAAATAATGACTGTAAATTATGACTCTTCTTTAAAGGCTCTTCTAATGAAGTGTAGTCAGTGGTTTGTGTAAAAAGAAAAATTAAGAGGAGAGAGAGACAGAAAGAGTGTGTCAAATGGAGAAAAAGAGGGAGAGAAAGTGTGCGTATTTGTACGGGGTGAAGTGGAGTTTTATGGAGTTGGCTGAGGGAAAAAGATGCTGGTTGGTGAGGTTTTAAGTGGTGTGTTCTGGGTACCAGTGAGGTCAGAGCCCAGCGCTGTTTTCATTCTAACAGCAGCACCAGCATACACCACAAGTGTGCTGATGATGTAATGAGCGGAAGCCAATGCTCTTGCGTGTTTCGATCTGTTTTTAACGACATTATTTACATTTATATTTCTGTCAGA
Source organism: Spinibarbus caldwelli (assembly GCA_039654775.1). NCBI lineage: Eukaryota > Metazoa > Chordata > Actinopteri > Cypriniformes > Cyprinidae > Spinibarbus > Spinibarbus caldwelli. Next base: position 12,164,635 of record CM077243.1, on the reverse strand, counting down.
TGCTTTTTGGAAACTATTGGAACTATTCAACCAAAGACTGATGAGTCTTTCACAACAGCGCATGATCTGGTAATGGTGATGTATTGACATTACACATAATCAAACATCAAGACAATATCCATCAAACAGGGTCAGGCGGTTTGTTGACAGGCCTTATCGGCAATCTTAAGGACAGCCATTCAGCAGCTCGTTGAACATCGCCCCCTCACCAGAGATCTAAAACAGAACCGTTCTCCATCCAAAGAAATGTAACAAAGCCCATTTTTTTTTCTCTCCATAGTCAAATAATCTTAGTTCTTTGAAGACGTAACAAAACGTGCGCATTTACAGAGCCATAACCAGCATGGTTTCCCCTACCAAACATATTTCATTTCCCCCCCACACACACTCTGGGCAGCACAGCTGCTTTCTCACCCCTGGAAAAACTGGAGAGGTCTTGATTTTTATATTTTTTAATTGGGCAGCAGAATGCTTTGAAAGACGCCGTCACATGATTAAAATAAAGTCATATTCGCAGTTCTGTGGTTGTGAGTCTGGAAGGTAAAAAGCCATTATGAGGAATGCAGCTTGGCCAGAGAGGCAGTGTTTTCCTGCTGGGACGCTGCAGGGAGAGATTTGGGGCCTCTGGCATTATGGGGGTCCTTTGAGTGAGCATTTAGTAAATGTTCTGCCATAATTTTGTTATGGTGCCACAGAGGCTAATATTCAGCTTGCTGCAGTCGCTCTTGCCACTTTAATGCATTCATCAAGAGTGCGTGTGATTTTTTTCACATGTGAAATACACTCCAAACCCCCACAGAGCAGAAGTTGGACCATAAAGACTCTCTGATGCACAGCCAGAAGCTGCTAATGGCTTTGTTCACAACAGTGCGATATTTCATACACGACATAGAGTGAATGACAAAAGAAGTGTTACATAGAAGCAATGTTCTAGGGTCAAGGGTCGGCTTAATATAGTCCAGTTAGCTACTAGCATATAGCTACACTATTTTGTGAGGGTGAAACATCTATTTGACAGCCATACCCATCCAACTCATTCTATATACACTATAGTTCAACAGTTAAGATTTAACGTTTTTAAAAGAAGTTTATGCTCACCAAGACATAGTTATAGTTACCAAGTACACCAATATAGTATAGTACACCAAGTTATAGTTATACTGTATATAACAGTTAAATATAACAGTTATACTGTATTCTTACAATTTAAAATAACAGTTTTCTATTTAAATATGCTTTAAATTGTAATTTATTTCTGTGATTGTAAAGTTACATTTTCAGCAGCCATTACTCCAGTCTTTAGTGTCACATGATCCTTCAGAAATCATTCCAATATGATGATTTGGTGCTCAAGAAACATTTCTTATTAATCAGTGTTGAAAACGGTTGTGCTGCTTAATATTTTTTGAGGAATCTACAAAGATTCTTATATTCAAACAGCATTTATTTACATAACAGCATTTATTTGATATAGATATATTCTATAACATTGTAAATGTCTTTACTGTCACCTTTGATTAAATGAATGCATCCTCACTAAATAACAGTATTATTTTTTTAAAATCTTACTGACTCCAAAGTTTTGAAAGAAAGTGTATACATATACATAACATACAACATAAATATTCTGCAGCGCCAGACTGATTTGTCACATGATATTTACAGCTGAATTGATTGGGTAAAAAAAACAGTTGGCCTTTGCCCAGGATTGGTGCTTCTGAGCTTGAGTTTCAGGGCAACACCCCTCAACTAAAACCCTCCAGAGAGCTGGAGATCAGGGTGTTTCTCACTCATAAAAAATGTGAGACAATAAAGTGGCAAAGCATTCGGCACAGCAAAGTCAAACCAGCATACAGCCAGAAAAACCAAATCAAGTCCGGTATAAAGAAACAAACTGTCAACTTAATTTGGTCGTTGTTTGACTCCCATTTGAACAAACAGTTCTCGAAAATCTCAAATGTTGTTTGTAACTAAAATGCATAACCAGAAATGTCTATTTGAGCTGTTGCATTTCAAACAATTATGACATGTCTTAAATTGGTTTATAGGAAAGCAACATAAGCGGTAGACACATTTGTCCTTAGAGCTTCAGCTTCAGTTCCTCTCTTCTCTCGCTCTCTCTTTACATCGGTTGCCTGGGTGATGTCATTTAGGGCATAGCTGAGTGATGGATGTGAGAGATAATGTGTATTAAGTATGTCCAGCTCCTTGGAAAAATGAAAGAGAGAAAAGAAAAGGAAAGAGAAAAAATGGAGAGCGAACGTTTGAACCACAGCCCAACAGGATGAGGAAAGTCCCTGCATAGCGTCAACACCAGCCCTCCTGAAATGGACCATGTCACTGTGGCTGTACAAAACAAAGCACACCACAACATGGGAAATGAGCAGAAGAAAAGAGTCAGAATAGGAGAGACTCCATCCCTGAAACTGTCGTTTTGCATTTATTAGCCATATCTGTCATGTAAGAGCAAAGGAGAACATAAGCTGTCTTTTTATTTTTTAGATTTGTGTTGGCAGAGGTCAGAGGTTAAAAGAGCTTTGTCTCCTCTGGTATTTTTTCCTGTTTCCAATCACTTCAACTCCAAACAGAAAAACCATAAAACAGTGGAAAACTGCTAGTTTTGTCATATTTGGCTATATGTGTCTGTTTAACTCCATGATAACGCATAAGAGCACACATTAAGAGTTTCTACACATGTGCAGCCCTTCATATTCATCAAAAGCTTTATCAGTGACAGATTGTAAATAAAGAGGCTATATAGAAGAACGCTTTATTTCAACCTCTACACATGTCCATGGGATGGAAATCGGCCCCCACAGTTAGTATTTTGCTATTAGCCAGTGTCTAAATACAGCGTCTGATGTAAAGGCACTTTACAGACCCCAATAAAGACCAAAATTTACAGCAACGTCAACCTGGAATATAACAACAAGAGGCCTCGACATAAGCAGTGGGATAAGCCTTTAGTAATGGAACAAGAAATGCCCCCCAATCCACTGTTTTATCATCATTGTGAGTAAAAGCAAAAAGAGACCAGAAACTCACAACTTTTATAACTACAACTCCAATTAATGAACACAATTGTCACTGACTCTCAGAAATCGTTCAGAAATACAAGTCAATGGACAATGCATTTTACATGTGTTTGGATTCAGATCAAACATTTAATTCAAGACAGAGCCAATGAACCAGAGTCTGAAACTGAGCCACCCAGAACAACTGAGCACCTGAGAATCAGGACATTTCATTACGACAGGCCCTTATCAGACAGACTTTACTCTGCCTGCAATAGCCATCACTGAGACTAAGCATAAACCGCCTCCAACAGGGCAAAGACAGAAAAAGTCATTAAAAGAGAGAGATTTACACACCCACACACCTGTCTTACAATCCTTGTGGTATAAAATCTGTCACAAGTTTGGAGAAAGCCAAGGGGAGAGCCAGACTGGTTGTCTGCTTCTGATAGTCTAAGAAAATGTATTCTTGTGTGTGTATGTACTGTATGAAAGAGAGCGAAAAAAAAGAAAAAGAGCAAGAAATGTTGTTAAAAAAATCTGTAGGCCAGCGATGTATTCCTCCAAATAAGAGACTCATTTGTCTGCAGCAGTATAACATCTGCATTTCATATTGAAAAAAAAAGAAAAAAAGAAACTGACCAAATTCAGCCACTGACCACTAATGATTCAAATCTGAATCAGCAGCACTGGCAACATAAATATATCAGGACATATTTCAAAGGACAGTCTTCCCACAAACCATCAGACTCCTCGCCCAACAACTGACCCATAGCTAAGCCACACCCACTAACTTACTCATGCTAATTTGGTCAAACTTTCCTACTAACACTTTCTATGCTTCTGGCAAACATGGAAGGTATTAAATAACAGTGAGCGAACATACATCATACAGAGATTAGCTTCAGAAAAGATGCAAATGCTTACAGTGATGAACAAAAGCAATTTAGCCCGTAATGCAGGGTAAATTATGTTAACCAGACTATAAAATACTCATTAGGGTCTGTGAACTCCTTATTTACGGAATCGTTAACAGAAACATAAATGAAAACAAAAATGTAATGTTAAAATAACAATTTAAACATTCAGAAGTTATTTTGGCATGTAGAGAAGATCATATTACATCACATTTAATTAATTTTAATGAAGAAGAATAACAAAAAATAATAATATTATTTTAATTTATTATTTATATAATACTATATTATTATATAAATAATAAATCTCATAATCTCCCATGGTATGTTCAGTCACAATCCGGAAATCCTGCAACAACGTTTAAGCATCTTTTTGGATCATTTCAGCAAAATTCCATGTAAAACTATCCAAATACTTAAATACATAAATATTTTTAACCAAAACATCCTACTCATCCAGTCCGAAACTTTTACCCCTAGGAATATATATTTGCATTCAAATGTCACTGTCACCTTCCCATACCTAACTATTCTGGCAGCATTTCATGTAAACAGAAGAGATGGACATGAGCATTTACCCTGAGCCCTGAGCTTGAGGGCTCTCAGTCACTATTTTATTTCGCACACTGTGTAAAATGTCCCGTTGCTGTAATTCAGTTCTGTTTGACGGGCTACTCAGCTTTGAGGAGACGCCCCACGTGTTTTTCCCGTGGCCAGTTGGCAGAGCTGTGGTGGTGGGGAGGAGGGGACCTGCTCTTAAATAGTCCCTGATCACAAAGCTGTTTTTTTTACTGCGAGGTTGGACGCCGTTCAGTGGTGAAGCAGCAGCCTAGAAATGTACCCGCGATGGTTTTGGAGCCGTCCCAACGCACCTGCAAGCTCCCCCGTGGGCTCCGCTCTCCCTCTCTCTTCCACTCCCACGTACTCCCTCTCTTTGTTTAAGAACTATGAGGTCATTAACTGGACACGTTTGCATTGTTAAAGGACAGCAATGCATGCGCTGATTATAACATCTGCCTGAGAAAGAGAGAGAGCGAAACTGCATCACATACAAGAATTGAACAAGGAAAGATTCAGAACGTGGTTTGTTTCAGGAATTCAAAAACGTGGCAACACGGTTCTAACGCCTGCAGTGAGTCTTTTGAGCAGCTGGTAATTGCCATATTTACTTAAATAACAAACAGCTGTCTCATTAACAGAGACATAGTAAATGTGCTCTTTGGCAAGTCGTTGTGTACCATGGCAGACTTACACAATGACCACATCATTTACATGACATAAAAGTTATCAGTAGCAGACATTTATTTATTGCTGCGATACTAGGAGGTTTCGGAGAAAAAACAGTTACATTTATGAAATATTGCAGCTGACGCTACTAGTCAAAAACATTCCAAACATTCAGAGATTCTAGATGGCACGGTTTATTCTACAGTTTCTAGATATTATAAGATAAATTCTGTTGTGTTCTCTTAAAGGGATAGTTCACCCAGAGAAGTTCCAAAGCCATATGACTTTTTATTCTGCAGAACAAAACGACAAATAGACTTTATTCATCCTTCTTTTCAATGCAGACTAATGGAGATGCTTAAAAAAGATGCTAAAAAGTATAACAGAAGTGATCCATATTACTCTTCAAGTCATACAATAGATTTATGTGAAAAACGGACCAAAACTGTGAAACATAGCAACTGATTCATTGAAAATATCAGACTCAAAAAATAGTTAATTTATGAATTGGATATTGTTACTTCTCTCATGAACTCGTATGAGTGTACCAAGAAGAAACTAGAGCGGAACTGAATATATATATATATATATATATATATATATATATATATATATATATATATATATATATATATATATATATATATATAATTTTTATTTATTTTTTTTGTGAATAACTACTTCAATTTCAGTTTATTCCTTATACAAGTTATAACATGATCTCAGATAATTTTGGAAACTTTTATGACTCTTTTATATAATTTTTTTTAAGCTTCTGTCCCTGTAAATAGTAACTGTATGGAACAATGTTGGAAAAATCCAGGGAAGAAAATCCAAAATGTCTAATTTTTGTGTTCCATGGAAGAATCACATACGGTTTTGGAATAACAAACCATGACTATTAGTTTAAAGCATACCTATTATATCTCTTTAAAAACCCACTATCCTGCCTGAATTTGTGTCACTAGGAGTCAAACTACACAAGGGAACTTTGTACATGAGAACACATGGAATAAGCCACTTCAGAAGGATCTATAATAACAATGCCATTGACTGGTGGTGTTCATTGTTGCTGTACCACTGACAGCCACTACTTTCCAGGTTGTAATCACCATGAGGTCCTTGAGCTTTAAAAGCCTCATTTTGAACATTTTTCAAATGTGCTTTTAATCCTCAAGTGTGGCCTTTAAATAACCAAAACCTCTTCACAGTATAGTCACTTCTGATCACTTCTCCAAGGGTGACCCTCACCCCCACATGCATCTCAGACCAGCTCTCCTTCTCTGCTCTGCGGAAAAAAAGGCCCCTACACAGAAGGTAATTGGCTTCACATACTCTCTCTGCGGCTTTCGCTCGTTCTGAACACAGATTTATGTCACATTTCTACACTGGGTTGTTGGAGATTTCCATGACCGTATGGGAGAATAAGTAAAAACACTGACAAACCACCAGGACAAACACCCACCTTTGAGGTAATTGTTGGTGTTGGATGGCAGAGTCCGTCAGAAATGGTTTACGGGATTATGGAGTAGCCTGCAGAGTAGCTGTGCTAGCTTTGGATGCTCTTCTATTGCTTCAATATATCATATCATGTGTACATAAAATATAAATCACATTTAAAAAATTGTTTCAACAACAGAATCAACATTAAAATTAATTAAAATGATCTATATATACACACAATAATTGTTTTTCCTTAAAATCCGTCATTTTTTCAGAAAACAGGACCTAATATCTTAAGTAATTTTGCTTTAAGTAAATGTATTTTGATTTAAGAATGTTTAGATATTTGTATTGGGAAAAAAAGGTAAAAATACTGAGAAAGAAATTATTTAGGCAGTGTGAGTGTAAGAGACTTTTCTTATATATATATATATATATATACAGATGCATCTCAAAAAAATAGAATATCACGAAAAAGTTCATTTTTTTCTTGTAACATTTCAAAAAGTGAAACTTTCATATATTCTAGATACATTACATGTCAAGTAAAACATTTCAAGTTTTTTTGTTTTAATTTTGATGATTAGAGCTTACAGCTCATAAAAGTCAAAAATCCAGTATCTCAAAATATTAGAATATTTACATTTGAGTTTCATTAAATGACCATTCCTACAGTCTAAATTCCGGGTATCTCTTGTTCTTTGAAACCACAATAATGGGGAAGAATGCTGACTTGGCAATCGTTCAGAAGACAATCACTGACACCCTCCACAAAGAGAGTAAGTCAAAGAAGGTCATTACTGTTCACAGAGTGCTGTATCAAAGCATATTAAATGCAAAGTTGACTGGAAGGAAGAAACTGGGTAGGAAAAGGTGCACAAGAAACAGGGATGACCGCAAGCTTGAGAATACTGTCAAAGCAAAGCTGATTCAAACACTTGAGAGAGCTTCACAAGGAGTGGACTGAAGCTGGAGTCAGTCCAGCAAGAGTCACCATGCTCAGACGTCTTCAGGAAAAGGGCTACCAAGCCACTTCTGAAACAGAAACAATGTCAGAAGCATCTTACCTGGGCTAAGGAGAAAAAGAACTGGACTGTTGCTCAGTGGTCCAAAGTCTTTTTTTCAGATAAAAGTTAATTTTGCATTTCATTTGGAAATCAAGGTCTGGAGTCTGGAGGAAGACTGGAGAAGCACAGAATCCAAGCTGCTTGAAGTCCAGTGTGAAGTTTCCACAGTCAGTGATGATTTGGGGTGTCGTGACATCTGCTGGTGTTGGTCCATTGTGTTTTATCAAGACCAAAGTCAATGCAGCCGTTTACCAGGAGATTTTGGAGCACTTTATGCTTCCATCTGCTGACAAGCTTTATGGAGATGCTGATTTCCTTTTCTAGCAGGACTTTAGCACCTGCCCACAGTGCCAAAACCATTTCCAAGTGGTCTGCTGACCATGATATTACTGTGCTTGACTTGAACCCCATATGGAATCTATGGGATATTTTCAAGATAAAGATGAGAAACAGGTAATTCAACAATACAGACGAGCTGAAGGCTCAATAGTGCCTCAGCAGTGCCACAGGCTGATCGCTTCCATGCCATACATCACTGATGCTGGAATTTGTGCTAAAGGAGCCCCGACCAAGTATTGATAGTTTTCACGTGACGTCACACCCTCATAGGAACGCCCACCTGGAAGCTGAAGCTTTGCTCCACTGACTGCCAGTTATTTCCAGTTATTTGCATCAAGCAATAATGTAGTAAAATGCAGATATTAAAAGGCGAAATTCAGTAAACACCTTATTGATGATGTATATTTTGTACAGGCAAGAAGATGAAGCTAGAATATAAACACAATGTGTAAAGTTTCACGTTAAATGGCTTCCCATAGAAAACCATTATAAGGAAAACACTGAACCGTTAAGCGGATTGCGTTAATATTCCGGCCTCATCTGCTTGCCTATGTAAACTATGCATCATTAATATGGTGAATACTGAATTTGACCTTTTAATATTACCGTTTTAAATATATTACGGCACTTTGCATTTTGTTCAGAAATACCTTTGTTTTATTCTTTTGAGAGGTGATCTAAATATTTGCAGCTGGGAAACAGATGAAAAATTGACACACTTGTGCTGCAGTTCTATGGATGTTTTGCCCTCCAAGTCTTCGAGCTGGTCACGTGACTGAAATCTATGAATTGAGGGCATAAATGAACATACTTTAAACATAACTATACATAACTTGAACTTTTCTGTTTTGTAAATCCTTTTTTTGATTGATCTTAGGAAATATTCTAATATTTTGAGATACTGTATTTTTGACTTTCATGAGCTGTAAGCTCTAATCATCAAAATTAAAACAAAAAAAACTTTTGAAATGTTTTACTTTACATGTAATGAATCTAGAATATATGAAAGTTTCACTTTTTGAAATAAGTTACCAAAAAAAATGAACTTATGTATGTGTATATATATAGGAACACGTCTCGGGTTACTTGACTGTAACCCTTTTCCCTGAAAAAGCAGGAACGAGATGCTGTGCTGATACAGGGTTACAGTCAAGTAACCCGAGACGTTCCCTTATCAAAAGCTACTCTCGATGCTGCGCTCAAAGCGCTATTGGGAACGAGAATACCAACGCCGCCGCACTGGAAGTGTCTGGACGCCCAACGTTGTGTAGTGTGTGCGCACAAACATTGAAGAGGTCTCAGACATGACTCTGGGATGTCGACTCAAGAACATGCGAGCCCAGAGTAGCATGAACATCCAGACTATAGAATCTAACAAATGTGTGCGGAGAGGACCAACCTGCCGCATCACAAACTTGCTGCAAGGGGACACCTCTTGCCAAAGCCATTGAAGATGCAATCCCCCTGGTTGAATGGGCCCTTACACCTAGAGGCGAAGCTTGACCACACGCCTCATAGGCTAGGGCAATAGCATCCCTCACCCAATGTGACATAATCTGTCGAGTAGCAGCCGCCCCCCGGTTGCGGCCTCCATAGCATACAAAAAGCTGCTCCGACTTACGCCACTGGCTAGTGCGGTGGACGTAAACCTGGAGAGCACGTACTGGACACAGTAAGTGAAGTTTCTCCTGCTCTGACATCATGAACGGCGGAGGATAGAAGGCTTTGAGAACGACCGGATTTATGGTCGAGAATGGACCCTTCGGAAGATAACTAGGGTGAGGATGCAAAATAGCTTTTACCAGCCCAGGGGCAAAATCTAGGCAGGATGGCGAGACTGACAGAGCCTGCAAATCCCTAATCCTCTTCAGAGAAGTAATAGCTGTTAGAAAAACCATCTTTAGGGTCAGAAACCTGACAGGCGCTGACTCTAGTGGTTCGAAAGGGGTGTCCACCAAGCCCTCAAGCACTGTAGCTAGGTCCCACGAAGGAACTGTCGCTCTAGTGGGCGGCCTCAACCGCTTAGCTCCTCGAATGAAGCGGGCAACTAGAGGGTGTTTCCCCACCAAAACCTCATCAATCAGAGCATGGCAAGCCGAAATTGCGGCCACGTAAGTTCTGAGAGTATTAGGACGTGTGCCTGAGGACAGTTTCTCTTGCAGAAACTCCAGTACTGAAACAATCTGGCAGTGAACTGGGTCTGTATGGTGTGCCATAAACCAACTTTCGAAAACACGCCATTTGATGGCATAAGTTCTTCTAGTGGAGGGAGCCATAGCGCTTAGAATAGTCTCTATTACATTGGCTGGAAGGCCAGCATCTCTTAGTTGGTCCCCCTCAGGGGCCAGACGTGAAGGTTCCAGAGCTCGGGCCGGGGATGAAATATTGTCCCTTGTGCCTGAGAGAGAAGGTCCCTCCTCATCGGAATCGCCCATGGCGAGCCGTCGAGGAGAGATATTAGATCTGAGAATCATATTCTGGTCGGCCAATGGGGCGCTATCAGTAAGAGGCGAGATCCCTGTTGACGGACCTTGGCCAGGACTCCCGGGAGCAGAGCAATTGGAGGAAATCCATAAAGACGCAGTCTGGGCCACACATGGGCCATCGTGTCCAGACCCAGGGGAGCTGGATGAGTCAGAGAGAAGTAGAGGGGACATTGTGCTGTCTCCTGTGAAGCAAAGAGGTCCACCTCTGCTTCGTAAAATCTTTCCCAGATTTGACTGACTACTTCGGGGTGGAGTTTCCATTCCCCGTGTATCACAGCTTGTCTGGACAGCAAGTCTGCTCCCACATTCATATGCCCGGGAATGTAAATCGCCCTGAGGGACAGGAACTTGTTCTGTGCCCAAAGCAGAATCTGCTGCGCTAGCTCGTTCAAGCGGCACGACCGCAGTCCACCCTGACGATTTATGTAAGAGACTACCGCTGTGTTGTCCACCCGCACTAGGACATGGTAACCTCTTAACTGCTGGAGGAAGTATTTCAGGGCCAGAAATACAGCCATCATTTCGAGGCAATTGATGTGCCTTTCGAGAAGATGACCTCTCCAGATCTCTTGGATCCCTGCCATCTAAGACCGCTCCCCAACCCATGAGGGATGCATCTGTCGTTAGCATCTTACGACGACAACACGGACCTAGAGTGGGACCCAAAGTCAGAAACCGGGGTCTGAACCACATAGGTAGGGTATGAAGCCCCCAGCGCGTAACCCTTATTTGCCTCTGGGGATTGGCCCTTGGATGAAATCCCCTGGCTTTGAGCCACAACTGAAACGATCTCATGTTTAGGAGGCCCAAAGGTATCACTGTGGATGCAGATGCCATGAGACCTAGCACTCTCTGAAAGTGATGAACCGTGACTTTCTGGCCTAGCTTTATGTTCTTTAGGGTGTTTAGAATGGATTCGACGCGTGCAGGAGACAGCTGTGCCCGCATTGCGATCGAATCCCATACGACCCCCAAATACGTTGTCCTCTGAGCAGGAGAGAGAACGCTTTTCTTGACGTTGAGTCTCAACCCCAGAGATTCGCGATGAGCTAGGACGACATCCCGATGTCGAAGCGCTAGCTCCTGAGACTGAGCCAGAATCAGCCAGTCGTCTATGTAGTTCAAAATGCGAATGCCCTGGAGTCGTAGAGGAGCCAGAGCTGCATCCATGCATTTCGTGTATGTGCGGGGTGACAAGGCTAGGCCGAACGGAAGAACCCGATACTGGTAAGCTTCACCCCCGAAAGCGAACCTCAGGAACTTCCTGTGTTGTGGCAATATTTCTATATGAAAATAAGCATCCTTTAGATCGATTGTCACAAACCAATCCTCCGATTGGATGTGAGAAACTATCATCTTGATTGTCAGCATTTTGAACTTGTATGTTCTGAGGTAGCGGTTTAACCCATGAAGATCTAAAATCGGACGCAACCCCCCATCTTTCTTGGGAACGAGAAAATACCAGCTGTAATAGCCTGACTGTCTGTCTGGCAGGGGAACACATTCTATAGCCCCTTTGTCCAGCAGAGTTTGCAATTCCTGTGTCAACAAATGCGCTCGTTCTGGTTTCACGGAAGTGGAGACCACGCCGTTGAAACGCGGAGGACGATACGCAAACTGAATCCTGTAGCCTTTCTCTACGGTCTTTTGAACCCAAGGGGAGATATTTGGCAGTAGCTTCCACGCTGCCAGCTTCTCTGAAAGGGGCACTAATTTTGACACTTCATTTTGTTGGGGGGATGTTAGATGTTCGGCGTCCTGAAACGTGGCAGGGGGCGACCGAACACTTAACATTACACTGGAAACCGCTGCTCCCCGAAACACCAGTGGCAGCAGAGATGGTCCAGTCTCTACGAGGGGGTGCTCAGCTCGCCACACTCTCTTTTTGTGCTTCACACCTCAAAGGAACCGGACCTGGTCGGGACTGGGTGGCCGATGGTCCCAACTCTTGAGCACGGTGGGGAAGAAACCTCACAAACGCCTCCTCATAGCGTTTTGCCTCCCGAAACTCTTCAATCTTGATGCTCCTCAGGTCCGGTCTCTTTGAGGCAGACTGTGAAGTGCGGCGAGCCGCACCCCAGTCTCTACGAGGGGGTGCTCAGCTCGCCACACTCTCTTTTTGTGCTTCACACCTCAAAGGAACCGGACCTGGTCGGGACTGGGTGGCTGACGGTCCCAACTCTTGAGCACGGCGGGGAAGAAACCTCACAAACGCCTCCTCATAGCGTTTTGCCTCCCGTCTCTTCAATCTTGAAACCTAGTGGCGACGGTGTTAACGGATGGGGGCATCAAGGAGGAAAGCGCGGTCCTTGTCCTTGATGCTCGTGAGGTTGAGCCACAGATGTCTCTCCGTGGAAACCATGGCAGCCATAGAATGGCCGATGGCACGGGCCGTTTGCTTGGTCGCACGGAGAGACAAATCTGTGGCCCGGCGAAGTTCTAAAAACGCCTCTTCGTCAATTGACCCGCCTGTGCTCAAATCTTTCAGCAGGTCAGCCTGGTATGCTTGCAAAACCGCCATAGTGTGCAAAGCAGCACCAGCCTGACCCGCTGCTTGAAAGTCTTTTCCCACCAGTGAAGATGTTACTCTGCATGGCTTGGTGGGGAGAGTTGCTTTCTTTAATGATGATGAGCTCCCAGGAGAGAGATAGCCCGCCAGCGTCTCTTCAATCTGGGGCATCATCATATAGCCCCGTGCCTTTGCATCAACGAGAGTCGAGTAAATCGTCGATGGCATAAAAACACGGGAAGAATACGGATTGTTCCATGAACGAGTTACCTCGTCATGGAGGTCACCGAAGAAGGGGAGAGACCGTCGCTGAGGCCCCTCCCCCCGGCAGATATCTGTCTTCTAACTTTGAGCGTTTGGAGGTCTCTTGCTCATGCGGCCAGTCTAGATGTAATCGACCGACTGCCCGAGTAACCACCTCGAGTTACTCCTCATAAGCTTTTTCATCACGAGAGGAGCGCTCTGAGGTGGCACTTTCCACCTCCCCAGAAGCAAGAGATGAAGTCTCCTCGGCCCGTTCAGAAGAAGCGCCGAAGCGCGCTTGAGAAACGGACGCGAAGGCTTCATGATTCGGCGAGAGCGCGAGAGAAAGGGGCGGGTCCGTCTCACGAGCCTCGGCCAGATCGACACGCGATCCCCATGAGCTTCTAAAGAAGGCGAGCCGCGCGTGAAGCACTTTGATCGAGAGGAGATCACAGTGCTCGCACTCACACTCGAGCCAGAAGATCGCGTGTTCTTCCCCCAAACACTCAAAGCAGAAATCATGGAGATCTTCGTCGGACAAGGAGGTAAACATCTCCTCTCATGATCTGCCATAGTGAGTAGTTGTTTATATATATATATATATATACTATAGTTTCCTTGTATCTACTCGTTTCCTGCTTTGCCTTTTTTTCAATATTAGTTTCACTTTTAAGCGTGCTTTTTCTCTCTCTCACACACACACACACACACACACACACACACACACACACACACAACAATGCGGTCCTTGAAGACAAAAAGACCTGAGGATGTTTCCACGTCACATCTATTTATAACCTCCAGGTGTTCGTAATGGAGTGACGTCACCTAACCGAGGTTATAAGCCAAAGTTTGGCGTGTTTGACACACGTGCTTCAACAACCCCTCAAACAAAGAACATTCCCAATAGCGCTTTGAGCGCAGCATCTAGAGTAGCTTTTGATAAGGGAACTACTTGTCCAATATAATATGAAGAGTTCATTTGCAAAAACCAAAAAACGCCATTTTCAAAGGAGATGATTGCGGTGCATTATTCTCCACATATAGCGCGATCTGAACCCTAAACACGTTTTGTCAAAAAGCCGGTATTATCCACTTTTAAGGCATCGCGAGTTCACGTTGTACTGCAAAAGCCGACAAGCGCCCTTGATGTTTTTGAACAGAAGCCGTTAAATCCATTTTAGCGAATCAGCGCGCTGTATTCAGGTCAGGTGACAAGGGTACTTTCACTTTGAAAAGACGTGCTAACAGAGGAGTTTCGTCAAAGCTGACTAAAAGTGATCGAGGATGGATCATTTCGACAAACTTGATGAACCTGTGATATCTTCTTCAGGGCGTAAAAGGAAAATAAAAGCTGAAATGTTTTCACGGAACCTTGCAAAAGCAGCGCGTTACAATGGTGAGTGAAAAGCTCCGTGTATTGCCTGTAATCACATCCACACAGTCTACGATCACAACAACATTTGTCAGGCATCTACATTGTCATCAGAGGAAATTACAAAGATTAAACGAGTGTTTTTTTTTTGTTTTTTTTTAACTCTAAAACATGAAATGTGGAGTTATCTGCTTTTGCCAAAAAACGACTGTTGGAGCTATCTGCTTTTGCTATAAAACAAACTTTTAATATGAAAAAAAACATACTTTCAATGAACTTTAATTTTGTAAATTACCTGTATTTGTTTAAGTTATTATTACTTAATCAAAACAACCCAACTGCAAAAAAAAAAAAAAAAACGTGATTTATGAAAAATAAAAATAAAAATGGAGCTATCGGTTTTTGCAAATGAACTCTTCATATATATATATATATATATATATATATATATATATATATATATATATATATATATATATATATATAGGAACACTACTTGTCCAATTAATTTATATTAATAAATAATAATAATTCAAAAATGTTCATGACTAAGACAATATTTTTATGTTGTTGTTGTAAAAACACATTGCCAAAAACACTATGAAGAAAGAAGGAGGTGACTGAGAAATGGAAAGGAGGATAAGAGCTGTACAAACAGAGCGAGACATAAAGCAGAGAGTATGGAAGAGTGTGGAGAGGAGGAAGTCATCTTTGCTCTGCGGGTTCATTTTGAGCAGGTGACTCACTGAGGGGAGAGAGAAGTGCTGGGCCGTACCGAGGGCAAGCGGACAGGCAGAAGGGATGGAGTAACCTCATCCTGCGGTATTGATTTCCTAAGAATCAGGTCTGACCAGGAAGGAACGTAGTGAGGGGAGGAGAAACCATGGAGATCATGACCTCTAGGGTCAGAAGAGAGGTTAGAGGAGATAGTGGGATGCCATACAGATCTGTAAACAACGTTCGAGTCAAGAAGACAAGGAGAGTCACATAGTGCACAGTACAGATGGCAGTGTTTGATTTACAAGGGGACTAGAGTTCAAGTCAAAGCCCCACCACCCAAGATGTTACAAAAATCATATTTATAGGGGTACCAAGGTGAAAAATGAAAGAAAAATAGAGTCTAGAATTAGCTGTACAGTATGATGTGCATTTAGCCATGGTAATTATCTCTTTTCTCCAGTCTAGGACTGAACACTGAAGAGCAAAGACCCTGGAGAACAGATGAAAAGGAGAAGAGTGGAA
This sequence comes from Spinibarbus caldwelli, assembly GCA_039654775.1. Classification (NCBI taxonomy): domain Eukaryota; kingdom Metazoa; phylum Chordata; class Actinopteri; order Cypriniformes; family Cyprinidae; genus Spinibarbus; species Spinibarbus caldwelli. The sequence goes on along the minus strand of CM077243.1, from coordinate 12,148,773 downwards.
AGAGAAATAGAGAAAGATGAGCTCCTGCATCAAGAGAATAAGAATTTTCCCTCTCCTCTGCTTTGGTTGTCCGGAGCCAGGCACTATTATGAGCACCTCCACGAAGGATGTGAGCAGGGAGGGCTGCGGATGCACTTCACATTGTTTCTCCTCCTGGGGAAGATCATGCTTTTCATCTGTTTGACAGCAGGCTTGACCTCATTTTCAGGTCAGCGTAGAAAGGAGAGAGTGAGTGTTTGGAGGTCTCCGGGAGGCCCAGGAGAGTTTTGTCCCCAACTGCTTACTGGACTAAAAGCACTGCTGATGAAGGAAAGGACTTAAAATTACTCATCTCTGGCAGCTCATCGGCATTTGACAGATCAGCAAGACTTCTGCAGGCCAGATCTGACACCAAACAGATTCCTAAGAGATGGTAGAGTCACAAATTTGCAGCTCGACTGTATTAGTGCAACAAAAATAAAAATGCTTTACACAACATTTGAGATGGGAATCTCTGGAAAGAATTTAACCATTCCTGTCCCTTTCATGGTTCTGGTTCCATGAACAATCATTTTAGTACTTTTAAGAAATAGATATGAATATTTAGGAAATAAACATTGCCAAGTGATGAGATGATTTCAGTAAAATTAGATATCAATTTCATGCAAAAAGGCAAATTATTCTTTTTTTTTTTTTACTCTTGAATATTAAACAAAGCATTAAATGTTAAAAAAACATCAGAAAGAAAAATTAATTTACTATTGTATTGTTCAAAAGTGACGGAAAAAAATTATAATGTTACAAAAGATTTCCATTTTAAATAAATGCTGTTCTTTTGAACTTTCAATTCATGAAAGAATCCTGAAAAAAATGCATAATGGATTCCACAAAAATATTATGTAGCACAACTGTTTTCAACATTGTTAATAAGACATGTTTCTTGAGCACCAAATAAGCATATAAAATTAATTTCTGAAGGATCATGTCACATTGCATTTTATAATATTAAAACAGAAATCAGTTATTTTAAATTGCAATAATATTGATAAAATAAATGCAGCCTTAATGAGCATGAGTCTTCTTCCAGAAACAAATTTTACTGACCCCAAACTTTTGAACAGTTGTCTACATAGCAATGCACTGAGAACCAAAGAAAAAATGGATGGATAAATTGGTTAAATCAATCAGTGGCAGTCATGGCAGACCATGAAACTGCTACCAAAAATAATTACATAACGCTATGATATACAGTATTTAGTTTAGTGACAGGTACTCAATTCCCATTCAATTTATTTTGGAAATCTTCCATGCTGTGCTGTGATTCCCTGTTAAATGCATTAACAGGCAGGTATGGGTTAGTCGGAAAACATACTGTTTACACAGTCCCTAAGGAGAGGAGTTATGCTCTTCCCCTTTCAAAGCTCAGAAATGCTTCATTAATGCTGTCAATGGTGTGGGCTACAGCAGAGAAATCAGACAATACTTTCATTCCCTTATTCCTGGCACCAACCAACCTATGGCCACAGTCCCACATATACCTTATAGAGCAGCACTTAATGTAGCAGAAAAGAAAGAGAAAGAGAGGAGTGAGCAAAAACAGCAGAGATTAATGAGAGTAAAAACATTGCTGGGATGGGCTCTAAATGGATGCAGTCATAGGTCAGAGTATTCAGTAATAAGACACTTACATCCTCCCGTCAGCATGAACCACAGCCAAGATACAGCAGGAGGGAAGAGGATGCATGAGCTTCTGTTTAGATGATAGTTTCCAAGGAGACAGCATTAAAAATGATAGGGGAGGATTATGGATGGACTAAGAGAAATGACACCCAGGCAGGAAGTCAGAATGAGAAGTTTCATTAAAAGTGCATTTGTTTAATTCCATTAGGATTAGCAAGCTTCTCAGAGACACTAACAAATGACAGGCAGAGTTTGTGAATTGCCCTGCAGTTGAATAGGAAAACCACTTTCATCTGGGACCTGTTGAGGTGTTTGGACTATGAATGAGGTTGAAGATTTAATGAGGCACTGAGAACGCTCTCTTTTTTTCCAGATCCAATCGAGCACATCATGGCTGTCTCATGATTCGCTCATTATAATTTTTTTTTAAGTGAGCTTTAATTTTAAATGCTCTACATACCATGCGATGGTAAAAAAAAAAAAAAGTGTCAACCTTTGAAGGTTCTGCTCTATCATTTATAATACAATATAACCATGGAACAAGTTAAAAAAAAATCTGACGTCAAGCAGAAATCTGTGGCCTACTCAAACTGTGTCACAGATGGGTGCTTGTAGTGTTGACAGCTTCGTTGATTATAATGGGAGCGATTTACTTTTGGCACATTGTGCAATGACACACACATCCTGTGAAAGCAGGGTGTAATTATAGGTTGTTTACATTTGCCAAGCAACAATGCAATCAAGGCTGTGCGCCATTCAGGACTGAACCGAGAATGCTTTTTTAATTGAGGTAGCAAACAGGATGTAGACGTGAATTTGAATTTAAGAAAGTCGAATTAACATTTACAGAAAGAAGAAACATCATCAAGAGAAATTCTGAATGATAGTTCGACAAAAACAAAAGAGAACTGTTTGAAATGTTACCAATGGAAACTTCATTCACTCAAATTACAACATTCATCTTTATATTTAACACATTTATTGACAAGGGTGGAAGAACCACCCTCATTTCCCACAATGCCATTACCTGTTGAACAGCAATTCAGAAAAATCGACTGTGTGGTCAGTTCAACCCAGATTTACACTCATGAAACGAAGTTCTAGTCCACGCCTAATTTTAAGAAAATAAACCAATTAGCAACCTATAGCTATTCTAAATTAAAAACGTTTTTCAGCAGAGAATCTCTACAGAAATTGAATTCATGTTACTGAAGCCTGCATGTGCTGATCAGAAGAGAAGCTGAGAACATCTAAAAGAGTCCAACAGGACAGAGTCCAAAAGGTACAAGCACTGGAGGCCACGGTAATGAACTCTCTACTCTTAACCCATACAGCAGTTTCCTGCTCCAGACTACGAATAATGCAGGTAAATCAGATTCAGTTCCAGCTCTGGTCCCTGAAGCCTCATATTCATGCTCTAACTCATGGTGTGCTTTTGAAGCTTTATGACTGCACCACTTGTAATGTACATTACCCTAACACAGGATGACCAGCACTTCCCCTGAGAAGCGGGCTGGAGACTCAGTACCGAAGCTGCTCATAATGGACCCTCTGGCTAAATCTCTGGGATTCACTGGAGGAGAACGTGTCAGAGATAGACTGTAACCGCAGAAGGCCACAAGCACAAAAGGGCTGAGGTATGAGAGATGTCAGGGTGACTCCCCGATGATAAAACGCTCGGGAAGCAAAGACTAAAATAAGCCGATGTGGGCGTAAGGGTGAGGTGAATAATCGGTGGATGTGAATAATTTGGAGCAATGTTTCAGAATCGAATGGGAAATGCAGCCAAAAGTGCAATTTTTATCCCCAGTGTGAAGCTGAACGATTAAGACTATAAAAGTTTTGCTACAGTCGAGCTGGATTTTGAATAAAACGAAGGCAGGTCATTTTCAGCAGAAAAAGGTCTTACGGTGCAGTTCAGCAGTCTGGTCTCAACATGTCTAAATGCAACAATCAAATGAAAAACATTCATACATGAACCGTTACTTTAAAAAGATTGATAAAACATGTCAAGTCAAACATTCACAATATACTAGAATCAGAAACCTAGCTATTTTTAACCACATTTAATGTGTCTGTTCCAAACAGAGTGCTGTGATTTGCCAAAAGATTGAGAACTGGGAATTTGCTCCAATGGGTAAGATAAGGAGAAAGGTCCAGCGGTGCAAAAGCTGTCATAATGTTTGTTTCTGAGTGGTTTCATAAGCTCAGTCATCTCAGCATGATGCTTATGTCTGTTTATAGCATTAATTCAGGATACCAGGGTCTCAAAGGACCCCCCATATACAAACTACAGGTGAAAATACAAGTTCCAGAGCACTTCCCTAGTGCACTGAGCAGCCCAAATGCACTTTTTCCTCACTGAGATATGTCAAAAAAGACTAAAGATTACATTTTCCAGAGTCCTATCACCATCAGTCAATATTATTTTAGTGTCCTATAAGTAAAGCATCAGAAAGCAAAACTACGTTACAGCGTATCATTAGGTCTTCCAGTGCAGGTTTAATGTCACAAGCAGCTGTCGTCATGTTTTATGACTTTGCTTATATTTGAAAGATGTGTAATTGTATAATGACCCTCAAATGCCCCATAAGGGTGAAAAACCCCAGAGCTGCATGGCCCGCAAGCACACCACTAAATTTACTCTGGCAGACACTACTCAGATCCTGCTGTAAACACTCTCACCATGTCCCTGTGCCTTCATTGGCCGCTGTTAGTATCCCAAGGCAAAGCCCAGAAGTTCTCTGCTCTGAGTTTGGCAGTTCTGGTGAAATTCTGTTCATACCGTTGCAACTTCACCTGAGAAACATGACAGTGACTCATTCCCAAAGTTTTGGCTCCTTATCATCCCCAATTAGCCATCCTTCAACCTTCAGAAAGTTAATTTCTTAATAAATATAAGCAACACCAGTCAGCAATATGAAAAATTGAATGATGAGCAATATGAGATGGCTATTAAAAATGGACTAAAAAAGGAAAAAAAAAAAATAATACATTCCCCATATGGTTGCAATCAACCATCAAAATCTGAGGAAGGTCCGTTTTCCATTACTGAAACGCAGCAAGGCCACGGGCACTGAAGGGAGAGCGGAGAGGAGGTTTGGCTGGGAATGGGACGCCATGGCAGGCTGACATCCTCTCAGTGCTCAACGCTCATTTGGACCTAACCGGTCCCTCTGTGGTAGCTACTACTGTGCGAGTTGAAACTGGAGTCAGGGAAAGAGAGCGAGAAATAAAGAAAGAGAGAGCAAATGAACTGGTAATGCCTCCACCAGCCTGGCAGATGAAAAGATGTTGGAAATTTTATGACTTCGCTTTGGTGTTGATTTACAGTAAATGGGCGTCAAGGCTGTGTCACTGCAGATTACAGGCTGGATATGAAGAACATTTTAAAAAGATGAAATGCACCAACTTGCACCTTTGTTTGAACCTAAACATTTCAGACTTTTAAAAGGATTTTCATGTCATACCAATACATCTTACTCAAAGGTTAAATAACATGTAAGTAGATGTCTCCACCTGAGAATGTGTTTGCTTTCAAAAAGGATCACACAGCTCACCCAAAAATGACAATTCTGTCACCTTTAACTCATTATGTTGTTCCAATTCTGAATGGATTACTTTCTTCTGCTGAACATTCAGAAGATATTTTGAAGAATGTTTTTTGACTGGACTATCCTAAACAGAGCAAGAGGTAGACCCTACACATGCAGTATGAAGGCTGCTGGGAGGAGTGTCATAAAATAGCGTAGAGGAATTCATGAGCCAGAGAGAGGGTGACACCATTGTAATGAGAAAGCCAGAAGTATGTATCACATGCATTGTGAAGTGGGCTGCAGAAAAGTGGCACTATTACTGAGAATTCCATCAAAGAGTGAACACGAGAAAGAGAGGGGGTTTTACGAAACGATGTGGTTTAAATGACGGTTAAAAAAATGTTGCACCTAAAGATAAAGTAGTAAAGAGTTGGCAGACTGTTGGCTATATTGGGTGAAGGTTAAAGGATTAGTTCGCATAGAAATGAAAATAGTGTTATTATTTACTCCAAATTACTCTAAAACCAGACTTCCTTATTTCATGGAACACAAAAGAAGACATTTTAAATAATTACAATGGATGGAAATTTGATCTTTTACTTCAAAAAGGATGCAAAAGCACCATAAAATTGATCCGTTTGGCGTCTTCTGAAGGCATATGATAGCTCTGAGTGAATTTGGAAGACATTATTTCACTTAAAATTCTGACATCCGCCTTGTGTTTTCATGAGAGTTTCTGACAGAAGTACAATAGTGATTCTTTGGAGTCAGATCTTTTCAATCAGTTGATCTAGTTCACAAAATGATTTGTTCATGAATCATACTGATCTGTTTCTCAAATTCAACCCACTGACTCAATGATCAGGTTGCAAATGCTAACAGCTCACTGAAGGAGAAGATTATCAATAATGACTTAAATTGTTCTTATCACAAAGCTATCATATGACTTAAGAAGACTTGGGAAGCTGTGAAAGTCATATGGATCACTTTTATGGTGCATTTTTGTTCTTTTTGAAGCTTGAAAGCTTCATTGGGACTAGAGTAATTGCATGGAAGAGTGACTGCTACAATTCTTCAAAATTTCTCCTTTTGCGTTCCACAGAAGAAAGAAGGTCATACAAGTTTGTAACAACATGAGGGTGAGGAAACGATGAAAAGTTTCTTTTTTTGTGCAGACGATCCTTTTAAGTAAGGTCCATACATCTGTGGCTTTTGTTGTTAAATGGTCAACAGCTTTGAACTGGTTTCATTCTTGGTGTAAACTTCGAGTATAAGTCCTCAAACAGATACGTGCACAAATGTCTTATGAAAAAGACTATAAATCTGCATGTTAGCATATCTGTTCCCCTGTACAGCGTACCCTCTCCCTGATTCGCTTTCTGCTGTTGGTTTCCTCAGTCCTGCTTAGTTTAACTCAGGCTGCATTACCTCGTACACTGAACAGGTCTCACCATGTAGCTGCGTGTCCTGACAGGGTGAAAAATGGTAATACAGAAATTAATGGTTAACATGTGTTCTCCTCTCTCTGCACAGCTCCCAAACCTTCCATATACACATGCTCTGTCCCTTAGCTGGGTCTTGAGCTTTAAGGACTGAGCCAGGAAGGTAAAGCTACACTGTAATCAAATATCACTTTGAGACAAGCAGTTCCACATTAGACTCATCACCGTTAGTAATGGCAGAGATGACGTAATTCGACATGGGATGGCCCTCCAGTCTATCATTCTTCAGGTAGTCTTGAAAAACTAAACAGAAGAGAGGATTCTGTAAGAAAACTGTCACATAACAGTGATAGATTTAACTTTGCCAAACTAAACAGTAATGATAGTAACCATGGCATGGTAACAATGCCATAACAAACGACCTAGCATGGATATGGCTACAATCCTAACAGAACTAGCAGGACTGATGGTTCTGCAAATAATTTATCTTTGAAGCCACAAGAATATGACAGTTTCTTTGATTTTATTTTAAAAAAAAAATGCAACTAAAGACCAAATGAAGGATAAATGGCCAGGTGAGACCAGTTGTTCTTCCTAACTGTATCAATATTAATTTCACTGAAAAAAAAAATAAAAAACCATTGTTATAAACCAACATTTGCCTCTGCTGAGAGACCTTGTACAGCAACTCTTTGTTTAGGGAAAAAGAAATCCAAGACAAGTACAAGTGAACGATTCATGGAAAGAGCGAGCTACCAAAGGAGTTTTATGTCTCTTGGTGAGTCAAAATTTGGTGGATTTGCAAAAAAACAATGAATCCAGATATTTGATAGTTTCTTCCCGTGAGTCTGTGGCTCTCTCAGTCACCTTTTACTTCGAATTTACAGCCAACTTCTCAAATGCTCCAGAAAACATTTCCATATGTCACATGACTGTTAAAACAAATAAACCACCTGAACTTTAGCTCTGACATGAACTGTTACATAGTTTTTCTTTCTCTAAAAGTCTTGTTTTAGCTTACAGCCATATGTGAACTTACTAACGTAAATTTTACGTCACTTGCACATTTGATGTATATATTGATGAGAGTAGCTGGTGGATGTATCACTGACTCGCGGCCCCCCTGCAGGTGTGAGTCAGTACGGCCCCGAGCCCTCACAGGAAATTAACCACCACTCATGTGATTACCAGATTATGGCTGATGGACGGATCTAACGGATCATTTTTAAACATCACTTCCTCTACTCCCTAGTTCTCTCTCTTAAAACAACATCGCACAATCACAGTCTGACAGGACAAGCCAATGCGGCCTCAAACATCCTTAAATCCAATTTTTAAATAAATATAGGAGTGTCTTTATTTCTGGAATAAAGGTCTTATTATTTTAAAGCTGTCATCAAGAGATGATGTAAACCTTTCAACAGGTGATCAAATGGAAATCAAACGGAAAATAGCTGGATTATGCAACTACAACAAAAGCTTGGGATCAGTAAGATTTTTAAATATTTTTGAAAGACGTCTCGTATTTATTTGATCCAAAATATAGTCAAAACAGTAACATTGTGAAATATTCACATTTTCTGTTTTAACAAAATGTCATTTATTCCTGTCATTTATTCCAAAGCTGAATTTTCAGTAGTCATTACTCCAGTTGTCAGTGTCACATAATCCTTCAGAAATTATTCTAATATACTGATTTGACACTCAAGAAAAATGTCTTCTCAACACTGAAAACAGTTGTGCTGCTCAATATTTTTGTGGAAATTGTAATGCCTTTTTCAGAATTGTTTGATGACTAAAAAATAGAACATTTAGAACAAAAGCATTTTATTATTACTATTAATATTCTTTTAAATTTTTTAATAATGTTTAGTATTAGAATATCTTAGGTTTTATGAAATAAGTTGTAAAGAGCACAGAAATGCAAATCAAACAAATATACTAAGGTAAAAAGTTACTTCAACAAGAAAACCCTTAAAAAGGATTTAGCATTTATAATAAAAAAAAAAAGGCTATAAAATCTTAGATCCAATTCCAATTCATAAATACTGACTCAAACTATAATGATTATGTTCAACATATTTTAACTTACAAAGATACTGTGAACCATTGCCTTGATAGTAAAATCCTAAAATTAGTTTCGCTGGTGTGTTTTAACAACGGTAGGTAATTGACTTTTATGAAAAGACCAGGCAATTGTCCTATTAACATAAACCGTTTCCTGTGACGGATAATAGATTACTTTAATCTGCGAGTGATTAAAGGTCCATCACCTCCATCCTTCCACACTGACAAACCCAAACAGCAAATGTGGAGAAACTGGCAAATCCCAGCAGGGAGTAAACTGAAGGAAATATCATAATTCTGTCGTGATTGAAGTAATGGGCTGCTAGTGTCTTGTTTCCCCATTTTGGCACTATGTAATTGGCTTACAAGCCTGTGCTGGAACCACTTGACTCCCCTCTGTCGGGTGCAGTTGTGGGAATGAGTCGGATTTTGAACATGGGATGATAGGAGTCAAAATCCAGATTTGGACACAATGTAATAAAAAGACACATGCTTTGGACCAGAGATTTAATTGGTTTTGACAAATCTTTATCCAAATCTTTACCCAGCACATTTGCTTAAATAATTGAATAAATGTTTAGCGTATTCCACTAAGCTATTTTTATAAAATGCTCTACTTTTATTTAATAATAGCTGTCAGTTACACAGAACATATCCGTAGGGTGCAAATCATTTACATAAGCTTTACAAAAATTAATCAATAATATGTTTGCCACAATGCTTGCAATCACCAGTCTGACTAATAATTTTAAAGTGCCTGAATGTGACTCTCTACCTCTCATCAATTTCCTCTCCACTGGCTTTTAAACTTCATCTCAGAGACATCGCTACATTTAACATATCTTTTTAACTCGGGCTACTCTGAGATTGCTGCACTGTTTTGCCAGTCCTAATTACAGCTCAGTTATGCAGCTGGAGGTTCTGTGAAGAGCAGACATTATGCAGGCCACTGAACCAGCTCCTCTGGGCCCTGCATGTGCCCTGATATGGCCGATCCATCACCGGGCCTGCCAAGGGACTCTGCCATGTCCACCATGATCAGGTAGGCTTAGAGGTAGAGAAGTCATAAGAATTATAACTTTAATATTCATAGAACACAGTAAGGATCTTCTGGACTAACACGTTAGCAAGGAGGGGCATCACTGTTGTGGTGCAGGCAGTGTTCAAAATGGTAAAGGCTCAGCTCATGAATATTAATTAGGTCATGCACACATAATTTAACAAAATCTTCTACTTCTTTAATAAAGCAGATCAGGTTTGTAGAAGGAAATTGGCTATTTCAAAAGTACAAAACAGTCTAAACAGTAATAAAATAAAAAAAATAAGATAAAATACATAAAAGTAATACACTTCAATAAGGTTTTTTTTTTTTCCAAATAGTTTTGAGTTAAGATATCTTGAATAAGTGTACAGTATCTTCTCTTACTGCACAAACAGCTTTTAGTTATTTAGTTGTTTTTTGTTTTTTTTTAAAAATCCAAAACTAATTAGGAAACACGTTTAATCGTAGAACTTATTTTAAGTGAGGGTGACAAAATCATCTAAGTCAAATTCCAAATGCCCACTGTTCCCTCCATAAACGACACCCATGGTAAAAGTAAAATACTGAGAGAACATTTTTTGTAATTCATTTTTTGAAAAGCTTTAGAGGTTCTGTCAGGTGTTCACAGAACACCATTGACATGGAATAGAATAAATATTATGCCACGGTGATTGCACAAGTATTGCATTTTAGAACGCTTCTACTCTCATTAATTAAAAGGCAAAGCCTGAACTTGGTTAACGATCCTCTGGAGTGCTGTCTATTAATGCTGGTGTTTTCTCAACGCAACATCTTGCCATTTTGGCAGTGATTGTAAATTTGCGTCCAGGCAGCTGTGTCCTTTAGTGTAGAGAGCATGCATCACTTCTGCTGCTACTCTATGACTAGCTATAATTCTGTTGTAATCTAACAGACGTAAAGACATTAGCGATTGAGGGATCTATTGTTGGATAACACTCCTTCGTACAACACCTCAACAAGTGTAACAAATAGTTGCCGTTTAGGTCTACTGACGGATCTGCTGTTGTCTGATGGTTATGTTCACTATGCTATACGACTGGCAGCAAATTCTGTAAATATTGGCTTCATGAAAGCTTGTCAAGGATCATCAATAATATGAGCCATTTTAGAATGCGATCTTTAAACAAAGTACAGTTGAAGTTCTAATTAAGTTTTCATCCTTTGACAATTTATTGACCATTTAGGACAATCCTGGCTCCAAATGGTGCAACACAAATGCAAACTTATCAAGATAATGGTCATTATCATAACTCCGCTTTCTATAGTCTTCCAGTCAGTCATTTTGTACGTCTCATCTGTACTGTAAAGCGTGTGGTATATATGCACCACTGTGCAGGAGTCCTATACAGGGGATCTTTTGGAAGGCCTGGTCCCCCTGGGCCGCACTGAAACGTATTATAATAAACATGCCAAGCCCTGTTCTCGGTTCTCCTGCACCCAGCCAGAGACAACACGACTCCTCATCTTTGCTCCAACAATGGCATTAGACTGTCAGAGACACTTTCAAACTGCCCTGATACACGGCCAACTGCTCCATTTAACAATAATTCAACCTCGGGCCAAATGCACCCGAGCCAAACAATCATCCTGAGCTGCCCTTGTTTTTCTATAAGCTTTTTTTTTTTTTTTTTTTAAAAAGTTCTGGTGATTTGGGCTGTTTTTGGATGCAGGTACTTCATTCTGGCATCATACTGAGGTAAGACCTTTAATGGACAACAAATAAACCGATTTACGTAAAAACATAAGTGGAAGAAAGCTAAATACCAGCATCTGAGAAGGGGTGGCACATGCAAGCCCGTGTTTCAGCATGAGCTGTTACGTGATGCCTTTGTCATTCAGGCATGCAGTAAAAGCTTCATAAATGGTTAAGCTGTTGAAATGACATCACCAGGTTCCCTCTCTCCCAGAGTTCCATTATATCAATCAAAGGAAAACCAACCCGTGCTCCTTCTACATTGTGATTAAGCAAAGATTTGATTTCGATTGTGTACAGGCCTCTTATAATAAAAAAAAAAAATATATATATATATATATATATATATACACACACACTTCAAACACGTTGTCCTAGGGAGCTCCTAAAGGGACATGAAAAGTTATACTTAATTATAATTTGTGTTCTCTTGTAAAACTTAATGTTCACAAAATATAAGGTGGAAGGAAAAATTATATTTCAGTGCTTTTGCAAATGAATGCAAAGTTTCCCTGGGAATAAAATGCAAAACTTTTGCAAGTGAATGCAAAAGCATTGAAATATAATTTCTTCCTATCTCATATTTTTCTTTCCATCACCATGTCCCTTTAGGGGCTCCATAGTTTCCTAATAAAGGCCCATTCACACCAATGACGATAACCATGAAGATAACAAAAAAGATGTAGTTTTAAAAATCATTTTGAGTTTAAAAGAATAGCCACACCACAACTAATAACGGCACAGAGGAACAATATTTATTATTCACTAAAGATCCACAGAAAAGCATAGTAAAGGACTTGCACTATAAAAATGATCATGATTTTAGCTGTAAAAATGCTAGGGCAAAAACCTGTTAATACAACCCCAAATCAGAAAAAGTTGGGACAGTATGGAAAACGCAAATAAAAAAAAAAAAAGTAGTGATTTCTAATTTACTTTGACTTGTATTTCATTGTAGACAATATGAACACAAAATATTTAATGTTTTGTTTGGTCAACTTCGTGTCATTTGTAAATATACATCCTTTCCTGTCATTCAGACCTGCAACACATTCCAAAAAAAGTTGGGACAGTAAAGCATTTACCACTTTGTAATGTTGCCATTCCTTTTCACAACACTTAAAAGATGTTTAGGGACTGAAGACACCAAGTGATGGTGTTTCAGGTGTAATTTTGTCCCATTCTTCCTGCAAACAAGTCTTAAGGTGGGCAACAGTACGGGGTCTTCGTTGTCGCATTTTGCGCTTCAAAATGCGCCACACATTCTCTATTGGAGACAGGTTGGGACTGCAGGCAGGCCAGTCAAGTACCCGTACCCTCTTCCTCCGCAGCCAGGACTTTGAAATGTGTGCAGAATGTGGTTTTGCATTGTCTTGTTGAAATGCATGGACGTCCCTGGAAAAGATGTCTTCTTGAAGGCAACATATTGTGCTCCAAAATCTTTATGTACTTTTCAGCATTAATGGTGCCATCACAGAAGTGCAAGTTACCTTTGCCAAGGGCACTAACACAACCCCATACCATGACAGACCCTGGCTTTTGGACTTGTTGCTGGTAACAGTCTGGATGATCCTTTTCTTCTTTGGTCCGGAGCACACGGCGTCCATTCCTCCCAAAAAATACCTGAAATACTGATTCATCTGACCACAGTACACGTTTCCACTGTGTGATGGTCCATCCCAGATGCCTTCGAGCCCAGAGAAGTTGACGGCGCTTCTGGACACTGTTAACATAGGGCTTCCTTTTGGCACAGTACAGTTTTAACTGGCATTTGTGGATGTAACTACGTTTTGTGGTACTTGACAAAGGTTTGCCAAAGTAGTCCTGAACCCATGTGGTGATATCGCTTATAGATGAATGACGATTCTTGATGCAGTGCCGCCTGAGGGATCGGAGATCACGGTTGTTCAGCTTAGGCTTGCGCCCTTGTCCTTTACGCACTGAAATTCCTCCAGATTCCTTGAATCTTTTAATTATGTTAAGCACTGTTGAAGGTGAAATATCCAAATCTCTTCCTATCTTTCTTTGAGGAACATTGTTTTTAAACATTTCAATAATTTTCTCACGTATTTGTTGGCAAACTGGCGATCCTCGGCCCATCTTTGCTCCTAAAGGACTAGACCTTTCTTGGATGCTGCTTTTTTAACAATCACCTGTTGACATCACCTGTTTCAAATCACATCATTATTTAACCAATTTACCTCATTACTAGCCCTAAATTGCTCCTGTCCCAACTTTTTTTGCAATGTGTTGCAGGTCTGAATGACAGGAAAGGATGTATATTTACAAATGACATGAAGTTGACCAGACAAAACATGAAATATTTTGTGTTCATATTGTCTGCAATGAAATACAAGTCAAAGTAAATTTAGAAATCACTACTTTCTTTTTTTATTTGCGTTTTCCATACTGTCCCAACTTTTTCTGATTTGGGGTTGTAGGTTAACAGTAAGTTTCCTTATAATAAATGGTGAATAACTATAATAGATATAACCTTACCTTGTGTATTATTTACGGTAAAGTTCTGACAACTACAGCTGCCAGCTTTTTTTATCGTAAATAGTTATTTTTATAGTATGGGTGTTTCTGAACATCACAGTTGTCACTTTATAAACAATAACTCATTATTAAAAATCATGAATTTGAGATCATTATAAAACACACTACCAAAATGACTTCTACGCAAAGTTTCGACTTCCAGTGGATCCAGGCCTCCAGTTACGGGGTGTGATACTTGCTGTTGGGTTATTGTAAACATAAAGCAGAGCCTCCGGGTTTGCCACACCCACAGGATGACACTGTCAGCCCGCCCATCTGAGATGACACAGGCACATGCTGATGACATCACTGCCTCACCCTGGTGTCTGTAGGCACAAATCAGCGAAAACACTTCTCGGCAAACCCCCTGGTCGTGCAGCTGTAAAGGTGTTAGGCAGTTATTCTCCTCCCCCAGCTCTCCTAAACAAATTACCGCTCGTAAAAACTGACAGATATGAAACCTGAGATTGAGCAGGAATAGAGCGAGAGGGGGAACACTGCAAGCCACACGATGTGTGGGTGTATGAGGTCTGCTCACTCTGAGCGCCGCGTATGTCTTCCCTTTCATTCAGCACCTCCTCGCTTATCTGAAATCCCTCGGCCTTTCGAGATCTGCCCTTCTGCATTTACATACTATGATAACACTGCAGCTTTTAAATCTTTACCTTTGTTGCTTTGGATTCTAGTCTCTGTAGTAAATTTCAGCTACGCTGAGTTGTATTAACTTTATGTCTGTCATTGAAACAGCATTGTGGCGTGCATGTGGGGGGGTTTGCAGCATGTGTGAGAAGCTGGGAAAATGTCTACAGACTGGGCTGCGCTTCCAACATGACGTTGACCCAGTTAAGCCGCTGCGGCCCACACGGCAAAGACCTGCGGTTCACTGCAACCTTTTTTGCTCAAATAACAACTAATTAAAAGTATTTATAAAGCAGACAGTGAGGCAAGGGATTGGGGCGGGGTTCTGGACAGGTCGGGGGGAGTCTGGTCAGGCCAAGCGTAGCGTTGTGAGGTCATATCTCCAAGTGCTGGCACTCAGGATGGGAATTTTGACTGATGAATGTCGCACAGACAAACTCAGGGTCCTTTCTGACATCATACCGCATTATGAACCTCCAGAGAAGCGTGTAAGGCGCACTCAGCTGTGGGTGCCAGTACAGTAGGAACAGCCATAAGCTTGAGGTCAAAGCAGGGCCATGACTAACTCAACATAATGAAATGTTATACACAGCAGTGGCTATTTCTGTCCATTACTGTTCCATTTAAAATTGTATTACTGGAATGTTCTGTGCTTTTAATGTTGCAAGGAAACTTGGTAACACTACAATACATTTATAGCATTTATTAATCTTGGTTAATGTTCATTTCTATAAATAAAAGACACATTATACATTGGCTATCATGAACTAACAAGAAACATTTTTTTGATTATGTTGACAAATCCTTTGGCATTAATACAAATTAAATCAATGAGCAAATTATTATTTCAAACTTTTCTCTCAAATGACAAATGACCCTAATAATGAAACCATACAGATGATTGTAGGACAGCTCTATTTGAATAAGGAGAAGAGTATATTTGCTTTATCGAAAATTGCAGACACAATACAACTCACTCCCTCAAGATAGCGGCTATTAGTGCATTTGTTTGCTTTGGAAATTTCCAGCCCGGTGCAGCGTGACCCCAAGCACATGGCCGATTCTTCACCTGCTAATCACTTATGTCTGCTGCTGAAAAGGTAGCAAAACGATTGCCCTTTCTGGCAGCCATCCGACAGCATGTGGAGATATGGAACCCTTCCCAAATCTGCACACACTGAGGGCAAGAGAAAGACAGAAGGCAAATGATACAGACTGGTTTTTCACCTCAGGTCACATCTTGTAGAGTTTGATCAGTGACTGGTAAAACCGCATCTCACGTTACAGGTCCCCCACACGAGAAGAAAGGGCAAATAAACACATGAAATGCTGAGGTGAAAAAGTCCTGGATATGTAGACTGAATCACTAGTATAATTTCAAATGTTTGTCATTTGTAAATACATCTGAAAGCAGCTCTTGAATGGTGCTATAGCAACACAAGGAGCAAGTCGTCAACATTTCCGCTCTCTCGGCACTCAGGCTCTTCTTTTTCTTATCAATCTGAATGAGGCTGTTATTTCTTGTTCACCCCCCTCTGTGATTCAGAGCTGAAGCTGCTGTATAGCCGTTCATCTGTGTCTCTCTTATCTCCCACACTCCTCCTTCTGTAAACAGATCAAGAACAGCTCAGCCTTTGCTAACACTGATTCACCACAGGTCATAGATCTTAGCCCCCCCCCACACACACATCAATCTACTTGTCTTTCACAACACATATTGGTGACTTCATATATACATTTGGATGAAATAAAAATAACATAGGGGTGTTTCGTCAACTTTAGGCATTTTTATATATCGGGTTGATTTTGATTTAAACAAACAGGTTTCTATTTTACGCCTTCAGTATTTATTTTTGCTACTTTTCAAACTCTATTCATGTCTGATTTTCAAAATTTAAGAAACTCAAAACTTTTATCCAATACAGCAAACTTTTGTTTAAAATAGTTTTGAAGGCCTGAAATCATTGCCTGAAACAGTGACGTTTTGACTGTTTCAAGCTCTATTTCATGTACACAATGTGGATATTAAGCTACAACATGTCAACAGTGCGGACACTAAAACTGAATAGCAATATGTAAAATTCGTTAGGCTGAAATATCGAGTGGCAGCTCATTGCTGAAACTTATACTATATTCGAGGGTGCACATACGTTTTTCAGTTTGGTTCTCATGAGAGCACTTAGAGACTTGGTTTGGTGCTGCACACTCTGCACATAGTGTGACCCATTAAATATAACTATAAAAAAATCTAAGAATTAATAATAGTAAAAATAATATAATTGTGCTTTAGTAAATTAGGTTGTTTAAAACATAAAATAAACAAAATAATAAATAAAGTGTGATAATAGTATTATAAAATAAAAAATGAGTATTAAATAAAAATACAATTATTTTATAGTACACTTAAAAATGCAATGCTAATATTTAAATTTACGGTCTGAACTTATTTACCCTGCACATTTTTTATTTCAGTCACGCATGCACACATGCGCACCACTTATGTGCACACCAGATTATATAATATCAATTCCTCTATAACCAAAAATTTGACAACTATAGTTTTTCAAAAGTTTGCGTTTGATTTGTGACAACAAATAAATCAAATATCAAATAATGTGTTTTGATATTATTTAATGGTGTGTTTTTTTGGATTCATAAAATGCTAGCTATGAAATTAGCCTAACAAGACAAATAAGTAAGACATTTCATTCAAAATAAAGTTTAAATGTCATTTCCATCACAGTCGTTCCCACCACAAAATGTTATTAAACACAGAACGCCATTTGAGACGTGGTGGAAAATGATGCTGTGGTAGAAATGTTCATGTATATCCACTGTTGGACACTGTCTGCAGACAAATTGAATAAACTAGCGAGTGTGCAAAAAATGTGTGTTTTAAAAGAGTTTATTTTCTAAAAGTCCAAAAGTGTCCATAGTTGGAGAAACACCCATTTACAGACTGAATTCTAACATCTTATAACCTCGACTAAAGGTCTTTAATGAACTTTCTGGTCTATTGCTTCGCAAATGAATGTTAAGCAATAAATACAATTTCTTCCATATTTATAAACCCTCTAACTATGCTAAATGAATGCCAAACAGTCCGTTGAAAACCCGTTCCCAAGGACGTTATCTAAACACTGGATTAAAGAAGTGTGCGTGGTATTCTGCATCTACACACTGTCGGTGGCTCTCTACCAGAACATCACTTAATACTGAGTCATTGTGATTATGCTCTGGCCACAATCCAGTAATTTAATCTTTTGCTTTAGCTGTGAGTCACATTATAATCCCTTTCTCCAATTTTTTGGAAACATGAAAGTTTAAATATTACACTTGATCTCAACACATTGTAAAATGTATCTTCTGGAAGTTGTACGACATTCAATTTTAAATGTAAAAAACATTTCACAGTTGAACAACAGGTCAGGATTTTCTCATCGTACTGTACATGCTTGTGAATATACTGTGTATTCCTTGGCTTTTTGCAGAACCTCATATTCATATGCCAGTTAGTTTGTCAGTGCAGTGGCATTACACACAGCCAAAGAAAAGAAACTATGACATCATTAGGATATCAAACATCACATGATTTAAATTTCTCCAAAGGAGCACCAACACTTTAAGGATAACTGTTAGCATTTGAGAAAAGACATATGTACTAACTAGATACACTCTGCAAAGCTTTACAGTCACATTTACTGTACATACAGTACTGTATCCCCTAAATGATCAAGCTGTGTGTGTATACAGTACAGGAGTAGTAACTGCAGTAGCCATCTTGTATGTCAGCAATTGAACCCACTTGTTGTTTTTGACGAGACATATTAACAATTTTAATAAGCACCCATCAACAGAGATGCTGTGTTTATGTTCTTTAAGCTGCTGCTTCAAACAGCACGCTCTCTGTGAACTGTAATGTATGGGTTAGTCCTTGACCGCAGAGCTGTTGGAAGCAACTACGGTGGAGGGAAACAGACTAGTGTCAAAATTAGCAAATGAGTCACGACATGTAGCTCTGTAAATAACCAAACTCTGTGTGTACAGAACAGGATTAAGTGCTCAGAAGAGGCTGAAGTGCGTACATGGCCACTGTTACACCGCCAAAACTGTACGAGCTCCTGCTTGTATAAACTTACAGTATGTTTCATTTTGTGCTCAAACTTGTTGTATACTGAAATGAAATTGTACCATCACAAATATCCTGTGCCAACCAGAGTATTACTAGAACACATCTCTTAAGATTTTTAAGCAGCTTCAATGATTATTCTCAGATATGGACAACCAAAACTGCTCCACTCAGACATTTCTCAAACTTCCTCTCACCTATCTGTTCCTCTCTGGGTTCTTCATTAAACTGCATCCCTGCAGTTCCCTCTGAGGGGAAAAAACAGCCAAGTACATCCTTGAAAACCACAGACATATTTCATTTAGATAACAGTGTTCTTTCCATTTTGAAAAAGGGCCGATCTTACGGAGATCTGAAAAAACATGTATACAATGGGGTATGGTTTCCATCCTTCAGCAACAAAAAATATATTGTGTAAGATGTTGGCACAGTCACAAAAACAGTGGTCCTTGAGTACTCAGCTTCCAAAATGGACCAAAAAATAAATAAAAAATAACTGTGTGCTTGGCTCTGTAGACAGACAGCTAAAAGAGCCAAGGCTTGGCAAAAGTTAAACATCAAAGATAGTGATCATCTGTCCAGCTTTTGCTACCCAGTGAAATCTACCCTTGGCTTCAGATCTGCTACATGTGGAAACATGAGGGTCACAGTAGAACTGTCTTTATCTTCACACTATCTCTGCCTTCTCACCTGAGATAACCTGTGCACTCATGATAAATGAGCATGGATTCCACTTCTGATAGAATATTAGTGGATCATTAAACACGAAACATGAGTCTGTATGATTTGCCCCAAACGCTGTTGAATTCAACAAGTGCAACGTTTTGAACTTTTATATAGCTAGATAATCTAAAAAGGAAAATTTGGTCATCATTTACTCAACCTCATAATGTTTTAAACCTGTGTGATTTTCTTTCTACTGTAGAACACAAAAGTAGACATTTTGAAGAATGTTTAAGTTACTTTTGTCCACACATTAAAGTCCAAAACACCACCGGACCCTGCTGACTTTCATTGTCTGAAAGTCATTGAAAATAGGTTTGATCACACTTTATTTTAAGGTCCAATTCTTGCTATTAAGAAACCATTAACTACAAGTTTGGCCTCAATAAACTCCTAATTTACTGCTTATTAATAGTTGTTAAATTTAGGAGTTGGGTAGGATTAGGGATATAGAATATGGTCATGCAGAATATGTGCTTTATAAGTACTAATAAACAGCCAATATGTTAATATTAAGCATGCTAATAAGCAACTAGCTGATAGTGAGAATTGGTCTCTGTACTAAAGCGTTATTGTAGGTTTCATTAGAAGAAAGTCATACTGGTTTACAACAAGATGAAAATTCAAGAAAATTATTTACTTATGGATGAACTATCCTTTAAGATGTCCTGTACCTAATTTGGGTTGGACACCTAATACTGGAAACAAGTTGACATTTTATGGTAGGAGAGATAACATCCAAGTACTAAACCCTCAAGTTTAGTCACATTTCACGTGTGAAGTAAATACAGATGTGATTGTATGCTGTGCATAGTGACCTTATCTCAACATGGGCTCATTCTGAGGATTTGGCAAAGTAGAGTGGAAAAACCTTCCAAGGCAACTGGTTAACTATTTAGGAATACTAACCCATCTTTAGAATTCCTTACTTCTTTAGAAGTGAGAAGCGAAACTAAGGCCTTGGCATCTGAGCACCTCAGTTAGGTAATTAGGTGCTGCTAATTTTTCTTGTAAACAGAAAGACGGGCGGACACAGCTGTGGCTGATTAGGTAGTTAATATCTCAGCAGTTGTGAAAAATAAACACTATAATCTGAGCTAATCCGGGAGAGATTATTGGCCCACTGCAGCACGTCTGACCTGGAGGGACATGTGGCCCATCAGTGTGTCAACGATTTAAGACAGGACAAACAGAGAGAAACGATGAGGCTGAGAATTTGAAGGTGAGGATTTATTTAATCTCACTATTTACAATGAGGTTGTTTCTTTTCAAAGCCTTTTTTAAAAATAAAAGTTAAAGTATTAAAATAAGAGCTGTCATTTTTTTATAGAAATATTAAAGTTACTTAAAATAATGCAATAATACATCATTCAATTAATAAAAAATAAAATGAAAGAATCATACTCATCTAATAAGTAAATTCTGTACGGGAACATTGATAAAACTGGTTGATTTTAATTAATCAGCATATCAAATAATCAAACTCGTGCAAATTATCCGTGAGTAATCACATATATCATTATTGGGCTTGACATTTGACAATCCTAGCTGAAATGTTAAACCAAATGCAGAACAGAACATGGCGTAACAATTCAATGGTCTTCTGCCAATGTCTCACACTGATCCGGTCTGTTATTTCCGGCGTTACGGAGTAAAACTGAGATGTGGAAACTGAATATATTTACGCAAAATGAACAAAGTTTGGAAAATTAATAGTTGGGTAAAACGAACACTCAGTAAAACTGTTTGTTAATCTTGTTTCTTGGTGTTCCCCACAGCTACAATTCAATTTAGCGGTCCCATGTAGGTAGATTTATGAAACGGTCACAAAAATTGGAGTCTGGCACTCCTGCATTTTGGAGCATGTGAAAATATTCCTTAGTCATATTTCAAACAGAACGCTCATTTGATGCTTTGTTCAGAAGTCGTTTTCCTGGGTAATATGTTTGCTAGCCATTTTTCCTCCTATAAGTCAAATTCAACATGAAGAAAAGAATATGGTAGGTGCTTACTCCTGTAAGCCTTTGAATTTTTGAACAATGGCTGTCAAATATGTCACCCTCAAACTTCTAAGCACCGGCTCTTTTAAGTTTATTTGTCTGCTGCCACACAGGTAGCTAAAAGAACCTTGCTAAAATGGATTATGATGGAGCAGAAGCAAATTATATTTAGTTTTCATAGGTCACCACTGAGTGGAAATTTACCAACTCTCAGAAAGTGTAAACACAGTAGTTTTCCAACAAAGTAGTTTTTCCTCTGCATCAAGTACTATGAATTTTGAAATGGGCCTTAGACAGTTTGTGTTAACCTTAAATGACATGCCCATGGACCGTTCACAGTCCGTCTGCTGCAATGCACAAAATTGGAAAGAACTTGTGAAAATTACAAGTGCCAGTCAAACAACAACACAACTTCTGTCAGATCGAAAAACTAATAAATTTTAGGCAGATATTATTTTCTCATATTGTGAAATCAATCAATCAATCAATAAAATTACCTTGAGATTATGAATCTTTAAATTAACCCAAAGCAGTGGCCAAGTAATGGGCCTACTACTGTTTAAAAGTTGGTAAGATATTTTAATGTTTTTGAAAAGTTTCTTATGCTCACCAAGGATGCATTTAGTGTAATAATATTACAATTTAAAATGTAACCTTTTCTATTTTTATTAATTTTAAAATGTGATGTATTCCTATGATAACAAAGCAGAATTTTTAGCAGCTGTTACTCCAGTCTTCAGTGTCACGTGATCCTTTAGAAATCATTCTATGCTGATTTGGTTCTCAAGAAACATTTCTTATCATTATCAATATGCTACTTAATAGTTTTGTTAATTAATCTAGTTTACTGCTTTATAATCCAAGACCCTCTGACCAGAGAACAGCAACTACTGCAGGTTGTGAAATCATTGCGTGTGTGTGTGTGTGTGTGTGTGTGTGTGTGTGTGTGTTTTACGTCTCTTAGGGATCTAGTGAGTGCTTGACTGGTATGCAAAGGTTAAGGATACACAGTGGTAAGAATCTAATTTGTCAGTGCAAAATGGCACGTACTAAGCCCCCTGTCAGAAGTGTGTGTGTGTGTGTGTGTGTGTGTGTGTGTGTGTGTGTGTGTGTGTGTGTGTGTGTATTTACACAGTAGGATCAATCAGAGGGAAGGATAGTCGGCAAGAGGTTTTACTAATTGACCTCTGACAATAATAAGCCAGAATCAACCAATCAAGTGTGAGAACACACACACGCACACACACACACAAATATATACACTACCGTTGAAAAAAAACAAACAAAATCATGCTCATAAATGCTGCATTTATTTGATCAGAAATACAATAAAAACAGTAATAGTGTGTATATTTTAAAATGTATTTTATTCCTGGGATGCAAAGCTGAATTTTCAGCATCATTACGCCAGTCTTCAGTGTCACATGATCCTTCAGAAATCGAATATGCTGATTTGCTGCTCAAGAAACATTTCTTATTATAATCAATGTTGAAAACAGTTGCGCTACTAAATAAATTTTTATGGATTTTTTTTCCAGGATTTTTTGATCCAGTTGAATGAAAAGAACTTGAATACAAAGTTCAAAGGAACAGCATTCATTTGAAATAGAAATTTTTGTATTATTATTTCTTTACTGTCACTTTTGATCAATTTAATAAATCCTTGCTAAATAAAAGTATTAAAAAAAAAATCTTACTGACCCCAAGATTACAAAGATACACATTCACAACTCCCACATACACTAATTTGTTTTGAGTAGCATTCAATTGATCATATGATCACAACATGGAGTCCTCCATGACGTGACCCACTCCATGTAAGATTTACAACTTTAGGCTTAAAACTTTAATGAAAAAACAAATGGATTCAATTTAAAGAAAAAAAAATATTGAGTGCAGCTTTAACAGACAATCACACACTGAAAACAAAAACATCCTGCGCAGCTTTCGGAATTGGGGTCTGACATAAACCTGGCAACGTTTGCTCGTTTTTTAAATGAAGAAAACAGCTCAACAGTAACACTGAGTGACTTTAACCTTTTCCACATGTAAAAATGAGCAGGGTCAGTATTCCCACTTCTGAAGGCAATGTGTCTAACACAGTAGCATGAATGAAACAGTGTTGTCTGTGTACTGGGAGAGAGCAAGGGCTAGCTTTGTTGTTTTTAGTGTGGTTCAGATCCCGTCTCATCTCTTCACTCCCCACAGCAAAATACTGTTGATCACCCTCCTCTCGTCTGCTATTCATCAGAGAGATGCACATGAGAACATGTTTTCATGAAGAAAATCATTTAAGATTACAGGAATCAATCAACCTCTCTGTTTCTCATTCTATTTTGAGTGATGTTTCATCTGTTTGCATTATATCCCTCTCCTTTCTCTCCTTTTCTGTGTAAAACTATTTATACTGACTGATGTAATCACTTTAGTTTAGGTACTGAACTTCACTTTAACCTGAGCGCCCGAAAATTACACAAGCTGATTACAGTTCTTTAGGTTGCCTAAACACCATTTTCTTCTGTTAATAGTCAAAAGAAAATATTTTTCTCTGCAGCACACACTGAAATGCCTTAAACGGTCCAGCATTGTGCCAGAATGGTCATGCTTATGCGTGGTATTTCATTATAATTAGCTGGAAAAACACAATTGGCCTGTAGTTATCAAAGTGGAACTATTTTTTTGAACATATGCCATATTATTTCAATTTGTTAACCATATTTTGCTGGTCTGGCCAAGCTGGTCAACATAACTACTGCAGCTCGCTGTTTTGGCTCACTAAATTGAAAAATGCGTCTTTGAAAAATATGATCCTAACTGCACACGGCTTCCAGAAACATAAGCCAATGCAAACACAACATTTCAAATGTGAAAAATATGATGATAACAATTATTTATCCTGTTAAATGGGTAGGAAGGGAGAGAGAGAGAAAGAGACATACTGTAAGAGGAGCGCCGAACATGAGTTCTATTTTCCACGCTCACTGTTTTCCTTAGAAGTTAAAAAAAAAATTATAATAAATGAAAGAAGCCAAACATGGACTGTGAGAAAAAGACCTCAATGTATCCCCTGCATTTTATGAATTAACAAGAGGATTCATCTCCTGGCTTATCTCAGACAGATATATCTGTGTTTTACAACTCCATCTACTCGAACACTCATCATGGAGCCCGTGTGTCATCCAGAGTGTTTGGCCAAAGATGATTCTGTAGCTAGTCAGCGCTGTCGCATTAGTCACATTACAGAGAGCGAGAACTGCCGTTTTAGCCCATCTACTTCAGTAAGAAACATTTGATGGAGTGAGTTCCCATACACAAAAGCTCTGTTTGTTAGACCTGACAGCAGTGAAGGTGACATCCAAACACAACACTCATAAACAAGATCGACTTGAGATTCCCAGTGCTATGGAGACAACACTAGACAACAGAACCAAAGTAAATGGAATTCAAATCAGGTTCTATAATTCCAAACTCGATTATTGTTACAATGTGTCAGGGACAGCAAGTGATAAAAGCTCTCTTAAATGTAAAAAGCATTTTGTTGATTGCTTTGTTTCTAAAGTATCCTCATATATGAATGTGTATACTTCCCTACTATATAGTATGCAAAAAGCAGTATGTCCAGATAGTCGTAGGATGTATAAATATGCAGTATTTATGAAAGAGCAGATAACACAAAACATTAAAGCATCTGCTGAAATTCCTGAGAAGCATGCAACCAGTGGACACTTTGTTATCCCATAAGGACATGGGGGTCTAGGAGACTACAGACCTTAAAAAAAATGTAGTATGTCTGGGAATGTATTTACTATATATGACAGAAATGCATACTTAAAGAACATACTTAATTCGAATTTAGTATGAACTGGGCAAAATTTCAAATATAACATTCTTTAGTGACGCTCCAGATAGCCCTGCCCAATTTGAAATCTCATTGGTGTAAAATTCCACTGGAAAGACTGAAGACGCATTTCTTCTATCTCCAACATTCATATACAGTTGTTGCATTTTGCCCCCTAGAGGTACGGAACTTTCAAATTGTTTGTGAAGATGCTGTTAAAAATGCTGGTAAAATGAATAAAAAAAATGAATGTATGAAAATATCTACACAAAACAAATGACTGCCAATATGTTTGAAAGAAAGGTTTTCTAATGCTTGCGAATGTAACTTTTGGTGCAAAAATATTGGTAATTCTCATCTCGCACTCACAGTTGATTTAAATACATCATACCCAGTCATGTGGTTGCATGCGGTCCACAAAAGTATAAAAATAAATAAATACGTTTAAAAAAATTTTTTTACTTGCCTAAAGCTCAAATCAGATTAAAAAAATTCTGCATAAGCATATGGTCAGAACTTCACGCAGCTTTCGTTCATGAAAATGAATGACTTCCAGTCCGGTGATTGTCAAAGACAGTGAAAAGGTGACTTATTGCAAATAAAAACAGTAAATAAAATTCAAGAATTCTGTGCAGTTAGAACAACAGTGGCATCTTAGAACATTCGATAGAGCAGTCAGAACTCTGGGTATTTCAAAATTTCAATGTATTGATATTTTCTGTGGAGACTGGTTTAAGAACAAGGACTCAGCAAAAGAAAAAAGTGAATTGGAGAGAGCAATAAGCTGAATTGAAAACAGGAAGAGCTGGTTTGCTTCACTCAGAAACACCAAAGGCTTTTAACAAAGCAGTAAAAACAATGCACAGAATATTCCCATGAGCGGCAGCTCTAAACCAGCCTATGTTCATTTCAATACAAACACTTCACTGTCACATGCAGTATTGCTAATTGTTTCATATCATGAGCGTGAAAGAGTACAAGGACAACACTCAGGGTGGCTTAAGACTCTCAATTTGCATCTACCCTTCACAGTTCTGCACTTTATTCCCATCTGTGAAACAGCATCCTGCAATTTTGCTTGGATTCCCAGATCATAGGATTGGGCGAATGGATGTTGGAAAGTTCTCGGAATCTCCCCAAATATTTCCTCCTCTCAGTCTATCACATATTAGGATAGGAGCAGGGAACACAAGGTTGCCAGATCCAGCAATCTTTGACGAAGAGCCAGGTTTACTAAAGCACTTGCATTTATTTAGCTTTATGTTTATGTTCTTGGCAGACAACGTCTAACCAAAACAACTCATAAGAGAGTGCATATATTGAGTAATAAATGACAAATACCTAAGCTGTTTGCTAAGGATACAAGTATTAAGGCTAGAGAGCTGAAGTGCCTATAAGAACAACAATATAACTGCAAACATGGCAACATACTCACAGCTTGTGAAAATGAAAATATTAAATACAGAATTAGAAAATGTTAAATACAGTCAGAATTTGTATTGTTTTGATCTGCTATATGCAATGTTAACTATTTAATATATTTTATAGTGTGGTTTTTGGTTAATTGTATTAAAACAAGTTAGGATCAGTTTGATCCGTAAACTTTATAATTATTAATTACAACAGTGTTATAGTAATTGATGATTACTGATATTACTTAACAAAAATAAACAAACATGTATTGTCTTAGGTTTTGTGTTTGTTTAATTCACAAGTGAGATTTTCACTAAGAGTATGTCCCTGGTTTCCATTTCAGAAATCTGGCCAACTTACGGTAACACATACTATGTGAGATATACATACTAATATGAGTCACGTGAACAAGTAAAGTTCCCAAAAAATACCATTAAGTTCATCAGGGGACAGTTTCACCCAAACTTGACCGATAACCCTGAAACAGATTCACATAAACACTATAGCACAAGTATTCCAGCATGCGTCTGGTCATAACCACTTCACTCCAGAGTTAAATGCAGTACTGACTGACAGAGGTGGGTAGAGTACCAAAAAACTGTACTCAAGTAAAAGTAAAAGTACTTGAAGAAATATTTACTCAAGTAAAAGTAAAAGTAATAGTCTGAATAATTACTTGAGTAAGAGTAAAATGTATCGGATAAAAAAACTACTCAAGTAGTTAGTTACTAGTTACTTTGGATCATATACTGAATATAGTCTATTTTTATTTAGATATATAGATATTTAGATAAAAGTTTTATATATATATATATATATATATATATACACACATATATCCTCACCGGCCACTTTATTAGGTACACCTGTTCACTTGCTTGGTAACACAAATTGCTAATCAGCCAATCACATAGCAGCAACTCAATGCATTTAGGCATCTAGATGTGGTGAAGACGACTTTCTGAAGTTCAAACCGAGCATCAGAATGGGGAAGAAAGGAGATTTAAGTGACTTTGAACGTGGAATGGTGGTTGGTGCCAGACGGGCTGGTCTGAGTATTTCAAAAACTGCTGATCTACTGGGATTTTCACGCACAACCATCTCTAGGGTTTACAGAGAGTGGTCCGAAAAAGAGAAAATATCCAGTGAGCGGCAGTTGTGTGGACGAAAATACTTTGTTGATGTCAGAGGTCAGAGGAGAATGGTCAGAGATGATAGAAAGGAAACAGTAACTCAAACAACCACTCGTTACAACCAAGGTATGCAGAATACCATCTCTGAACGCACAACACTTCGAACCCTGAAGCAGATGGGCTACAGCAGCAGAAGATCACACCGGGTGCCGCTCCTGTCAGCTAAGAACAGGAAACGGAGGCTACAATTCGCACAGGCTCACCAAAATTGGACAATAGAAGATTGGAAAAATGTTGCCTGGTCTGATGAGTCTCGATTTCTGCTGGGACATTCAGATGGTAGGGTCAGAATTTGGCGTAAAAAACATGAAAGTATGGATCCATCCTGCCTTGTCTCAACGGTTCAGGCTGGTGGTGGTGGTGTAATGGTGTGGGGGATATTTCTTGGCACACTTTGGTCCCCTTAGTACCAATTGAGCATCGTTTAAATGCCACAGCCTACCTGAGTATTGCTCCTGACCATGACCATCTCTTTATGACTACAGTGTACCCATCTTATGATGGCTACTTCCAGCAGGATAATGCACCATGTCACAAAGCTCAAATCATCTCAGACTGGTTTCTTGAACATGACAATGAGTTCACTTTACTCAAATGGCCTCCACAGTCACCAGATCTCAATCCAATAGAGCACCTTTGGGATGTGGTGGAACGGGAGATTCGCATCATGCACTGAAAAAAATGACTCATTGAATTTACTAATTTTTTTTAAGGTAAGTGGTTGCAATCAATTTATTTTAGCTACATTTAAATAAACAAATTTAGTTGACTAACTTTCAACTAAATTTGTTTATTTAAATGTAGCTAAAATAAATTGATTGCACCAACTTTCCTTAAAAAAATTTAGTAAATTCAATGAGTCATTTTTTTCAGTGTGGATGTGCAGCCGACAAATCTGCAGCAACTGCATGATGCTGTCATGTCAATATGGACCAAAATCTCTGAGGAATGTTTCCAACACCTTGTTGAATCTATGCCACGAAGAATTAAGGCAGTTCTGAAGGCAAAAGGGGGTCCAACCCGGTACTAGCAAGGTGTACCTAATAAAGTGGCCAGTGAGTGTACACACACACACTGCCGTTCAAAATACTTTTAATGTTGTTGTTTTTTTTTTTGTTGTTGTTTTTTTATTTTTTTTTTATGTAATTTATTTCAGTGATGCAAATCAGAATTTTTATCAGCCTGATTTATTATCAGTGCTGTTCTTTTGTAGCTTTCTATTCATAAAATAATCCTGAACAAAATGTCACAGGTTCCAAAAAATATTAAGCAGCAAAACTGTTCCCCGTTGAAAAAACCAGCATATGCTGGTAAGGTATGTTTTGAAGCATGGGATGCTGGTCCTTAGCTGGTTTAAGCTGGTCATGTGCTGGTCTTAAGCTGGTCCGACCAGCACATGACCAGCTTAAACCAGCTAAGGACCAGCATAAACCAGCAAAGGACCAGCGTCCCAGCTTCAAAACATACCTAACCAGCATATGCTGGTTTTTTCAACAACACTGGTAATAAATCAATATATTTGAATGATTTCTGAAGGATCATACTGAAAACTGGAGTAACAGCTGTTAAAAATTCTGATTAGCATCACTAAATTAAATTATATTTTAAAGTATATTAATTATGTATTATAAACGTATATGTTTATAACCTCTGACACGGAAAAGAGTGAA
The DNA here is from genome assembly GCA_039654775.1 of Spinibarbus caldwelli. Classification (NCBI taxonomy): domain Eukaryota; kingdom Metazoa; phylum Chordata; class Actinopteri; order Cypriniformes; family Cyprinidae; genus Spinibarbus; species Spinibarbus caldwelli. The sequence goes on along the minus strand of CM077243.1, from coordinate 12,119,170 downwards.
AACTCCTCACATGACCGCTACAGAACATCTGAACATAACGAAACAAATACACATTGACGGATCTTCTTCCGTCTGTTCTGCAAAATGTAAACAAATGTAGCCTTTATTTCTGCAAGCCTAAATATTTTGAAATATCAATATTAATTGTGTCTAGGCAAAGGCATTCCTCCTGGAACTAACGCGGGTTTGGCGGGTGTTCATTTCATACTCTGTGACGGTTTATTTAATGAATAAATTATACATTGTATTTAATGTGTAAGGTACATGTACAACAAACTGGTAATGTCTTAGTGGTATCGTGTACTGTAATCGAATATTTACCTGTGGAACCGACAGCACACGCGGTGTTCATCTAATAAAGATCTTCATAGCTTGCAAACAACAGCTTTTGCAGATTTGCTTTCAACTGACTGTAGATCCAAAGCCACGTCTTCATCGCTCTTGATGTTACGAGCCGCTTCAGACGATCAGCGCGTGCGGCAGGGAACTGAACGAATCATTCAAACTGATTCATGAACCGATTCACTGGTTTGCCAACTGGTTTGATCAAGCCTTCGAACAGAATTGACTCAAAAGAATGAATCATTCGCGAACGGGCATCGCTCATTGCCCAGAAAAAAAGCAGACGGCGCGTTTGGAATTAATTGAAGGATTTTTAACTTGTATTGCATTAAGATAAAGTAACGAGAGGAGCGTCGCCCACAGTAACAAAGTAAAAGTACCGTTTTTTTTCACTAAAAATGTACCTGAGTAAGAGTAAAAGTAACGTTACCCATTTTTAAATATACTCTAAAAGTATTAGTTACTCAATTTACTCAAGTAAATGTAACGAAGTAAATATAACTCGTTACTACCCACCTCTGCTGACGGATAAATTCTGCAGATTTGACATCTTCTCCCAAACTGTTTCGTTCTCAAGGTCAAGGGATCACAAAGGTCAAGGGTCATTAAGAGGCCCACCATCCACTGGACCAGTAGAGCTCAGAGAGAGGATATCCTACAACTATATGATTACGGCCAATGGCTCTAAATGCTCCTGGAATACCCTCACTTTGCCCTTCATTCTCTCGTTCTCTTGCTTGTTTCCTCCTTTGCAGTTCTCATGAGTGACATGTAAGCTACAGTAATAGGTTTGTCATGTTTGGCCATTTGCTTTTGTCCTATTTTTCATAGATCATTATTATCCAAAAACATTTACAGGTGAATTTTCAGCAGAGCACTTACAACAATTAGAATCCGGCATAACGCATGTTAAGTCTAATTGACCTTAATTAAGCACAATTTACAATGATTAACATTCAAATCTGTTCCTCTCTCTGCATTCAGTGAAAAGATCTCTACTCTTTACTAAATCACCATTGCTTTTTTTAAAAAGGAAAAGAGAACACAGATGCTCTCATTAGATCCTCAACACTAAATCATTCCACAGTTGTTGGGGGTCTTTATTCTACATTGATCCTAAACTATTGGAACTCAGTTATGTTTAGTGCAGAGCCATCTAGAGGCCAGCCATTAAAAGTTCATTTATTCCCTGGAAAAATCCTCCTGTGGAAAGCATGGATCATTTACACTGGGTGATACAAGTTTTGAACGCATAATTTGATTTATCACAATTATTCACAACTCTTGTCAAAACAAAGCAAGTACCTCACACCTTGGGTTGAAAGTCATTAATCTCTTCAGCAGTTGGCAGCACAGATCTGACTCCCATGCACATATGCACTGATTCAGCAGACATATTGCAATGCTTAAAGGATTAATTCAGCCCAAAATAAAAATTCTGTCATTATTTACTCATCCTTGTGTCGTTCCAAATCTGTATAAATTTCTTCCATAAACCACAGACCACTTTTATAACACGTTTATGGTGCTTTTTTGTCATTTTGAAGCTTGAAGCACCAGCTTTGATTCACATTCTTTAAAAATTAGAATGAAAGTCACAGTTACAGCATGAGGATGAAAAAAATAATTGCTTTTAATTTTTTAAAGAACTATTCCTTTAAGGGGTTTTTTTTTTCTCAGATGTCTGCTACTCTATTATCTGTCTGATTTTTCACTGCAAAAAGTGAGATTCATTCTTAGTATTTTTGTCTTGTTTTCCAGTAGAAATATTTAAACATTCTTTAATCAAGAAACAATTACTTGCTAAACAAAATGATTAAAGATATTAAGTCTTGTTTTCTGATAAATTTATCGAAGTTGAGTGAGTTTATGCTTAAAACAAGAATAAATGTCTGCCAATGGGGTAAGAAAAATGCATTTAAATTCAAAGGAAAAACAACTCCATTATTTTTCTTATCTCACTGAATGTTTTAGGCATAAACTCACTTAATTCTTAAGAATAATTCTTAATTCTTCCCCCAGAAAACGAGACTTTATATCTTAAGTCATTTTTCATTTCAAGTAAATTTATCTTGTTTTAAGAATGCTTAGATTTTTGTAATGGAATACAAGACATAAATACAGAATAAGTAAATCATTTTCTCACAGTGTTGCCATTGTATTTGATCACCCTCACTGAACCAATGGGACGTCACAATTTATAGTTTCACAGCTACAGCCGACACTTCCTTCTCCAGTACACTCTAGTACACTCTCTAAAATTCCAGTCCCATAAAACTGCTGTGTTGATCAGCGTGGCTGCCTGGGGACGCATCAGCCACTAAACCCCCTGCTGCTGGGCCCTAAAACACAGTGCTGAAGGACCCCCAGAACACATGTTTAATGGGCTTCATTAAAAACCAGTGAAGCGTTCAGATTAGCATAGTTATGGACTGTTGGGTTTTATGTACATGCTACCTGAGTTTGAGCTAAGACCACAGTAGATTGAGGGAGACACAAATATTCAGGAAAATAAACTAGTCGTACCTTTACCGTTTCAATTTGGCTCCATTTCAACCCAAAGCACTCAGCAAGCCTTATGTTCCTTAGTATAGCAAAACTAGTGTCAAAAATTCTTGCACAAATATTAATTTTTACATCCAATATGTTGTCAAATAAGACCAACAGTTTAGGACGCAGTCATACTGAACAAGTGCTGATTAAAACAACAGTCACTGAACGTCCGCTGGCCTGAGGTGCTCATTTTCCACTCAGAGAAACCTGTCAGATACACATCCACTCTGTGAAATTACACATATTCCTCCTGAACGCTTGCTGATGCTGAGTATAATTGAAATGAATTTAATGGGGGTCACATTCCAGGGTGTTTGGACTGATGAAAGGGAAAACTCTAATGCATGCAACTGTTTTCTTTACGCCAAAACAGAGGGAAGTGGTGAAGAAAAAAAGGGGAATTAATTAGGTCCCTGTGATTCAGACTTGTTTGCATGGGTCAGGGCCGAGGGAACAGCAGTTGAGGGAAATGATGAGAATAGTCTGGCCTCTTTGGAGCAGCACAGCCACTGACAGACTGATTCAAGTGAGCAAAAGACAGCCACAGAGGTCAGTGTGTGTTATTTGTGATTCAGAAGTCCTCTCCTACTTCCTGAACAGAAAGCATTGTGAATAAATTAATCACTGATGCTTTTCATTTAGTTTCTAAAGCTTCTTTTTGAGTATAGTTTTGGATGGTACAGCACACAGGTAAGAGCAGCACCCAAAATCAAGTTAACTATCAATTCAGAATCTACTGTATCAATAACTAGCATAGACTATAGATGTCATCTTGGGCAGGGTTTTCATTGCCAGATGTAAAATCTATCCATGCTTCCTATAAATGTAGTTGCAGCCTTCTGCTAGTTTCATTACACTGGCTGAGGGTGCACACATTAGTGTTGCGTCTGGAAGGTATCAAACTCTGATATATGCAGTTGACCTGGATTACATTACAGACAGTGTGAAAGAGAAAAAGTGATGCACAACACATCTGTAAGACTCAGACTTACAGTGTGATTCCTGGACAACCTTTGACCCAGGGTTGCCAACCGCCCTGAATATAGCAGAATCATTCTGTATTAAAGGGAACAAAATTGGGTTCCATATTAAATCAATATGAAAATCATTGTATTTTACACCCAGACAGCTGAGAATGCATCAGGATTTCAGCTATTGGATTTAAATCATTAAAGTTTAGAATGGGAAACAGATTGCAAAAGATGGATGTGAAACACATTTACCTCTTATTGTTTTTTGCTAAGGTAGACAAATGTTTAACAGTATGCAACACTTTAGTATTATATTTATATTATATTATATTTATATATAGTCATTTAGCAGACACTTTTATCCAAAGCGACTTACAAATGAGGACAACAGAAGCAATCAATTGTAGTATTAAAACAACTAAAACAGATCTAAAACTAAAAGCTAAAACTTTATAAATACTATATATACACATTTTTTTTTAAAAAAAGTAAAGAAATAAAATAAAAATGACAAATGCATACAACAAAATTTCAAAACTTAACATTTAAATGAAAACAAAAAATAAAGCTAAAAACAATATATTAAAGAACAAAAGGTATAAGAGTATAATAATGATTCTAACATAATGCTAAGCCAAACACCAAAAAAACAACTACATATGTGTATGTACAACCACACACACATACATACATATACATATATATATATATATATATATATATATATATATATATATATATATATATATATATATATATATACATATATATGCACATTTATAAATTCAATATTCTTTCATTTCCATGTAGTTTGCTGAAGTACTAAAATAACTCAAATTAAATAAAACTAAAACTTAATTAAAAAAAACCTATACAGACATAATAAAAATAATTATAATAAAATGACAAACATTACTCCAACTTTAACTAAAATTAAAATAGACAACAAAGAAAAATCAATGGTTATAAAACCTGAAACAGAAGTGAAACAAGTAGTAGGAAAGAGGAGAAATAAAAAGCGATACTTCTATTAGATTATTATATTATAATAATATAATAGTATTAGATTAAAATTATTTTCATTTATGTGGTCAGTTGTCACCAGCCACCAATTTATTTAATTCCCAATGGTAATATGTAATAGAAAAATAGTTTCCCCTGTATATCCCTAAAAAGACTAAGAGTGTTACTTATTTTGCTCCACTGATGCTGGCAACTCTAGACTCTGAGCCTAAAAATACAGACTACTACCCATTTTGAGACTGCCTCTATTATTAAAGGAAAAAGTAACTTTTTTTTTTCTTTTTATAAATACTTCCATTCAGCAGGGATATGCATTAGGCATTGACCAAACACACATTTATGATGTTACTTACTTTGTTAGATTTCTATTTCAAATAAATGGTATTGTTTTGAACTTTTTCAATAGTTTTTTTTTTTTTAAACTGTTTTCAACAATGATAATAATAGGAAATATGAATATGAAATGCACCAAAATTAGCATATTTAAAGGATATCTTAAGGATCATGTGACACTGAAGACTGGAGTAATGACTGCTGAAAATTCATCTTTGTCATTACAGGAATTACATTTCACAATATTACAACAGGTCAGTAATAGTTTGAAGAGCAATAAGAGACCACTCTGAATTAATCTGCTAATATCTGATTGAATTAGCCTCTAATTATTCTCAATGAATTCCTTCTCAATGAGTTATAAACTGACAGCAGTTCCACTCACAGCTGTCTGGGCAAATACTGTGCTGTGTGTTTACAGCCGGATGAGCTCCTATTAAACACAAAACCATCAGATGAGGAAAAGAAGGACACCGGGTGCATTTTCCCACTGTTTTCAGCCCTCCCATTGGGCTCTGATAAAGTGGGTTAATGGCATACTAGAAAAGTTCAAGAAACAAGAAGGTTGCTCACTCAAACATTCGCCTGTAGCCTTTTTTTCCTTGTGTTGTCTATACCACAGAGGAATTCTAAATTAAATACAGATCTGCTCAGCCTAGCCAAACGCAGCTCTTTGGTTAAACAGCCCCTTTTTCCTCTAATGCAAAATAAGGCCATATATTTTGATTAATATTTGATCAATTGTTGAAATTATCCAAAACTCGCATGCCTCGCATTCAGCAAATCCAGATGAACTATGTTCAAGATCTGACGATACGGTTCTATGCAATGACTTCATAATCACGTAAAAGTACAGCGGCTAAAAGCCAAGCCGCTGTTGACCCCCTAGGTGTCCAAAGAGAAACGCACAAGATTTTATGATTGATTAGAAAATTTCACATAATTCATTTTCACAGCGCCTGATTGGATAAGCAGAGCACCTGAGAGCTGACTCTTTCACCCAATCACCACCATCTTCTGTCTGGACGTGTGGATGACATCACGGTGACCCCTGAAATATGTGCCATTCTTAAAATGCGAGATCACCATCAAGATAAATATCTCATTAAAAACTCAGTAAAATGTGTTTGAAGTTGAGTGTGTTTTTAAGCATGGACCACAGTAATGGGGGTTGCGAGCATGTGAGTGTGTGTGTCTGTAGCAGTGAACATGTTTCTCGTCCTGTAAAAGGCCCTGCTTCTGCGGTTTGCATGCCAGAGACACTAACCAAACGAATGACTCCCAGTCGTAAAGCATTTCCGCCCGACTATCGCTGCATTCTGGCAGAAGTGTGTGCTTGCTTTTATCTTTTTTTATTCTTTCTGGCTTAAAATGTTCATCTGCTTGTGGTGTGATGCTGCAATGCCCTGTTTTTGTCAAATACTAAAGTTCACAAATACACAGACTCTCTTCAAAGGCATAAGCTCCTTTCACTGATGTCTATTAAAAAGTCTAAAAAGAACTTTCAAAGGGTTAAAGAAAAAGCAGAAAATATCCAAACATTCCTAAAACAAGATCAATTTGAGAAGCAAAATTGGAAAATAGTTTTCTTATTTTATGAATAAACTTAAAACAAGTCAATTTTGTTAGTTTTATTAGCAAAATGTGAAAATTTATTAGTAAAACTGCCAAAATGATTTTCTTACTTAGTATTTTTGTCTTGTGTTCCATCACAAATATCTAAACATTCTTAAATAATATGCATTTACTCGAGAAGCAAAGTGACTTAGGATATTAAGCCTTGTTTTCTGAATATTCAAATGTTTTTGCTCAAAACAAGAAAAATATCTGTCAATGGGTTAAGAAAAATAATTTTGTTTTCACTTTGATTTAAGATTATTTTTCTTATACCATTGGCAGATATTTTTCTTGTTTTAAGCAAAGAAACTAACAACATTTTAATATTTTTTTCAGGAAACAAGACTTAATATCTTAAGTCATTTTGCTTCTCAAGTAAATTTATCTTAAGAATAAAGAATGTTTAGATATTTGTGCTAGAAATTAAGACAAAAATACTAAGAAAATCATTTTTTGCAGTGTAAATAATAATTATAATAAATACATTTTAGGATATATTTACTGAAGCATCTTACACAATCTTAGTATTTTATACAAAGTAAATGTATCTTCTTTTAAGAATGTTTTGGTATTTGTACTTGAAAACAAGGCAAAACTACTGTTTATTTTTCTTGTCCTTTCCTTTTATTCAGGTTAAATGAAGTAAAATAACCTTTGACATCATAAAACAATATCAAAGCACTCCTGAGCTTTTCATGTATAGTTTTTGTCCATCCCAATTCAAGAATACTCATTCAGAAAGTATTAATGTAACTAACTTTCCCTCTACATCTCTCTATCCTCAATTGTCCAGTTGTATATCAACAGATTAATATATATCTTTTTTTCTCATGTTGGTGGTGAGCATATCCAGAATGCTCTCTTTCCTTGCTTCTGTTACGGACCTCACACCTGCCCCCCGGATACGGAAGTGGTTCGACCTGTCACCTCTTCAGATTAATAGCAGGGTTCCCTGACCACCGCAGCTCAACGGGGTTCACTCCGCATGACTGTGCAGTCCTGCACGACTACATGTGGAATACATTTCCTTTTTTCCCTTCGCTAACTCTCTCCGTATCCTACCTTCCTCCTTCCCATTCCTTTCTCTTCCTCTCTAGCTCCCTGTAACAAGATAGTTATGTCTTTTTTTAACTAAACAGTCAAGTAATTAGCGTTTCAGAGCTTCTATGTAACAACTGAGGTGGTGCATGGAAAGAGCGCATAAGACTCAGATTGGGTTTGCCAGTAAATGTTGAATGTAATCACTTACTTCACTCAGGCAGGACGGTCTTTTTCTTTTGGACACTGTAATATAGTCCTCCTTCAATTAACACTCAGTCAGTTCTTGGCTGTTCTCTGCTGTCTAAACTGTCACAAGCTGTAAGAAATGACATTGACATCCGTTTATAAACACAGAAAGAAGCAAGCTCTGAAATCTGCTCTCACAGATTTTATAGCATCAGGATGCATGAAGCAGCACAACTACAGTTACTTACATTAAAATGAAATGCAATAGTACAGATTCAAAAGTTAAAAACCTACCATAAGCTCTGAGATTGCTGTATGGCTTTCTGAAAACCACAATTTCAGATCAAGTGTTTAGAAATCGCACTTAATTGCCAAGCAGTCAATGCAGAATTACCTTCCCAGCAGGCACCAGACGTCTATGTAACGTCAGGTTGACGTTGGACATGACGTCGGACAGACGTTGCATTTTGGTTGAAAATGAAAATCGGGTTGACGTCAATATTTGACGTCAATTTGACGTTGACTTAACGTTGGATTTTGGTTGCACAACCTAAAAACAACTAAATCTCAACGTCAGCTGACGTCGGTATTGGACATCAATTTAACATTGACATAAGATGTTGAATTTACGTTGAATTTTGGTCACCCGACGTTGCAACCAAAATTATCAACGTCTTATGACGTTGTGTGCCTGTTTTGTGCCTGCTGGGTTAGATTTGCCTTCGATCCACCAATCAGAGAATAATTATTTTGTATATTTTTCAAATATATTATAAAACATACTATAATCAGTAATTGAAAGCCAACAGTTTCATATTGTACATATGCTATTGTTAGCAAAAATTAAGCTATAACTAAAATTTTCTTAATTGAAATAAAGCTGAAATAAAATATAAATATTCAAAGAAAAAATACATTCTTTTTGTGCATGGCAACTAACTAAAATAAAAGTTGAAGCACTAAAATGTCTAAATCTAAAATAAATAAATATAAAGCTAAAGAGAAAAAATAAAACGCTATTATGAAACTAAACAAATTAAAATAAAAATTGAAAATATAAAAATAAATGCTAATTTTAAAATATTAATAAATACTATAAATAGAACACAAATAATACTAATATAGCACTTTTTTAAAAAAAATAATTACATCATCAGACTGGTAGTTCATTGAAAGATGTTAATTATGGTACCTTTGTAGTTTTTGAGACAAATCTAATTTTTGTATGTTGCAAATCATCTGTTTGATTTGGTTTAAGAAGAATATAGTGGGAAAGAAAGCCGCTGAATAAGAAGTTTGTCAGTGTTGTGGTCTATAGGTTAGTATTGTATATGTGGTTTGTTAGTCCTAAACACAAACACAATCCAGGATGCATGACTGAGGATTTGCGATGATGGCTCGCTGAAGTCATGTAACGGCAATAGGGCTGAACCTCTGAGGTTTGGGAAAGGGCCTGGGTTTGCTCTCTGGATGCCCTCTGCCCTGGCACGGCATAATCAAGGGTCTCCAGGGGGTCGTAAAGAGCTCTAAAAAGTGGCCTGTCTCCATCTCTTGCGTGCACTCCACCCTACTTCAAGACACCAGCAACATTCATGACTTTATTGGACAGTCCTTTACTATTGTTCAAAGAAAGCCAGAAAGGTCTGGTCCCTGTCAAGACTACACATTGTGCCGACCAACAAGAAGAGTATCTTTTATTGGTTGCATGGTTGCTTAGCAGATGCTTAATCTACAAAGTGACAAATCTGTTGACAAGCATTGCTTCATCTACTATCTCACCCAACTGAACAAATCTGGCCTTGCAACATCTTTCACCTTAGAAACACCTAATGTTGTACAGAAGATGAGGCTAGATGCAATGGGCCATGGATGGATGACTAGGCTAATTCAGCATGCATGCTGTTAAATGGACAACTGTTACACTCACTAGGGTTTCAAAATGACTTTGCAACTAGTCAAAGAGGAAAAAATGTCATGTTGAATAAATGGCTAATTAAAATCAAATCACCAAAACAGTTCAATTGAGACTCAAACACTTCCTTGAAACCACCGTTCTCATCAAATGATGGTCTTTTTGGACCAGGGTCTCTAAAAACATGTCGATTGTCTTGAGTTTGGCTCACACAGTTCATTAGGAGGTTCTTCGGGCTGTGGTTGGTTTACGCAGTCTCTGTAATGGTCAGAAGTGCATTAGTGATGTTTCTGGACGGAGGCAAAGAGGCTGTAAGAGTGCGGTACAGCTGTTTCTGCTTGGTTTGTTATGTTTGGAGACTTTATGGCTGGCATTTCTGCCTGGGTTACTGTCAGTGAGATCTGTCGGCCACTGGCCTCGTTGTCCCTGACAACAAAGACTCGTAAACACTCAAGAACCCACCCGCACTCTTCTTGAATGAAAAAAGCGCAAAGAACAAAGAGAGTTTAGCTCTGGTTTCTGTTATGACCTATCCTTTATTCCTTTTTCATTCTTTGCTCTGTGTTCTCAGAGAGGGGCAACACAAACTATGGTGGACAGCTTGTTGTCAGGTGAGAGAGAATCTCCAGAGTGGTTCATTTCAAAACATCTTAGAAGATCTGATTAGATTGACCTTCTCAAGGCTCCAGACTCTGACCAAATAAATTAAAAAAAAACACTAGTGACAATCTTCTTGGAAAACTATTTGTCAGATAAAATATTGTGTGGTAATGTTAATTTTCGGCATTCAGTGACTAACACAGCAATGATGTCCAAATTGCGGAAAAATGACTCTTATTAATCAGTTCTTTTTAATGAGTCAGCCATAAAGATCATAAAGAATCTGTATGAATTTTTCAGATCTGTTACCGTGTTAAGGCCCATTCACACCAAGAACAATAAATATAATGATAACTACATTAGCGTCCACATCAACAGACAATAATGTTGTGTAAGTTGTCTACCACTTTAAATGTTCAAGCTTGTTACAGTTGGATGGATTCTGATTAGTTGTCAGTGTTTTTATTGCTAATAAATATTGGTAACCACCAATAACACTCTTCTGTATAGTTATCATTATAGCTGTGGTGTGGCCTTCCCTATTCTCATGCAAAATTTATAATTTGATTTGACAGAACAATTGATCTGCTGATCTATTCATTCCAGAGCACTTTTTACCGAATCAGTTTGCGACATATCTTGTTGCCACAACATCTTCAAACACTTACTGCTGCTCTGTCATCCTATACACACACTGCCAGTAAAGTGTTGACACACCTACTCATTCATCACATTTTAGAGCAACAGTAAATTCACCAAACCTATGAAAAAACACAAATGAATGTATTATAAACAAAACAAAAAAAATTCACAGGAATACACTCCACCCGGTTTTTCATGCCCTGGTTTGAAACTTAAACAATCTGGTCACCCTATCTAAACTGCATACCAGTACAATGAGTCAGGTAGTCTTCTCACTGACTGCACTGCTTGTGAAAAACGCTCGTGAACTTTGCATGGTCACGAGCAGGCCTACAGGAGCCATCTGCTGCCACTTCATAAAATATCTCCACTCCCTTTCTGAAATCCTTTTATTTCCACCCAAATTGACTACAGTACAGTAGTCTCTAATATGAATCCTTCCCCCGCCAAAGGAGCATATGACCATCAAATGTAAGCAAGAACAACATTAAAGGTAAGAAAAAAGCTCTAATGGAAGAAAAACAGACTAAACAAAGTATTCAGATAAATATACACCACTTATGTTGGCTCCTGGGAGAAAATGGCCACAAATACTGGTCCACATTAAGCCCCTTTCTGCAGAAAACTAACCTCAGCCTCAGCCAGAGGCCAAATCTACACTATTGGTTGGGAATATGTCAAGACTTACTTGGCCTTGGTTAAGTGGGCTGGACAGATGTTTGCTATTGCAGTGTATGATGCTGCTGAAAGACTTTGTCAAGTGCTGAGTTAGTGGTCTGTGTTTGGCCTGCAGTTCCATGTTTACAGTCCAGGGTGATTGGTTTTGTTGTCTGGACCTGTAGGAACCGTTCTCCTCAGAGCATCCATCAATATGCAGGCCAAACGTCAGGAAGAAAGAAGAAAAAGAAAGAGCATACACATGCACAGCAGGCAACGCCACAAACCGCTCTGCCAAAAGGTCCATTTTATTGATAAACAATTACAAAATCCATAAACGATGATAAATGACTGAGGTTTTATGTAAAGTTGGAGCGCAAATATAGAGGATCTAAATGTATCTTGCTTTAAAATAAATATTAAAGCTGGACTGAGGCGCAGGGGCACCTGCAGTCTTTCATCTCGGAGTCTGCAAAGAACCATGACCAACCTGCCATCTTGACTTTCATAGCAGTAAAATCATTGAGTTCTTTGTTTTTCGGTGTGGATTATGCTGTTGTGAAGGGTTGGTGTGGACCATTAACATCAGTTGTTTCCGATCTCTGGCTGAGATAAAATATCAGTTACTGCTAACACATTATTTTTAAGCCTGTTTGCAAAAGTATCAAACAAGTTAAGTAGTCCTGGAGGACAACGTTTACTCACTTTTAATTTGGCTCCTGTCATACACCAGTTAATGCATGCTAGTTATTTTGTATATTTTTGGAGGAAAGGTTGAAAAGATATAATTCTAGAAGATAACACTGTTCACAATTATTAGGTCAGTAAGATTTTTAAATAAATTACTTTTATTCAGCAAGAATGGCTTAATTTTGTCAAAATTGACAGACTGTTATTTATTTATTTATTGATAAATGACTTCACTATTTTAATTAATGCTGTTCTTTCAAACTTTTGAATGCTTCTTGAGCATCATATCAACATATTAGAGTGATTACTGAAGGATCATGTGACACTGAAGACTGGAGTAATGCCTGCTGAATATTCAGCTATGACAATATTACATTTTTATATATATTTAAATAGAACAGCTATTTTAAATGGTAATATTTCATAATATAAACAATTTATTTTAGATCATATAAATGGAGCCTTAGTGAGCATAAGAGATTTCTTTCAAAAAACAAAATAAATAAATAAATGAATTGGTAATCTGTAGTTTAGGGACCAGTTCTCACTATTAAGTAGTAGCTTATTAGCTTTACTGGCATATTGGCTGTTTATTAGTACTTATAAAGCGCATATTAATGCCTTATTCTGCATGACCATATTTTAGATCCCTTAACCCTACACCATACCTTACTAGCTAATTAATAAGCAAATTAGGAGTTTATTTAGGCAAAAATCGTAGTTAAAAATGAGTTAATAGTGATAACTGATCCCATACTAAAGTGTGACCGTACATTTTTTTCTGTCCAGATGGCGACTTTCCATTTATATTTTTTATACTGAGCTACAAATATTTTTAATATTTACAGAATATTTACATAATTTTTTAACTTACAGAAACCTTTTGACAGTCTTTGTTTTCATTAAGAAATTCAGTATGTTTTACAAGTTTTCAGTATATTTCCTGCAGTATAAAACCTGACCAGGTTTGATGATCTAAATGCAGCTCTAATAACTGATTTTTTAAAAGCAAGAAACAAGACCCAAGAAACAATAACTTGCCAAACATTACAGTCAACAAAATACATATAAGGACTACTATAAATTTGGATAAATCATTAAAAAAAGGGTTTTAGTAAGACTGGCAAATGTAATCCTCTACTCATATCTGCTCTTCATGATTAATGATTTTTCAATATTTATTTTTTTATTTTTTTATTTTTTTAAATGGGTAGATAATTTCCTGTTCGCTGATCACAACTTTGCATGCATGTGCACATTTGGCAGACATTTAAATTTGTTCATGACAGATTTTTAAAAATATGTGAATCCAAGACAGCAAAAGGAGTTTGTTCTTCATCACATCTAAACATGATGAACATATGAGAATATGGCAGAGATCTACAAAGCTCTGACGACCTTCCTTGGAAGGAGAGACGAAAAGCACTTCACTGACAGAAAGATATTAAGATAAATGACTAAATAAACATTATAAAACATATTCGCACAATTCTGAAATCCGCCTCAAAAACAAATGGAACAAGTGAGTACGGTCATAGCTTGTGTTTTCATCAGGAAAACTGAAAGTGTGGTGCAAATGATGAGAGATCCGACTCCTTGAGCATTTAATCATGGGTTAACAGGAAATATTTTCTTAATTTATCATTTAGGACAGAGGAAAATAAAGGTGCGTCTTTGCGGTGAAGGGGGAGTGTACGCTCTCTTGAAAACATCCAGCCACTGACAGATGAGCATGCCGTGATTCACATTTCCCTGATCTTGTCAAGCTGTTGATGTGAAACTTTAGACAGCCCGATGGTATTTTAACGTAATCACCACACTTAGAGAGGTGTAAGTGGGTCCCTCCTCCACCGCCATCCTTCAGTCCAAATCTCTCCATTCGTCTCTCTCCTGGGAGGTCGTCTCTACTCCTCTTTCTCGGGCTGCCTCCCTCCACTCTCTCGTCACCTCATCCATCTCTCTCAGGTAAGCTGATCGCACGCTGCCCTGCTCATATCTCCAGAGCAGGGGGAGATGAGGAGGAAAAGATGAAGGTATATGTTTTTTCTCTTTGTATTTCGTCCTGGAGGCCTCAGAAAGCCAGGCTGTTTTCTTAAATCTCCCTTTCAAGACTGTATGGATTTACATTGAGACGTACACAGTCATTTAAAGAGAGAGAAAGGAGAAGAGACTGAGAGAAAACAGAGAGATAAACATCTCTACAACTCTAATTTCCCATAACCCCCATCAAACTGATGCTCTGGACCAGAACAACACTGTCAGACTAATTAAATTAAGCCCAATCAGCACTCAAACACAACAACAAAGTACAAGTACAAAATACAAAGCTGTCTGACCCTAAAAAGACACTACACTGTGTACATAGTGATAGATAAACAACTAACTAAAACTGAGTGGACACAACATTGCTATAGAAACGGTCTGACAAAGAACAACATGGCCGCTTTAGGAGGAATGGTTGTGTTCAGTTACACTACTGCGATCAAAGCAAAATCCAGACAGCTGCACTTTCTGACAGAATGCACAAAATACACAATCCGGGAGAGGTTTTACCACAAAATGACACTGATAAACAACACATTTGATCATTTACCGGATGAAAACGTCCCCATCCCATTAGGGGAACAGTATGTGCCCGTCTGCCAGAGTACAAGAAGCTTAGTCTGTCTCAATTACTAAACTTATGCTCATTATAATACCATCTCTATAGTTAATCTTTACTCATTACATTTTTCTTTTGTGTATTCCAATGTGTTAAATGTTACTTTCTTAGTTTACTCTGCAGTGTTGCTTATTTTGCAATACTGAAAAGTTTTTAAAAAACACACTACTGTTTAGATTTTTTCAGCAAGGATGCATTACATTTATCAAAAGTTACAGTGCAAACATTTAGAATGTTACAAAATGTTGCAATAATAAGTTCTTTTGAACTTTCTTTTTATCAAAGAATCCTGAGAATATAATGAGAGATAATGAGACCCTGAAGACTGGAGTAATGACCGCTAAAAACTCAGCTTTGCCATTACAGGGATTAGTTACATTTTAAAATATAAATAGAAAATAGAAAACAGCTATTTTAAATTGCAATACTACCTTGCAGACAAGGATGTACCATTTCTACAGAAAAACAGACACCTAACCCAGCACTCACATACTAAAAAGACAAGCTCCATCACTGAAAATAATGTTTTGCCTCTGTAAACAACTCCAGATCAGCAAAAAAGGAAAACATATCCTGACATTGAAAGCTTTTGCATGTACAGCACTTGCCATACTGTTCAACAGAATTCAGCAAGCTCTTCTCATCAGTGCTCATGTCTGTTCCATAAAGACCACAAACACCGCAATAAAGCCTTTGAAGAATTCATGTTTTACATCCACGGAATGTAACATGAATGAACAAGATTACTACTGTTATTGTCAATACTCTGTTACAGAGCTTTTGTTTTTCTGAACTGGTTTCATTACACCATGAGAAGGTTATTCCCCAAGGATACAGTAATTCTCAGTAATTGACTGTTTCTCAAACTATGGGAAAGGATGCCCTCAGCTGGTGGTTGGAAAGGACAAGTGCTTTTCCCTGGAGCACTGCGGCCCATGGTGCTCTTACATCAACATCATAAGTTTGGTTTTACAGCTTTCCACGAAACCAAAAAAAGAGGCAAAGCTGGGGTGAACAGCTCAACTATACATTTTGCGTAGACATTTGATTGATGATAATGATATGAAATGGCAGGGAGTAGATTTATAGCACTGTTAGATGTTATACCATTGTAAATGCACCACTACATAGTTGAGCTTGACTAACAGGGTGCAGGGGACTCCACACATCCAGCTTTCTCTATGCATAAATAACTGTTGGCAGCCTGATTTCCTCTATAGATATTTGGGAATTCCAAAGGATTGAAGGTGAAGTATGTGCCGAAATCCCACTCAGCTTCATGTGAAAAGAACTTCTGTGGAAACTTTGATCTCGTCAAGTGAAAACGGTGAGAACACCAAAGCTACTGTGCCAAGACATACAGTGCGTTCGGAGCGAGTGCGGTCAGCGTGGAGCATGGCACTCTGGGCCAACTTCCATTGGTCATGTACCACCTGTAGGACGTGTTCCTCACGCTTTCGGCCACGACACTGGGAGCGCTTCCCATCCCAACATTCCTCCGGTTGATGCCAGGCTCTCTCGGGATCCATTACATGCTACATTAACGTGCTCATTCACACGGCACCAGCCACAAGCCTCCACTGAGCCACTGATGCAGGGGAACGCATTAAAAAGAGATACTCATTAAAGAAGCATTACCCCCACAACCAGAAGCCTGAAATACCATTGAGAGGGAGAAAGGGGGAAAAACGAAAAAGAAAAATGGAGAGAAAGAGTGGGATTGAAAGAGAACGAAACGTCTTGGACGCATGTGCTGCACGCTTCTGTTTGGTGGATACCAGGCACTGGAGCTCATCCAGACAGCAGATTTATTAAGATGGTGTAATTGTTTAGGTAAGGGGTGGTGATTCGCCCTGCATTTGGCACTCAGATGAGCTGGTTTGGTGTAAATGGCTGGCTTAGTTCAATTCCAAAAGCATGTTTTCAGTGCTAAAAGGGTTATTTTTAACAGTACTGAAGATTATATCACAGTATTGAATTCTCAGCCAATCAGAACTCAGCAAAATTCAGAACTAAATGAAGATCTGTCTTTCAGTTCAGTGGTGTGAATTTGAAATTAAAAGGCAACACCCAACAGGAAGATAACTGGAATTGAATCAGAACAAAGTAATTCAAAGACTTCTAACAATCTAATCTAGTCACGCATCTATAGATCTATACATCTATAGAAATAAAACAGATTATATATGTTTTACGACAAAATACTACTTTAGTCTCTCTGCTTCAACATTTAATTCAATATTATTTGAGTTTATTTGTAATTGTGAAATTTACTAGCAATTTCAGAGTGAAAATTGTTTCTACACCAATTTCTTTTCAGTGTATCATCTATCTATCTATCTATCTATCTATCTATCTATCTATCTATCTATCTGTCGATTCATCCATCCATCTGACATGGATTATCAATGGTTAATGAGAAAGTATGTATTGAGACATTTTGATTTTCTACACTCTTAAAAATAAAGATTCCAAAAGTGTGTTATTGCAGTGATGTCATAGAAGAACTATTTCTGATTGCCCAAAGAACCTTTCAGTGAGCAGTTCTGAAAAGAACCATTTTTTCTTAGTGTGAGGAACATATTAAAAATTAAATTCTGAATGGTGCACAACCCCCGGAGTGATTGTGAATTTCACTGAGACCTTCTCATCTTCCACTTGAGTTTTTGAACGACGTGTGAAACTCTGTGCCGAAGCCCCTGTTGAACCGGGGGACACTTCATATGCCCATCAGGGGCCACAGCTTTTGAAAACACAGCTGCCTAAGAGGACAGACACATGTGGCGTGGGTATGTGTGTGCGACTCTCCAGATTCCCAGGAGACGGGGTTCAGCTGCCACACACAGCCCCAGACTGCTACACTGTTTGTGCTGTTTGCTTGCTGATCACAAGGATTCCACCTACTGAGACTTCAGAGGATGCAACCGACTCGTCTGCTGCTCCGGATCAGCAGATGTGAAAAGCATTTCTTTATTTGCTTACTTATTTTTATCCATTCAAAGGCTGGCATAGTGGGGGGTTCCAAGCAAGTGTCACATGACCAGAATCACCAGAAACGACTTTAATGCAATGGGTTGTGTTAATCCCATCAACGAAATGGTGATTTTTTTTTTTTTTTTTTTAAGGTTTTAGATAGCCAAAAATAAATTAGATGAAAATTAAATTTAATTAAAACATACTGTTGACAAAAATGTGTTAACCATGCTAGATATTACCAAAGCACTTTTGTTTTTGAAAAACTGAACTGCTTTGCTAGTAGATTAATTAACTCACCCAACTGCAAAAAAGCAGATATTACACAAATTACACTATAACAAATGCACAAGTGAACTTTAAGTAAAATCTGAATATGCTCTTCACTAACAATGCACTATAAACAGACGATGAATATATTTATTTTCATCCACTAAAATAAATAAATATATTGATTGACATAGATTAGATCAACAGATCTGAAATTTTTGTGCCACTAGCACAAAACTGCAAAAATAAAAGCAATTGCGAAGAAAAGAAAAAAAACAATGCCCATTTGGGCCACTCAGACAAACATACAAATAGTGGAGAAGAAATGACACATTTCACTTAATGCGACTACACTTTAAAAAAAAAAAAAAATGCAAAGGCAACATACTCAACAAATGAATGGCTGAAATAAGCAATGTATGGTTCAGCAAGCATGATGTTCTGGGAACATGACAAAGTACCCGTTAAAACACACCTGTGCTAACTCATTAATTATGATCCACGTTACTTGATGATCTTAGTTAACTGGCTGTCAGCCTCAAAAATCACCCATGAAAAATTCATCCCCAGAGCTTCGATGCTGAAGTCAGGCTATTAGCCATTCTCACCAGGCATAACTTCTAGGCTATCAATCAGGGATTTCATAAGAAAAAGGAGCACTTCAGTTAAGTTACATACTAGTTCAAGTTCATGTTCACGAATGGCTGCAAGAAATCAGCGCACACTGAGGTCCGCGCAGGAGCATGAGCCTCCCAGCAGATAATATCCACAAACACAGCGCTGACCCTGTTGACCTCTGTGCCCCATGCAACTTCCCTTTGGGAGCAGGAAGTCATTTTGTCCTGGTTCATTTACTCACCTGCTTCTGCTTCTGCTACGCGACGGCCACTTTTTTTTTCATTGAAACAGCAAAGCCAACTCTCAAAACACAGAGTTTGTGTTTATTCAGCTTCTCTTCGTCGGAGTCGGCCCACATGAAGCTGGTGTGGCAGCAGGCCACATGGTGCCTGAGGCAGAGTGGCACTCTAAGAGGCCCACAGCTGCCAGAGCCCAAACCAACCCCCCGAACACCCCCGGCTGCAACGGCAGAGAAAACAACAGTTCCATGGAGAGCAAGGATTAAGAAAACATACACAGAAGAACTTTGAAGTAGGGCGAGTGCTTGCCGACGGGCAGCTATATGAAAAGAGAGGGAAATTTTGGGGAGCTCAGTGTGGAACAGAAGAAAAACACAAAAGACAGTGATGAGTCGAAAAAGTTACATGCTCACGGCATGTGGCCCCCAGACGCGCTGCCGTCAAATTCAAAAACTCCGCTATTCGCTTTAATCAACTCAGCTGAATCAGGAGCCATCATCACATTTTCGAAAATTCACAACAGAGACATTTTACTTTTTGACTAACAAAATGTGGATACCATTCTCTTTTGCAGCAAATAAATGCTGAATTATAAATATTTTTTATTATGCATCTGCCAAACACAAAAGAAGAAATTTTGTAGAATCATTGTACTGTTTTTGTTCATTCAATGAAAGTCACTGGACTCCATTGACTTTTATTGTATCCACAATTTCTTTTGTGTTCATAGAAAAAGGAAAGACGTACATGTTTGGAATGACAGAAAGGTGAGTAAGTGTGTATTTTTGAATGTTTTTCTTTTTTTGGGTGAACATTCTTGAAGTAGTGTAAAAAAAAAAAAAAACAACCAAGTAAAATACTTGAGTTTATAAGAGAATTTAACATTTTAACATGAAAAAGCAGAAAAATTCTAATTATTATCCCACTTAGGCCTGTCCATCTCTAATGGTCTCAACTGCCACAAGGTGCCCAAGAAACCCAGTTTCAACTAGAATATGTGTTATAGTTTCCCTATATGAATGTGAAATATATGACAAGTTCTCTTGCTTTTGTGAAGGTTGTGGTCTTGGTATGTGTAATGAGCTCTATTAGAGATGATGGATGTGTTGTTTTCGCAGTGTTCGTATTTTCCTCGCTCAGATCGGCTGTTTTAATTGCCTGCAGTGTGTTGTGCGCAGGGAAATGAACGGAAATATCTGGATGTGGCTGGTTCTGCGTAGATGTCGTGGCAACCAGCTGTTTCCAGTTGATCATAATTTGTTCAGCGTTTTGAGTAAGGCCCTGCAAGTTCACCATCCACCAAAATATTTGTTGACTTTTTGTTTTCAGAGTAAATATAACTTCTTGTAAAGAAGACCATTTTGTTTTTGGAAGCCTCTTATTCATGCGCCTGTTGCTCTTTTGCTGATGTCCACATGTGTTTGCAGAGTTCGCTTTCCTCTGTAGTTTTAATTGTTCTCAGTTGTGAAATGGTGAACAGGTGGAATAAATGCTTTACATAAACACCAGCTCATTTTAGTTTGACTTATGGAAGAAAAGATAGTTTGAGACTGTCAGGCTCCCTAAGAGCCCTAACCAAAACACATCAGAGTGCACTCCTACATAAACATACTCTCTCCTTCATCCCAATCTGTTTCTCTCATTTTCTATCTACTATCTATCTATCTATCTATCTATCTATCTATCTATCTATCTATCAAGAACTAAAATGAGAATGCCTTTCAAATATGAAATCTAATTTAAATGGAAGTACTGTAGCAACTTGAATGTAGGAAAGAATCAAAATAAATAGAATTTCAAATAAATTATTTCTTATTTTTCTTAACTAGGTGTATAGGCCTTACGGGGATGATAGGTAGACATTTCTTTTTATTACAATTCAGTAAATTCCTCTTCCTATCACTCCAATTTCCAATAAAATCACAAATCACTTATTAAAAGGGAGACAGTTCTTCAATTTTGAATTCTGAACAATCTTGTCATTTATCTGTTGTTTCTGAGAGAAAAAAAAAAGTGTCCAAGCATATTAGAAAATGGCGGCAAACTGTTAGCTTGTCTGCTAAGGGAAGGGGGTTTCCAAAACCCTTGTGTTTACAGAATCAATGCCTTCAAGCAGCAAGCAATCATTACTTTTACTTATTTATTTAGGAGTTTATTTTGAAGAGCATTGTTCAGATATGACGACCTTGAACAGACGCTTGTGTATGACTGTGTGTTTGGCTGAATGATTTACCTCACTCTTGAGAACAGTTTACACCAACATGATGTGAGAAGAGTGGCCAATGAAAGATAAAAACCGCCATTGTGTTCCAAACTCAGTCTTTAACATCTAATGTTCCAGCTAAGATTAGCAATGTTTTTGCTAGCGTCTGAGCATGAGTTTAACGCCTGCTGCTTCTAATTAAGGATCATGTTCCCACACGGAAAGTGAAAAGGACAGACCAGAATCTGGAGCAAACCAGTCGAGACACATGCACTCAGGATCAGAAGAATGAGTTTGACATGGGCACCAAACCATGAGACAGTTGCTCATCAAACACTAACATTCACATTACAAACTAATACATGCCTTCCAAACCACAGGGCAGCTGTGCTTGACCTGAAGAACAGTCGCTTTCTCTGAACTAGAAATTTAGCATTACATTACTTACTCACCAGTGGATCCTCTGCAGTGAATGGGTGCCTTCAGAATGAGTTCAACCAGCTGATAAAAAAACATTGCAATAATCCACAAGTTATTCACACGACTCCAGTTGATCAATTAAGTCTTGTTAAGCGAAAACCTGCATGTTTGTAAGAAACAAATCCATCATTAAAACGTTTTTACTTTAAATCGCTTCTGGCCCGCTATCCATAATAATGCTTCCTCCTCTTAGAACCATTTTGAACTGTTTTCACTTGTAAGTGATGTTTGATCTGTGCATATTTGACTTTGTTTTGGGTACGGTGACAAGTAGTGAAAGCATTAATATGGATAGAGGTCTCTTTTTTTAGCTGAAAGCACTGGTTTAATGTTAAAAACATCTTGATGGATTTGTTTATTGTAAACATGCAGCTTCTTGCTTCACAAAACATTAATGGATGGACTGGAGTCGTGTGAATTACTTGTGGATTTTTGTAATGCTTTTATCAGCTGTTTGAACTCTCATTCTGACGGCACCCATTCACTACAGAGGATCCATTGGTGAGCAAGCTTCTCCAAATCTGTTTCGATGAAAAAACAAACTTATCTACATCTTAGATGTAAATTATCAGCAAATTTTATTTTTGGGTCAACTATTCCTTTAATCAAACTGTGTGCACAGATAAATCATAAGCAATGCAACATTCCATAAAAAAATTATTTGTCAATTTTTATTTCATGGACTGATATTGGAAGCACTAAAATAATACAAATAATATTAAAAATTAAAAGAGACAAACTGGGGAAAAAAACAACAAACATAATAAATGACTTTTTAATAAGACTGAATCAAAGGCATAACTGTATATGTATATACATAGTGAACTGTACCAAACCATCCATACATTTTCTGTATTTCTGGATGTGCATTTTCTAGTTTGCCATGTTTTACAATAATCAACTGCAAACCTGCAGCTAAACAGGAGCTGTATATGCGGCTGCTGTCTCTCAGCTTTGCCTGGTAGGTGAGATACAGTTCCACAGAGCATCGCTAAGGAGTGATGGCTTACTAGCTGAACTCTTACAGTTTTATAGGATCTCAGATGTGCCAAATGTGTTTCAGATGCGAGTCGCTCTTGATCGGAGTCCGTCACTGTCACTCTCTCTCCGGTTTACAGGGGAAGGCTGATTTTGTTCCGACAGTCTAAGACCCTGGGTTTTATGTTCACTTTTTGGAGACACTTTGATGGGGGTTGTCAATTGTGTCTTAAGACTACAGTACATACAACTGTCTAACTTGGCTTTACGCTTCCTGTCTGCAGTTTAGGAGAGATATAAATCCCATTTAGATCTGCTGGAAAAGCCAAGGGCTTTCTCTGCATTAGGTTGTCCAGGGTTTTGTGCATGGTTCGATAGTACAACAGTTCAACTTAATCTGTCACCTATGACTATATATATGAAATATAACCAACTTATTAATATAAGCAAAACATCTTTAACTCGTACAGTCAATATTGTTTTAACAATAGTTGAGAATGTTGCTAAATCACATTTTTAGAAGCTTGTTTGCTCCACATCTACTCATACACAAATATAACTTCTGCTTTCAGAAGCCAAAGTAATCTCTGACTACAACATATAAAGTGTGAGATTCCACAGTGTCAGCTGCAAGTATTCCTAATTCCCTGGATTTAAAGGATCTTAGGAAGACCTCTTCCACCAGTGCACTCCAAACATCCACAGCGTTTATATGAACTCAGAGGACTCTGTGAAAAATGTGTCGGTTTCTCTCATGAATCGTGGGGCCGAAATGAGCGGGAACAGTCTGGCTGATGTAAACACGCTGAGGACAAGAGAGCTCATCAGCAGCGGTAGCAGCGCCGTTGTTTTAAATATCGTTGACGCATGTTATTACATGGCCAAGCTGTTGCAGCAGACGTCTTCTGAACAGTAGCCAGGCAACGTTATACTTCAACATCTCACTTTTCTTCTCATTCCCTTCATTTGATAGTTTTGTTCTAAAAGAAATGCGTGTATATATTTGAATTTTTCAGCATAATAAAAATGTGTTGACATCAAGACTGGGCTTTTTGTCACAAGGTTCATATATCAGTATTCCCAAATGACATTAGCAAAAAGAAAATCTGTATAGCTCGAAATTACCCCCCCCCAGCAGGAATGGTATACCCCCCCCCCCCCCCCCCCCCCCCCCAAACTGGTTTGCTGGTCTCCCAGACTTTGATGGGTTTGGGGCATTTTTTCATCTGGTCACTCATCTAAAAAGGCTAAAGGCCAACTTGGCAAGGCAGGGAGACCATCTTAAACCACCTAAGATCATCCTTATCCAGCTTGTTAAGAAGTTACCTTCAGGCGTCTTGTTTCCAAATCCTGTTTCTGGAGAGTTCAGTTCCAATTCTGTCTCAACACAAAATTATCAAGTGTTCCTGAAGGTTTAATTAGCTGGTTCAGATGTGTTTGATTAGCTTTGGAACTGAACTTTGCAGGAAGGTAGATCTCCAGGAACAGGACTGGCAACCCCTGACCTATAGCATTATATTTCTTACATCCAGACCGACTGCCTCATGTCAAGCTGCTGCTCATGCAACACAAAAATGCCTCCACAATTCCAGGCCTCCACTGAAGAATCAGATAAGAGGTATCAGCAAATTTGTCTCAAACACAGAAACACAGTAAAGACGCGATTGAGCATGCAAAGTGGCAGTTTCCATGAACGCACCTAACATGGGTTGGTTGAATTAGGGTTCAGCTGAAGTCAAGCTAGGTGGCAGAGTTACAACACCTCAACACATGTCGAGCACTTTTTGTGTCGAAATGTAAGGCAGCTGAAATATCACTCCATCTCCAACGGCCTGGAAGCAATTAAAATATGGCTATTTTTTAATTTTGCAATTACAGTGATTGTATTTTTCTAAAGCTGCGAAATTGCAATTACCTAGAACAACACCGCAACGGTCGCAGCAGAGTTATGTACTTTCTTTTTTCCTCTCCCCCTCTGGAGCAGTCAAGCACATTGTTTCCTCGCTCGCTGCCAAGAAAATGAGGAACATTTGTGGACAGAAACATAATGCTATAGAAGTCCGAGCGGTAAAGCCAAGCGGAATATCCATCTTAACAGATTCATTTACACGCATACATTCCCTTTCACACTAGTGCTTTATGGAAATGAAAACAGCAACAATCACCCCTCTGGTCAGATGAGAAACTCGCCGGCGACAGAATCTCAATTCATTTACACACACCGGCTCACAGTGTACATAAACAACATCACTCTTTCTAATGTTCTTTCCACTTGGAGCTTGGTAAACCTTGTCTTTGGTGTGCTTGCTAAACTTGCTCCTTGGTTACATATGATTTATGTCTCTTCAGGTCCAAAGTGACTAAGTCTATGATTTAAAGCATTTACAATCGTCTAACTGTGTACTCACATCTGGGCAAGATCTTGTCATCTTCAAGACATTCTTTTTATTTAAACCAAATCTCACTCTGATGCACTAGAAAGAGTGGACCACGCACTGTACGCAGACTAATACAATACATTTGTTCAATCCCGGATCATGAACTTGCAAAAGGGTGAACTAACTTGAACCAATATGATTACAATATACACATTCTTTATCACTGTATGGTACAGTCAAGCTATGGGTCGTCATATTGTTCATAATTCTCACTTTTCAAAAAAAAAAAAAAAAAAGCATTGGCTGAAATAAAATGGCAGTTTTCAGTATTTAAAGTAACCAATAATATGCTGTTTTTAAGTCACATGACCTTTGATTTTCCTGGGGTCACACTTAAAGGGCAGATTCCTGCTAAAATGCTCCCTGCTAGTATGTTTTTTCCACATTATGACTTTTACTCAAACAATGTGGTTACTTGATTAACTTTATCTAACTTAGTCCTAAAGAAATTTTAGAAAATATTAATAGTCAGTATATGATAATGTACCACAAGGGTAAAATTGGTTTGTTGCTATATGGCAACTTTGTACTGCAATGAAATGGCACTAATGCATTTCTTTATTGGAAATTTTTATACTCTTAATAATTATATTACATTTATTTGGAAGCATTTACCATTTTGTAATTGCATTTGCGTATAAATAATTATAATTTGCATAGAAACAATGAATAAATACAATGAATAAAAAGACATTAATTTAATTTCGTGAAAATTTAATAAAATATGAAAAAGTACTTTTGGACAATTTTACATTGTAGTACAGAGTTGACACATTTCTCTATAATATTTGTATGTATGTATTTATTTATTTTTCCAAAAGTCTCTTTTTCTTTTTCAAAGAAAATGAATAAGCAGAAAATATTCCACTATTATAAAACAGTGTTACATTTAAATAGGATCCTCCATCTCTGTGCAAACCTCCTGCTCACTTCTCCTGAGAACAGATAGTTCATGTCAACAGTTAATGTATACTGAGCACTCCAGCTCACATTCATCCATCTAAACACACAGGACATTATTATAGGGACGAGTAGCCCTGGTTATGAACCAGATGGCCTCCGTCTGTCCTACACCTCTGGATGGATGACCAGCAGTCGAGATTTTCCCTCACACTTCAGACATCTCAGGTCTAATGGCTAGTGGTAGTTATTTGGTCTGAAGTGGATGCATTTAGCCTCAACGTGCTTTCACACACTCCCACAGACTCCCGCTCCTTATGCCAACTTCTTATCAAATTTCCCGCCAGGCACTTCAAACGTTCTGTATATTTTTAGTGGAGAGAAAAAGGAGTTGCCTTCAGGTTCAGAGTTCAGGGTCAGAGCGCTTTATTTATGTTTAGATGACATTCTTGTTCTAACGTAATGAATTTGTCAGGCTACATCCTGAGCTTTGCGGTGAACTACTCAAAGGGCCCAAAACAACTATATCACTTCTAGCAGTCTTACATAACCAGATTCATCGTTTTGGTTCCAAAACCCAAAAGGATCTTCGCTATTTTGGCAGAACCCACAGAATCTACGGATCACACCGCTGGCTTCTCCTGTCAGGGGAAAGCCCAGATCCTGGGGAATTGGCCCAGAGTATCAAGGTTAGAATGAGTCACCGTGTGAAGGAGGCGAACGGAGGGCCTCCCTGCTTGGCTGTCATGATGGGGAGATGGAAAAGAAGAATCTGAGAGCCGAGCCACGGCCTGTCAGATCCCGTTCAGGAACGGTCGTGATGAGTTCACCCAGAGTGCCATGGCAGGATCATTTGCTTCAGCTTCACTTTTCTGTTCCTTTACCAGGCAAAAACAAAATGGTGTGATTCACATACAATGTCTTTTTATTCCACAGTGTCTCCAAAAACATGGTTATGAACTCAAATTCCAAAAATGTAATGTTGTTTGGGAGAAAGAACTCTCAAAAGGCAGAGAGACCTAAGACAAATCACTCAGAACTGAAAAATACACTACTGTTCAAAAGTTCACGATCGATTTTTGAAAGAAGTATGTTATACTCTGCAGTTATTTGATTACATCAGTTAAACAGTAACATTGTGAAATATTACAATTTACAATAACAGTTTTCTCATTTAATTTTTTTAACTTGAATTTTCAGCAGCCATTACTCCAGTCTTCAGTGTCACACGATTCTTCAGAAATCAACAAGATGGCCTTTGTCAGACATACTTGCTAGCAAGCAACTGTTTTGAACTTTTAAAAATCATTAAACACTTATTATCCTGTTTACTACACCTGTCTAATGAGATTATACAACTTTTAAAATCACCATTGCCTGCAATTGATCACCACATCTTAGAAGGAATGTGCAGCTGCAGCCATTTATCAAATAAATGAAGTTTGTTCTCAGTGACACAAAAAATTGTGGGCAATCTGCACCAATGATATAATGCTACCCCTCATGCATCCTCCATATTCCTGTGAAAGACGTTTGTATTCATGCATTCGGTGTGTCCTACCTGCTTTTCTTACATAAGACAAGGATTAATCTCTCAGGTGCAATTCAGTTTCTTTCACAGAATCATTTCCACCAAAAAGCTGTTTCAAGGTCAACAAAATTTCTACTAAGCACAAAACATGCTGTCAGCATATGCTGTCGTATCAATACAACATCAATTATACATTTAAAAAAATTTAATAAAACAGAAATATAAAAAGATATAACGAAGCATACACGTATATGGATAGTGTTCAGATATTTTTCCGATAACTTGTTTGACCAACACTGCCATTTAATTAAGTTTAACCCAACGATCAAAGCATTTGGGACTCTCATTTGTGGATGAATCTCAGCCCCAAGAACTAACAAGTGTTTGCTATTAGAAAAATAATTCCATGGATGTACAGACGTTCAAATTAAAGTACAAAAGAAACCTACAATTAAATCTGAAAGGAGAACAAGGCCTGTTTTGAAGGACAGAACGAGCTCTGCTTGGTAGGAGGTCATATTCTGAGGACCTGATTGCTCAAGATCCTAAAAAGAACCTTCTAAAGAGAAAAGAATAATCAGTGATTGACTTAATAAAGGAAAGTGAGATACAACTTGTACGAGGCCCTCCAGATGATGAACTGCTCATGGGACAGATGGGTAGAGGTTGAGGACACTGTAAGCAGATGCTACGTGTATGCGGCTCCAGCTTAAAGAGTTGGAAAACCCTCACAAGCAACTCAAATAACTGAAGGCTTTCTGTACGCTGAGGACTGTCCAACTGGCAGAGGAAGAAAAGACAGAACAAACATGGAGGAAAAGAGAGCATGTGCGTTTGATACAGATGTGATTTGTTAGGTCCTGCCTTTGTCTGCGTGTTAATAGGAGGAAACGGACATGTTCATTAGGGTTCTGACCCTTGGAGGGTACGACCAGTCTTACTGTTTAGTTTTTGCTAGTGACACTTGTTTGAGGTAGTAACTCAAAGGCAAATGGCGTCAGTGTGAATGCACCTTGGTGTGGTCTGCAGCTGGTGACCTCCCAGTCTCCGCATCAGGGAGGCGGAAGAAATCAAACAACACAGCATCAGGCGCAACACAGCTGCCTGTGCAAGCATCTGTGTGTGTGTGTGTGTGGAAGAGTTTTCCATTTCATTATGACTTTATTTTTCATCAATCTCAACATCTGCTGTGTAATATGTAATGGAATTTTGAATCTGAAATAGAAAGAAGAACCAAGCAAAAATATAAATCAGGGAATTTAAAAAGATATGCTTGAGGACAGTGAAAAATAAATAAAAATGTTTATGTGTTTGAAAGTAGTGTCTTTCACTCAAATAAATGCAGCCTTAATGGGCATATACAACTGTAATACTGTCAAATATTACAATTTAAAATAACTTTACTATTTTAATATATTATAAAATGCGATTTATTCCCTTGATGCAAAGTTGGATTTTCAGCAGCCATTACTCTAGTTTCCAGTATCCCATCATCCTTTAGAAATCATTCTAATATGCTGATTTCGTGCATAAGAAATATATTTTTTTTATCATTATCAATGTTGAAAATGGTTGTGTTGCTTAATAGTTTTGTGGAAACTGACCATTTTTATTCATTCTCTGAAGAAGAGAAAGTTCAAACAGCATTTGAAATAGAAAACTTTTGTAACATTATAAATGTTTTACTGTCACTTTTGATCAATTAAATGCAGCCTTTCTGAATGAATGATAAATAAATAAATAAAAACCTTACTTACCCCATACTTTTGAAAGGGAGTGTACAATGCAGTATTCAAAAATATCTTGCTAAGAGATAAAATAAATAAATAAATCTTCTAAAATTTTCTACACGATTTGCAGTGTTTCTACCTCAGATTAACAAATAAAACAGGCAAATGTGAAATGAAGTTTATTGGATAAAGTCACATTTATTAAAAATAAATGTAAAAATTAGACATTTAAAAACGTAAAAGTCACATTGTGACGTCACAATAACATGAAAAGGTAACATATCAGAAATAAAAACAAAAATAAAACTAGTAACTGCTAATTTTTAAAACACTTATTAGTTGAAACTGTAAGATTTATTCACATTGTGAGATGTAACTCATAACAACAAAATATAAAGCAAGTAACTGTACCAAAGTTTAAAATAAAAAGTAGTCACAGTGCGAGATGCAAGTCAAAATTACCTTTATATTAGTTCATTTTGATGCAGACACATGCTTTACACATACTGCTACTGAATTTAAAAAAAAATAAATAAATAAATGTTGTAAATAAATAGGTTGTGAGGTAAAATCTTTAATTTTCCCCTTCATGTGGCCTTTTCCTTCTGCTTTTTTCAACTTATAATATTCACTCCTCTTTTTGTTCTCTCTCTCCGTTATCGTTCATCAAACGAACTGCGACAACAAAAACTGGTGCACTCTCTCTGAACTGGGTCTCAATCAGAGAGCGGCTGAACCAAGCATAAACTACGCCATCGCTGTCAAAGGTCAACTTTCAACCCCACATTACCGTCTCAAAATGGCTGACCTCTGCCTGGCCTCTTTACCTTTAATCACAACCGCAGGGAAAACCATTACATGACTCTCGGCTCCGAAATACCTCTAATACGTCTGTAATTGTGTGAAACCATTCAAACAGACCGATGGGTTTGTGAAAGAATGGAATGTGGTGTGTATTTTCATCATTTGCTCAATTTTGCCTCCGACGCTTGCGGTCGTGCGAGCCTTAATGCGCAACAATCTCTCTTTCTTAAGTCTATTTTGGGATAGATTTGAAATGGAGGGCTATATATCAGTGTGAGGTAGCAATGCTTATTTGGCAGTGACTCCCGCTGTCTGTGTGTACGGTGTTTAGCCCCCCTGCAGGACCCTACGACTCCCAAACATATTTCAAAGGGATTTACAGACTCGATAACAACCCTCTGTCATGTTACGCTGAAAACCAAATACGAAAAGTGACTCAGAGGCTCGCGAATGCTGTTGTTTTAACAGTGCATTCCACCTCTGTGTTTTCAGAACAAACATCTTTACAGGTTCTCAAGCTTTTTAGGTGGGGGGAAAGGAAAACACATTATATGCTTTCAGCCGGGTTTGTTCAAATGCCATTTTGTTCAGTTGTATTACCAAGTTCACAGAAAATCGGAGTGCTTCAGAAGGACTTTCCAGAACTTTGGCCAAACAGTCCAAATTGATCCCGTTGTTCCTTAAACAAGTGTGATTTATCATTTTAAATGTTTCCATTTTTCAAGCAGGTTGCCCTTGTGGATGCCTCGTTCGCTTTGGCCACGGCAGTGATGACATGTCACATCTTTGCTCATCACTCGAAGAAAAGCAATAGCTCCAGAAATGCAGGAAGGAAACACTGAGTGTGTGTGAGATGTCTGAGCTGTAAAACTCCTCTGCAGTGGGCCAGAAGGACCATCTGCGTCAGATCAAAGCCAGATCCTGTGTGTTCTTCTCCACTGTTTCCCTAAACCTGGCACACACACACACCAACCAACAGACGGACACGGCACTTTTTGAACCCTCGCTGCACGCAGTGGGGATTGGATAACGGAGATGCGTGTTTGTAGGGACACCGGAAAAGAGGATAAAGCAGAAGAGGACTGGAACGGTAAACTATGCCTGCGGTCGGAGGTTTATGAGAGAGAGACTCGGTAAGCAGGTGTGTGCTTCAACCAGAGGATGGATGGTCTGTGTTTTGACCGTTTACAGCACACTTTCACAAGCGAGACGGGCTTTGATTAAGATGGGCTGCACGCTCCACCAAACAGAGCTGCGTAATGTCCGGCTTTATCAAACAAAGAGCTTCCTCACTATTCTGTATTTGGACATCTCTATCAGTTAGCAGAGCACTCACTAACCAACTTCATAGCCAAAAAAAAGTAGTGGTAAAAAAAAAAAATAAGTAGGTGAAAGTTAAGAAAGAGAGCCTGCTGTAATTACACATATAATAAAGCTATTGAAAAGAGTGGTATCTTTTAAATTAAATCAGATTAACTATTGAAAGCAGCATTTGTCTGACAAAAACAATGAGGATATCAATTAATGACAGAATTAAATAGAATAAACACGAAAAATACTCCAATTTAAGGATTTAAAAGATTTTGAAATGTACACTGTGAAAAGCGATCAGTTGACTTTACTTAAATAAAAAAAAAAAAAATTGAGGAAACCCGTTGCCTTAAAATTATTAAATAAAGGAAATTCATGCATAATTAAAATAAAAAAAAAGTTAAGTGACCTTGACTATTCTGAGTTACATTAACAAATAAACTAAATAAAATGTGTTGTGGTCACTTTTTATTTTAAGTTGGACTTAAATTCTTAAATTCATTAAATTGCGATTACTTAAAAGTGTGAATGTACTTAAAACTAACAAGTTAATCTGAGTTCTGTCTACTTAATTAAACTGAGGAAACCCGTTGCCTTGAGAAAATTAAGTAACCACAACTTAATGTATTTGTGTAATTACAATTCACTTGAGACTGATTTGATGTAATCTTATTTTACTGATTTCTTTCCCATTGAAGGCTACTAATACAAATCTCAAAAATACAAAATTGTTCAAAACAGACAGCACAAACATTTGTATGAAGAATTGTCAAAAGCAAGTCAACTCACCCTTATTTATATACAGCACTTCATACAACACAGATGGTGTCAAAGCAGCTTTACATTGTTAAACAGGAAAATAGTGTCAATAATGCAAACAAAATTCAGTTATGCAGTAAAGCAGCTCTAAAAAGAGGACAAAAGTAAACAGTCAATATTTCAGTTAAAGTCAGTTCATCGTTGATTCAGTGACGTCATCATCATCCAGCTCAGTTCAGTTCCCTTCAAATAGTGACTCAGCAATCAAGTCGTTAATATTCCCAAAAATTAAGTGTCCACAAATAAGCAAGACAAAGGTGACAGAAATGGAGGAAAAAATCTTGGTAAAAAGCAGGCTCAGTCGGGGGGCCAGTTCTCCTCTGGCCAGACAACTCAATATGGTGTTTTTCATCATGGTCTTTGCTGAGGTTTTGTGCCGATGGCCGTATAGTTGATGAGGCCTTCACTGGGGATCTGTCTTTGGGGCTCATCTAGTTGACATGGTCTCTGCTGACATTCAGGGCTGTAGAGTTGTCTCCACCATCTGATTTGGATATGGACTAGATCCGGGTGACTGCAGTGACCATCTGATCTGGATACAGACTAGATCCGGATGGCTACGGTGACCTCAGAATAACAATGAAACAGACTAATATTAGCATAGATGCCATACTTCTTATGGCGTAACAAGTACATTAGGTGTTACTGACATTGTTATTGTTAGCAAACACCTTCAGAATGAGACGTGGCCTTTTTGGGACTAATTTAACAGACACTTCAAACATTACAAATACACTACCTTTTCTTTACATATTGCAAGAGAGTCAAAGTAATTAACTTACCACAATTCGACCACACGAAAGAAGAATGCATAATCCATTAAATAGTCCCGCGCTGACACTTCTGCGTGTTCTTAGTATATGCCTGAAATGATGTGAGAGCCATTAACACAAAATGGTTAACTAGGAATAACCGCAGTCTCATTTAGACATCATTTATACTGCTTGACAAAATGAACACTCTTAGGCTGCATTCAATTACAGCTCATGCAAATCAACTCAGAGAAACAGTGTGTTTGTATAAAAATCAAGAAAACTAAGAAACTTTACTTATCATACAGTGGATAACAATTAACAAATAACAAACAATTTAGTTTAGTTGGGTCCATAAAGAACACTACCAGTCAAAAGTTTTTGAACAGTAAGGTCTGTTGTTTTAAAGTTTTTAAAGAAGTCTCTTCTGCTCACCAAATATTTCAAAATATTAAAATATTTTTATATATTTATATATTTTTTAGTATATATTTAAAAATATATATATTTTTATTATTTTACTATTTTTGTTGTACTTAAGATCAAATAAATACAGGCTTGGTGAGCAGAAGAGACTTCTTTATAAAAAAAAAAATCTTTCTGTTCAAAAACTTTTGAATAGTAGTGAATGTTCACCTGTTGGAGCTGAATTTGGGGGGGAAAACAATCTAATTAATTTTTATTTCAACTGCAATTAACCAATTAAAATTCTGGTACATTCAAAGATGGTACATTCATTATTCATGCAATAGTCAAGTGTTCACGTACCTGAATATTATCTGTATGCACAATAATGAAAAGTAACGTTACACACATAAGGGCCTCCATACACAGCAGTGTCTGGTGTGGTAGGTGGAACTAGAACTGACTTCATGAACTGCCCTGAAACACAATTGAAAAACGATTATCATAAATATAAATATGGCTTCACAATGCTCATTTTGTCTTCTGACAGACTGATATTTAGTCTTTACTGAATCGTTTCAGTGTGTTTTTTTTTTTTTTTTTAAATTCTTTTTAAATTGTAAACGCCTCTCACAGGCTCGCGTGAGCATCCGGGATTCACAACAAAGCCTATTTCACTACAAGAACAAACACTTCACACCAGATAAAGTTTTGAAAATATGAAATATATTATTGTAAAGTTACGTGTTTTAGTGACCAATTTAAAAAACTAAAAGGGATAAACATAAATTTACCTCAGACTGTATCTTTAACCACCTCAAGCGCAAATACACCAACAGGGATAGCCTATGTAAAATAACAAAGAGGGGAATTTGAAAACTTATTGACACAGAACCAGGGCCGGATTATCCATAGACGGGATTGGGCGAGTGCCCTGGGGCACCAGCCAATAGGGGGGCACTAAGTGATTAAGATAATGACTAGGCCTTTCAATATTTTTCATGTTTTGTATATATATTATTTTGCAGGAAGAGATGCAGATACATACAAATTAACAGTTAATGATTCCATATATACTTAGAAAATATGAAATATATGCATATAAAGA
Source organism: Spinibarbus caldwelli (assembly GCA_039654775.1). NCBI lineage: Eukaryota > Metazoa > Chordata > Actinopteri > Cypriniformes > Cyprinidae > Spinibarbus > Spinibarbus caldwelli. Next base: position 12,084,382 of record CM077243.1, on the reverse strand, counting down.
ATTGCGATTGGGTCAGGTCACAGTGTATTTGCCCCCTCCCCCCAGTCAGAGTCGAGCCCGCTGATTTATAATATTAAATTCACGATGGACAGGCAGCATCAGCTTAGCGGTTGTGTGAAACGTATATATAAAAAAAAAAGAGAGAAAATATCACGACACATAGCCAGGGCTATACAGTGCGACCGAAAAGTACTGTGTGCGACTATCAAAACATATTTAGGAGCACCTGTGCGACTGACCTGATTAGCACAGGCTACATTATTTGTGTTTGCGCTCAGAGGAGCTTCAAAGATTTCTACGTGTT